>OX438806.1:25535688-26177456 GCA_949316475.1 Hypomecis punctinalis
GTTCAATCTCGAATAAAAATAAGGAAATAGGTCTGATATTATAATAATCAAGGTACATCATTAAAAACATTTCATTTCGCGACAAAAATTGCAGTAATTACAAAAAAGATAACTATCGTGGTATTTCAGAAAACCTTGTACGCAAAATTTACTTAAAATATTTAAAATATGACTTGATGGCATATGATTCAACTCGAGACAAAGTCTTTATCATTAAAATTAAATTACGATCATTTTCATCATTTTAATTTGGCATTAAAACGATTTTCATACATCGAATAACTTTGACACCTCTCCTGCGTTCGAGAAACAAAATTAAGACATTACTAGATGACAACCCGGCTTCGCTCGGGTGAAATATGACTTATAATACACACACACTCATCATAATTTTACTTGATCACCATCTTTACGAAGAGCTCTTCGCTGCATCAATTTTTTACAATCATGACAATGATTACCAAATGCAAGGAGCATAGATGAAGGAAGGATCGCTTCGCTCTGAGCGAAAACTTATCCTTCATCTATGGCAAGGAGATTAGGCTGATAACAAAATGATGAAGGTCAAGCAAAACAATTATGAAAGACATATATTAAAAGATAGGTAATTTCGGAATGATGGGTGTAAACAATATCCCAAAGTAATTGCTCAAAACTAAATGAATAAGTACTGAAAATAGTATCTATACATTCTGATAAAACGAAAAGAAAACCAACGTCAACTTTAAAGATTAGGTATGGCAAGTATTATATTTTCTATGATTATCTATCTATCTATCAGCCGTAGGACGTCTACAGCTGGACATAAGGCTCATAGATTTCCAAAAAGGCCGGTTGGTGATATATTATGATGTACTTTATGTAGCCTGTATCCTTTGCTTCTCCAGTGGATTCTGATTACTACATTCACAAAATTAATAGCCTACACTCCTGTCCTATTTTATGTTTCGGATCATTGAAAACATTAAGTGTACCTAACCGAAGGTTAGGTACTAACCTAGTGTATTAGATATCTGTGGTACTAACTAAAGGTTGGACCTAAACGTGACTACGACAGTGACTATTTTGATACAATATTATCAAAAATTATTAAAACTTAATACTTGACACTGGCAAATGCACCAAAATGCGACGCCAAAACATAAAAAACTTGACTGCTCAAGATCAGTGATGCCAATTTAGCATTCTTATGCTAAATTTAGCATATTTTCATCTTGTTTAGCAGATTTATTTGCAATTTAGCATACGTCATATTTTCAGCATGTAAAATAATTGTACAATAAGTTTTTTACCATTAAAATTACATGCAAAATTGCAGATTTATGTCAGCAATTTCGTTTTTAACGCTACCACTTTCAAATGACGAAATTGAATGGGTTTCTTTTAGTTTTAATACATTCAGTATTAAAAATTATGCTACGCAATTGTTTGTCGGTAAAAACTTTAAATGCTATACTATACATATAAGATTCGACTTAAAAAGGGCAAGGAAATGCTGCTAGTCTTACGCAGTTCCAGAGAACGCACTACGCTCTATAGGCAAGATCCAAGACCAAGATACTTACATTTTATTTGATAACATAATAATAGGTCATAGTCGATTAAAACACATATTTTTTAATTAATAATAATTTTATAATTATGTTACGTTTCATTTCATACTGAAAAATGTTATCACAATTTTTAGCATGTTTATATAGCATTATTTTGTCACAATTTTAACACCATTTTAGCAGATTCTTTATTTGTGGTGTTGGCAACACTTCTCAATTTATGTCATCCGTCATCCGGTGTCAATATGGACACCGTGTTTTTGTTTGTCAGCACCGTTATAATTTATTAAAATACTCGATAATCCGAATTTTCCGGATATATGTTGTCGACTCGAAATCATTATTTTTTTATGTTTTATCATTCAGATAAAGTTTCAATCGAGTCTACCGTACCCCTTGACGAAATTATTAATATAGATGATGAGGAGGAAACCATTATTTTACCGTATAATTTAAAATAATTTACCAGGACCCGATTTCGTCGCGTCTTTCCTAAAACGTCATAAAAACCAAATTTCCCAAAGATATAGTCAAAACATTAAGAAAAAAAGGGCAGAAGTTTCACCAAATACGATCAAAGAGTATTTCAAGGAGTTAGGAGAGTCATTGGCAGGCATAAATCCGAGCAATATAATAAACTACGATGAAACGAATTTGATCGACGACCCAGGACGCAAAAAAATCATAACCAAACGAGGATCGAAGTATCCAGAGAGGATAATGAATAGTTCAAAGTCTTCAACTTCATTGATGATAGCCGCTACAGCCGACGGTGTTTTACTGCCACCGTATGTGGTGTACAAGGCTCTGAATTTGTATGACACATGGACTCAAAACGGACCACCAGGAGCAAGATATAATCGCACGCAATCCGGTTGGTTTGATGCAACTATATTTGAAGATTGGATTAAGACGATCATTATACCTCATTTCAAAGATAAAGTTGGAGAAAAAGTCCTAATAGGCGATAACCTATCATCGCATTTATCTATGGAGACAATAAAACTGTGCCACGAGCAAAATATATCGTTTGTTTTTTTACCGGCGAATAGCACACATCTGACGCAGCCTCTCGATGTGGCTTTCTTCAGACCTATGAAGATAGCATGGCGAAACGTAGTATTAAAATGGAAAAAAACCGACGGAAAAAACCAAGCGACGATTCCAAAGGGATGTTTCCCTAAACTTTTATGTAAATTAATGAAAGAGCTTAGAGACAACAGTAAGACTAATATAATGGCAGGATTCAAGAAAACAGGAATATATCCGATTAATGAAGAAGAGGTTTTAAGCAGACTACCTGAAGTGCAAAACAATGAAAATAAATCTATAGTAGAAAAATCCGTTCTAGATCTGCTAAAGGAGATGAGATATGGAACCATGGACATAACCGAACCAAAAAGGAAAAAGAAATTGGAAATAATACCTGGACGAAGCGTTGGTACTGAGAGTGAAGACTACATAGAAACAGAAGAAGAGAAAAACCAACAGAAAACAAAAGAAAGAAGACTACTGTCATCCAAAAATAACACAAAACAACAAAGAAAATACTACAACGAATACTTACGATGGCAAAGAAAAGAATAAATATAAGGGAAAGGGTATAGGGAAAAAAACTAAAACACAAGATCAGAATATTGCTGAAAAGGAAAATATACAGATAAACGGACAAGACACTGAAAAAATTTTACTTAACACAATAAATGACTTTGATTTTACAGCAAACAATTCCATAGAAAGAATGCCTATTGTATTTGAAGACATGTTAGTATGTGGAAATGAAATTGTTATAAATAACATAGAAACAAACGAGTTGCAGAATAATACCGGAATAGAAATGATTGCTTTAAATGACATACAAATAAACGAGTTGCAGAATGATACCGAAGAAGAAATGATTACTATAAATGACGTACAACTAAACGAGATGCAGAATAATACCGAAGAAGAAATGATTACTATACCAGAAAACCTTGTACGCAAAATTTACTTAAAATATTTAAAATATGACTTGATGGCATATGATTCAACTCGAGACAAAGTCTTTATCATTAAAATTAAATTACGATCATTTTCATCATTTTAATTTGGCATTAAAACGATTTTCATACATCGAATAACTTTGACACCTCTCCTGCGTTCGAGAAACAAAATTAAGACATTATGATGAGGAGGAAACCATTATTTTACCGTATAATTTAAAATAATTGGTTCCTGGAATATCATCTTAGTTTTGTACGTATTTAAGGGACGTCTTTAAAAGGTTAGCTGTTTACGTAATCTGATCAGCAACCCTAAAAATCCATTATAAAACTTACATAAAATTAAGTTACAATGAATCAGGTTTGAACAAATCTGCAGATAAACTAAATTTACCGACATATTAAGTAGATCAGCAAGTTACGAGTAAAATGGCAGTGACCAGACCTGCTAGCATACAAGACCACGACAACAGTTTATCGACGTGTGCAAAGGTGACAGATATATGCTTCATCATAACACTGTCACGTTCTGACACGTCGATAGTATTATTTTATGGTCCGTATGCTAAGCCCGCAGGACATGATTCGAAAAACGGATAGACGATATAATCGATATATTAACATACAATCGATGTCATAATCAAAACAGCAGGAACGCGCTGGATGCAGGACGCTTCCGTGGTTATAGGAAATCCATATAAGAAGCCTATATCCAGCTGTGGACGTCTTACTATTGATAGGATTAAGTTAAAATATACTACCTAATGTTGTTTTTTAAGGTTCGCGATTTGAACACATTATTATTATTTATAGATACTACGGGACTAATCGCGCACTAAAATTACGAGATAAATAAACTTCTTCATCATCAGTCTACCCGTGACCACGATCGATGCAACTCGGTCGAAACGTCGGGATAATAAGGTATTTATTTATCTCGTAATTTTAGTGCGGGATTCGTTTCGTTGTATATAATAATAATAGCCTTTATGGGGGGCCCATTTAGTGGACGGCAAGTCACCACCCGCTACGAAATTTTGAAATGGGGCATATTTAGCGGGTGCCGTACCTCATTCCATAGTCTAATTTTAAAAACATTTAAAATTTCACCAAAATAGCCCAGTTACTATATTTCAAGTCATTTTATATGCCATAGTTTCCATTTCACGCTATCTTTTTTATACCTACCACTGTTTTTATATTTCATAATAAAATTGTAAAAGGGGCCTCTCAATGTTGGCTTAGGCTCCATTGATGCCTAATAAAGGACCAGGCTAAGTCTGTGATTTCAGTTGAATAAAAAGAACTAGCTCAGTAAATTTCTGTTTTAATTAATTTCTAATCTATCTTGCTGCACAACCTACGAAGTGCGGAGTGACTGCGAATATATCGCAACATTCTAGAATGTAATAGTAAACGTCATTATGATGAACTCTTACTATGGGACAAAACTCGAGACTATAGATAAAATGTATGGAGCAGTTGATTTTTATGCAATTTTGCAGCGAATCTTATAGCAAAAATCACTTCATAGAACTCTACTCACTATATAAAATAAAGTCGCTTCCTACTGTGTGTCTGTCCCTATGTATGCTTATTATATCTTTAAAACTACGCAATGGATTTTAATGCAGTTTTTTTAATAGATAGAGTAATTCAAAAGGATGGTTCAAATGTACAATACACCTGTGCGAAGCCGGGGCAGGTAGCTACTTCTTAGTAATTATTAACATAGTTATACAAATTTGTACTGGCTGCGCTTTGTAAAAGAACACCTTATTACTTGCTGACCGTTTTAGCTGTACACAATGTATAACACGTGCCTGCGGCGCGTTGACGTTTTGGCAATCTGATAATTTCCTTAAGTGATAATTTGTACGAGTTAAAATCTTCAGAATTGCTGTGAATATTTCAACGGGACAGCGTCATGCGCGTCAACTCGTTAAAATAATTGGAGGATAATTACTTATATTATAAAAAGTAGCACCGCACCATCTGCTAGAATGTACTCGTATATTTTTTATCAACCGAAATCAACTTCCAAAAGAAAGAGGTTCAGATTATTCTCCTTGTACCTTGTGCCAGCCTTTTTAATAGTCCACTGCAGGACGTAGGCCTACCCATGAAGGGTGATTGGGCCATATCCACCACGCAGGCCCAGTGCGGATTGGTGGATTCAGATACGCCATCGAATTTCTTCTACGGACGTATGCAGGTTGCCTCACGATGTTTTCCTACACCGAAAAGCCAGTGGTGTGAAATTCCGTACATAAATTCCAAAGAACACATTGGTACGGGACCGGGGATTTGAACCCACGACCTCACGATTGTAAGGCGGGTGTCACTACCTCTTGACCACCACGGCCACATATTCGGATTATTCTCACTTTGCTAGAATTTTGTTCATAATTATGATTTTTTCCACGTATGTGGGCCGATTCACGTGTTTCTTAATTCACTTTGTATAGGAGTTTGTGAAATTTCCAACTAAAAATTGAATTGTTTTTATTGTTCAGTTGGGAAAGCCAATGCGACTTAGTTTAGGTTTGCGCTAAAAATATTATAAACATATTTGCATGTCACCCGCGCGCCGCGGTCTGCGGTGTAAGCTTACTCGGTCTACAAGGACAATGCATCCACTGATTGTTACCTGCATACCTGCATACATGTGCCGTTGCCAGGCATTCGTATCAAACTGGCTATAATAGTTAGGCTTCTTAATCGCATGTCCGGCCAAAATAAACGGTGTAACGGTTTATATTTATTGTTTTGTAACATTCATAAGTGTGCATTATTCTTCTCTTCTTCGTCGTGTCGATGGTTCTAATATTGTGAGTGCTAACTATAGAAATTTCGACCAATAGTTAGCGACTGCCTCCCCTGCACGGGAAGCATGGCAACGGGACAAATCCTTGGGACAAATAGTCTTTCCACCATTATATCCCCTCGAAGAGGAAATAAAGTATGGATTAACAATGACAACTGACATTTTAAAGTGGATAAAATGGTTTTCTCCCCTGGCTTCCGTGAGGTCGGTCGTGTACATTGTGTGTACTTCTCCACAATCACACCTCACAGAGTCCGCGTCAGTGAAACCCCACTTAGCCGTATATTATAGACTTGCGTAATAATTTTTAACACAACAGATTGAAATGCGGGTTTCGCTTATAAATTATCTTTTAAATTTTTTTTTTTGGGAATATGTAGTGCTATGATTTTTTGTTTTTATATATTCATAGCCGCGCAAAGCCGCGACTAGTTCCCAATAAATCTCACTTTTCAATCGTTTTTTTCTGAATTCCAAAAAGGTGGAGGTACTATGTGTTTTTTGTGTATGTTCATCGATATTTTCGCTAGTTCTGAACTGATTTTAAAAAATGTTTTGTAGTTCGCAAGGGTGTACTTTCGAAATAGTTAAAATTTTATCGAAATCGAAATACTGTTTTTGATCAATCAATAAAAATGTACATGATTTCACATCGATTCGTGCTAATTTTTCGAATTCTGTACACGGTGGAAGTCGGTGTAACGATTTTTGGCTAAAAATAATTTTTGCATTAAATTTTACCGTCTATGTCTTAAATGATGATGATACCCACTTACCTGAGACAGCAAAGAGCTTTATTAATATAACGAACCAAAATATTATCTAAAATAACAAGCTCTTACTCACCGACGGAATATTTTTGTCTACGGAACCGCAAATAGAATCCCTATAGGCCCGTCTCACATTTTGTGTTCCCTCCATACGCACAGTATGGGCGTAGAACTATTATAAAAAAACCGGACAAGTGCGAGTCAGGCTCGCACACCGAGGGTTCCGTACAAATCCAGAAAATTTCACAAAATTGGGAAGTAAGTTATTAAAATCTCCATACTATAACCATCGATTAAATTTTTTTTTTACTTTTCTCGTCATACATCTAAAATTACACATTGTTAAAATAATTAAAAACCTATTTTAGCATGTGCTAATAAGGTTCTTTTATATGATACCTTACATGAAACGATTTACTCACTTTGAATTTTGAACCCATATTTTGTGAATTTTGAGACCCTATTTTTTGTGATTTAAATAAAAATGTACAGTTTTCAGATTTATTCCTATATGTGTACTCTGAGACAATGCTTCTCGCCAAATTTAATAGTTCTATGTCAACGGGATGTACCCTGTAGGTTTTGATTTTTGTGAGTGCAAAATATGCGGTTTTTACGACATAAACGGCTCTAACATTTTTAAACGATAACTGAGAAGTTTTTCTTTTACACAACTGCAAGAGACCATAGACATACGTGTACAGTTTAAATTTCAACTCTATATCTTTACGCGTTCCCGAGATAAAGAGTCTTGACATCCACACAGACGGACAACAAAGTGAACCTTTAAGGGTTCCGTTTTTTCCATTTGAGGTCCGAAACCCTAATAAGGACCCAGAGGCTCTATTATAATGTACCTATACATATTCGTCAGTATGTATTTTTGTGTATGTTCATTGATATTTATTTGCCAATTGTGAACAGTTTTAATAATCTTATTTAATTCGAAAGAGTATACTTCCTGAATGATCTCATTTCAATTTTATCGAAACCAGCTGAGCCGTTTGTGAAAAATTAACAATGATATAAAAATTGTATACATCTAACTCACGAGCAAAGCAAGGGATTATTTAAAGTCCTGAGTCCTGAGTGAAGCAAGGGGTTCAATCCACCCCAGATGAAAACCAACTTTGTTCTAGTTGTGCATTCACTACTTTTCATATCTCCTGCGAGATAATAAATAACGAGACGTATGAATAATACCAAACACCGTCATAATTTCCATCAGTGTACTTACTAGGCAACTTGGTATTCACTTCATTAAAACTACCGTGAGTATTCATCATAACTATAACAGAATACGGCTAAAACTCGCGTTATAATTATACGGTCGATGCGCAAGGAATCTTGGTATTGTTCGTAGTAAATCATACTAGTCATCATGGTAATTTTCGAGCAGTTGGTATGAAATAGTTATTTTCAAAAATTACAAAAATTAAGCTATTCAGTACAACATGAAAGACATTCCCAAATAATTAAACGCGTTAAATTTCTACACCCAAAACGAGAAACATAGATACTTACCAATTGAAAACCTGAGGAGGAGTTATACAATTCGACGCGTGTATTTTTTTTTTATGTATAACCACGCATAACTTTTTTCGTAGAAGTCCGATATTTCAATAATTCTTTTTTTATTGGAAAGAATATACTTCGAAATTGGTCCTATTTAAATTTTATCGAAATCGGCTGAGCCATTTATGATAAATCAACAATAATGTGACAAATGCTACATCGATCCATGCGAAATATTCGCGAATTCTGTACACGGGTGAAGTCGGTCATGCTATTTTTTGCAAAAAATAATCTTGTTATAAACCATCGTTGGTAAAATATCTCGCTTTCATTTTCATTTTAAAATTCTAGTAGTAAGTGTTCATACTGTTTTTATATCGATACTCTACTCTATAATGACGAAATCCAATATCTGAGGCGATGGCAACTTTTGAAGTCGGGTTAGCCAAACAAGCTTCAAAAATTAACTACCAAAATACCATAAACTCGAAAATACTTTTATGTTGAAATGGGTACTAAAGAGTTTGTGCGGTAAATAGATTATAGTGGAAATAAAAGTAAGTTTGTAGACGCCCGATGGGTTTTGAGACGGTTAAATTAAAAAATATAAATTATACTTTTTAAATACTTACAAGCTTTTGAGATCCTGGATTAGTGTAGCAGCAGAGTGCTAGCCAAGACAAATAAAACGAGCCCAAACACGACGGGTCTTTTTTTTAGTACATGAGTTCCTATGGCCACCTTCCGTCTCCATCAGATCAGCTCCATGGTACCACATTATTGTATTATCACGCGATATACATATGCGTACAAAATTTCAGCTCAGTCGGAAACCGGGAAGTTGATCAAATATAACTTGCAAGATTCCAACCGAACTCACATAGGTACATACGAGTACATCCACTTCAAGTTAAATACAAGTTTGTAATAGGGACATCTTACACACGATCTTTGACCTCAAACTAAGCAAAGCTTGTGATATGGCTGTCAGAGACTGATACCCTGCCCAGACTCAGGTAAATAGATAATAACATCTAGACACGGAGGAAACACCTTTGCTTATCACTTTCATCACTTAAATACTTGGCCTGGGAGGGAATCGAACTCATACCTCTTTGGCCCAGGAGTTAAGGTCTTTAGCCACTTATAGACCACCAATGCAATCACCACACAAAACACAGGGTGTCATGGCATAATTTTATAAATATTTATGTACAGAAATACTCTATTTTATTAGTCATAGTATGTACCGTGTGCATACGAAGGAATAATCTTCTATAATCTGCTTTCATACTAACAGACACTCCGAGAGCAAATATTTTACAGTTCTCAATTTATTCGGTGACTCAGCACCTTGTATTCAAATCAGTGAACTTTCATGATTTCCTCTAAATATTATTAATGGTGATTACTAATGTACAATTTATTGTAAGTTTCATTACATAAACATAGACTTTAAAAAAATCAGATAAAATCGGAGCTATGCGATGCTCGCTACGCTAGGTCGGTCGGACAATTTGAATTTGACGTAGCTACCTACGATAGGTATTGTACGCATATAATACAGCGGTAACGCCTGTAAGCGGTAATCTGTTTTTATTTAATTTTGACTGGCATTTACAATTTAACGCTACCGTGGCTCAGATGATACATGAAATCGTAGGTCCTGATTGATTGAACCGTTTAACCAAATCATAGATCTTCAGGTGGCTTAAAAAACTCAGAGACCACGTCTATAGCCGATACAAACTTATTAGGAATTGATCATTAAAATTAATTAAAGTATACTTAGCAGAAGAAAATGTATGGACTTCACAATTTATAGAACAAAGCGTCTGGGTTTCTTTAAAGTCCATGCCCAGGGCATTTGTTTGTAAATTTCACACAAACCGATAGATATATTTGTCATCATGAAGTCATATAGAGCTGCTATCAAACGATCTGGTTTCCACGAAGCTTGGGACAGGATTTAGCGCAAACATAATATAGACAGTAAGGAGCCATAATTTATAACAAATATACTTAAAATATAAACTACGGAGAGAGCTACGGTCATAGTTACTTTGGAGAACGAATTAGACAATTCAAGAAATGAGATGATTTGTAGTCGAAAAAAGTTACCATCATATCCTAGAAGTTGGTTTGTTGTACGTTGCCCTCATAGAGAAATTTAACCAAGTGTGTCCCACCGTTCGGAACGGTCAATCTTTGGATGGGTGACCGCGGGTTTGTGACTTTTACAACTGAACGCTGCCGTGGTTCGAATGACTCATAAATTGGTTTTGGTTGATTCTGATACCAGTACCTAGTACTAACCACGTGGACTATATGAACTTACTCACGTATTAGCAAGTTCAAATGAAAAAGTACACGGTTTGGTTTAGAAAACTACTGAACCGATTTTTAAACTTTCTCTAAGACCAATGCAATGTTAAAGTACTTAATAATGATGTACTTTGTACTTCGCAAGTTTCGGTAAATATATGGTGCATCACAAATAAAAATATCAACGTACAGATTTAAAGATTCTACAACAAGTTTCACAAGAAACAGCAGATTGATAATAATCGACCAAAATTACCTTAAAATCGTTATGACAATACCAAGATGAAACACTTTTCTAAAATAGCTAATAGAGATGTGCCCAATAAACTCAAATTAATAGACAGAAGCTTTTTAACCAAAACGCTATTACGAGAAGTCTATTACAGATGTTCGGCCTACAGTTTCGCAGAAACCGTTTTGGCAACATGCCACCTATAAATAATTGGACCATAATGACTGGATTGGGCGCTAGGTATGTGTCAACTTGTTAGCGTGTGAGTATTAAAATAATTGTGACGAATAACTGTACCTAAAATTGAAATGAACAGAAAAGGGAAGATGATAAGTAACAATCGAATAAACATCGTAATAAAAGGAAAGAGAGGAATGAGAAGACCAAAGAGAAGGTAAATGTCATATCGCACAGGGAGATGATAACACAGAGGACCTAAAAGCTGCTCCATCTAATAGAACTGAGCACTCAAATGATGAAAGAATGAATTGTATAATCCCCTTTTACCAGCCCTAGTAAGTAAGACTTTGGTTGCAAGAATCCAAAAAAATATCAAGCCGATGGTAGCGAGCGAGCTAAGTGAGTCAATTTTATAAAACATAACTGGTGACTTACGTGTAGTGTTACAGTTTAGTTTGAGCTTAAAACACGATAGTTATTTTTTTTTTAAATTACTTTATTATAAATCTTAAAGTGTTTTTGTTGGTTTGTTTTTCTTTCACGGAACACGCTTGACTTTTCGAATTAGTAATTTATACTTAGTGTGAGTCGAAACGTGACATAGGCTACTTTTCATCCCGGATAAATTCACCACGTCTTGTAACAAATGCTGTGCGAATCTGTGGGCTGAAGCCGATACACCTAAATGCGAGGGAAACGAACACTACGACTAACTAAGAAGTTATTATAGAATCAGTATAGAATCATATTGGGATTATTGCAGTGTTATTTTTCCAAAATGTAGGTGTAATAATAATAACAGGTATAATTTGATATTAGACAAAGATTAAATAAATATAATGTTTAAAATATAATATAATCTAACTATAGCAAATGTATATTTAATATATAGTAAGGTTATAATTTCAAGCAATTGAAAATAAAGTATCTCATATCCGCCACTGGCGGACGTTGACACTAAATTATTAACTGGTGCTAACGTCCACCACTGGGGGACGTTTGAGTGGCGGCCGTTGGGAATATACCCCGGAAAAGGACAACGTCGTGGGGACTACATAGGTATGAACAGTAGGGTGGAGCGAAATTTTTTTTTTTTCGTTATCGCTTTATAATACCTGTAAAAAGTTGCTCTTTTGTTTCACGAAGACATACACAATTTTTCATTTAACTCCTAATATCTTTAGAGGTGCCCCCAAACTCATAAATATTTGAAAAAAATGCGAAAATTGGTAAAAAAATACTTTCGTCATGTTTCCGCTTAATTTGATTCTGAACGTTGCCCTGTTTGTTTATGATACAAATATTTAACCCCGAGACGTGTTAGTTGATGCGAGGGACGGAAGTACGCGGGGTACGCGGGGAGGAGGTCATTTCACTACTCTCATCAAACGTTGTTTGAACGCCACTTAGTCGACATACGCGCGCGGATTGTTATTGTATTATTTGTGAGAGGCTTCGTTTTTAACAGCTGAGATTAAAAATACAACTCATGTAAGTAGTATTTACAATGTAATGTTGACAGTTAATTTAATATAGATCGAATTACAGTACTTTTGATTTGAATTAATACCTATTAATTTTGTTTATTACAGTACAATGTCTCAAGTCAAAACTCGACAAACGACGTCTTGTCCCGTGTTTGGTTTGCCAGAGAAGTTACCAGTGTCTCAGTTGCCTACTTATAGTGATGTTATGAAGTATTATATATTCATTAAATATCAATTAAAGACAGACAAAACAACAAAAGAGCCGACTGTCCATGACATATCCGAAATATTGGCTGAAGAAATATTAACTATATGGCAAAAAGCTTCGCTGCCAACAGTGAGCCGTAAGAGAGTATTACAGTTAATTCGCACCTATCATGATAAATACAGAAATTTAATGAAACCTTATCATGGTCGTCAAACCAACATAAACTATCAACAGAAAATTAATACATTTACAGCTGAGTCTCATAGATTATTTGATATTTGCAGTTGCAAATGCAAACTTACCTCAAACTGTTCTTGTTTGAAAGACAGTCGTGTTCCCAAAGAAGAATTACCCTTTCTACTCGATCAAAGAACAACAAGAAAAATGATAATAGGTGGTGTAGATCTAGCTGCAACTATAAAAAATAAGAAAAAAGAAGAAAGAAAACAAAAAAGTTCATTGCGTAGCAGAGAGACAATTGATTCCGAGAAACCGTGCTGTTCCCGATTCTTAACAGATAATGTGACATCGGCGATCGAAAGTACTAGTGCTAGTTCCAGCAATAGCGAAACCTCTAGTCCAATAAAAAACCCATTTGCCGCGCCATCAGCAAAAAAGAAGAGGTTAAGTTTACCATCTTTAGCTCTTGCGTGTGATCGCACTGGAGTTTCTGACAGAGCCGCTGCTATGATAGCTTCTTCGGTGTTGAAAGATGTGGGAATTGTTTCTTCAAACGATACCGGTAGCGTCATTGATAGATCTAAGTTGCGCCGTGAGAGAACTAAAGTCAGAACAGCTTTACAGAATGAAGATTGCGATAAAATCATATGTGGTATTTATTTTGATGGTAGAAAAGACAAAACTTTGGTTAGTATTCAAAAGGAAGGTAAATTTTACAGAAAAAGAGTTACAGAAGACCATTATGTGATTTTATCGGAGCCAGGAAGTGAATACTTCGGACATGTCACGTGTGACTCGGGCACTGCGAAAGGTATTGAAAGTACTATTTTAACTTACTTAAAATCCAAATCGGTAGAACTCGGCGAAATATCTGTTGTTGGTTGCGATGGAACAGTAGTTAACACAGGTTCTAAAGGTGGTGTGATTCGCTTGATGGAAGAAGAACTTAAAAAACCATTACAGTGGTTTATCTGTCAATTACATTCAAATGAATTACCACTGCGTCACCTGTTATTGCGTTTGGATGGAAAAACTACAGGGCCTAAGTGCTTTTCAGGTCCCATTGGATCCGAATTACAAAAATGTGAAATTATGCCAATAGTGGAATTCACTGCCATTTCGTCAACGTTACCTGAGATAACAGCTAATGATTTAAGTACGGACCAAAAATATCTATACGATATAATGACGGCTGTAAGAACTGGTGTTTGTTCTTCCGATTTAGCTAATATGGAACCTGGGCCTCTCAACCATTCTAGATGGCTTACGACAGCGAACCGAATTTTAAGATTATATATTACGAAAACAGATCCCGACGAAAAACTGGTGATATTAGCTACGTACGTGATGAAAGTTTATGGTCCGATGTGGTTTACAATAAAAAGTAATCCTTCGTGTATTAATGGAGCTAAACACCTGTGGCAAACTATTAGTCTGAGTCGCTATTTGAAATCGGATATGAAGAAGATCGTTGACAATGTAATTCAACGAAATGGATATTTCGGTCATCCAGAGAATGTTCTTGTCGCCATGCTTGGAGATGACATGGAAAGCATACGTCAGCTGGCATATCAACAAATCTTGACAGCAAGATCAGAGACTGCTCCAGGTATTCGAACATTTAAAGTACCTACTTTAAATTTTGACGCCGAAGATTATACGCAAATTATTAAGTGGCAAGACTTGAAAATAACTGAGCCACCGCTGACTGCTAAATTATCGGATGAAGCTTTGAAATCAATTGTGAAAAGTGGTTTGGGTACAATTCCAAATATAAAAAAATATCCATGCCACACTCAAGCCGTAGAGCGCTGCATCAAGTTAGTGACAGAAGCTTCAAGTGCTGTTTGTGGAGAACATAAACGAGACGGTTTCATCAGGGCAAGGCTACTTTCGCGTCAGCAAATGCCACATTTCGATACAAAAAAACAATTTCATGTTTAACTAAAATTATGTAATTTTATTTTTTCTTTTAATTAATAAATTGTTCGAAATAAGTTACGGCTCTTTTAATTATCGTATTTCCAGGTAATTATAATTATATTTATTAATTGATAGCAGAATGATACAATAATTGAACAATTTGACAGTGTGATAACAAAATGTAAAAAGTAGTTATATTTACCTATTTTCAATCAAGCTGGGGCACCTCGAAATATTATAATAGATTAACGAGATTTCGTATGTTTGATTCTCTCATTCAAAGACAACTTTATATCGCTATGCCGTTCAAAAAAAAAAAATTTTTTTTTTTTCATATATAATCACTCCACCCTAATGAACAGTCAATAGACAATCTCTACAAAAGCGTAGGTTTGTGTGTCAACTACTCGCAACTGGGCTAGCGTGGTAGGTATGGCACGATCATCCCTTTTTCGTAAACCTATTAAAAGCAATGGACTAAATACAGACAACAACCGCATCAGACTTGGTAAGTACACGAAGAAAGCGTGCCGAAATCTCAATAAAATAAAATTATTCAAACAAATCGTAGGAGTACCTACTATAAATAAATTTTATTTACTCGTAATAATATTCATATGTAAATTAACCGACACTTCGTTTGATAAATGTAAGCTTTTAACATCGTTCGAAAAACCATAAATCACAATAAGTTTTTGTATTTTTTACAAACATATAAAAATTAAGCAAATAACATGCTAATGCTGAATGATGGTTGGAAAGCGTGGATATGTTGTATTACAACTAATTGGTAAGCGATTACCATATTTATAGCAGTAACAAAATATGCTCACATAAAGTATACCTACGTATTCTCATAGACTGATCGTAAATGAGTGTGTCGTCAAAGCTAAAAAGCCGACCCTATAAAAAAGCGACCCATGAGTACTAGCATCTACAGTGCATTATTAGCGGTATTGTAGTCGTGTCTCCGCTATTGCATTCTCACATTTGCAAGATTGAGCATGAACACATAGGCATTTAAGTTTCCAAAACTAGTATGTTGCATTTCTCAATCATAACTAATATTTTAAAAAACCGGACCAGTGCGAGTCAGGCTCGCACATCGAGGGTTCTGTACAAACATATTGTTAAAATAATTAAAAACCTGTTTTAGCATGTGCTAATGAAGTTATTTTATATGATACCTTACATGATATGATTTACTCACTTTGAATTTTGAACCCATATTTTGTGAATTTTGAGGCCTTATTTTGTATGTGAATTAAATAAAAATGTACAGTTTTCAGATTTATTCCTATATGTGTACTCTGAGACAATGCTTTTCGCCAAATTTCATTGTTCTATGTCAGCGGGAAGTACCCTGTAGGTTTTTAATTTTTGTGAGCGTTGAAATATGCGTTTTTTACGACATAAACAGCTCTAACTTTTTTATACGGTAACTGAGAAGCTTTTCTTTTACACAACTGCAAGAATTCATAGGTTTACATTATATAGTTTAAATTTCAACTCGATATCTTTACGCATTCCCGAGATAAAGAGTCTTGACATACACACAGACGGACAGACGGACAACAAAGTGATCCTATAAGGGTTCCGTTTTTTCCTTTTGAGGCACGGAACTCTAAAAACATGCAATTTGAACCTAGCTAATCTAAGCTGAGTAGAGTTTGAGAAAAGCGCAGTGACAACATTACTTTAATAGGAACTAGGTTCCAAAACACGAATTCCAAACACACAGTTTAGTAGCTAGAGTCATCAAAATCTAAAACGTGCTTTTACATAGAGACCTAAAAAAACCCGGACAAGTGCGAGTCAGGCTCGCACATTGAGAGTTCCGTACAAAAATGGAGTTCTTTTATATGATACCTGACATGATACGATATACTCACTTTGAATTTTGAACCCATATTTTGTGAATTTTGATGCCCTATTTTGTGTTGTTAATTGTGATTTAAATAAAAATGTACAGTTTTCAAATTTATTCCTATATGTGTACTCTGAGACAATGCTTCTCGCCAAATTTCATAGTTCTATGTCAACGGAAAGTACCCTGTAGGTTTTGATTTTTGTGAGTGTCAAAATATGCGGTTTTTTTATTACATAAACGGCTCCTAACTTTGTTAAACGATGACTGAGAAGTTTTTCTTTTACACAACTGCAAGATACTATAGATATACGTATACAGTTTAAATTTCAACTCGATATCTTTACGCGTTCCTGAGATAAAGAGTCTTGACATACACACAGACGGACAGACGGACAACAAAGTGATCCTATTAGGGTTCCGTTTTTTCCATCAGAGGTACGGAACCCTAAAAATTGTTTTTTTTTTCCGAAACAAAATAACAAAGTTGGCATTCTCTAATCAAATATAACTACTTATACATTTTAATCCAGTAACTTTGTCGTTTGAGAGTATTTTTAATCTTAGCAAATTAAGAGATGAATGTGGAAGCATCAGCTACGAATGCAAGTAAAATAACGATAGAAGCACTTTATTAATGCTAAACTATAAAAAATACAAAGCTGTATTATTATTTTTCATACAATTTATTGTTCACATAAAAATAGAGGGAAAAATCAAAATCTAAATTAAATATTTTTGTGAAGCCCATAGATCAAGCTTTCAAATGATGTATACATCATGGTTCGATTTTTCTCTGAATAATATACCAACTGTGGACGTCACCTTTACTCTACTTTAAAAACGTCTTTTGACAGTTTTTTTCATAAACTAGTCCTTTAGGGTTAAAATCGTCAAAATTTGGCAAAATAAACGATTTTTCGAGTTTTTGTGTTAGTGTTTTCTCGATTTTTGACAAAGTTGCGTTCGGCGCTCGAGGTCACAAACATGGATTATTCATTAGGCTAACAACATATATAAACAAGTCTGCAAAAAATCTAAACCACCGGATTTGACGCATACCGTGGATGTATAAAGTTACTGGACTATTTGTTTCGCAAACATCACAACATCGACTACAGAATTTAAATCGATGAGACATCCATGTACATTTTTGACAAATTTTTAAAAACGGCTTAGCCGCTTTCAATAAAATTTAAATGGGACCACCTCGGAAGTATACCCTCTTAAACTAAAACATATTTTTTCAATCGGTTCACAATTAGCGAAAATAACGATGATACACAAAAAAAAATACATAGAGACGAACATGTATTATGTTTCTCCTCCGTTTTTGAAGTCGGTAAAAAATACTATACCGTAACATTTCTAACATAACAGGTACACTCTACGACGTCGCACTTCCACGCAGCCATCATTTTACACTTGAATTTATTTTTGTACCGTAGTAAAGTTTCACATCTCTAATATTGGACTTACCAGTGGGCGACGATGCAGTGCTTTTCTTTTTAAACTCGGTTATAAAAAGAAACACAGTCAACACTCCAAATTAAACCCTATCTCTTTATAATAAGAGTTATATTTATACTTTGATTTGGGTAAAAAGACGACCTACAAAATTAATGTACATTATACACTTGTTACTTAAACGAATTATGTGCTTTATAAAAAGCTTTTGAAAATATCTGCCTAATTTTATTCGGGGAAGTGGATTTAGAATTTGGGAAACACACGAGTCGAGTTGATAAAATGCGTGTGTGTGGTTCGTTTGTTACAAAACAAATCGATGTAGTCGATTAGTTAAAATACTTGTATAATTGTATATGGACCTCGCATCATGGGACGTCTAAAGGTGGATTAAAAAGGTGGACAGACGAGGATAGTGCTGGGTACAAGCCGCGTCCAACTGGTCTTATCGGAGATTCAAAAAGGAAGCCTATGTTTAGCACTGGATGTCTAATGGCTGAGGGATTTAAAAACTAAAACATTCAGGTAAACCTGACATACTTAAAGACCGTGGCCGGAATGTGCCTACTTAGGAACAGATTTTCTTTTCAATTGAAAAAAAAAGAATCAAAATAACCACAAACATGAAGTACCTACTTAATGACCGCAAATCAGTATATTTCGAATATATTTCCTTACAAACATTTTTGGTCTGGTCCTATATAGTTATTTCCGTCTCAGTCATCTCATCAATTTTCTTCTTTGCATTTTTTGTCAGATATAATACAAGACGTTCTCATCTTATTTCTGACGGAAAAAGTAACGTCGGAACATGTTGAATGCGGATTCCATTACAGTTTAATCCGTGATACTTTACAGCCCGAGGGCGAATTACAGACCAAAGACCGTATAAATCTACTATTGTAAAATATCAATAAATTTGACACCACGGCGTCTTCAAACTTACTTGGCATATTTTAAAATAAATAAATAAAATAAAATTCATTTATTTCAGGCTTGTAGGGCCCATATTGGCAGAGAATAAAAATACTAAATTTCACATAAGTCATCATAACAAAATTAAAATTATAGCACAGCAATATCAATGTCACAAAATTTAAAATAATTAAACAAAATAATACATCAAATGTGACGTAATTCTGATAGCATACTCGTAGCTATTTCTTGCACACAATTCATAAGTATAACATACTTCTCATCACTGAGCACTGGTAATATAGGGTAAACCATACTATTGTTGGCACCCCCTCAGTGATTGGCACTCTGATTTAAAAATTCAAATAATAAGAGACAATTCCTGTTTATTTACTGTATCAATACCAAGGACTTTGTATACTATCTGGACTGCGCACAGACGAAATTTGGCTCAAAGTTAGTTTAGGAAAATTCAACCTTAATGCGTTGTAACAAAACATATATTCCTTTGAAATGGCATAAGAGAGACGCTGTGCCGAGTGAGACTTCCCAAAGTGATGAAGTTGTCCCGCTCGCACTATTGCCATTTCGAAACGACACTTATGTATGGTAGAATTATTATCTGTAAAGCCGCGACTGTCTTAACCAATTCTTAGTTTTTGTAACAATGTATTTTGATAAGATTTTAGTTAAAATTGCAAATAGATGCTAATAAAACAGAGTTTTTATTTATTTGGATGAATATACTTACGTCTTTATGATTAATGGTTATTTTTTATTTTTGCTTAGAGTATCACCGTCGATTGCAAATGGCGTACTATGGTGTTATACAAAGAATCAAAGTCTAGTGGTAGGGTGACTATGCTCGACATATTTCTTAGACATGCTGGGTGTACAATTAGGTGTATAGTCGTGGGTGTCGTTTTTAATTTTTCTGGGTTGTAGATTTCAAAAATGGCATCCATTTTTAAATTTAAGATGGCGGACGTCACTTTTTAGAATAAGTCGTCATGGGTGTAATTATCGGGGTTTTTGGGGGTGTAGATTTCAAAAATGGCATCCATTTTGAACTTAAAGATGGCGGATGTCACTTTTTGCAAAAAGTCGTCATGGGTGTCGTTTAATAGGTTTTTGGGGGTGTAGATTTCAAAAATGGCATCCATTTTGAACTTAAAGATGGCGGATGTCACTTTTTGTAAAAAGTCGTCATGGGTGTCGTTTAATAGGTTTTTGGGGGTGTAGATTTAAAAAATGGCATCCATTTTGAACTTAAAGATGGCGGATGTCACTTATTGCAAAAAGTCGTCATGGGTGTCGTTTAATAGGTTTTTGGGGATGTAGATTTCAAAAATGGCATCCATTTTGAAATTAAAAATGGCGGATGTCACTGTTTGCAAAAGTCGTCATGGGTGTCGTTTGATTGGTTTTTGGGAGTGTAGATTTCAAAAATGGCATCTATTTTGGAATAAGATATGGCGGGTGTTGCTTTTTTTGAAAAAGTCGTCATGGGTGTCGTTTTTGAAAATTTGGGGGTGTATATTTCAAAATTGGCATTCATTTTAGAATTGAAGATGGCACCCCCAGGTAAAAACCTCGAAAACTACAACCGTGACGAAATTTTTCAAAAAAGTGAGTCCGCCATTTTTTATTTCAAAATGGATGCCTTGTTTACTACGGAAGCCTAAAAATGATGGTGACTTTTCGTAATAAAGTCTATTAAGATTTTTCGTGACAAAGTCTATTCGTGGAAAAGTTTTCGTGATTAAGATTTTACGTGATAAGATCTTTTCGTGATAAAGTCTATTTGTGACAAAGTTTTTCGTGAAAAAGTTTTTCGTGGTTAAGTACTGACACGGATTGCGTGATATGTGTTAAGATTACATCTATAAAAGTTAAACGTTGTTTAACATCGTAAATATGGATTCCAGACCATTACTGTCATCACAAAAGTGAAAGTACTCATCGAGACTTACATTTCCGATGACAGTTGTCAAACTTAAAAGTGGTTTATCTCCATTATTATCAATTGTAGACTATAATTGCTTTTTATTTTTTAAACAAAGGTGTAATAACTCTTCGAGATCTACATTTCCGATAACAGCTGTCAAACTTGAAACTGAATTATCTCCGTATATATTATTTCTAGACCATTGCTTTTATGGGGATTGGTTTTATAGAGATCTTTAGGGAAGGCCTATGCCCAGCAGTAGCGTCCTATTGCTAAAACGACGACGATGACGAAATACGACGGTTTAGGGGTAAGATAACTGCGATTCCTGCGTGCAGTAACATTCCAAAGAAATATTATATCCCGAGATGATCGAGATGTTTTGGTCATCCTACTTGGAAAAGAGACACAATCATCTGATGTGGTATCCTTGTCGGCACGTTTTTCTTTGCCAGTACTCAATCCTGTTTATATGATAAATCCATGATCAATACTTTATTTGGTAGAATATCTAATAATCTCTAGTGGCAACACTGTTGTCAGCCATCTTTCTTTCACAGCTGTTTGTGAGCTTCTACGGAAATCAAGTCGTCGTGAGCGTGTTGTTTTTTTGTAAAAAAGTTTAGTACTGGAGGATAGAAGAGCACGTGAAAAGTTGAGTTTTGGGTAAGTTTCTACAATAATTTATATTTGATTATGTTAAAATAGTGTAAATCTTGCTATTTTTATCGTTTTTAGAGTTGAAAAATAAGCGTACCGGTAATTTCATTGGTGCCAATCACTGTATTTTTTTTTTGTATTGTGGTACAGTGATTGGCAGTGATGCCAATGATTGTACATTTAATTTTTTGGTAGGATGTGTTAAATTTCATAGTTAAATGACATTTCCATCAATATAGACCGTATTGGGTTGCTAAATAAGGCTGTTTTTGCTTTTATTACAATTCATGGCACTGCCAATCATTATACATTTTTTGTGTGCCAATGACTATACCCAGCTAAGGTTTCCTCTTCTTCTTCTCTTTCAGGTACCTACCTACCCGGCTCTAAGATGCCGAAGGTTACGGATGGAAAAAAATATACAAAAACATATACAGAAGAAGATGTAGAAAAAGCCTTGCAAGCTATAAAAAATGGAATGGGTAAGAAAACTGCTGCAAATAAATTTAATATCCCACGAGCAACTATGCAGTTTCGCCTATCCAACCAATTTGTCAAAAGTCGACCTGGTCCAGATACAGTTCTGTCTAGTGCAGAAGAACAAGAGATAGTTAAATGGATAATTGCAGCTTGTAGTAAAGGATTTCCACGGCGTAAAGAGGATGTCATAAAGAGTGTCAAACTGTATTTAGATGAACATCCCAGACCAAACAATTTTATAGATAATACACCAGGCGAAGGATGGTATAAACTGTTTTTGAAGAGGCATCCTGAGCTTTCTATATGAACATCAGAGGCTGTAACTTCAGCAAGCTCAAAGTTGTCAGAGAAGCAAATTAGAAACTGGTTTACACAAGTAGAAGAATATCTAAAAAAAAATGATCTCTTTCATATTTTAAGTGATCCATCTAGAGTTTATAATGAAGATGAAACGAATTTTATTTCATGCCCAAAGAACACCAAAGTTATCGCTTTAAAGGGAACTAAAAATGTATATGAGGTTATGAGGAAAAGTAAACCAAATTCTGATAGTATCAAATCAAAAATTGTTATCCAATCAAACATTTTAATTAAACCTGCAAATAGAATCTCAATTGATATTGAAGAAGAAAGAGAATATACAAAGGAAATAAAAAAAGAACCTATGAACGAAGTTAAACCTGCAAATAGAATATCAAGTGAGATTGAAGAAGAAAGAGAATATACAAAGGAAATAAAAAAAGAACATATAAACGAAGTTAAACCTGCAAATATTATTGCCCTGAAGGATGTAAAAAACAGACCAATTTTAGATGCAGTTGAAAGAACCTTTAAAGAATCGGAACAAGTACAGATGGTAAAAAAGAATTGAAGAAGGGACCAATTTTAGACGAACTTAAACCTCCTAACATAACTTTCCGAGAGTCAAGGGAAACTGGAAATGATAAGAAGAAGTAAACAGATTGAGACCAATGACAAATGAAGAATTGTTAAAAATGTTGGAAGATGATAGATTATTAATGGACCTAGGCACGTAGGTACCTAGGTATGCCTACATTGGTAAATACAACTGCCAATCGTTATACCAAATTCACTGTGCCAATAATTATACTTCAGTGCCAATGATTGTGCAATAGCATAGAATTAAGTTTTATGTTACTTTTTAATCAATAAAGCATTTTTTTTTAAATACCAATGTGAATCATTGTAATCTATACTTATATACCTTTTATTTGTTAAACATTAGGTACATAAAAAATATTAATATAACAAAGAAATTACTACTTATATGTTGAAGGTTATCTTTAAGTGCCAATCACTGTACTGTTTACCCTACATAGCCTCAGAACAGAACATGTTGAATGCGGATTCCATTTCAGGTTAATCCGTGATACTTTACAGCCCGTGGGCGTAAGGGCGCGTACACATAGAACATCCGTTTTACAGGATCCTTTTTAACTGATCCGTCGCTACTGGAGGTAATATTCACACAGCATAGTAGTAGTAGTACTACACATTAGTATAGTATTACTGGATCCGGAATACTGTGTGAACTGGCTCATACAACTACATACGCTAATAACATATACGTTTAAACGGACCTGTAAAACAGATTGCTGCTTATTTTGTCGGATCAGTATTTTTTACTGGATCCGGAATACTGTATTCTGTATGAACTCGCTCATACAACTACATACGCTAATAACATATACGTTTAAACGGACCTGTAAAACGGATGTTCTATGTGTACGCGCCCTAACACAGACCAAAAACCACATAAATCTACCATTGTAAAATAATAAAACGATCGATGCGACCGAACCACTCGATGTTTATAAAGTGTTAGAACTAATTTAAATGAGCTGTTGTAAAGAGTTTATGGCCATACATCTTGTGGGCGATGATTTGTGACGGAAAGTAGGATGCTGGAGGAAATAATAGGAGCTTTGATGATGCCGCGATATTTGCATTTTATTAACGAACACAATATTTCAAAGAAACTAAGATTTGTGTTCTAAAATTGTTCCTGCAAAGATCATCATCATCATAGCTGGTTTCCGCGATCCGCGAGTCCCGTCCCCACTGAAAATTGGTAGCAAAGTCCTCGACCTCGTTTATATAAATAACTAACGATCCTCCCCGGCTTCGCACAGGTGTATTATACTAGCATATAAACCTTCCCCTTGAATCACTCTATCTACCAAAAAACCGAATCAAAATCCGTTACGTAGTTTTAAAGATTAAAGTGTACATAGGGACAGACAGACAGCAGAAAGCGACTTTAACAAAAAATAAATATTATAAAAATTCTTTAAAAATACTATGACATATAAATTGAAAACACTTCATTGATAAATAACACCCTTATTCTCACTGCACTACACTCTATTCGACACGTGTTTCGCCTCTCAACGAGGCATCTTCAGGACGTGTTGACTCTTCGAGGTCGCTCGGAAGAATTCTTGCGAGAAAGCGACTTTGTTTTATACTATGTAGGGATTTTTAGACTAATGATTTTTTGTAGTACATATTTAATATTTGATTGTGTCAACTCGCGTCCCATACTTACTAAGAGCCGTCTACACTTATATGGGACCAGCGCCATACCGTCAGGCCTTCTGCTTAGGTTTTCACTAAATTTATTCCTAATTAGGGTTCCGTACCTCAAACGGAAAAGCGGAACCCTTGTAGGATCACTTGGACAACAAAGTGATCCTACAAGGGTTCCGCTTTTCCGTCTGTCCGTCTGTGTGTATGTCAAGACTCTTTTATCTCGGGAACGCGTATAGATATCGAGTTGAAATTTAAACTGTATACGTATATCTATAGTTTATTGCAGTTGCGTAAAAGAAAAACTTCTCAGTTATCGTTAAAAAAAGTTAGAGCCGTTTATGCCGTAAAAATCTGTATATTTCGACACTCACAAAAATCAAAACCTACAGGGTACTTCCCGTTGACATAGAACTATGAAATTTGGCGAGAAGCATTGTCTCAGAGTACACATATAGGAATAAATCAGCTGAAAACTGTACATTTTTATTTAAATCACAAAAAATAAGGCCTCAAAATTCACATTGTATGGGTTCGAAATTCAAAGTGAAAAAATCGTATCATGTAAGGTATCATTTAAAAGAACTTCATTAGCACATGCCGATACAGATTTTTAATTATTTTAACAATGTGTGATTTTCGAAGTATAACGAGAAAAGTAAAAAAAAAAAATTGTCGATGGTTTTTAGTACAGAGATTTAACAACTTACTTCCCAATTTTGTGAAATTTTCTGGATTTGTACGAAACCCTCGGTGTGCGAGCCTGACTCGCACTTGTCCGGTTTTTTTTACTAGATAAACTTGTCATTCCCTGTTGAATAGTACAGTACATTTTACAAACGGTATTATAAATCTTTCATATAACGCGGTATAATTAGCAAAAAGCTTAGGTATTTGGAGTCAATCCAACAATATGATGAATGACAAAACCAAATTAGATCTGTAGGTATAGTGACAATGACTTTCTATTGTACGGGGTTTTTATACTGAGAAACGTACGTAGACATTTTCTACTTATCTACAAGTATATACAACTCCCTCATTGATTTTATTAAAATATAGCTAGATTAGCTAGTGAACTTAGTTAACAGATGTTTACTATGTATTACGATATTATGGTCGAAAAGAAAAAAACAATTAGATTCATTCGTTTATTCAACTTTTGGTATGATACATACACTTGGCGGCGTCATTTCGTACATTTCAGTTTCAACAGACTATAATAATAAATTAAATAATGTTACAATTTTATTTTTGCGGCAATTAATAGACCTTGTCAATTTAAATTCAAGTAGATGTAAATACCAATATCCATATGACATCAACTGAAAAAATACTAATTCTACAATTATAGATGTTAGCAAGTTGAAATGGCAATGGGCAGGGCACATAGCGCGGAGGACTGATGACCGGTGGAGTCGAAAAGTTCTCGAGTGGAGACCGCGCAGTGTAGGACGTCCACCCACAAGGTGGACGGATGACCCCGTTAAGACCGCAGGATCGCGGCGGATGCAAGCCGCTTCCAACCGGTCTTATTGGAGATCCATAGGGGAGGCCTATGTCCATCAGTGGACGTCCTTTGGCTGATGGATGGATGGAAGTGTTAGAAGATTGTTATACTCTCTATCTTATGTATCTATATCTTTGGCCTAAACATTTCTTTCCATTAGGTGAAGTGATGATCAGAGGCAGTTCTAAATATGATGTAAAGTTTATTTTCTAATAGAGCCCAAACTAAGCAAAACTTATCGTATCTGGGTGGCCTTTGTTTCAAACGGCATAAACTTACGCGCAATTATTCGTGAAAGAAATTAAACTTCTAGAGTAAGATAATAATATACCCATTACTCATTAAAAAAGCTAATATCGAAGACCATTTGCTAGTTACAACCCATCAGATAAAATATCATTGCAATTACATTTTAATATCGTAGCCAAGTTTAAGTGAAGTAGCCAAACGCGTTATTAACTTAACAAATACTAAGCCATTAACTTTTTCTTCACTAAGCTCGTTTCGTACAACTTAATGGGACCAAAAACAGTTAAAATGTTTCATGGCTGAACCACAAACATAGAAATAACAGAAGGTAAACTCGCTACAAATAGACGGAATGGGACGTAGGGCGTAGAACGGTTTTATTGTAATTTTTCATTTATCTTTGTATGTTTTGTGCCAGACTCTTTAATTGCCAACTGCTCAACATAAGCCTACTCATGAAAAAGATTAGGCTATATATACCACGCAGTCATGGTTCTAGTTGGTGATTTACGTTTGTATGTAGCCCCTAAAAAAAGGTTTTCACAAAATAGCTCGTTCTGTTACGTCGTGTCAGGTCCGCTTATCACACGTGTCAAATTTGACTTACCTATCCACAAAAATGCGGCGTAGAAAAATAAATGTAACTGCCGTTATGGTTAATACTAAAAATTAAAATACAATACTCAGTAACTCAACAGTAAAAACAGATTTTATTCATTGTTCAATGTTTCTTTTTGCACAAAATAATTCTTCTGTACAAATAACAATGTGTTCTAATTTATCGTGTCTGTGAGCAATGTTTATGTGTGCGTAGCTCGCGTAATGAACGAAGCTTCACTTCTGCCTCTCAATATTTTGTGACCGAACACAAGTTTGCAAAAAACCTAATAAAATAAAACTAAGAAATAAAGTTATTAATCCATCAAAATACAGTTATCGAACATTAATAACAATCGGCGAATGATCGTAAATATATCCACCTACGGAACTAGATCAGATAATTCCATTCAATCTTAAAACAGGTTTTAGATTATTTCGAATTATGTCGATGGAATCGATGTGTGAAATTATAATAATCGATTTGGGTGTGATTCCGCTTTTCTTCTGATTAGGAGTGGAATAGAATTCAGAATTAATCCAAGCCGAAATGAATCGAAGTCAAATCGTAAACTTACAGAGATTGTGGGTGTTATCCTACTAATAATTTAAACGCGAAAGTTTGTGAGGATGGATGGATGGATGTTTGTTACTCTTTCACGCAAAAACTACTAAACGGATTGAGATGAAACTTTGCAAAAATATAGCTTAAAAATCAGAATAACACATAGGCTATAAATTATAATGATATATTGCGTATGAGGGCGAAGCCGCGGGTAAAAACTAGTAGGTATAATCTCACCATGGACACTCCAAACAGATAAAATATAAAAACGCTATACAACATGCTACACATGCCTGAAATGTCACTGGAAATGTAGCAACAGTGACATTACCTTGCAATTCATAAAAACACCGTGACTTTGATGGTCTCCTGGAAGAAAGCTGTACCATTAAACTTAAATTCGGTTTAAAATACAAATCTGTCATGTTTTGTTTGTTTTTGTTATTTTAATTTTACGGTAGTAACACGAGTAATTTTTTATTACTGTTCTAACAACTTTCAACTGTAGTAGTAAAAAGAGTAATTCGCTTACCGTTCTTACTACTGGTAGTAACACTGGAAACAAACCACAAATACACACACTTTTCTCTTTGCTGCAAAAAGAAATCTATGTAACGCAATGCAAGAACATAAATTTTATATATTATTGTCTTTTATTAATTGTCAGTTAACCTGTATAAAATATTATGATATTTTTATAAGTAATAGTAAATAATTATTATTATTTAGATTAGGTAAAGGATAAGTTAATTATAGTTAATATAGATCCTAAGGTAGTAAATAACGCTTTGGTGTCAAATTGTCATGTTATTTATTGTAAATGTAAATAAATAAATAAACTATTGCTACATAAAAAGCATCTCGTACATTTACGGACCATTAAAATACGCTCTACAATTTGGATCATACATAATATCGATATAGATCTTTCAAGAGAAAAAAAAAATAGCAACATTTTTTTTTTCAATTTTGCAATAACTATGAACTAGAGATCAAAAACGTACATAACCTTAATTTAATTGCATATAGATTGTAAAAAAAAGCAACAAAGAAAACTGAATTTAACCGTTTTAAGATTACATAAACATCACACATAAACACATAAAAATCTAATCGACAATTAGAAGTAAATCTTTTGTAAGCATAACAATAATAGGTATGCAATATTTAGCGCTCTTGGTTCACTTGCACGGTCAGTATTTGGATGGGTGACCGCGGGTGGCATTTTACAACTGAGCGTTACCGTGGCTCGGTATGACACGTTAAATTGTAGGCTCCGGTTGTTTTAACCGTTTAGCCATGTCAGAGACCTTCAGGCGGCTTTAAAACTGTGACACCAGGGCTAACCACCCGGCCTATACGAACTTACTTGCATATCTGATCCTTTATTTTTCCGACGTAACGTGGACTGTACTACCTATCAGCCTTTTAGTAATCCACTGCAGGAGGTAGGCCTACCCACGAAGGGTGATTGGGCCATTTCCACCACCCAACCCAGTGCGGATTGGTGGATTCACATACGCCATCGAATTTCTTTTACGACGTATGCAGGTTACCTCACGATGTTTTCCTTCACCTGTGGTGTGAAATTCCATACATAAATTCCAAAGAACTCATTTGTACGGGACCGGGGATTCGAACCCACGACCTCACGATTATGAGGCGGGTGTCACTGCCTCTTGACCACCACAGCTTTTTTAAAAGACTGGACTACTAGAGGATATTTGCAGCGTATTTTATGTTTCTAGGTATTGGGTTGTAGTTATTAAAATCAATTAACCCATTATAAAAAAAATATATGATATAAAAATAGAGATAATATTAATTAATATAAATTATATTGCTCAAGTCCATTGCCAGTTGGTAGAGTAACTAGAGATGTTACATGTATTAAAGTCAAATCGATTATTATGAATCGATAATTTCTCTCGGATGTGTCGATAACGATATAATTATTTATCATCCGAGTTGTCATTAAGTTAAATCTACATCTTCATTATTTATTCAAATGACCCGAAAGCTTGGGAGGTCTAATTTAAATTTTAATTCGTCGTTTCCTCTCTATTGCAGTATTTGTGGGTTTATGTGTAATTTATTTGTATAATATTGTAATTACGGTTTATTTAGTTGTAATTATGTGTAGGATGTGTAAATTCGATATGGTCGTAAACTTAGATCCAAAAGAAAAGGTTTTAACTGTCTTGGGAAGTTTTCAAATTAATTTTGGACATGTAGACTTCGAGAAAATATCTATAGAGCCGCAATTCCTAAGTAAAAGTACTAAAAAAATGTCCGAGCGCCGTCATACATACCAACTTAGATATTTATACTAAACTAGCTTAAAACCCACGGCTTCGCCCGCGTTGTCTTAGTACATAGGTACTTACTTAAAATGAAAATAGCCCGCGGTTTGATCTACGTTGTCTTTGTACATGTTTATAATAATATGTAATAGTCCGCGATTTGGCCCACGTTGTCTTAATACTTGCTTAAAATTACTTGCAAGGATAATGCCCACGGTTTGGTCAAAATTGTAACAGTATTTGCCTATAATGATAATAGGTCACGGTTTGGCTCGCGTATTGTTAGTATTTGCTTAAGATAAAATAAAAAATAAACAAAAATAAAAATATTTTTGGGACATTTTACACACGATCTCTGACCCCAAACTAAGCAAAGCTTGTGATATGGCTGCCAGAGACTGATATAATACATATACTTATTTTTAAATACATACTTATATAGATAGTAACTAAATAACACCCAGACACAGAGCAAACACTTATGTTCATCACATAAATAATTGCCCTGGGTGGGAATCGAACCCACGCCTCTTTGATCCAGAAGTTAGGGTCACTAACCACTGAGCCACCGAGGCAGTCAAAAAGATGGTTATTTATAGCACGCAGCATGGACTGCGATGTCTTAATACTTGCTTAAAATAATAAAAGCTTGCCGTTTGGCCTGCATTGTCGTATTACGTACAATGATAATAACCCACAGTTTGGCCCACGTTGTTTTAATACTTACTTAATTAAAATAACAGCCCGCGGTTCAACCCGCGTTATCTTGGCATTTGCTTATAATAATATCTAATAGTTCGCGGTCTGGCCCGTGTTATCTTAATAAATCCTTAAAATTATAATAGCATGCCGTTAGCCTGCGTTTTTGTATTACTTGTAATAATAATAGCCCACGGTCTGGCCTGCGTTATTTTCATAACTGCTTAAAATGATAAAAACCCACAGTTTGGCCCGCGTTTTCTTGGCACTTACTTAAAATAATAGTAGCTCGTAGTTAAGCCCGCATTAGGCTCGATTATGAATGCGCCGCTAATTATCATAATTATATCTGTTTCATTTTCACTTTAAGCATTCGATAGAGAGAACACTTTTTATGTTGTTATTATATTTACTATGGCGTCTTCATAACTGAGCCTATTATTGTATTACTTGCAAAATAATGCCTATGGCTTAGCCAGAATTGTCTCAGTATTTGGTTATTTAATTTACTTGTATCTAAAGCTTATTACGGAGTACGTGAATTTTTCGATGATAAATTGCCGAATTTCTGAAATTAACTCAATAATAAATAAATATATAAAATAAATATTGGGGGACATCTCACACACGGTCTCTGATCCCAAACTAAGCAAAGTTTGTGATTTGGCTGGCAGAGACTGATATACTACATATACATGTAGGTTGACTGGCAGATAATGTTGTTTAGCGTTAAGTCCTCTTTTTGTACAAATATTGTGCAAGAAAGTGTTAAATAAATTAATAAAAATACATTAATAACACCCAGACACAGAGCAAATACATATGAACATCACATAAATATTTGCCCTGGGGATCGAACCCACGCCTTTTTGACCCAGGAGTCTGGGTCAACCACTGAGCCACCGAGGGAGTCAATAATAATAATTGTATGAGTAACTATGTAAGAAATTTCACTTTTCATTGCTGGAAAAGATTGAGGCAACCTGTACGAACGTAGAAAAAATCAATGTCGTATGTGAATTCAGCAACCCGTGCTCGGCCGGCGTGATGGATATGGCCCAATTACCCTTCGCGGATAGGCCTATTTTCAGTCATCCTTCAGCCGCAGGACGTCCACTGCTGGACATAGGTCTCCCCTATGGATCTCCAATAAGACCGGTTGGAAGCTGCTTGCATCCAGCGCGATCCTGCGGTCTTAAAGAGGTCATCCGTCCACCTTGTGGGTGGACGTCCTACGCTGCGCTTGCCGGTACATGGTCTCCACTCGAGAACTTTTCGACCCCAACGGTCATCAGCCCTCCGCGCTATGTGCCCTGCCCATTGCCATTTCAACTTGCCAATCCGTTGGGCTATGTCGGTAACTTTGGTTCTTCTACGGATCTCCTCATTTATGATTCGATCTCGCAGAGAGACTCCAAGCATAGCCCTCTCCATAGTCGTTGGGCTACTTGAATTCAGCGATTGGCCTCTTTGTTGAAGTCGGACCTACTGGACCTGGACCTGGACTACTTGTCCTAGGTAGACATACGAGTCAACGACTTCAAGAACCGAGTTTCCAACAGAAATCGGGTGTAGGTAAAACATGGGAATTACACATGACTTTCGTCTTGTCCATGTTCATCTTAAGACCCACCTGTTTATATTATCCGTAGTGCTATCCGTAATACCTATTTTCAGTAGTGCACTATTAATTAAGGCCGGTACAGGTATTCGACATGTTTCATTAAGTTATTAAATATTTAATTTTCCAGGCAAATGAAAAAATGGCACACAAGTCGTAATTCTAGTCAGGCATGTTCTAGGATGCTATTATACTCATAATTTGATTAACTTTTACAATGGTACCAACCCCAAAAGCACGTGAATAAAATCAGCTGTTCAACATAAAAAGTTCATCGACCCGCGACAAAATGTATGGAAAATGTAGGTAATTTTCGCTTGTCAGGGTTGATCCCATAGTAAAATACCTATATTGATCTATATGTGCGCTAAGCTTAAGACTATTGGCTCACAAAATAAAAAAAAATCGTAAACTTTTGGGGACCCATTTTGCCCCATTTAAAGATAAACTATCATTATCATAATCCTATTCTAAATACAACATTATTTAAAAAAGCGTATTGAAGTTTTGGGACGTATCTGACCCCTAAGGATTTTTTTAAGGAAAATTCAGAAAAACAGGTACAGCCATATTTTTTATTTAGTCTCAAAAGCATCTATACAAAGTTTCATGTCAATTGGTACAGGGAATAAGAAGTTACATGCAAACAAAAAGGGCCCGTTTTACCCCGTAAGTTAGAGTTGGGTACGTTTTTCATCCTTAGTGCTTCATTATGTCGTACGATGTACGTATATTCCAAATTTCAAGCTCATATCTTCAGCGGTTTGGGCTGTAGCCTAAACTTATTAATTTTGCGTATCCCTAAGGAATCTTATAGATTTTCCTGGATTTTATTAGTTCCTATATTAAAACATGCTGTGTGCCTCCTTCACACCAATTTTCAACCATAACGGTTCAGCTGGTTCGATGTGATTGACGCTTTTTTCACCAACTTTGGGACCTTATTTGACCCCTTAGATGAGGAAAATTTGGAAAAACAGGAAAAAACGTAACTTTTATTTTGTTTGAAAAGCATGTATACAAAGTTTCAAATCAATCGGTACAGGGAATAAAAAGTTACATACAAACGAAAAGGGCCCGTTTTACCCCCTTAGAGGTCGAAAGTTCAAAATTTTCGTCCTTAGTGCTCCATTACGTCGTTCAATGTACCTATATTCCAAATTTCAAGCTCATATCTTAAGCGGTTTGGGCTGTAGGCTGTCTGTCAGTCAGTCACTCAGGGAAGCCTTTTATATAATAGATAATTTACAATGACGCAATTTCTTGAATCTTGACGTTATGTCACCTAATTAGTAATTACCATTGAAAGGTGTGCCAGGAGGCTGATAGGCAACATAGACATATAAGGCATTTATCAGAAGACATTTTTTTAAAGGAACAGCGGTTACTTTTCTAGCGATTTCAGTGTTTCTCCTCTAGCAAAAATTGTTCGTTATCATAAACCAGATATGTAGATTTAGTAGGTACCTACTATTAGGTGTTTGAGAAACAGATTGTTTATTAAATAAAGTAATGCCAAAAGCTTTCTCTATCTCATATTTACTCGTACTTATTCGAGGGCAGACTAAACTCAAAAGGACTACGGATTGAAATCAGCATTCAATAGAATACTTAGCAAATCATAACAAATGGCTTCCTAGAAGGTAAATCACGTTTGACTTTTCTGTTGAACTTTGACCTACCTTAACAAAACTGTAGATAGAGTCCTTTAAAGGAGCTACAATCGTGTTTACCTAACAAGTGTAACCGATTCGAGAGGAAACTTTTAGTTCTACCATATGACCAACTTATAAAAGTTACTCTCTAATGTATGGAAGCTTTCGGTAGCTCATATCAACGGTTAAATTATCAACATTGATCATAACATGGCGATTTATCTCTTTCACTTCGTAACACTATTTAAAAACCTTTTCTTAAAACTACACTCGATTTACAATCTTGCTACATCTTGATAGCTTTCTAAATAAAAAGATATGTTGGTTTTTTGGCCATGTTTAGATTTCAACACTCGCAACTTTAATTGATTGGGTTATGATTGATATTTGCTTATTCCATGAAGATGGTTTTCGCAATGGTAGAAGTGCAATAGAGGAGAGTTATTACATTTATATTCATAGCTATCATTGATACGACTCCAATGTTGAAAGCAATCATACAAATATCAACATCAACCTACTACAGCTAGATAGATAAATACGTAATATAATTTAATTATAGTGTCTGATAAAACGCACAAAATTAGATCGCAAAATAGACATAAACTCGTGGACCCAAAGTCTAACTTAGCAATGCACAGTTCTAGCCCAAATTCTATGGCTATAAAAATATTCAATAAATTGCCAAAGAATCTAAGAGACATCGAAAGAGAAAAAACTAAATTCTGTTTCATAAAATAACTAAAAATTATCCTATTATTTAAATTCTATTACATATTAGACCGAGCCGTGAGATTGTGAGCCGTGGTGGTCAAGAGGTAGTGACACCCGCCTTACAATCGTGAGGTCGTGGGTTCGAATCCCCGGTCCCGTATCAATTAATTCTTTGGAATTTATGTACGGAATTTCACACCACTGGCTTTTCGGTGAAGGAAAACATCGTGAGGCAACTTGTATACGTCCGTAGAAGAAATTCGATGGCGTATGTGAATCCACTGGGCCAGCGTGGTGGATATGGCCCAATCACCCTTCGTGAGTAGGCCTACGTCCTGCAGTGGACTATTAAAAAGTCTGGTACAGTACAGTACAGTACATATTAGACGAATTTTTCAACGATAATCTAGAAAACATAATAATAAATCGTTCCAATACAAATAATAAAATTGCCATACCCTTATAGGGTCATATGTATAACTATACAAAACATGTTAACTAAGAACCGCATGTAAATTTCATATGTTGCAATAAATGATTTGAGTTTGATTTTAGTGCTTAATTGGCTGCAAAATCTGCTTTAAAGCACGATAAGTGTTTTATTTAGGGTAAAAGCTTGAAAGCTGGTCGATAGAGAAAGAAGAGACCACCCCAACTCTAAAGCTCTTATAACACACTATTATCATATGCGCAGTCACAGGACGTCCACTATTAGACGTAGGCCTGCCATATAGATATCTAATAAGGGCGGTTGGAAGCGGCTTTACCCAGCGCAATCCCGATGTGGTCTTAATTATACCTACTCTATAAAATTTCACTTGATCTCTGCGACAGTGACATTGACATAGAATATTGTCATTTTTAGAGTTGAGATAGTGGTGGAAAAAATTGATTTTCAAACAATGTTGTAATGAAATCGAATGAGTAGTTGAAGGTGAGAAATTGGATTTTATTTACTTACTATTATTTAAGATCAAGAATGTACACATGTAAATAATGTTATGATATTAATTATACACTATTAACATTATTTATTATTAACTATTATTAACAGTATTTATCAACGTTTTTCACTATTATCGATGCTAATGTAACATATAATTGGGTTTAATTTAATTACACATGTAAAAAAATTTACGATATTAAAATATACAATAAAATTAATGATAAATTAAGTTTTATTTAAAATATCGTTAGTACAAACTATCGATATTTTAAATAAAACTCTATCTAAAACTCTGTGGTCAAGATCATTCGTCGCCCATGACTAATTGGCATGCCCATAAAGTATTACATTGACAGGTACTGTCTGTACTGTTAAGAAATTGAGGGCTTCATAGGCGTGATTTTTCTGACAGCAGTCGCAGAGATCAAGTTAAATTTTATAGAGTATAGGTCATCTGTCCACCTTGTGGGTGGAAGTCCAACGCTGCGCCGGCCGATATCTACGTGGTCTCTGTGCAGGAACTTAGAACTTAGCCTTATTACTATAAATATCAGCCACCGGGTAGCTATTACCACGCGCAGCGTGGGACATACACCTGTAAGGTAGACGGATGACCTCATTAAGACCGCAGGATCGCGCTGGATGCAAGCATCTATCAACCGGTCTTATAGGAGATCAACAGGGGAGGCCTATGTCCAGCAGTGGACGTCCATTTGATGAAAAGAACGTAGGTAGCTATTTTCCCAAGTGCTATCTATCATCTTAGATGCGGATGCCTAAAATGAATGAGTATTGGTACTGGCAAATACTGAGTGGGTACTCTCGAATACCTACAGTATTTCATCTGCCCGACCTCCAAAGTTAAACGAACTCCGTTTGACCCGAGCCCGAGACTCAGTGCTCGTATTGACAACTGAAGCTAGCGGTTATGGGAGGAAGCGATATTTAACACGCTGTAAAGATATAAATATAAATCAGCGGTAAAATATGGTTTAATTCCGGCATAGAGGTCTAGAGTTAAGGCAAGTGTTTTATACTAAACCTAAAATCAAATTGAAAATTTTATAGTATAAGGTACCGGTATATATCTAATAAAATAGCAGCGTTTTATAGAGTTGGAAATAAATATCGGTTATGACTTAACGCTACAAAACATTTTTTACCATGTTATAACAGTTATTATTCCAGTGTACTGACAAAATGTTGGTGTCCGGAAGGCTAATTCACTGAGGTATAATCCCATCATTTCGGAATTAGGCTAACATGGAGATGAAAAAAGGTCCAATCATTCAACTGTAAACTCCATAGGTACAGTATTTTTAACTAAACATTTCGCGTATGTATGAAAATACTTACATCTTGTACAGTAAAAAATAAAGTTTTTTTCAAACAGAGAAAATTTAGTTAGATTTCTATAGACATATCATGACAACGTACCATTTACCGTTAAGCCTACAACTTATCGGTTATACAATCCCTGTTATATTATAAATATAAACCGTGCAAGTAGGTGGAACAGGATCGTAAATACTATACTTCCGGCCGGACAGCGGGCTGAATATTTTCATATTTTATATTTGGGATCTGTTTTTTTTTAATGACAAGGTGGCAAACAAGTCGATGTGCTATTTGATCGCAAGAATTCACCATCGCTTAAGACAGTATTCGCTGAGACCAACGGTATATTAAAACTTTATTTTTATTACAAGAAAAAGAATAGGAGCTAAAGTAAAGCTAAAAATTGATTATTGTCCTTAATTAGATGAAATAGGTAATTTGATTTAAAGATATTTTTAATATCATCGAATATGTGATCTTACTTTTAGTTCAAACATTATTATCTCTTGAATAAGAAGTTTTTTTTCCGGAAGTGGCCATCGCAGTATCCTGAGTCCCATACCGGAAGTCTTAGGAGTCTATATTATAGACATTTGCAACATCAAAAGTAAAAGTTTAAGTAACATGTTCTGTAACATAGGTAGGTATATGACCCTAAAAGTATATGGTAATGTCATTGTTTGTATTAGAACGATTTACTACTTTTCTAAATTATAATCACAGTCGAAAGCGACTCTTACAAAGTATGGTATTTCACAATTTTATTGAAAGGACATGTCCACAAAATGTATGGAGGCTGGTATAATAATAATCAAAAATTCTAACCACAACACTCGTTACATTTCGAGTAGGTTCATATTTTTCTGAGTCTATTACAGCAGTTAAAAACAAAAAATACCCCTGCGATTTTTTTAAAATTAATTTTGAATTTATTAGAAAAAATAAATATATTTCGCTCAATATTTAGTTTATCTCTAGCAGTAACCTCCAAGTTGTCAAATTAGAGCATTTTTACCAATTAGACACACTTTTTAAGTGATTTTTTGTCACATTGTACCTACTAACTGGTCAAACTGGTAGGTTATAATTTTTATTTTTAGCAAATTAAGAGATGATTGTGGAAGAATCAGCTACGAATGCAAGTAAAATAACGATAGAAGCACTTTATTATTGCTAAACTAGAAAAATAATAAGCTGAATTGTTATTTTTTATACAATTTATTTTTCGCATTTAAAAAATATTGGAGGGGTGAAAAAATCTAAATAAAATATTTTTGGGAAGCCCATATAACAAGCTTTCAAATGATGTATACCTATATCATCTTGGTTCGATTTTTCTCTGAATAATATACCACTTGTGGACGTCACCTTTCCCAAATTAGTTTACGGAATATTTATCACCTACCGTTTTTAGACTTTCTCAAGTAAAAATGCGCCCATAAATCTATAATTAATCTAAAAATCATAACAGAGCCCATAAATTACGTAATTAGCTCGTCATAAATAAAATTACAACTCATCCCAATCCAAACAAATCGATTAGAGCATAATTCGGATTACTATTCGAATTAAGATTATTACATCGATAAGCCACTAATGAGATGTTAATGACATTATTATACCTACTAATGGAATAATAAAACAATCTTTACAAAAAAACAGGCGGCAATTTCTTTATTAGATGTTAAAAAAGGTCAAATGACGAGCCACGATTCGATTCGGAACCGGTTTCAATCGATTCAATCGGATGTATTAGCATCGAATGATAGATCGGTTTTCGGAATCGAGAGATTACTGTTTTCTTTGTTTGTTTTTTTTTTAAATATCGTATTAGAACTTCGTATTTTAAACCGCTTTACGTGTCTTTAAGGTATTTTCTTCGGTTTAAAAACAAAGATAAATAAAATCAATCCGTGTGTTATACAATTTTTTTATTTACCTATAGTTTTGGTTTGTTACTCTTTCACGCAGCAACAGACAACAGCAGCAATAGTCTTGACTTTTGGTATGGATATACCTAGTTCAAATGTTGGATAGTGACTAAATTGCAATGGATGCAAGCTGCTACCAACCGATCTTATTGGAGATTTTTAGGTGAGGCCTATGTCCAGCAGTGGACGTTACTACTATGGCAGATGAATGGATGGAGTGACATAGGCTACTATATATAACGGGACTAAACTCACGTGTACGGATAGTCGTAACGACTATAGTTTCGGTCGTATTCGGCGACCTTTCTCAAGTTGGCGACTGCTAGTACGCGGAGGTGTCTCGCAATGCACTGAATAATGTTAAATATAGTATAAAATGTGTGAAAACCACGTTAATTTCCATAGTAAAACATAAGCTACTGTTTATCCCGGAAAATAAAAAAATCCTAATTGTCACGAAAATAAGGTGAAGCCAAGATTCAAGAAGATTCAGGTGAAATATAATTGGATAAGTCGTCAAACAAAGAAAACAATAATAAAACTGAAAAATTAGTTCCTAATTTATAACTGAGTTCAATCTTTTTTAGTTCCAGTTAAGAACGGAATCTACATTCAAAACTACGCTTTATATAACCGCTGCAAGATAAAACACGCTTATACGTCTAGTATTGTATTTCTATTGATAAGCTAACCTTTGCCCCCCACTTGCATACCTACTATGCTTCTATGCACTGCCGCCTGACCCTTCACCCCTCCTTCAATAATAATAACAATCTCTTGTGACCTAGACTGTCACTTGTACACAACTTACGATATATGTCAACTTATGTCAATGAGATGAAATGGTGCACTTGGGTGCACTTGACTTCTTTATTTGATGCACATTTGATGGCTTTTGGTGCTGCACTTCTGGTGTTACGTCAGGTAAAATGTCAATGTCACGGCATAACATGATTTTGATTTGACATTATTTAAATAGTCACAATCAGAGTTTCACCTGTGCTTTAATAACAATCTTACACGAACTAGACTGTAGCAATGATTTGAAATGATCTGCACTTGACTTCTTTATTTTATTGCTTTTGATGTTGCACTTCTGGTAGCTCTTATGTCTAGTAATGTCAAAGTCATGATAAAATGACAAAATTCTGAACTCGGTCAATCTCGGTATCCTGAAAGAGATGAATAGATTTACAAAGGCACGAGTAAGAGAAGCATAAGGTTAGTTTCTTTGATCTTTATAGCTGTTCGTGTTCGATATAAACAGTAAGAATTCTGTGCATTTTTTTATAACCTAGAAGTTGTAATCAATTATTAAATAGCTTGACCGTTACTGGAAGCTTTTATAATGAGAGTGCGTATCCCTTTCCGTCGAACAGCTATCGTTTTCAATCCCTTTAAGCGTTGTAACCGGAAGCCTCCAGGTGGCGCCCTTGTGGCGATTGCGCGCCATTTTATTTTCTAGGAAAAATAGCGTGCCTTTTGGTATCATTGGCGTTGAATTTTTCGTCGAAGCAACAGCTCCGGGCAGCTCTAGCTAGCTCCCGGCCTGTTGCACAGTTTATTTTATAAAATTATTAACTATATTATCACTAATTATCACTAATATAAAGATTAAACTCAGTGAATACGTGGTGGTGCTCATCATCGGAATGAACACGTTATTTCCATGAAATAACGAAGCTAAGTATACCTGCGCAGTAAGTGCCACATACTTCATCTATTTCTCTAGAAAATGGATTAAAACAAAGTTACTGTGTCAAAGGTTTAACAACCAGTGAGCAATTTGTTAATAAATTAATTTTAACGGCTTTTGCCGTTCGTTTACAAATATTTCCAACAGAGCCTAAAGGTGTTTAACCAAAAGTGCTTAAAATAGGGCGATCGGTTGCCCTATACCATTGTTTTCATCCCTGTTAAATATATTCCTTTAAAAAATAGATGAACGCGACTGCTTCAACAAGTCGTGTGATGTCAGCTAAGCAGAGCTACTTTTTCGGCAGCGGGTAAGCGTGCTGACCGTTTCCAACCAGATTGAGAAATCTATCGATGAAAATGGGTGAGCGAAATTTGGATTTTTGGTAAAATTAAGCTTATATTGCAGCAGCCGTTAACACTGCAGTGTTCGGCACCTTGAGTTTCTTATTTTCGGATGTTACAATATTTTGATATTGCTTGTAAAATATGTCGGCCTGATGACCGCCTTGAACAAAAAAATCAAATTATAAAATACGAAATTCCATTCAAATTAAGCATCAAATGCGGGGCGGGTATTTTAATATTAAATCTTATTTAATAAATGAGCTACTGTACATAGCCGAGTCATTGTAAGAACTTCTTTAAGCTTACATTGCAGCAGAATTTTGTTTTACTGAAGTTTAATATTGAAGTGTTGAGATATTCGGCACCGTAAGATTTACCTAGGTTTCCTAAACCTAGTATCAAGCAACTTGGGAAAAATATACGGCACCTTACGATAGCCGATAACTACACCCACTTTATGACCTTAATTTTATTTTACGAGTTTCTAAATTGATCAGGTCTTTAGCTCAGTTAGTAAAATTTAGTGCAAAGTTATATTTAATTTGATGTGCTTATATTTAATTTTCTTTGTTAGAAAACGTGCAAATGATTCCAACACGTGTTGGAAAATAACGAGTAAATGATTGGTTGTTTCGTTGTTATTATTGAGCTTGCTGATTAGCTAAGCATATCTTTGCGAGGAAGTTTTGTTGTCACGACTCGAAATATACGTGATATTACATTTTTTCTGCCGTTTTAGGGTAAATTAGTTTTCAAAAACTACCTACCTTCTGATTATTTTTAGCAAAATGTTTGACAAAACCATATAGAACAGTATGGAAGAAGCAACACTACCATGCATCAATGCATGAGAACCACCCTCGTGGGGTCGGTATTTTTAACGCCCTCTTATGAACGGAACAAGCTACCATAATAGCAGTGGCGTGTGCTTGATATGAACATGTTTTTACCGATCATATAATGATAAAATCGATAAGGTTATAATACGAACAGGTTAGCGCACCTATCGGATTAACTACCCTCAGGGAATCAGTGCTTTTTGTGAAATTCTCTACTTGGGAAGTGAGTGATACAGTGTACAATGCACTTTTACATCATATAAGTCAACTGCCGTCATGGGGTCAGTGCTTTTTGTGATACATGCCACTCCCGCGGAGTGAATTCTACACGATTTATGCAAATAATTTAAAAACTGAATGTTAATGTACTTCTACTAATCATAACATGTTAATGTCACAGGATTAAAGACTGAGTGTAAATTTACACATACTATAATATGCTATCCTCGCAGCTCCTTGTGAAATTTGATGTAATAATAGCGTTGTCCAACTTAATAAGCTGCGAGTACTGTTTTATTCGATATTTTAAGTGCAGAATTAAAAGTGCGATTTTTACTAAAATTTTCACCGGGATTCCATACTTAATAGCTACAAGACCAGTTGCTTCATTGAATAAATTGAATAAAAATAATTCATATGATTCTAACTTCAATAATTGCTATCCTGACGTAGTAAAATTATGTCACTAACTATCAAGCATTCAAAAGCTTGTAATAAATCACTGAAAAACGTAACTTCAATCATTGCAATCCTGACGTATTGAAATTATGTCAATAACTATCAAGCATTCAAAAGCTTGTAATAAATCACTGAAAAACGTAACTTCAATCACTGCAATCCTGACGTATTGAAATTATGTCAATAACTATCAAGCATTCAAAAGCTTGTAATCAATCACTGAAAAACGTAGTGATTTTCTTCCGACTGGGAGTAATCTCAAACCAAAGCAATAAGCTGTCTTATTTGTAGCATACCCAAAAATAATAAAATAAGTAAAGATTTGTGTAAAATGGGGCTAAATCATTAAAATACATGAATAAAATATGCCATAAGAAAAATCATACTTTTCCTTGTTTGAAGTTTGTAAATGGTAACAACATAAAGAAATATTTAAACAGCTCGCACCTATTTAAGCTCTATTAAGTCTGTTCACATTTTCGGGACAGAAAACCATCCAAGATGCAATCATGCAAGTACCCTGTTATGGTGATAGCAAGACTTGCTTCAGCAGCACTATGTTGTGTTTCTACTAAAATCGAAACTATTTGGAGACAATTAGTATGTCTTATCCGCAAGGATAGCAATCGTGAACAGCTTTTCTCCTACAGATAAGGAGAAACATAAATAATAGAATTACGTCACTAAAAAGTGAGTTACATACTCTCTTTGTTTTTTTTTTTGCATTTTATAGCTGTGGGATTTTTATTTTTGATGAAATGGCGTTCTTAGTTGTAATTAAGGAGAAAATAGTGAAGTGATAAAAATGTTGGTCATGTCTTTGTGTAAACATGCACTAATGTATGTTGCATTTGTGGCCAGAGACCACTGTTGCTAGATTCTGTGATTGCTAAGAAAGAAAAGGTGAAGACGAGTCTGTTTACCATCTTGGCTCAGGTTAATAACCCTTGTAATATTTTATTTTGTAATTATGACTACTGACCATATATATTAAATTTCGAAACTTTTTAATTTACTTAAATACAAACAAAATAGGAATGTAGTGTTAGTAAAAATAGATTGAAACAAAATAGCGCGTCAGATAACCCTGGCTAGTCTAGTCTAAATAACAAAACTTTTTTGGTGTGGAGAGTAGGTTTTACTACCTTCATTTTTCATTAAATATTATGAATATTTCTGGCAAGTACATAGGTAACGGCAAACTTTACGCCGCCTACGCAATCAATAAAATATCTAAATAAATAAGTGATCTCTTTATTACTTATTTTTTGATAATGTTGTGATCGACTGATTTTGAGTTATTTAAATAAATAAACAATTAAGATCACTTGATTTACATAAAACTAATCGTTAAGTCCAGATTAATCCTACATTCGCAACTTTACGGTCGTGCCAAGAGTCATTATAATTCAAAGGGTTCATTTTGCCAGTGGTGTTATTTCTTAGTTTTTGTTTTCTTTTGCGAGTTATTAAAATTCCTTAAGTGAGATTGTCAAACCTAGTATTGGAACGAACTAAAAAGCAATCTATTTCTCGTAAATTGCTAGTAGCAGCTAAAACAACTCTTTAAGTCGCTGCTTCGCATGACAATCTTTAGTCGCAACTCCAAAGACCATTAAATCTATAGAGATTTACTAACAGCTGTATCTGTTAGTATATGTATGTATTCTGTAAGTATAAGTACGAGACAAATAACAGTACCGTGACAGCTGATTGCATAATTACTTTGATTTTATTTTGGCTGCCATTTTTGGTTTGACCATTATATTTTAGTGGGTCAGTGACATTTTTTATTTCATATTTTTAATATTTTCTTATATTGATATGGACTGAATTGGCTTCTACATTGCTAATTTGAGGTCAAAATCTGAAGTACATCAATTTTATTTATTTTTTGTTACTATACTTATTTACAAAGTCGAAATTTATTGCCAAATTGTCGACTCATGTGTCGAACTGCACAAGCTAAGCAAGCCATCTACCGCCCCTCGCGGGGGAAAGGTACACTAAATGTAACAGTTCCATCGCGTGGGACTCCCTGCTTTAGTAATGACGCAAAACATGAATGCATAACGCATCCTTGAAATAATGGCACAGGCTAAACAAGCCATCCACCGCTTCTCACGAGTAACAGTTCCATCGCGTGGAACTCCCTGCTTTAGTAATGACGCAAAACATAAATGCATAACGCATCCCTGTAAAAAATGGCACAGGCTAAGCAAACCCTGCACCGCCCCTCACGAGGGAGAGGTACTTGAAAAGTAACAGTTTCATCGCGTGGGACTACCTGTTTGAGCAATGACGCAAAATATGAATGCATAACGCATCACTGCAATAATGGTACAGGCTAAGCAAGCCTTCCACCGCTCTCAAGAGAAAAAAGTACTCTAAAAGTAACAGTTCCATCGCGTGGGACTCCCTGCTTAGTAATGACGCAGAATATGAATGCATATCGCATTCCTGCAATAATTTTGGGTAAATATCATGGCCGAACAAATCCTTTTCAATAGGATCTATTATACGTTGTCAGATTCTTTCTAGTGGCATAGAAACCCTGACTTTTCGGTGAGCCGCCCAGCCTAACCGTAAGTATATGCATGTTGATATGCGATGATTTTGGTTTATGTACATAGTAAAGCTTTACGTATGTCGTAAATTATTTGTACGTTAACACTTAAATAACTGTTTATATTTTATTTTACAAATTAAAAGTAATCTTGCCTATTTAAGGTCATGTTAATTTAAGATTGAGCCTTTGAAGTGACCGGAAGATTCTTAATGTCCATTTTCTTTTGAGATTTGAGTTAAAATTATATATTCAGGACATTATTCACTATAAATATAGCTTAATGTATTTGAAATCATTAATAATTAAAAAACTAAATTGTCACCAGAGCTATATATCTCACATTGGCGTAATCACATTGGCGTAATACACAATTATAAGTTATAATTAAAAGCCCCACTCCAGGTGACGCCACCAGGCGATAACAAACAGAATCTCATTATAAAAGCTTCCAGTAACGGTCAAGCTATTTAATAGCAGCGTTTTACCTGAAATAAAACGCATATTAAATACTTACCTTACTGGAAGCTTTACTTTTGATTTCTGCCTGGTGGCAATTACAAAAATTAACGCAATGAGGCCAAAAGGCACGCTATTTTTCCTAGAAAATAAAATGGCGCGCAATCGCCACAAGGGCGCCACCTGGAGGCTTCCGGTTACAACGCTTAAAGGGACTGAAAACGATAGCTGTTCGACGGAAAGGGATACGCACTCTCATTATAAAAGCTTCCAGTAAGGTAAGTATTTAATATGCGTTTTATTTCAGGTAAAACGCTGCTATTGTGAAACAGTTAAACGTCTCCCTCGGCAAATATAAAAATAACTTTTACCAAACAGCAAGAGAAAAAAATTGCCGAACGACACGCAATGCTCAATTATCTCTAAACAAAAAACACACCATCGAAATATAATTCTATCTTCTTTGGTAGCAAAGCCATAAAGTGATCATTTCAAACCGACATCATCATTTAAATCAATAAAATTTCTTTTCCAATTACGTGACAGGAAATTTATAAACCATTAAATTGCCGTTTAAATCCAAACGTAAATGTTTTTGGTTAAAAAATGGCAACACATTAAGCTTTTATGTAAAACATTGAATATAAACTGGTATTCCCACTCCACTGTGCGGACACAGTAGAGAAATGTAGCAGTTAGTAAACTAACTACAAATTAAATTAGGTATCTGCTCTGCTAAAATTGACATTGTCTCTAGATGCAAGAAGAATTAATACTTCATGGAATCATGACTTTTTTTTGTAACTATGATTTTGTGCAAATTTCGATCATATTTCATTGGAATAGTCTTCGACATGAAATAAATGATACTTTAAAGTATGCCGCTATGGAACCGCTCTATGACTTTGTGCCCATTGCGGTAGATACCATGGGCAGTAGGGGGACCGAAGCCGAATTTCGCGAACCCTTCGGTTCGCGAAATTGGGCGAAAGATAAGGGATTAAGTAGGTGACTCCCGCTCTGGGAGGTTTTTGATGCAAATGATCGCTATTTAACGCGGTAATGCTGCCAATATTATGAACACCTTTGCACCAGGAACCATCAGGGGCGGATTACTTGATTTTTTAGGACATACTTGTGATCTTGATTTTAGATTATTTTTGACGTGATATGTTAATTGAAAAATAAATAGATAATAACTCTTCCCAATAAAAAAAATCTACCTATGGCTTTATGAATTTACCAACCTACCTCAAAAAAGTAATGAAAATGATCCACCACTTTTCTAGAGTAGGGCCTATTCATCAGTAGACTAATCAAGAGTGATACGATAACAAGATACTACCTACTAATAATAAATAACATATAAGAACCTACTCAAAGAAAGGCTGCGTTGATTTTGTGCCAAAATTAGCTACTGCTATAATCGCATTAGTACTTTACGATACCATGTCTTGATGTTTTGATTAATAAGTCGTTTATTGATTCAAAAGATAGCCACATAATTGCGTGACACCATCTCGACATCTACCGAGTGACCGCCGCGGCTAATTTATTGTATTTTCTATTGAAATGTGAAAAGCTTTTAGAAATACGTTTTATTTTAATAAGCTATTATTTCCGGTTGTGTAACGTATGCTGGGTTACATTATTTTTAAACTACAGTAAAAGGTAGAGGTGAATGGAAAATGTGAACATAAATAACTGTAGGTACACTAAACGTTTTTCACCGACTTCCAAAAACGTTACATGTTCGTCAGTATATATATATGTTTTTTTTTTGTGTATTTTCATCGATATATTCGCCAATTGTGAACTGAATCAAAAACTCCTTTTTAGCTCGAAATGGTTACACTTATGAGGTGGTCCCATTTAAATTTTATTGAAATAGGCTTTAGCTGTTTTTGAAAAATCAACAGTAGTGTTAAAATGTATGCATCAATTCGAGCAAACTATTCGAATTTTGTACACGATGGTCGTCGGTTTTGTCATTTTTTGCCAAAAAATATTATTTTCTTTCTCTATAGATAGATCTTGTTTTGTTCCTGACGATTTAAATATCTTTATAGTGAGCGCCACAAAAATTGAAAGATGGGAAGATAGCCGCAGATGACATTTCGCCGTGATTCGCTAATTATTGCGCATGTGTGCACAATGCCTATACAAATGGCGAAGTAGTGAGCTCGGGCGTAGGGAGCGCGCGGGAGGCACGAGGTTGGAGGGCGGGTGTGCGCCGGCGTCTCGTCTCTCTGGCACCCGCCAACGTCTATATTTTGGCGTTTGCGCAGCTCTCTGCGGCTAACTTCCCATCTTTCAATTTGTGTGGCGCTCAGTATACGTTACGTATTATAACTTTATATGTTTGTTAGAATCAAGAATGAGGAGATCCGTAGAAGAACCAAAGTTACCGACATAGCCCAACGGATTAGCAAGTTGAAATGGCAATGGGCAGGGCACTTAGCGCGGAGGACTGATGACCGGTGGAGTCGAAAAGTTCTCGAGTGGAGACCACGTACCGGCAAGCGCAGCGTAGGACGTCCACCCACAAGGTGGACGGATGACCTCATTAAGACGATAAGATCGCGCTGGATGCAAGCCGCTTCCAACCGGTCTTATTGGAGATCCATAGGGGAGGCCTATGTCCAGCAGTGCACGTCCTTTGGCTGATGGATGGATGGATGGAAGGAAGTTAGACAAGGTGTTGGTTTTCGCGTACATAGCATCTGTCAAAGGTGTGCCCTTAAAAGTCGTTGTAGTCGTGATTTCGAAGCTACTCGTAGTCCCACAAAAAAATAATTTAATATGTTGCATATACACTCCTAGAAGTCCCTTAACTTTTCAAATCAACAGCCTGTATGTACGAGTAATTGTGTCTCTACTTCTAGCATCATATCTCCCACATGAATGGATCAATTCCAACATTTTTTTTTTTCTAGAACACTGATGCGTTCCAGATGGTTTTAGGTAGAATTCATGAGATGGCGAACCATTACCCGAGAATGTGTGCTCCTATTTAATTCTACAAAGAGTATTTAAAATTACAGAAATACAGAATAGACCCAGGTAAAATAAGAACAAGAATTGCGTACCGAGAATACTTACCTACTTTTCGAATACCAAAAAAAAAATGAAAAATAGAGTTTACATAGTTAAAGCCCACACATTTAGAAGATAAAAGAACTGATATCTCTTTTCCCCGCTCTAATCCTACATACCAAAACATTATTACTGTAGTTCACCTACTTTTAACTATAATAAAACACTAAAAATACCGAATTGCCATCTCATTATAATAGCAATGACATTAATTAAGTAAATTGGACATAAGAAAATATGTTCGCACATAAAATGTTTTATTGTATGTAAAACACGCGGTGAAACCTATAAATCGGTTTTAAACTGATATAAAATACTAACACTGTTTTTATCGAAAAATACATTGATTTACATTGAAGCATTGATTTATTTATTTAGGTAATTTATGTTCTTAGGACTGCTTTTTATTTTATTGAGTTTTCGCGAGACTTGGTGATGGAGGTTTTGTGGGATTTTAGGTGAATGGTTCCAAAATTATTGTTAAAAGTACTTTATATTGAAATTTTGATATATGATAGGTATTTAATTTTCACCTAGTTTTGAGAACATTTGAAACCTTTTTCAACAACTCAAAAAAATAATGCTGTTCCATTCCATAGAAAAATATCGTTCACCCTCAACAAAATATATGGATAAGCTGTTTTTAGGGTTCCGTACCTCAAAAAGAAAAAACGGAACCCTTATAGGATTACTTTGTTGTCCGTCTGTCCGTCTGTCCGTCTGTGTGTATGTAAAGACTCTTTATCTCGAGAACGCGTAAAGATATCGAGTTAAAATTTAAACTGTATACGTATATCGACGAATTCTTGCTGTTGTGGAAAAGACAAGCTTCTCAGTTGTCGTTTAAAAAAGTTAGAGTCGTATATGTCGTAAAAAAACCGCATATTTCGACGCTCACAAAAATCAAAACCTACAGGATACTTCCCGTTGACATAGAACTATGAAATTTGGCGAAAAGCAGTGTCTTAAAGTACACATATAGGAATAAATTTGAAAATTGTACATTTTTATTTACATCACAAAAAAATAGGGCCTCAAAATTCATAAAATATGGGCTCAAAATTCAAAGTGAGTAAATCGTATCAAACTACTGTTACGAGGTCTACTGTTACGAGGTCTACTGTTACGAGGTCTTCTGTTACGAGGTCTACTGTTACGAGGTCTACTGTTACGAGGTCTACTAGTAGCATTAGGACTCCTAGATATTCTGTGGCTTTATCTCGGGTTTTCACTAATTTGTCATTCAACTAAAGTGATATGGCTTACATGACAGCCTCTTGGCAACAGCTGGACGCATTCCGCGGATCGTCGACGGAATTAGGAGTGTAAATACGGTTTTATTATTTAGTGCTGAAGCTAGTTTTAGTCTAGATTCTAGATTATCAATTTCCGTGTAGGTTCGAAAAGATTTCGAGTGCCTCAATGGTCTAGTGGTTAGTGATCTTGACTCCTGGTTCAAAGAGGCGTGGGTTCGATTCCCACCGTTTTTGTGATGAACATAGATGATTGCTCTGTGTCCAGGTGGTGTTATCTATATGAGTATGTATAAAAATATACAGGGTTATTGGAACTCAATTAGCATCCTTTTAGGGGCTTATTCTGTATATCAAAACTAACAACTTTTGTTCTGCGATTATTGACAAAATTAAAAAAAAAACCAGACAAGTGTGAGTCAGGCTCGCACATCGAGGGTTCCGTACAAACATATTGTTAAAATAATTAAAAACCTGTTTTAGCATGTGCTAATGAAGTTATTTTATATGACACCTTACATGATACGATTTACTCACTTTGAATTTTGATCCCTTATTTTGTGAATTTTGAGGCCCTATTTTTTTGTGATTTAAATAAAAATGTACAGTTTTCAGATTTATTTCTATATGAGTACTCTGAGACAATGCTTCTTGCCAAATTTCATAGTTCTATGTCATCGGAAAGTACCCTGTAGGTTTTGATTTTTGTGACTGTCGAAATATGCGGTTTTTTACTACATAAGCGGCTCTAACTTTTTTAAACGATAACTGAGAAGTTTTTCTTTTACACAACTGCAAGAGAGTATAGATATACGTATACAGCTTAAGTTTCAACTCGATATCTTTACGCGTTCCCAAAATAAAGAGTCTCGACATGCACACAGACAGACAGACGGACAACAAAGTGATCCTATAAGAGTTCCGTATTTTCCGTTTGAGGTACGGAACCCTAAAAATTAAAAAAAAAAATTAAAATATTTATTATCACACAAAACAGTTACTGATATAATTATGTCAGCCTTTTCTACCAAACTAGGCATAAACCTGTATTTTTGACCGACAAAACGGAGTAGGTAAGTACCTACTCAATTCGCCGTGTATATATTTTTTGTTATGTGTAACCACGCATAACTTATTATGTAGTACTTTTTTATTGCAAAGAGTCTTCGAAGTTGGTCCCATTTAAATTTTATAGAAATCGGCTGAACTATTTTTGATAAATCAACAATAATGTGAAATTGCTACATCGATCCGTGCGTACTGTTCGCGAAATCTGTACACGGTTGAAGTCGGTCATGCCATTATTTGCGAAAAATAATTATGTTAGATATTATAAGCTTTTGTAGATTCAGTCAAACAGATGAGATGTCTACTATTCAGAAAACTACTATCATGATTAAAATACTGCGTATTGGTATCAATATTTTCAACACTCAAAATTCACAAAATATAGTTGGTGGTAACATAAGCAATTCAAAAATTTGACGCTTGCGTAGGAGGCGGGCTGGCTCAGTTGGTTAGAGCGTTGGGCTAGTGATCCGAAGAGGCAGGTTCAAATCCTGCGATCGCTTCAGATTTTTGAAATGCTTATCACAAAGATAACTCTTAGAGATAAAATCTAGTGTGGAAAGCATTCAAAATAAAATCATAACAATACGTAGTATGCTCAGCTTTACACTTGCCCATGACAGACCATGTCACGCTCAATAATATGAACTCTATAGACTTCTCTGAGACTGAGACTCTATAGCAGAAAGGTCAAAGTTAATTTTCCAAATATATAATTATGTATACAGATTTCAGCTAGACTTCAGTGTAGCATTTCTAGTTGATCTCATAGTTATTTAATCTAAATCGGTTCAGTAGTTTTATCAATAATTTTAATCAAAAAACTGCTTAATCGACTCATTTTTATGAAATACTCGTAACTAATAATTTTAGACATTTTCTGTGGCGACTCTACCTATATATACACAAGCGAACTACATCAATTGCCCGAAGTCGAAAGAGAATCTAGATGCGTGTGTGCCAAAATATTTGTCAATGAGTGAGAAATTATCATCATACATCATCCATGTTTGTGTGATGTGGTGTACAGTGAGTACTTGTGTCTGTGAACTAAATAAATGTTTTTCAACAAACATTTCAAGGTTGTAATGTCATTGCCTTCTCAAATATGATGTTTGTTAAATCTTACTTCTACAATCTCACTTTACTCGCTAATATAAAGTGTTAATTTTTGAACGGGCAAGCGTCTTTGCTATCTTGAAAAAAATACAATAAAACTAAATATTTAACAATTTATACTTCATGAAAATTTATTGGGTTCAATTATCCACAGACCCTTTAAGGGCTAAAAGTAATCGAAATACTCTATTCCTCTGGAATTTGCTGAAAATACCTTATAAAATTAATGCTGCCAGCATGATGAGCACGTTGCCAACAATGCATCGCTGATACCAAAGAGTTTACCAAATAAACTAGCATTTTAGTATTTAAAACAAGATGAGCTCTGGACTGGGAGTGTTAAAATTTCGATAGATATGCCACATGGGGTTCATCATTATCATCATCATCATCGTCCGTAGCGTTTTATATCCCACTGCTGAGTATTATTAGGCCTCTCGCTTGCTAATGATAATTTGCCTCTTTTGCCAATGAGTGTCCATTCGGTGTCCACTAGTCCAGGTTTGACTCTCGATATTCTCGATATCGTCGACTGCCCTTGCAGTGCTACCATATTATATTTTATTGGACTAGATTAGAGCTCTGTACTGTACTGTATCAGCCTTTTAATAGTCCACTACAGGACGAAGGCCTACCCACGAAGGGTGATTGGGCCATATCCTCCACGCTGGCCCAGTGTGGATTGATGGATTCACATACGCCATCGAATTTCTTCTACGAACGTATGCAGGTTGCCTCACGATGTTTTCCTTCACAAATCCAGTAAACTCCAAAGAACTCATGCGAGACAGGGATTTGAACCCACGACCTCAGGATTGTGAGGCGAGTGTCATTACCATTAGACCACCACGGCTTTTTTGCCGGACTAGAGCTCTGTAAAATAAAATGTATCTTACCGGAAAACATCGCACAAATGTAAAGCAAAAACGTCATAATATTAATTGAGACAATTACTGAATCTGAACCTTGATCTCCTACTGGCATTGCAGTGCCGACTAAATAAATAGCGCCATTATATACACGTACTTGCAAACTTGTGCACTTATGAACGTACTTTGTCGTAGCAATAATTGTAATGGAAGTAAACCAAGAAACAATTACAATTTACAAGTACTAAACTTAATTCACTAAATTACCTAATAGTATAAGTTTCGGTACCTACCTAAAATGTGTCGAATATCATAGTTCTATTTCAACGAAAAGTACCCTGTAGGTTTTGATTTTTGTGAGTGTCGAAATATGAGGTTTTTTACGACTTAAACGGCTCTAACTTTTTCAAACGATAACTGAAAAGGTTTTCTTTTACACAACTGCAAGAGACCATAGATATACGTATACAGTTTAAATTTCAACTCGATATCTTTACGCGTTCCCGAGATAAAGAGTCTTGACATACACACAGACGGACAGACGGACAACAAAGTGATCCTATAAGGCTACTGTTTTTTCGTTTGAGGTACGGAACCCTAAAAATGATTAAGAACACACGGAAGACGGAATCGATAAAATGTATAAAATAGCAGATTTTTTTCGACCTTAGTTGACCACATTGTCAAAGTTGTTTATAATGATGGTCTGAGTGACCTCCGATCGCCTCAGTTCTGCATAACCCTGTATTGGGATGAACTACTCTATCTCTACATTTATTCTTGCTTTAGTTTAATTTAATTATTTAAAAATATCAAAGTTTAGAATGATGTATTGTATGAGCGCATATGAATGATTTGTAGAACTCTGTGAATAATAATAATAATTATTGTATTATTATTATTGGTGTTGCATCTAAATTGAAGGCCTCAGTAAGATCAAGACGATATTGATTAGGTCCTTTCTCGTAAAATGACTATTAAAATACTGAATTCACTCAGTAATAATAATCATTATTGTGTTATTATTAATGGTGTTGCGGCAAAATTGAAGGCCTCATTAAGATCAAGACGATATTGATTAGGTCCTTTCTCGTAAAATGACTATTAAAATACTGAATTCACTCAGTTATAATAATCATTATTGTGTTATTATTAATGGTGTTGCGGCAAAATTGAAGGCCTCAGTAAGATCAAGACGATATTGATTAGGTCCTTTCTCGTAAAATGACTATTAAAATACTGAATTCACTCAGTTATAATAATCATTATTGTGTTATTATTAATGGTGTTGCGGCAAAATTGAAGGCCTCTGTAAGATCAAGACGATATTGATTAGGTCCTTTCTCGTAAAATGGCTATTAAAATGCTGAATTCACTCAGTCTCAGAATACATAGGTACGCTTATGTTCAGCAATGGAAATCCCACTGACATACCCACTTTTACTCCAAGATCAAGATGATACATTACTATGACAAGGTCCATGCCCTTGTTTATGTTATCGTGTGATCAGTTATCAGCGTGATAAGAGGCATTCCTCGCGAATAGCTGCGATGTGTTGTCATTAGTGCAGAACGCGCTTTGTTCGCCCACATTCCGCGTGCTGTTTGGTTAGGATTCTGATTGTATTCAATAAATAGCGAATTTATGTAAGAATGACTGATTTAGTTAATATATACTTGCCTTGTGAAATTTGGCGAGAAGCATTGTCTCAGAGTACACAATACACATATAGGAATAAATCTGAAAATTGTACATTTTTATTTAAATCACAAAAAATAGGGCCTCAAAAATCACAAAATATGGGTTCAAAATTCAAAGTGACTAAATCGTATCATTTGAGGTATCATATGAAAGAACTTCATTAGTACATGCTAAAACAGGTTTTAATTATTTTAACAATGTGTTTGTACGGAACCCTTGGTGTGCGAGTCTGACTCGCACCTGTCCGGTTTTTTATCTACATAATAGGACCTGCATAATAACATTTCGCCACCAATTTTCCTGACAGAAAGCGATCTTGCCAAATATTACATAATTGTACATTTATCATTCATTGGATTTATAACTACGTTTGTCTATCAATATGTATGTATATTTGTATTCTGACCGGAACTCTCAGTCACGTTCTAAAAATAAAAATTGTTATATTAATAACAAAATAAATAAAAAATAAAACTATATTGGTGCTATTCCTTTTTGGGTGATATTTGGTTATTTGCAGTAGATCATTGGCCAAACACGGCCAATTTTATGGCCATGTGAAATATTGCAAGTTCCTGCGAAGGCAAACATTGGCGAGACGCTTGGAGCAAATATTTGATGAATTACTTAAATGAGTGTGTTTTTCTGTCTGTATTTTATTTATTAAGTTTTATGTGGGTGTCTGTTTATCTGTGAATCTCACAGATATCGCGAGATATGACATGTCTCAATCTAACGGGTATCTTATGACGCTCTTGCATCAGAATTCTTAAGTCTGCCAAAGGACGTTGACATTCATTATTATTGGATATACATTCATATCAAAGGACGTTGACATTCATTATTGACATTCATTCATTTCAATAGTTATTCTTGTACTGTACCAGCCTTTTCAATAGTCCACTGCAGGACATAGACCTACCCACGATGGGTGATTGGGCCAAATCCACCACGCTGGCACAGTGCGGATTGGTGGATTCACATACGCCATCGAATATCTTCTACGGACGTATGCAGGTTGCATCATGATGTTTTCCTTAACCCAAAAGCCAGTAGTGTGAAATTCCGTACATAAATTCCGAACAACTCATTGGTACGGGACCGGGATTTGAACCCACGACCTCACGATTGTAAAGCCTGTGTCATTACCACTAGACTGCCACGGCTTTATTCTTATTACTGTATTATGCTCAGAATCAGAATCAGAACATTTATTTGCACCAACAAGAGAGTATTTACATATAGAACTTAATATATATGCTTACGTCTACTTGAGGACCCTGTTTTATAGGGTGAAGCAAAACAAAGTAAATCTTATTAGCTAAATTTAAATCTAAATTATAGTGTGACAAAAAGTTGTATATTATGACAGTTTATCTGTTGTGTCTTTGTATAACCTATATAATATATATTGTTTTATTTTCATTCTTTGCATAATGTATGTAGATAGGTAATATCGTGATATCAAGACGCTTTATCATCAAGATAGTCCTGTACACTATAATAGCATTTTGTTAGAAGCAGATTTGTCAGTTTTGTTTTGAAGGTAGTTATATTTAGTTCATCTCTTATTGATTGGGGTAGTTTATTAAATATTTTGATTATAGTGTATTCTGGTCCTTTCTTAACGATTTCCATCAGAGGTTCGGGAGCCAATAACTGGTTCTTTCGGCGGGGGTTTGGTGTGACTGTAAATAAATTAGGGTGTTTTTTGACAAATAGCGCGGCTTCTAATATGTGTATGCAAGGCAGGGTTAATATTTTCTGTTTTTGAAAGTGTGGTTTGCAGCTATCGCGTCTCCGAACCAGTTAAATACACAATTAAATTTACTACCCAAATGCTAAAAAAACTATTTTATTTATAGACTCTCACATGATGGTTGTGTGATCTACATAATTATCAGTCTCACGCGCCGGGCTAAGAAAACACCTAACTCTAAATCTCTATGGTGTGTCCGTGCTATAACATCATGAGTATCATGACAAACGAATGGGCCAATTTTAAATACAATTTTCATTATTTCAAAGTTCACAAAATTAAATAAGTTCTTACATCTTTTTCTAGGCGCCGTAAATATGACAATAATGCAAAAAAACAACATGTAATAATACATCTCGAAATATTCCGTTCCTATTTAGACATCCTACTAATATTATAAACGCGAAAGTTTGTGAGGATGGATGGATGTTAGTTACTGTTTCACGCAAAAACTACTGAACGGATTGAGATGAAACTTTGCAATAATATAGCTTATATATCAGAATAACACATAGGCTTTAAATTATAATGATATTGCATCAAAAATCAAAATATCATGCGTGCGAAGCCGCGGGTAAAAACTAGTAGTCGAATAAAATCATATGTCTCGAGTACTTATTATGAAGTACTCGCCAAGACGAATCAAACGAGCCGAAACTCGATAATATATTAATATTTAATATTTTTGGAACATTTTACACAAGGTCTCTGACCCCAAACTAAGCAAAGCTTGTGATATGGCTGCCAGAGACTGATATACTACATATACTTATTTTTAAGTACAGCTGGTGTTTATTTGGCTCAACGTATAAGCATTGCCATTCAGCGTGGCAATGCTGCCAGCATGCTGGGCACGCTGCCAACTGGCAGTGGGCTTGAGCACTTGGATTATCTTTAGACCTTCAAGGGTCTGTGGATGATCCAATTGCTTTCTATGTAGTAGTAATGTAGTATTGTCATTATATTAAAAAAAAAAAAAAAAAAAAAAAAAAAAAAAGGATATTTAAAAAAAAGTACATCTATATATATAAAAGAAAGTCGTGTTAGTTACTCCACTTATAACTCAAGAACGGCTGAACCGATTTAGCTGAAAATTGGCAGGGAGGTAGTTTAGAGCCAGGAGAAGGACATAGGATACTTTTTATCCTGTTCCTTTTTATTTATTTTTTTAATAGTTATTCATATTATATTTTTCATATCATCTATTCCCTTAAAAATCGTTAGCGAAACTGTCACCTATCACAACGACGCTAATAGGCCCAATTTCAAGGCACTATCGTAATTATAACAGCTAATTAGAATATTACTGTTTCTTTTTCACTTTAGGCATTCGATAGGGAGAACACATTTTATATTCAAATTAAATTTAAGATGGCGCGTTCATAATTGGGCCTGATATGGATTGACGTAACGTAATAAGATAACAGGTGACATACATTGACTGAATACTTTTTATGAATGTCACGCTTAGCATATCAAAGAGACAAATTGTCTTTTCACCATTATAGCTCCTCGAGAAGGAAATGTAGTATGGATTGACAATGACAACTGACATTAAAATTGGAATAAATGGTTTTTCCCTATGCCATGCTATACATATTAAAAAGACGTTTAATACTGGGCCGTCATTTTGTATGACATTAAAAATATTTTTAAATATACCATTAGAGGTTAAACATGTTTCTTTATTCTACCTTTATGGTACAGAATCCATACTAATATACGAAGAAACGGATCGACTTGATTTTTAGGAGTATAGTATGGCATGAGTATAAGTATCTTGACTCTAAGATTATTAACCTTGACTGTGAACTGTGACCTTGACACGAACATACATTTCTGTTGGTTTGGTTAGGATTGAACAGTGATAAAAGTGCAGCCCGCCTCAGTTGCGGCACTCCTCATGAGGCACGCAACTTGCCAGCCGGCCTCTCAGCTGCTTTAGTTAAAAAGCCCAGAAAAGCGGCCCAACCACGATTGCAAACTTCTAAGCTGCCAAGGGAGAAAAGACCCAAAAAATCGGGAGACCTCGAGCGCCGCCTTCTCAGCTGTCTAAGAAGAAAAACAGAGAAGCGGCTCTATCTGGGATTCCTGCGCCGCCCATAAGCCTCGGCTACTAAGTTCCCCCGCCACGACAAGGCGGGAACCCGTACACTCTAACCTTATCTTAATCAACAGAAGCATTTATAAGTATAAAGTATTATGATGTCAGGTTAGGTTTGGACAGTGGCAAGGTGCAAGGGTACTTGACTTTTTTTTATAGAGCAAGTGCCTTTATTAACTACCACTAAATACAAGACTTATGATGTGAAACTTCATAAACTACTACTACTACATAACAAGCAATTGGATCATCCACAGACCCTTGAAGGTCTAAAGATAATCCAAATACTTAAGCCCACTGCCAGTTAGCAGCGTGCCCAGCATGCTGGCAGCATTGCCAGGCTGATTGCCAATGCTTATACGTTAGCCAAATAAAAACCAGCATTTTGGTCACACGTCGGGTACACCAGACGCTCAGAAAGACTTTTGAAAACAAAACTGGCCACCACGGGCACAATGTCTGAATTTCAATCGGCTCAAATTTGTAACCACTGCTAAGGTTAGCATATTTGCGCCGTTTGTGCTGCTCCGAATCGGCCAACGCTCCAGCCCTTCTCTGAGTCTCAGAAAGATGTGACGGCACCAAAGTATCGACGCAAGTCGCGTCTCATACTAAGGACCGTCTACACTTCCATGGTACCAGCTTCATACCGTCAGGCCTTTTGCCATCAATAAGCGCAAACCCATTCGGTTCAAGTACGGCTGCTATATTGGCGGTCGCAAAAGCCCTGCGTGTGACATCGTTCACACTGGCGAGGCAACCAATTCGACCAGCGCTTCTTGAGCAAGAAAGACGGTGGTGACCGAGCTGGTCAACTAGGGTACTTGAATAGGTGAGAGCGCTCAGCTATGTGCGGCGCGGCAGCAAGTTGGGTCGACTATCTCGACGATATCATCAATACCGCCGGTCGAACCTGGTCACGACCGGCAAAGAGCCGAGGCAGATGTCACAGAAAAAGAGAGGCCTATAACCAGCAGTGGGACAAAGAAAGCTGCAGATGATAATCATGACGAAACTTATTAGTTGAGATTGACTGTTTCTTGGGTTTGAAATGATTGTTTGCTACAATATATGTGTACCGTTTCACATTGAATTGTGGCTAATATTTTGTGGCGCACTTACAATTACTTACTTTGTATCTGCTGATTTTAGACCATTACTGTCTTTACAAAAGTGAGATAGCTCAACCAGATCTACATATTGTATGACAGCTGTCGAACTTAAAAGTAGTTTATCTCCGTAACTGTCAACTTATGATCAATGCTATCTTCACGAAAGTGAGATAGCTCAACCAGATCTACATATTGTATGACAGCTGTCGAACTTAAAAGTAGTTTATCTCCGTAACTGTCAACTTTTGATCAATGATATCTTCACGAAAGTGAGATAGCTCAATAAGATCTACATTTTGGATGACAGCCATCAAACTTAAAATATCTTAATGTAGGTATCTCCATAAGGTTAGCTACCTATATATTCATTAACTTTCGCGGTACGAAGTTCGCCGGGTCCGCTAGTACTTATATAGATAGTAACTAAATAACACCCAGACACAGAACAAACACTTATGTTCATCACATAAATAATTGCCCTGGGTGGGGATCGAACCCACGCCTCTTTGATCCAGAAGTTAGGGTCACTAACCACTGACCCACCGAGGCATAGGGTTGCGTAGTTTAATTACAGAGTTCCTATGGCCACCTTCCAGCTCCATCATCAGACCCTGGTTACCATTGAAAGAAACTACTCGCCAAGACCATTCAAATGAACCTAAACTCGATGAGGTTGTGTCGTTTCATTGCTAAGTTCCTTTGGCTACCTTCCAGTTTCATCATCAGATCAGCACCATGTCATCATAATATTGCATTGTCGCCCAATTTACACATGTAGGTGTGCAACATTTCGGCTCAATCGGAAACCGGGAAGTGGATCAAATGTAACAGTGATAAAAATATTCTATCTGACATTAATAATATCTACATGTAATGTGCGATTACTTTTTATTTTTTATATTTGACATGTTTTTCTTATAATTATATTTTTGACATACCGATTATTTGACATAATATTTTTGGATTTTATTTGACATTTCTTGCATTTATATAACAATTAAAATGATTTATTATATTTGTACGCCTAATCAGGCAAGGACTTGAGCACCATTTATAATGACTTCCATCTTGTATACTACTTGTATTATGTGTACTTGTACCATGTTCTGACAAAAAAAACAATATGAATGAATATGAATACTTATGAGTAACTTGAAAGATTTGATTACAGACAACGGGACAAGTGAAACTAAATAAAAACTAGTAAAAATGTTTAGTTGCAATTTTAATTACAGAATGAAATAAATATCTTTAAGAATATCAATAAACAAATATTCTTTAGATGAAGCCGGGGTATAAACCTTGTGGTTCCATTTTATTAGCTCTATCTACTTCTGTAAAGTAGAGCAAAAAATGTTGTCACTCAGAAAGTTATTATTAATGTTTGACATCACAAATCTGCATCGCAACCGCCATTTTTTTACTTCTTATCAATATTCAAGATACTTATCTTAAATGATTGTAATAACTCATAATTTATTCTGCGTACGGACAGCAAAAAATCTCGGTACACCCATGTTGTTTTTCTTAGACGCAAGTACGAGTTTTTTGTCTGATGGTACCGCAGATTTAAAAGAACCTTAGACTGTATCAATTGTATGTTAAGTGAAGTATGTTAGGTCCTACAATTTAACTTTGTAATATTCAATTACTACTACATATAGAAAAAAAACAGAAAAAATACACTGCGAAATCAAATTAAAAACAAAAGGCCTTACCACAAAAGATTTACACGCTTTAAACACAGTTTAATCGTGTGATTTGTACTGTTAAACATTGCTTAAAGCGTGCGTAAAACATTTGTGGTAGGACGGTAAGTTTGATAAAACGCAATTGAATCATTCACTGACCCTCGACGGTATGCAGATTATTGAAATTAAGTATCAAACAGTTTGATATCAAATATTACAATAGCTGAAGTATGTAGTTTTATGTAGTTAATAAATGCAATTACCTATCCGTTAGAAAAATCCATTACGACTACTCACATTATGACTGCCTCGGTGGCTCAGTGGTTAGTGACCCTAATTTCTATGTCAAAGAGGCGTGGGTTCGATCCCCACCCAGAGCAAATCTTTATGTGATGAACATAAAGTGTTTGCTCTGTGTCTGGTTGTTATTTACCTAGTTACTATCTATATAAGTATTTATTTAAAAATAAGTATATGCAGTATAACAGTCTCTGGCAGCCATATCACAAGCTTTGCTTAGTTTGGACCGTGTGTAAGATGTCCCAAAATATTTACTTTATTTTTATTACATAATTTTGCAATTTCAGATTGTTTATTTTAAGGTCAAATTGAACTGTAATTATAATGGTAGTTACTAAATACGAATATCTATCCATATCTATGATTACTCTACATATTTCTATAATGTAACTTACCACCTAATATTTATTTTCAATCTGCGGACCGTCTATTATTTGTGTAGGTACCTTACGTAACCATAGCTTAATCTACATAAGTACATTTTCCAATGAGTCATAAAATTAAATTAGTAACTTAAAATATAAAGTACCAGACATGTACATTAGTACTCGTTAACTGATCTATAATCTTATGGAATCACACAACAAGACAAAATGAATCGATGGGCCTCAGAAGTCGATCGTGTTCAATTAAATTTAAACCATTATAGGTCAATACTTCAATGTCTAATTTTATCATAAACTATTATACACTATTGTTGATAGATTATAACAGGTATTTAGCTGATTCATCAGTAAGGTAGCTGCAATTGCAGTACTCTACACGATTGGGCCGTTACTCGATTCGACCGTTGACTTACCTAACTACCTAACCACAAAGGGGATATGGATACGTAACTCTAGAACCTTTTGATTAAAATCCAATAGGTCTCCAAATGAAATCACCAAATTGATAGAAACCCTGTATTTAGGTAGGTACTGTAGGAGCAAAGTAGGTAGAGCACAGTTTTAATTTTTTTTTATCTGAAACCATTCAGACCATTTTAGCCCCTTTGTAGGAGTTAAAAGAAGTCTGATGAGGAATTTATTATTTGCTGATTAATAAATTTTAATACTGAATGAATAAAATTCTGGTAATTTTAGATCTCACAACTTTTACGGTAAAAAACTAGAGTGATAATCGTATTTTTAGGGTTCCATACCTCAAAAGGAATAAACGGAACCCTTATAGAATCACTTTGTTGTCCGTCTGTCCGTATGTCAAGACTCTTTATCTCGGGAACGCGTAAAGATATCGAGTTGAAATTTAAACTGTATACGTATATCTATGATCTCTTGCAGTTGTGTTAAAGAAAAACTTCTCAGTTATCGTATAAAAAATTAGAGCCGTTTATGTTTTAAAAAAGCGCATATTTCGACACTCACAAAAATTAAAACCTACAAGGTACTTCCTGTTGACATAGAACTATGAAATGTGGTGAGAAGCATTGTCTCAGAGTACACAATTACACATATAGGAATAAGTCTGAAAACTGTACATTTTTATTGAAATCACTACAAGATAGGGCCTAGATTCACACAATATGGGTTCAAAATTCAAAGTAAGTAAATCGTATCATGTAAAGGAGCTTCACAACAGGAGCACATGCTAAAACAGGTTTTTAATTATTTTAACTTTGTGTAATAATAGATTGATGACGATAAAAAGAAAAAAATATTTTTATTTGACGATAGTAGGTAAATAGATTTTAACAACTTACTTCCCAGTTTTGTAAAATTTCCTGGATTTGTTCGGAACCCTCGGTGTGAGAGCCTGACTCGCACTTGTCCGGTTTTTTTTACTGATATGTTCTGATAAGATTCTGTGTTGTTGAAATATGGACAGGACAACCTACTTTAAAATAATTTAATTTAATTGTACTTACATTATTTTCACTTAAATTAATTTGATAAAAGCGCCTAGTGCTCGAGAGATAGTGGCATGCAATAGCTGAATATTTTCAAACATCACGTATTTTCCTTATCGTGGAATTTATTAATTCATTTACACAATTCTACAACTAAGTAATATGATTATTTAAGACGTCACTTAGTGTTTCAATGTTTTCATAAGTTTATGGTAATGATAGTTTAGCTTGTTTAGTTTAATATTTGGTTTTAAATAAGTACACTATGAAAGATAAGAGACAAATATTTCAATCCTGAAAAATATAGAGGAAAAAATATTAAGTAAATATGTAAGTGGAGGGTATAATACCTACGTGAAAATAGCAAAAATGCAATTTGAAAATTGCGGATCCATTCTGGACCAAATGAGCAACTGTTAGCATTTGCTTGAACATTTTATTCCTTAAATATTTTAGTTTTAATTAGTGGACGGTAAATTATAAGAATAAAAGCTGGCAACCCGAGGGAGTTGTCAACATTGGACGTTGGGTGCGGCCTGATATTCGAGGATTGAGAGGAAAAATAGAGAATACTAGAGGCTAATACATAGAAGAACGAAGGAAATTATATAAATATTACACCACAGAAGGATTGTTTCAATATTTCAGAGGTGGTGTTACTTGGACGCCCTAATTGGTATGTACTTTCATAATATTATTTGAACAAAGGACTTCAATTTGATATGAACCGACTGCTATCGTCGTGGATATACTCAAAAAAACATTGTCTCACCAATTTTACGTGATGAAATGAGTGGGATACATGCCGATTACAGTTAAACACAGGCCTACACGGTAATGTAATATTAGTATCCTTGTATCTCGCATAACCTCAGGTGAAATAAATCAAACTATTTCTTGGCTGAGACCCAGGTGAATTCCTCACTTAAATATAAAGGTAACAAACAAACACACTATGGCTTGGATTTGTAAAAATCAGGTATGCTTCTTGGTACCTGAACATGTGTGCATTATTCTTTTAAAACCTAGATATATTGTGAACAATAGGTAAACTGGATCTCATACAGCACTCAATTATTTACACTTTTACATGGTTTTTTTTATCATTATTAAAACATTACCAGCACGGCTAGCATATGCACTGTGTCACATTATGTTAAATATACCTATAATATGCTTTATAAATTGGTGTTAGTGACCCCACCCAATATTCAAGGAAATTAGAAACAGACTACTAAAACTTGACAAAACAGGTGATATAGAACTTAGACTATTTCTGCCAAACGATATACACCTAATTGTGAAGCTCATGCAGAGCAGATTTTACATCATCGAGTCCATTACTATTTTATATCATAACTCAATCAACAAGCATTTATCAGATAACTTTTAGTTTTATTATTCCATTGAATTTCTCATAGGGTGGTTTGACTGGGTGTTACTTAGCGATCATTGTAACTACAATTTTTAGCACAGTCAATCTTTGGATGGGTGACCACGGGTGGCATTTACAACTGAACGCTACTGTGGCTCGGATAACACGTTGAATTGTGGGCCCAAGTTGTTATAACTGATTGGCCATGTCAAAGGCTTAAAGACTGACACCGGGGCTAACCACCCTATACAAACTTACTTGTTACCTCAATGAGCGATGAGTTTACAAAAACATTAAGGGCCAACAATCATGTTATTAATATAATAAATAAGTAAGTAATATGTATAAGGATTAAGTTATTATTCTGACCACAATATTTTCGTTGGTAGAGAATAATCATTGGTTATTTCTTTTTATTTTATTTTTTTTCTTAGCAACGATAGTTACATTTAATTACACTTATCACTTAGTTTTATCCACTCCTGTTAGAAAATATTCAACTGAATTATTTGAAGATTTTGACTAATATTCCATTTTGCTTTCTGTTTGTCTCTCATTTCCCACCTTACCCAAACCCTTAAGTACTTGAATTGTTCCACTGACCGAAGAGTAGGGAGAAGCTATGTCTGACACACCACCATTAAAGGACGCCCCAAGGTTGGCTAGGAGTCCCGTTAGGAAGAACAAAACGAGGCGATGTTATAGATCCGTGACGGAAACCGATAAAAGATCTTCGCAGAAACGTCATACTTGGCGCAGCCGCTCTAGACGCAAACGCACTGAAACTTCTAGTAGTGCGTCTAGCGACGAGTCTGCATCCAGTGGTTCTACAAAACGACGACGAAGATTTAAAAGTCGCAAGCGTCGTCTGTCACCGGATAACTCCTCGTCATCGACGAGCTCCGTCGACACTCTAGCTACTTACGACGATGCTGGTAGTGGAACTTCGTCAAGTAACACGGTGATTAGAACAAGCCGAAGTAAGAAAAGAAACCGTGGGAAAAAGAAGAGGAGATCGTTATCCCCCCACGATGGATCTAATTTTCTTAGGGAAATCACGAACTTGATAAAATCAAATCAAAGCGGCACTTTTGACGGCGCTCATAAAGTTATCCCTGAGTTTGACCCCGATGCAAATACACAAACAGCGGAAGACTGGATCCGAAAGGTCAATGAAACTGCAAAAATATATAAATGGACAGAAAAACAAATTATATACCATGCCATCCCAAAACTTGGCGGGTATGCGAAGTTATGGTACGAAGGGCTTAAGACCGTAAACCTTAGCTGGCGGAAATGGTGTTATAAAATTAGGAAAACATTTCCTGACGATCGAAACTACGCTGATCGCCTATATGAAATGTTAGGACGAAAGACTAAGCGAGATGAACCACTGGAAGAATACTTCCATGATAAAATGCGTCTTGTGAAATCATGTAAGATAAGCGGTCGGGAAGCCGTAGATTGCATAATAAACGGCATCTATAATGACAACATCAGGCTAAATGCACAAGGTTCTGGCTTTAACAGACCTTCTCAACTATTATCTTACTTACGTCGAATTTCAAGAAAGAACGACCACCTTCGAAAATTCACTCCAAGTGCAAACTCTAGGAGTAATTATGAACAAAAAAATCCTGGGAACTATTCATACCGATCAAAGACCAATCCAAATACAATAGATAAATCAGCAGTTCGGTGTTTTAACTGCGGTGAGTCGGGTCACTACGTCGCAAAATGTCCCAAACCTGTACGAAAATGTGACAACTGTCATCGAATAGGACACGACTCACAACAATGTTCTCGATCAAAGCAAAACACCTTACGAACGATTAATCAAACCAATCAAAAACAGACTAATACAACTATCGGCGAGGAAAGTAAAAGAGTACTCAGTATAACCAAGGACGACACACAAAACGGTAAATATTTCAAAAATATTAAACTAAATGGAGAACCGCGTTCTAGTTACATAGATTTTGGTAGTCAATGTACACTCATTAAATCTAACATTGCTAGGGAATCCAATTTAACTTTAAATATGGTAGGCCTCCCTCTTATAAAAGGATTCGGATTTAGTAGCATTGCGCCCCTTGGCCGAGTAAGGGTAGAAATTGAAGTAGATGCAGTACAGGCAGAAATTGAAGCGTATGTAGTTCCAGACGAACTACTCCATACGGACGTCCTTATAGGACAAACGCTCACTGAGTTACCGTCAGTGATTGTATACAAAACGAGCAAAGAGCTAGTCCTGTACTGCGACGATACCGAACTCTCTCGTAAAGATGTAACGAACCCCACTGATGTTATGGTTGAAGGGGGTTATGGCTATCACCGTACATGTATCAGACCTGAATTATAACGGACCTTTGTATATTCCCGGTCATGTTTGTTTGAAGGATACGAAGGAATACTGTGTCCTTCAGGGAGTTTATCAGTTTCAAAATGGAACCGGACATATTGTTGTAATCAATCTTTCTGATTCACCCATCACATTCCCCAAAAATTAGATAATTGCTAGAGCCGTAGTGTTGCCAAACAATATATGTACCGTGAATGCACGCTTGGAAGCGTATGTCAACTCAATTGCTGAAGAAGTTTCAACGGAAGCAAGTGAAGAGTCACAAACCCCGATCTCAATAGAAATGGTTAACGTCGGTCCCAAAGTATCAGACGTGCAGAAACTCCAATTGATTGCACTCCTTAACCGTTATCGGAAATGTTTTGCTTTTAATATGGGTGAGCTGTTGGCCAACATTTCTGAAATGACGATACGGCTTAACGACAATACGGCAGTTATTTATAAGCCGTATCGACTTCCTTTTAGCGAACGAGCCGTCGTAAGGGATATGATAGGAGAAATGATGGCCAACGATATAATTAGAGAATCACACTCGGCTTACGCGAGTCCTATAGTGTTAGTCCGTAAAAAGAATAACGAGTACAGACTCTGTGTGGACTACAGATCTTTGAATAAGAAGACGATAAAGGATAGTTACTCAATGCCCGTCATCGACGATCAACTGGATCGATTGAGTGGCAAAACTCTTTTTACGAGTCTGGACCTAGCATCAGGCTACTATCAAATACCAGTACACGAATCGTCCCGTCATTTAACGGCATTTGTAACACCAGACGGGCACTACGAATACACCCGGATGCCGTTTGGGCTAGTTAATGCTCCAGCGGTGTTCCAAAATATGATAAATAAAGCTCTAGGAAATAGAAGATTTGACTTAGCAATACCTTACTTAGATGATCTTCTGAGCGCTGCGAGTACGTTTGAAGAATCAATCCAAAAGCTTGAAGAAATTTTGGCCCTGCTCTTTAAGGCTGGGTTAACGCTTAACCTAAAGAAATGTTTCTTTCTTCAATCGAAGATTGACTATCTAGGATACGAGATTTCTCAAACCGGACTTCGACCTGGTGATAGGAAAACGCGAGCAGTATCTGATTTCCCAACCCCAACTAACGTTCATCAGGTGCGACAGTTCGTCGGATTAGCCAGCTTCTTCCGACGGTTTGTACTTAATTTCGCCACGATAGCCAAACCACTGACCAAACTAACAAAAGCTGACGTAGCATGGCAATGGGGATCCGAACAAGAAACCGCGTTTCAAGAATTTAAGTCCAAACTGACAAGTAGACCTATTCTAGCTCTATACAACTCAGACCTTGAAACGGAAGTACATTGTGACGCCAGCAAAATCGGGGTAGGCGGAGTGTTGCTCCAACGAAATGAAGAGGGTAAATTGCGTCCAGTGGCATACTTTAGTAAACAGAACACACAAGAAGAATCTTTCTGGCATTCGTATGAGCTTGAGACTGTGGCGGTAGTGCTGTCACTGAAGAAATTCCGCGTCTACCTTTTGGGATTGGAATTCAAAGTCGTAACAGACTGCGCTGCGTTACGTGCAACATTGAGTAAACGGGACTTGTTACCAAAAGTAGCAAGATGGTGGCTCATGTTGCAAGAGTTCAATTTCACCATTGAATACAGACCTGCGGGGCAATTCTGTTAACCAATCTCTTTACTGAAGTGATACGTTTTTGAACGTCTCTCGTTTTTCTGACAGGTCTGACTGCTCAAAACTGTCAAAAAAACGAGAGAGGTTCTAGAACGTATCACCTCAGCAACGAGATCGGTTAACAGAATCGCCCCGCTGGTCATAATATGCAGCATGTAGATGCTTTAAGCCGCAACCCCATATCTTCAGAAGATCAAGAAGAATTAGACGTTTTGCATATTACGACTAACGATTGGTTACACACCGTTCAGATGACTGACCCTAGAATTAGACACATTAAGGTTATTCTGAACACCAGTGAAGAAGAATTGAAAGACATGAAAAAGAACTATACTATCCGTGATGACAAACTGAATAGAAGAGTCAGACATAGGGAATGGGGAATTGAAATGGGTTGTTCCACATGGCGCGAGATGGCGTATTTGTCAGATAAATCATGATGAAACTGGACACTTTGCCTTGGACAAGACTTTGGAAAAAATTAGCGCTGACTACTGGTTCCCAAAAATGAAGCACTTCGTCAAAAAATATGTCGCTTCCTGCATAAACTGCGCATACAATAAGGAGCTGTGCGTGCGGAAAGAAAACCGGATACTTGCACCCCATACCAAAAGCACCATATATTTTCCACACGCTCCATATCGACCACTTGCGGCCCTTTTGTCAGAAGTAAGAAGGGGAACTCATACATTTTGGGTGTAATTGACGGCTTCAGCAAATACATCTTTGTGAGAGCAGTCAGAAACACTAAAACGAAGACAACTGTCAAGGCCCTCAACGAAATATTCTCCAACTTTAGTTACCCTAAAGTTATTATTTCGGACCAGGGCAGCAGCTTTACATCCAAGGAGTTTAAGGAATTTGTTAAACCTCATGGAATCAAACATGTCCTTAACGCTGTGGCGACGCCACGCGCTAATGGACAAATTGAGAGATACAACAGGACAATTCTGAACTCGTTGGCTGCAATGAACCACGGCATTGATGAAAGAGATTGGGACACCAATGTTCAAGAGCTACAGTGGAGTCTTAACAATACATTGAATAAAGGAATTGGCAAATCGCCCGCGGAAGTAGTGTTTGGTCAAAGGACGTCGGGTCGATCGGAGAATATATTAAAATCGGCACTAGGGAATAGAAACGAAGACGATCGAGAAGTAATCAGAAAGACGGTTGAACAAAAGATAAGCAAAACACAGGAGAAAATGAAAGATTTATATGACAGGAAAAGAGCTCCTACTAAACTATTTTCTAAAGGGGATTTGGTGATGATACCGAATCGAAATGCGGAAATAGGAAAGAGCAAAAAGTTGATAGCCAAGTTTCGCGGTCCGTTCAAAATTACCGCTGTTCTCAACAAGGATAGGTACGAGGTGTCTAGTATAGACGGACACACGACTAAAAAGTATAAAAATACATATCCAGCAGACCACCTGAAACCCTGGATCACTTTCAATGAAACAGGCAACGACGACGGGGCGGATACGATCAATACATCTGCCAGCGAAAATGAATGTAGTAGTGAAACAAATACTGACGTTGACAACAACTAGTAAGTTAGGAACAGTTAGTAACTCACTATTTAGGCAAAGCAGGAAAGGTCAGTGGACAAACCTCCTAAGTCATAATACCCTAAACCCTACATTTTCAGCTTAGATTCTGATGAGAAGCCGATCAACCACCATCAGTGAGATAGTACAGTACCCGAGGGTGGCACGGACACTACAAGACCGAGGGTGACAAGGCTTCTATGAGCCCTAAGGGATAAGGTTTCTACGAGCCCTGAAGGGACAAGGCTTCTACGAGCCCTGAAGGGACAAGGTTTCTACGAGCCCTAAAGGGACAAGGTTTCTACGAGCCCTGAGGGACAAGGTTTCTACGAGCCCTGAGGGACGAGGTTTCTACGAGCCCTAAGGGGACGAGGTTTCTACGAGCCCTGAAGGGACAAGGTTTCTACGAGCCCTGAAGGGACAAGATTTCTACGAGCCCTGAAGGGACAAGGTTTCTACGAGCCCTGAGGGACAAAGTTTCTACGAGCCCTGAGGGACGACGTTTCTACGAGCCCTGAGGGACAAGGTTTCTACGAGCCCTGAAGGGACAAGGTTTCTACGAGCCCTAAGGGACAAGATTTCTGCATTCTCGAAGAGAGATAATGCCTATACAAGCCTGAAGGGAAAAGTGCACTACAAACTTGAGGTTATCGAAACTTCCATAATGAAAAGTTGTAGCAATTAATATAAAGCGTACAAATAGAATGTTCCTAAGTAGTCAACCGTAATATAGTAATTTAATTCAGAAAAGCAAAGCCTTATAAAACTGCGTCAATCTAAAGACTGATTATTGTATTATAAATTGATTTAAAAAAAAAAAGGGGGATAATCTATTTTACCTGCCTATTTACATCTTATTAAACTTAATTATTAGATTACTAATGATCAGTGTAGATATTATAAACTCTGTGTGCTATGTACTATGTAGGTACTATATTCCATTTACTGATATGAGGCTAACTAAAATTGTATCGGTATTGAAATGTATAACTATACCCAAGAATGAATCTTACATTGTTGCAACTAAATGTTATACTGTACATTAAAGTAGTATTATATTATTCAACCCGTAAATTCAATCCTGGGATGATGAACATTGCCTTATATCAAATTTAGCTTCTTCATTTTCTCGGCACCTGGATATATATTCAGAATAACTGGCACTGTTATACTTAACTTATGTATTTTTTTTTACACCTGTATTGTTTTCTAAACTTGTTAAATTGATATATAATTAGTTACTTGTTATACTGGATTAATACCCATGTACATAACCAGTGCCTCCAAAAATATGTATATTCAACACATTGCCCAATATTTGGATGTAAAGTATTTGATTGTTAGAATTGCTTGGTGTTATAATTCTTATTTCTATTAATTTGTTTTGTGTTCAAGTATTTAAATTGTTACCTTTTGAGTATGAGGCCATACCCAAACGCAGCAGGAAGGCCGAAAGCTCAGGAATAGGGACATTCCTGGTACCCAGAATGGCCGACTGTTAGCATTTGCTTGAACATTTTATTCCTTAAATATTTTAGTTTTAATTAGTGGACGGTAAATTATAAGAATAAAAGCTGGCAACCCGAGGGAGTTGTCAACATTGGACGTTGGGTGCGGCCTGATATTCGAGGATTTAGAGGAAAAATAGAGAATACTAGAGGCTAATACATAGAAGAACGAAGGAAATTATATAAATATTACACCACAGAAGGATTGTTTCAATACAACAGGACCGAGAAGCCTGGCATAAAAAAGAGAGGTTTATGTTTTCAGGACTAGGCGATCACGGGCTTGGATCAATCATGTAGTTGATGACTATTTACTTCGGTTTGGCGTCACCCAAGGTACTATACTAGAGTTCAATTTTTTAATGTTGGTTGTCCCATTTTCTTTAAAAACTGTTAGGTACTCCACTGTGGACACTCCTTGAAATGCGTCATACAATCACCAAGTTTGTCTCAGTAATGTAGAGTATAGACTGTAGACCCACGTTGTATAAAATGTAGCTGTCAAAGCGGGATTACATTGTTGACGGTTATTTTGACATCGACTCCCGCGCAGCTGATAAGGAAAAAGCTAATAGAAATTATAGTTTAGCAAAAACTGTTCTGAGAACTCGATAAGAGCAATGTTCGTATGGCAAAGCAATTTGCTACGACAAGCTCAGTTAGGTATGCTATAATATGGCAGTACGCAGTACGCACCCACACTATTACTTATTATCATTTCTTCCGTGGCCACACCCACAATTGATTTTCGTGTCTGTCTGTTATAAGTCTCTATAATTCTTAACTTGGAAGAATATACTTAGTAACAAATAATACAGTAAATCAATACTTAAACACACAATCAATCATCATTCGTGGAGTAGGCCTACGTCTTGCAGTGGAATATTATGAAAAGGCTGGGGCAAACTTATAATTTATAACGTATTGAGACACGCGAGTCATCATTCCGTAGATAATTGTAATGATGATGATCACAATTTTATTAGTGTTAGACAGTAATAAAATTGTGATCATGGGTCGTTTATTTTTACTGGGTCCTCCAGTAAAAATAAACGGCCAAGTGCAAGTTGGCGTCGCGCACGAAGGGTTCCGTACCGTATAGAACCCCCCCCCCCCCCCCCCCCCCCCCCTTAATATATGATACTACATAATTATTCTGTGAATATTTTTCAAGCATCTACCTGTCACCGTCATCAATATCGAGCGAGAGCCGGCTTAAAATTCAGGTTTTTTTTGTATGGCTTAAATATTGATTACTTTCGGTTATTAGTATGTGTTATTATAGCGGCAACAGAAATACATCCAACGTTCTAGCTATGGTTCATGAGATACAGCCTGGCGACAGTCAGACAGTCAGACGGACGGACAGCGGAGTCTTAGTAATAGGGTCTCGTTTTTACCCTTTGGGTACGAAACCCTAAAAAAAGAATACATCCCGCTTTATATAGGGAGCTATCCATAAAGCCAAAATTATAAAAAAATTGATCTGAGCTAGAATCTATACTATGGTATATTTTTAGAATACTAGATCTACTACTATTATACATATATTTCGTGCTAAAAGTACCTATCACAACATATCATAATCATAACTTATTTTTATGGTTTCCAAAAAGCTTCCTGGTCTACATTATTGGGATCTATCTTCAGCTAGACAATGAACTGGACTAATAATTATGACAACGATGATTGTAATGTATGGAAGTGACACCGCTATATTAGTGTATTTCTTAAGAGCTGAATATATGAATGAAATGAAATGATAAAGCTATTCGGCAAATGCCCAACAGCAGACGTCGCACGGCTGACAAGATAATGATAAAGCTTTTAAGAAAAAATGCACTAAAGGTCATAAACAATGTCTCGCGGTCCAGTTGTTCTGCCAACTGGTAATCAAGATAATGTCCCATTTTTAAACTTTCACTACTACCTGGTAAATGTCCCGCTTGCCAATCAATCTTTCACTGTAATTAATGAGGAAAAAGATTAAAAATCGAGCGACAAAAAATATGGTTCCACAGTTTTTATGTGAGCAGCGAAAATATATTATGGAACTCTCTACGTTAAGACTTTACCTACGAAGTTTCGCGAAAATGGATGATGCTTATCTCAACAGAAAGATTATTTAAGAAAAGTCTTACATGACAAAAATCTTATATCGTGAACTATACGGGGTACCGCGAATTATTTTAGTTCGAAAAATAATCGTAAGGTAACAATTTCCAAAGGAAGTTGAAAAGGTTTACTTGAAGCGTTAATATCGGAGTCAATATAGGTATTACATTTCTAAAATTACGATCTGATTACAATTATGTATTATTTTGTGAACCGATAAGCATGTTTTAAAATACCTGTAAAAGTCTGTAGAATATAAAACTTTATTCAAGTTGTCTCAAAAGACACTTTAGACACTCAGTTTTCGAGTTCCTCAGGAAGATTCTCAACCCTCCTTCCTATGAGCTACTACATTATCTTTGTCAGCTACATTGAAATTACATTAGAACATACATAATAACTAACTAATCCACCAACCCGCACTGGGCGTGGTGGATAAATGGCCCAATCACCCCTCGTGGGTAGGCCTACGTCCTGTAGTGGACTATTAAAATGGCTAGTACAGTACATAATAACCTGTTGATTCAGATCATTTTAAGTAGGTAATTGGAAAAAAGGTTATTACCGAAAAAAATGTAACCATCTACTTAGTTCCAAAAAATCTCAGCTCAAAAATATGGATTACAATTTTTGTAACATCTATAAAATCTTAAAGCATCACTTGCAGTGAATGTATAGCAAAGAAGAAGTAATTATCTAATAAATAAGTCTTTACGGTTTCCGGCTCCCGCTCCCGTCGGTACCCAAAGGATTTTTTTATTGCACAAAATATTTATAAGTATTACAAAACTTCACTTTGCTGCAAAAATATCATAACATCGATAACGACGTTTACGACAACACAACATTTGCTTATCACCACCAAGATAAAGATCATAAAGTTCAAAAACGTAATAAATGTCTCGACTGAATTAATTTTCATAATGAGAACTGTCATATTTTTTATATTTTATCGACACGAATTAATGCAGTTGTAGAGTTAACATTTATGGTATATTTTTGAACGAATCACTTCCAACTGTCAAAATGTTGTAAATCGAATGCGTTATTTGACACTGGTATTGGTAATTTTGTCCCACTTCTGGGGTTGAGTCTCTACTCATAATAATAGAACCTTCAACGTTGAACCTTACGAGCTTATTCATAAATAATAATTATTTTTCGTAAAAAATGGGAAAACCGCCCGGAAAACCGTCCACATTATTGTTGATTTTTCAAAAACGGCTTAGCCGATTTCTATACCTAAAATTTAAATAGGACCACCACGGGAATATACCATTTCGAACTAAAAAATAATTTTTCGATTCGGTTCACGGTTGGCGAAATTATCGATGAACATACACAAAAAAATACATACAGACGAACATAGAATCTCCTCCTTTTTGGAAGTCGGTTAAAAACTAGATATATATTGTTTTTTTTTTTAAATATGGATCTTTATTTTTGTTGTAAAATGCTTTAGACAGCGAAAACGATGAATAACAAAATTATTAGAAAGGTACTGTAGGCATCCAGGTTTAAAGCTAAACTACAGAGATTTACTGTACCTAATATCATTGTGACTACTAATAATAATATAATTATGACCATTTTTACCAACTACAAAATCTCGGAAAAAAATTAGCTGTCCTTTACATTTCGTCAAAAGTTGGTGTACGTTTTCTATCATACAGTTGTTATCGTGATTTTGGGGTTGGTCCCACAGAAAAAAAATATCATTATAATGAGTAACTACATCCTAGCTAGAGTATTACTTTTGAATTCGCTATCACCTCTTATAAGATAAAATAAATATAGTAGATAAGTAATTATCTGGGGAACTACCTGTCCATATAACATAATTATAAGTTTAGTACAAGTCCAACCTTTGAGACTCGCGTAAGTAATGTTACTTTCATATGCACACTAAATAAAGAATAATATCCACTTAAATCAAAGCCTCACGAACGAGTCCCCGAAACCAGTCGAACACAAAAGAAATGGTACAACACGCACACCGAGCTTATACCGATAAATAAAACTCACACATGTGTACTGTACCTTTCTTGATGTCTGGACAAAAGGTTTGCATGTGCATAAAGATATTGCTATAACTATACAGTCAATTCTTATAAATATATAATGAGATATTTAAAAGTTTAGTAAATAATCAAATCTTAAAGATTTTTTATGTACATACTAACAAATTGATTATTCTTATAATTTCATTTCTAGGGGTATTTCAACAGTAGCTATTCAACTAGAAATTTAATTATTAGCTTAAAAATGCGTATGAGAAAGTATTTTATAAAAAATATAAACATTTAGAGATTTAGCGACACAAACGTTGCAAACCACGAAATATAATGGTCCAGTAACGCCACCCCGGGGCACTACAAGAAAGTTTCCAATAAGAGTAAGTACTTACCAACTCCGAATCATGAACTTGACTTGAAGCAACACAACCACTTCAATTTTCACCTCACCACGATCCAAAACTTCACTGAATATCGTTCAAAAACACTGGTTTTACAACTGTAGATTAAAATCCTGTGTAGTTTTATTCAGTATTTTCTGTTGTGATTGTTTTGTTTGATTTTTATAGTGCCGGTTTTGTCATGTGTTGTGTTACGGGAAGCGCAGGCGCAGTCCGATGTAAAACTGACCTGACTAGTGCGAAGTGAGTCGCAGCGGAGTCGTGACCGGCTCCGAACCCCGATCAAGCGTCACGAGCCAACTTCACGTTTGTTATACCTACTATAATACCTAAGTGTTGGTTTGAGACGCATTGTTATCGGTCTGCATCTTCGTTTTTGCGTCAATCGCGCGAGGTGAGGTCTTTTTCTTGAGCCTTGGAAAGGATTGGTAATCATTTTATGAGGTCATCTGTTGAATAAAGATTTTGTGTAGCTGTGCTGACTCTATGCAAATAAAATATTTACTCTTAGCGAAGACTTTCTCTGACAAAAATTGTAGAGATTATTTAATTCTAAAAGTATTTAAGCCTGTGTTCCATGTCAATAATAGGTAAATTCATATAGGCCGGCTAGCTATGTTAGCCCTAGTGTCAGAGACGAGTATTTTAGCCGCCTGAATGCTTCTTCGTCTAAATTAATAATAAAAAATTAAGAGCATTTTCCCAAAACCAAATTATGCGCGTTTTCCAGAATGTTTTTTTTTGTAATCTCATGATATTGAGCATTTAAAATGACAGCATCATTAGTACATTAATGAAAGAATAAAAAAATAAAAGCTGTTTTAACCGACTTCCAAAAAAGAGGAGGTGTTCAATGTTATTTTCTCCAATTGTGAACCGATTTAAAAAAATATTTTAGGATTCCGTACGCAAAGGGTAAAAACGGGACCCTATTACTAAGACTCCGCTGTCCGTCTGTATGTAAGTTTAAATGTCCGTCTGTCTGTCACCAGGCTGTATCTCATGAACTGTGAATACTGTGATAGCTATAATGTTGAGATTTTACACAGCTGACTTATTTCTGTTGATGCTATAACAACGAATTATATTTACTAAAAAAGCCAAACATTTACTTTAAATTAAAATTCATTTATAAAAGGAGCGCTCTCATACAAGACGTGATGTTTTTGCTCGATATTAAAAACGGCAACAGTAAGATGCTTCAAATATTCACAGAATATTAGGTACAACGCGGTCATATTAACTAGACGCTTGACCATGTGACGTTATTTTGGCGCTCAAGTACGGTGTGCAAAAAAAACCGGCCAAGTGCGAGTCAGACTCCCGCACGAAAGGTTCCAAAACATCCTTCCTACTAATATTATAAACGTGAAAGTTTGTGAGGATGGATGGATGTTTGTTACTCTTTCACGCAAAAACTACTGAACGGATTGATATGAAACTTTGCAATAATATAGCTTATATATCAGAATAACACATAGGCTATAATTTATAATGATATATTGCGTATGCGGGCGAAGCCGCGGGAAAAAACTAGTCTTCTATATAAGATAAGTTTCTACCTGTTTATTAAGATCGAGTAAAAATTGCTTAAAAACTAATGCGATGCGTCGAGATAATGTGACCGCGTAGTACCAATGCGGACTTATCGCGAAAACGTCCTAGCTGATCTTTGATAGAACCTGCCTCTTCCTACAATTAAATATAATTCATTATTTAGTACTTCTTTTAATTTTTTGGCTACAGTACACCTTTCATTAACACGTTATAACCTACTTACCTAAATCAATTTGTTTCAATGATTAATTAAGTTCAGGCGAAATGTGGTCAAATGGATTACTTACCTATATTGGCTGTAGGGACATACATACATAAGCTATAGGACATTCAATGTACGGACCATAATACCTCCAACGTTCGGCACGGTCAGCATTCAGATGGGTGACCGCGCGTGGCATTTACAACTAAGTGCTATCTTGCTTGTAAAATACGTTAATAAGTTCTACAGTTCGGGTTACTGGCCAGCCCATAAAATTTTAGGTCGGTAATTATAATTTCTTTATTTTCATACTTGTTGACATTTTTAAACTGAAAATGACATTGTTATTTTTATGATACTGGTACAATTTTATTTTTGATTTTTATTCTATTTTTTTTGTGTACCTAATACTATACTGATCTTGTGAAATTTAAAAAGTATGCTTATTTATTTATATTAAAAATTTGATTAGGTAGAACTATGAAGAATTGTTACCAGACGATTCCAAGTGCCTGTATTGTGTCTACGGAATAAAGAAATTTTGACTTTGACTTGGTCGCGGTCATTTTAACCATAACAGAGGTCTTTGCCCACGGCCCACTCACCTAAGCGTGTACCTATAGGCCGCTATATGAACTTAATGCCTCCCCTATTTTCCAATAAGAATGTTGAGTCTATTTTCCATTAAGAATTTGTCAATCTCAAAACACCTGTATAGAACCCTAGTTAAACCGACTTTTCTCCATCAAACCTTGAAGTTGTCGAATAGAAAAAAAAACACGATATTTTAAAAACTGTACATAATACGGTAGAGGATTCAATTACTCGAAACACAGTTCAAAAAACTTCGCTAAATAGAAAATAATCGTGAAGATACCGCTTTTTTAGAACAAATTCATGATTTCTAATAAAGTTTATTGCATTTTTTGGTCACTTTACAAAATTTTTTTTTTTTAATTTATTATTACCTATGCTCATAAATTAAACAGCTCTTATTCACAAAATTCAGCAAAAAATGGTAATACCTATTTTAAATTGATTTTTCAATGCAAAAACCTGCCAAAACCAGGCCATCGCGGTTTTGACACCCTGAAAAATTACGCTAAGTCTATGGTGCCTTAAAATATTATGTTAGAAGCAATGTAGTCTTATTGGAATTTCCTTCCAAATAACCAAATCTCTTCTGCTTAAGTTCCGGATAGATCTCCAGAATTTATTTCGGTGCGTCGTCGAGCAAGAATCCAGGCCAGACAATTACGGCTGATTTACCACGGCACAACTATTCCTAACCCTTTGACACGCTCATCTATTGTAGGGATTCGGATATCGTTGCGAAATGGCGGAAGTATTTGGTTTGGTTTTGGCTAGACTTCCAGGGCATATTATTGATACAGCATACAGATGTATTATGAAAGAAACGCTCGGAGTCTTTCTAGTATCTAGTATCGTAGCCAGACTTAGTTGCCAGGGCAGGCTTACAAAAATCTAGGGCAGGCTGAATTAGCAATCATCATCATCATTGACTGCCTCGGTGGCTCAGTGGTTAGTGACCCTAACTTCTGGATCATAGAGGCGTGGGTTCGATTCCCACCTAGGGCAATTATTTATGTGATGAACATAAGTGTTTGCTCTGTGTCTGGGTGTTATTTAGTTACTATCTATATAAGTATGTATTTAAAAATAAGTATATGTATTATATCAGTTTCTGGCAGCCATATCACAAGCTTTGCTTAGTTTGGGGTCAGAGGCCGTGTGTAAGATGTCCCAAAAATATTTATTTATTATTTATTTATTATTTATTTATTATTTATCAACATAAAGGTATACCTAGGTTAGGTGTACCTAACGATTATGACAATTTCCTTTAGACCTCGTTCTATCAAGAATCTTATTGGAATTCCCAAGTGATCGAAATGTTTACTCAATTTTTTTATTTCTCAATCAATTCTAGTTCAAAAGGCTTTTGAATGTAAGGCATACGTTAAGATAGCAATATTTTTTTTAATGCAGCTCTTGACTCATCTGATGATTGTCATTGCCATTGATAGGGGTTATCAAGTTGTGTAGTTGATGGAAGTTACACGGATGAACATTTCTTTACGATTTTTCAATAAATCGTTTTGATTAAAATTAGGAAAGAAACACAAACCGTGTCAAGAAATCGCGAACGGAACGAGAGCGAAAATTTGTCAGTTTTTTTACACGAAATTTTAAAAGAGGCATTAGTAAAGCAGAATGCGCACTGCTATTATTCGCGAACGAATAAACGTATATTTGTGATGATTGGGACGGAATGATATAACAAAGATGTGTTTGTCTTTAGCTAGGTCATGTTAGGAGCTGCCTCCCTGGCGTACCCCTGGCTAAGGGCCTGTCTAGATCGAACAATATGGGAACTCGGGCTTGGATGCGCACGAAGTAATATTTCTTTCGACGTGTCAGGACGAGCCAGCGTTATGGTAAAGTATACCTATTTCTGTCACCTTGTCACACGTCGAAAAGAGTTCTTTTCGTGGCTTTTCGTGGCCGCATGCTTGAATAGCAGGAGTGACGAGATTCGTAGATTATCTACCCGTAGTTACCGATACAGTTACATTACATTGAACTACGGCACGTACCTAGAATCTAGGGCCAAATTGGCTGGCATATGAAGTTGTGTTTCCTGAAAAAAGTCAGGCGGTATTTCACACCAGGACAGTTGCTTACTCTGTATCAAGCACAGATCCGTTCGTGTTCTGCTACCATCTTTGGGATGGCTCTGCTAAGTATCAGCTCGAGACCTTGGCATATTCGCTTTAAAAAAAAATAGGTATAGATTCAAGTGTTATAAGTGTTGAGAAAGAATGTACGAACTTACGAAGCTTAAAAAAATCTTTTTTTGGCTCTGCTACTGGCTCTAAAAACTGGCCCTAAAACATTTAATTCTTAGTTTGAAACGAATTACATATCCTACATTTACCTACCTATGGGTAATGTAGTAGGTAAGTACGAGTATGTGTTCCTTTTTTGGGTGGCTAAACCTTAGAACATGGAATAATTTTAAGGCATTATAAGGGCTTAACTAGGTAGAGCTGAACTAACTAGAGCCTGAAATCTCAAGACATAAGTAGTATGAAGAACTGGATCGAAAAACAGAAACCTCGCGCAATACCTTGCAAAATAAATAGAATGTTATTAAAAATTTGCAACTCGTTTACACATGAAATCAAACTAATTTAGTAAAAAACGAACCAAAACAAGTAAGTAAAAAAAAATTTGTAAACAAGATTTTTAAACAAAAAAGTAAACAAATTACCTACAACTCAAGTAGGAGTGCGTTATCCATAAAATGTTATCGCCTGATATAACCGATACGACAAGATTGGAGATAGCCATTATCGATCCTTATCGGTCAACTCATGACAGCGGGAGAAAACGCAAATCTATTGATAAAGTGTCGAAATTAAAAACACTTAAAAGTGTTAAGACGTAGAGGTTTTTTAATATATATTAACGATTTAGTGACGAGATCAACTATACATAATTAATTAATTACGGATTACTTACCTATTATGTTATGCTCTAAGAATCACGCATTCCCATGACAAGTCAGCACTAATCAGATTTTTCAATTAAGTTACTGGCACAACCAACGACATTAATAAAAGGTTTTATTAATGTCGTTGGGCACAACCCAGAAAAAGATGAAAAAATAACCATAGTCAATTAATTAGTAATAATAGTTAGGTACAGGTAAAAAAAACAAAGTAGCTACAATACAAACAATTGTTGAAAAATCCAACTAAGTAAGCCAAATAAAAAAATAAAAGGTACGATGCTGTAGCCTACCTACATTATACTCGTACATAAGTATTGGATATGGATAAATAGGATAGATAGGAACCGTCAATTAAAGTGATCCTACATATCTGTAAAATATATTTTGTAAAACGACGCTTTGGTTCAATCTTTTTCCTTACAGCTACTTCAGTAGATATAAATAATTATTAGGTATATAAGATTTTTTTTTTAAACGCCTGGCAAATATTTCATAGCGGTACAGTACACCGACCTCAAAAATTGGCGCCTGTTAAAAATGTTACAAGTCGAATGTTTAGTTTATTTTGTGTAACTTGTGTTTCTATCGATGAAAATAAATAATTAGTCAAATGTAGGAGATGTCATCTATTACGAACTGAATTGCGTGTGTTTAATAATGTGGGTACGCCTCGGTAGCAAAGCCTGTAAACAGCGCGGCCAAAGACCCAAGAGCCAAGCTGACCCGACACTTCACCGAAGACATCCCGGACATTAGCCTGTACGAGATTAGGATGGCCCTGAACCAACTTAAGAACAATAAGGCGCCGGGTGACGACGGAATCACTTCAGAGCTTCTGAAAGCGGGTGGAACGCCGGTACTAAAAGTCCTTCAGAAGCTATTTAACACCGTCGTCCTCGAGGGCATAACGCCAGAAGCGTGGAACAGAGGCGTGGTGGTGTTGTTTTTCAAAAAAGGTGACAACACCTTATTGAAGAACTACAGACCCATCTCACTTCTGAGCCATGTTTATAAGTTGTTTTCAAGGGTCATTACGAATCGTCTCGAACGCAGGCTTGATGACTTCCAGCCTCCCGAACAAGCCGGTTTCCGGAAGGGCTTTGGCACCATGGACCACATACATACGCTGCGGCAGGTTATACAGAAGACCGAGGAGTATAACCTGCCACTTTGCTTGGCGTTTGTGGACTATGAGAAAGCCTTTGATTCGGTTGAGACATGGGCTGTGCTTGAGTCTCTTCAACGATGCCGTATTGACCATCGGTACATTGAAGTGCTGAAGTGTTTGTATAATAACGCCACTATGTCGGTTCGAGTACAGGAAGAGAGCTCCAAGGCGATCCCTTTGAAGAGAGGCGTAAGACAGGGAGACGTAATATCTCCGAAACTGTTTACTACTACTCTGGAGAACGCCTTTAAGCTCTTGGAATGGAAAGGACTCGGCATCAACATCAATGGCGAATACATCACTCACCTTCGATTTGCCGACGATATCGTGGTCATGGCAAAGTCGATGGAAGAACTAAGCACGATGCTCGAAGGCCTTAATCGAGTCTCTCAACAGGTGGGTCTTAAAATGAACATGGACAAGACAAAGGTCATGTGTAATTCTCATGTTGTACCCACCCCTATTTCAGTTGGGAACTCGGTTCTTGAAGTCGTTGACTCGTACGTCTACCTAGGACAAGTAGTCCAGTTAGGTAGGTCCGACTTCAAGAAAGAGGCCAATCGCCGAATCCAACTCGGTTGGGCAGCGTTTGGGAAATTGCGTAACGTCTTCTCGTCCGACATACCTCAGTGCCTCAAGTCGAAAGTTTTCGACCAGTGTGTGTTGCCAGTGATGACTTATGGCACAGAAACGTGGTCTCTCACTATGGGTCTTATTAGTAAGCTCCAAGTAGCCCAACGAGCCATGGAGAGGGCTATGCTCGGAGTTTCTCTGCGAGATCGAATCAGGAATGAGGAGATCCGTAGAAGAACCAAGGTTACCGACATAGCCCAGCGGATTGGCAAGTTGAAGTGGCAATGGGCAGGGCACATAGCGCGGAGAACTGATGACCGATGGGGTCGAAAAGTTCTCGAGTGGAGACCACGTACCGGCAAGCGCAGTGTAGGTCGTCCACCCACGAGGTGGACGGATGACCTTATTAGGACCGCAGGATCGCGCTGGATGCAAGCCGCTATCAACCGGTCTTATTGGAAATCATTAGGGGAGGCCTATGTCCAGCAGTGGACGTCCTATGGCTGAAATGATGAATGATGATGATGAATAATGTGGGCAAGAAGGCCTCTTATATTACTACTAGCGGCCCGCCCCGGCTTCGCACGGGCACATACACACACACATACACCCTTTTTTTTGCATCGGGTTTCCAAAAACAAAAAAAAAATTATAAAGGAAGTTTGAATTTTTTTATTCATATTTTTTATTGTAGTTTTTTTGTATTTTTCTATTTTTAAATTTTATACATTTTTGGATACTTGAACCGATTTTATTTCAAAAATAAAACATCGAATTACTTCTGACAATTATAATGTAACAAAAATAATCAAAAGTTAAACAATCGGACAGCGATTCGACACAATTTTAACGAAAGAGAAATGAAATGACGGACGATGTTTCCACGACCGTGGCTCGAGGCAAAGTGACGGCGCGGCGTTTGCTCACCGCCTTTTATATCATTCGCCGGCTGGTTCTCGTCTACCTTCCAACACGGCCTTTCTTGATAAATGAGACCGTCCTCGGTCTCTCTTAGCTCTGCAGGCCAGTCTCAAGCATTGGCATCAAAGCTTAGATGGTGCTCAGGCTCGGAGAGTTCATATGCCACGCTTGAGTAGAAGTCTCTTGGTAGTTCTATGCAACCCAGACGTGCAGACCCAGATGGAACCTGTTCATTTTCTTTTCACAGCTCTGGTACCGGAAACAGCTAGACTTCAATTTGTGGCTGTAGCTCAGCCGCAGCTGAAGTAGTTTCTTCCTTTTCTAGGTCAGCATCTGTACAGAACGTGAAAACGATTTGCGTATGTACGAAATCATAGAAAAGGCTTGAAGGCAAGTTAATAGCTCCAGACATAAAGTTCTTCTTGCTCAAAAAGATTCAAACATTAAACATGAAACTGAACTGAAAAAAAATTGAAATCTACAAGTATCACCTTGTAAAGGCTGTCAAGAATCATTTCTTGTAATGGTCACGAATAAAGTTCAGTTCAGATTCGTCAAATCTTATTAAAATTCACTCGTGGATCAACCGGGTGATCAGGGCAGCAAAGTAAAATTTCATCAAAGGCACTTTGTAACCTTGACTATGATTATGACTAAACAACCAAGAAAGAAACACGCTTGAAGGGTATCCTGTGTTATGACTAAAAAAGAAACATAAACAATCGTTACTTAGCCAAAAGACAGCAAAAATGTCAAGAGGCGTATACTTAACTAGTGAGCTACGGCGCGGCGGCGTGAAATCTATCTATCCCGAGCAAGTAAGCAGCACAATTGGATGCTCTACTCGCTCACAGAGACAGATGCTTGGCGCAGAGCCTGTCCCGAGCAAGTAAAAGCACGAATGGATGCTTTACTCGCTCACAGAGACAGATGACGGCGCAGAGCATGTCCCGAGCAAGCAAGAAGCAAGACTTCATGCTTTACTTGCTCCCAAGGACAGAAGCACGGTGTGAAGCCTGTCTCGACCAAGCAAGAAGCACGACTTGATGCTTTACTCGCCCTCAGGGGCAGAAACACGGAGTGAAGCAGTATCTGAGTAAGAAGCACGACGTGAGACAATACTCGTTTCCCAGGGACAGAGGCACTACGTGAAACAGTAAGAGGCACGACGTGAGGCATTACTCGTTTCCCAGGGACAGAGGCACTACGTGAAACAGTAAGAGGCACGACGTGAGGCATTACTCGTTTCCCAGGGACAGAGGCACTACGTGAAACAGTAAGAGGCACGACGTGAGGCATTACTCGTTTCCCAGGGACAGAGGCACTACGTGAAGCGATATCCCGCACTGAGTAAGAGGCACGACGTGAGGCATTACTCGTTTCCCAGGGACAGAGGCACTACGTGAAGCGATATCCCGCACTGAGTAAGAGGCACGACGTGAAGCAATACTCGTTTCCCAGGGACAGAGGCACTGCGTGAAGCCGTATCCCGATCGATCTGAGACAAACCAGAGAAAACACAATTAGAACTATGAAACATAAAACATCACCACTGAGCCACTGCTAGGGTCACAAAACGTGTCAATGACGTCTCAATAATCATTTAACTCAGAAACAATTGCAAAGCTTTTACTTTAATCTTTCAGGGGCACATTTCCCTTCAAATAGATGAACATCACCCTTAAATCAACCTTCGTATGTATGCCCGTCATCCTGCAGTGGATCATCAAAAGGCTAGCACAGTACAGATAAAAATGATAAGGTGATTTCACGTAGGTACTTCTATAGACAGACAGAGACGTAACAAAACACTTGGCAGGTTACGTTCATACTCTTCAATTGATCGGGCACAAACTTGATCATTATTTGATCATTACAAGTTTATCAGTGTACAGTACTCCCTACAAATTGTACCAGTAAATGAACATTGCACGAACAGTAGATCATATTAAAGTTAGAAATCTTTATTTGCATCTGTAAGTTATCGCTTATCGGGTGTTAGCAGTGGGCGACTGGGCGTTACGTATCGTAGCAGCTTTATAAAACTGTTTCTAGCTACATAGCCGAAAAACTGCTACACATAATAACCTAGCTACGCCGTGTCGCGCTCGTGTCGTGGCTTTTCTGGTTACTAAAAACCAAACTGTTTCGTTGCAACCCACGCGACACCGACGGCTACGCGGCGACGGTCCAGAACTAATCACGGCTACATACACAGTTAGTGAAGAATCAACTTTAGTTTTCTTTAGAGAAGGTTAAATTTAGCTTGCTCTAAGAAAACCAGTTTTTTCTCTGGTTATGGCGCCATAATAACTAAATTTCACCGTTATTTCGACACAGTTAAGATTTATTTTTGCCTGGCAAGAAAAATGTAACCGGTTATTTTGAAAAACTAGTGTTGCGATCGGGTTTTCAAAACTCAGAAATCTAGCTACTACCCATGTCTATCGGGTGTAGTCCTGACAAGTTATCAACAACACCACTTGTCACCAAAACTTTCACGACTGCCGGGCGATGGTGTAAAACGTTCAAGGCTACGACTTATTATAGTCGACAGGTCTCCAAACATTTTACCTTTTCCAGTGCAAAATCAAACATTTAAGCACTCACAACTGGGCCACCACATTCCATCACATTCAGTGACCTCGATGAGACGCACTCCCGCGTTTTATCGGAAACGCTGCAGCATCACAACTACAAACAGAGAAAAAACGTTTAAAAAGAGTTGAGCTTACTCTCTCTTTCTTCTTTGTCACGGCAACTACATAGATAACACTTTTGATAAAAACAACCCTAAGTACATACTTTCAAATAAAACCCATCAGAACGCACAAACTGCAGCTGCAAAGCTGCCGGCTTTAATGATTGCCTTACTTGCCTGCTACTTTCGTCTTCGACTACATGTGAAAAATTACATAAGTAGAACTTATATCTTATCAGAGCTCGGTCACACCTGACCTTGACTTTTATTTTAAAAGGCTCAGTTTCTTTCACTAGAAAATAATCATTGCGAAATCACACAAAGTAGAATTTACAGTTCCCCAACAAACATCTGACGGGACTAACCCCGTACCTATCTCAAGTCATATTCAAAATCTAAAAACAATCTATCGAAACCAGCTTTTTCTTTACTAAAACAATTCACAAGTTTTCTTATTTCACAAGACTACGAAATTCCAAAACCACTTCAAAGGCATTGCGACGCTGATCATTTTGCATCGAAGTTCAACGTTGCTTATGCTACGCGTTATCTTTTTTCACCAAAACAAATTTTACATTAGAATCCCGGCTATAAGCACGTTTAGGATTTAAATGAGTGTTAAATAATGTCAGTTGACTTTCGCAGAAAGGCGGACAAATTCACCACGAAAAAACAATGCCTGCCTTATGAGTTGAACTTCACAACATCTATTTAAAGGCACATGGCTTCCATTATTATTTTTCACAAAATGTTTAATGCGTAATCTACACAGCAAAAAAAAATGACAAGTAGGGTAGTTTTGTTCGAGTTGTGTTCCTGACTCTGAACAAAACAATCGCGATGTCTAGCTACAGATAAAATAGCTCGTGTTCGCAATAAAATAACCCCATGTACGATCACTCACCCGTCATAAATGTTTACACAAGGGCCTGAATCATAATTAAACAAAACCCGATTCGTAAAAAGTCGGTAGTCTAGTACTTAGCACAGTCTATTTTGCCATTGGTAAACATGGGCATAAACGTAAAATGTAAAAGTAATGGATAGCTCTCACCAACATTCTGAAGAAGTGTACTGCATCAACAATGCAATCTGGTACCGTGAACTTGTACCTGACCGTTGTCTGCCACAAACAGTTTACCAGCCTCTCTTGGTGCTTAGTGCTGCTGAGCGCGATGAGGCTTGCTGGTGACAGTGATTCCCGCTGAGTAGCCGACATCGCAAAGGTGGCAGGTAGCAATGCCCACCGAACAGGTGCGAAGCCTGCTGAGGGCGGCATGCCCACCGGTCAGGCGGCGAGGCCTGCGAGTTGCGGGAACTGACGAACCCTGTGAGCTATCAAGCACTGCTCCAACACTTCACTATTAACTCGCGCCTAGTTTCGCTCTTAGGCAACTACCTTCATGAAGATTTGGCGCAAACTACTATTTCGATGGCCATTACATTGTCCGACATTTCTTTGCAACATAATGTGGGCAGAGTAGTGAGATAGAACAACGTGTGAAACGTAGATTCTATCCCACTTCTGATTTTGGATACTTGAACCGATTTTATTTCAAAAATAAAACATCGAATTACTTCTGACAATTATAATTCAACAAAAATAATCAAAAGTTAAACAATCGGACAGCGATTCGACACAATTTTAACGAAAGAGAAATGAAATGACGGACGATGTTTCCACGACCGTGGCTCGAGGCAAAGTGACGGCGCGGCGTTTGCTCACCGCCTTTTATATCATTCGCCGGCTGGTTCTCGTCTACCTTCCAACAACATATATAATATTATTTACAAAACAAAAGCCATTAGTTTTAGTGAGTCAGAGCTTCCCTGTAAACGATATTTGAAGTAGTTTTATTTTGTGGCAGCAAAATAATTTGTTTTTCAGGAGCTCCGACACGTGATAGGCCAACATACAGTTGACCATGAGTGAAACATTCTTTTCGTAGGTCGATCCCTAATAATTCGAAGGTTTGGCCCTGGGACTTGTTAATAGTTAACGCGAAAGATGATTTCACCGGAAACTGAAGTCGTTTAAAAGGGAATGGCAGATCAGTTGGAATCATCGGTATCCTCGGTATATGAGCTAGTTGACCAGCTGCTGGGCCAGTGATAATGGTCGCTACAATTAAATTGTCCTTCAATTCTTTAATAAGCAGTCTCGTCCCATTACACATGCTCGGAGGGCTTAAATTTCTTAAAAGCATTATTGGAATTCCAATTTTTAACGTCAATTCATGTGGTGGCAGTCCAGAAGGGTTTAGTGAATTCAAAAATTCCTGTGGGTAAATGGACTGCGTCTTCAATATTAGTCACGGTATCGATCGATTTGTAATTTTTTATTTGGCCGGAGACTTTTTGAATAATGAGATTGTTTATTTCGTTGACAGTATCATTCCTGGGTGACACTATTGCCCTTGAATACAACCAATGAAAGTCCTTTTCGTGCAAATTCTCGATGTCAGGGTATACAGCATCTATTAAATTTTCTAAATTATGGACTATTTGGCCTACAGACTCATCCAGCAGGATGTCACAACTGCTTAAATTTGGAGTGGGAAAAATTCCTTCTCCAAGTTTTAGCAATTGTTGTGGGAAATTACTATCTGTGATTCCATGAAGATGAGCTCTCATATTCGTCCGTAATTTTAATTTTTCTATCGAAGTCCATAAGGGAGACGATATCAAGCATGATTTGATGATATCTGCTCGCGTACCTCTGTTAATGACAGGAAGAGTCTGTCGGAAATCTCCAGCAAATACAAAAGTAATCCCGCCCATGAGGGCAGAAGAGTTTCTAAGATCTTTTAATGTTCTGTCCACGGCCTCTATATGCGCTCTGTGACTCATAGTGCATTCATCCCACATAATCAATGAGGCGTCTTGTAATAATTTACCAAGAGGGCCGTTTTTACGGATTGAACATAAGGATTGTTGCTCAAGATTTACGGATAGTGGAAGTTTAAAAGTAGAATGAGCCGTTTTTCCATCCTTTAAGAGAGTTGCGGCAATTCCTGACGAAGCAACTGCAATCGCTATTTTCCCTGATTCTCTTATCTTAGCTAGTATCAAATTTGCAAGAAAAATCTTGCCAGTGCCACCTGGCGCATCCAAAAAAAATATTTTTCCTTTGTTATTATTCACGCTATCGACTATAGTGTCAAAAGCATATTTTTGATCTGAGACTAATTTTGGCAGGTTTTCATTGACAAAAGCGCTCAAATTATTTGTATTATAGTGATGTGCCATTGTATCTGTAGCATTGTTGTTTGTACGAACTGAAACAGGCAATCCAAAATTACTTAAGCTTTTATCATTTAATTGCAAAAGTTTATTTTCTATTTGAATCAATCCTTCATTATAAACGTCTTCACTGTATGGCAAGGTGAAGTCTTGATTTTGCTGTCTGATTCTATGTATAATATCTTGACATAAATCATCTTTGAAACGGTCCCATAATTTCAATGGTTCCGATGGCTGACAAAATAAAAGGATGACCACAAATAAGTCTCTCAGTTGTACTGGACATTGCGAAAGCGATGCTTCTCTCAGAGTATTTTCCCAGTGGTTATCATTTTCCAGCAAACCTCTGTCACGGCAAGCTGCTTGATAGGTTTCTTTGGGAACTCCGTCAACGGTTTTTAAGTACTCAAATGAGGTTGGACCACGTACGTGATGTAGCAACATCCTAAGATAAAAGTACTCTGATTGAGAAGGATGTACACCGTAGACTCTTCCTAAAGCGGCATCTTTTTTATACCTGGATGGCCAACTACGTCCTCACCACGTCTCCTTCTTGTGAATTTATTACTGGCCCATGTGTGTGGATCGTATCTGAAAGCCGATCTGTTACTGTAAGCTAAAACTCGATTACGGACTCTAGTCGTTGACATCTGTTGTCTCTCTCGCTGATCTCCAAGGCGTTGGAAACGCTCGATACTCGACTCTCGCGCGCGTACTTGGGATGTTCTCAAATTTTGTTCAGCAAGCCGCTGCGAACGCTCGATACTCGACTCTCGCGCGCGTACTTGGGATGTTCTCAAATTTTGTTCAGCAAGCCGCTGCGAACGCTCGATACTCGACTCTCGCGCGCGTACTTGGGATGTTCTCAAATTTTGTTCAGCAAGCCGCTGCGAACGCTCGATACTCGACTCTCGCGCGCGTACTTGGGATGTTCTCAAATTTTGTTCAGCAAGCCGCTGCGAACGCTCAATACTCGACTCTCGCGCGCGTACTTGGGATGTTCTCAAATTTTGTTCAGCAAGCCGCTGCGAACGCTCGATACTCGACTCTCGCGCGCGTACTTGGGATGTTCTCAAATTTTGTTCAGCAACCCGCTGCGAACGCTCAATACTCGACTCTCGCGTGCGTACTTGAGAGGTTCTCAAATTTTGTTCAGCAAGCCGCTGCGAACGCTCGATACTTGACTCTCTAGCACGCGATTGCGACGCGTATTCTCTCCGACTTGCAAGGCGATTTTCAGTTTCTGATGAAGATTCCTCATTACGCCGTATTTTTATTGCCCTCGCCTGGGAACTATGTTTAGAAAGTTGAGATCTTGATCTTTTTGGCATTTTTTGGCATTATAAAATGAAAAATAGAAGAAAAGGCTTTTACTAAAGGACCAAGATGAGCACCATGCACATGCTCTGTAGGTTCTGGCCGAGGAAATTAAATTAGCACACCGATGTTTTACTTAAAATATGTATTTTTTACCACTTTTTCTGTTTGGAATTTATTTACTTCGAATATTTGACAACTTCAAAAACATAAAAGAAATATAAAAGAGTTTTAATGCTGTGAGTTCTAATACTATCCTGCACATTCGTCTTTTTTTACACCTTATGTTACATTATTGGAGTTTTAGTAAGGATCCCTAATTTTTTTTTAAATATAATATAGCCTATGTTACTCGGGGATAATGTAGCTTTCCAAAGGTGAAAGAATTTTTGAAATCGGTTCAGTAGTTTCGGAGCCTATTCATTACAAACAAACAAACAAATAAACAAACAAACAAATCTTTCCTCTTTATAATATAATAAAAAAAAAAAAAAAAAAAAAATAATAATAATAAATAATATAATATTATATTATATATTATAAGTATATATAAGTAAATAAGTAATAAGTAATAAGTAATATAAGTAATAAGTAATAAGTAATATAAGTAATAAGTATAGAAGTATAGAAATAGATATAGATAAGTATGTGATGAAATCAATGGGTTTATACGTTGATATAATTGGGTGAAACATAATATATTTTTTGCTGTGTATTTTGTTAAATTTCCTATTCCTAGATACTAAAACTCCATAGAAAATTGTAGTAACAGGTTATTTTTACCATGGTATCAACCCTGGAATCGAAAAAAATCAACTGTTTCACAAAAAAAGTTGATTGACTCCACAAAATGTATGAACAACATTTGGAGGGTGATCCCGTGGTACCACTGGTACCTAAGTAGGCACCTATAATTAGTTTTTAGGGAATTTATTGGGATCAACCTACAAATCCTGCAAAGAATTAATAAGCTTGATTTAGCCTGTGTAAAGGTTGTTATTTTACATAGTTCAGTTCAGGAATTTAAATAATTATACTTATTGGTTGCATTAAGGGATTTACATACCTATTAATTTAGATCCTTGAACTTTGCAAGACAACAACCTGTAAACAGACCGAATCAAACTTGTTGGCGTCTATGAACACGAGACGAGTGGTTGCGCACTTGCGCAGTAGCAATGTAGCTAATATTCATAAATAGGTAATCGACCTATGTTAGCGACGCAAAAGTACGCAACTTGTAGCTCTAACATTACAGACGCCAAGAAGTTTTATTTGGCCTGTTGTATACAGTTGTAAAATAAGATTTTTAAAATCTGTATGGAAAATAAATGATGAAGACTCCCTCTTAAGAACATAGTTTCCAGAAACATAAAAAAAATGTTAAGAGAGAAACTATTATCATTGTCAATGTCACTTAGTTTTAAATGTCAACTGTCAAGCTAGCCAACGAATGGGCGGTTCAGAAGTTTGTTGTATTTTGTTTATTTTTTGAAATTATCTAAATTCCTTAGTAAAAACAAGGTAAAGACTAATTTCCACCGCTAATTCCTGCTTTTCATTATTATATACCTTAACTTTAATTGAAGTTGAACGAGTGAATCATCCTAAACAGAACCTAACAAGTAATGAACGTTACTGTTATTTTTAGGTGTGGCTTTATTCATTTGTTTTCATTTATCGGCAACGAAACAAAAGTTACTGAAAGAAAACTTTATCACAGAAAGTTCAATCACAATAACAATTCGATCTCGATCCTGTATCGTACACTTGAGATTGTCACAAATCTATAAAAGAACTTTAATATTTTTCAGATTCTAAAGCAAGCTATTGAGCCAAAGTTATTCTTCGAGTCTGGAACTACAGGTGTGACGCTAAGACTTGCAAGAGGAAGATCCGTGGTGTGAAGACCGAAATTCTTTAACAAAAGTGTGAAATAGTAAAGTGAAACATGCCTGTACTGGAATCCTGTTGGTCGCCATGTATCTGGTCTTCAAATGTGAAGACTGGCAGCCGCGCGGTGGCGGCGTACACGGCAGCCATGAGCCTGGTGCTCATCACCTTCATTGCTTACCAGATGGACGGTGGAGACTCCACGCAGCTGTGGAATCCATTGTTCGAGGCTGATGTCAGAGGATGTATGTTTACCTATAATGTTAATTTAGTAATCATATAATAGGTGTGATGACTGTAAAAAATCATTATTATAATTAGTCCGTTCGTTAGATTGTAAAAAAACTAGTTTTCTACCCGCGGCTTCGCCCGCATGATATTTTGATTTTTGTGCTATCCCATAGGAACCCTTTATTTATCTGGGATAAAAAGTAGACTATGTCATGTTCCGTCTTACAAACCCGATCCAAAAAATTAAAAAAAAAACAATTTGACGGTTGTTTGATTCGCCAGTTGATTTTTTTTGACATTTCTTGAAGCGCACTCTAGAATAGCTTCTTAGATCTTACTTAACACTTATCGTTATATTATGAACAATTTACGCAATATCATTATAATTTATAGCCTATGTGTTATGCTGATATATAAGCTATATTATTGCAAAGTTTAATCTCAATCCGTTCAGTAGTTTTTGCGTGAAAGAGTAACAAACATCCATACATCCATCCATCCTCACAAACTTTCGTGTTTATAATATTAGTAGGATAATTTATAGCCTATGTGTTATGCTGATATATAAGCTATATTATCGCAAAGTTTAATCTCAATCCGTTCAGTAGTTTTTGCGTGAAAGAGTAACAAACATCCATACATCCATCCATCCATACATCCATCCTCACAAACTTTCGCATTTATAATATTAGTAGGATATTGATTACATATTTTTTGTTTCGCTAATGAAACAACAAATGACAAAGATAAACCTTATCAAAGGTTGGGGGATGGGGTGTTGTGACTTCACCGCTCTTACATAAGTCTATACATTTGTATGGCACTTGTGACATCAAGCGGAACTTTGACAGTCCATAATATCTTCATCAATTTTGTTTAATTGACAAAAGACAAAATAGTGATGTCTCTTAATATATTTTTAAAAGTCTGACTGACTAATTGTATTTTTTTTGCCCTCATGCCTATTCTTGTTAGTGATAATGTTGCATTTTTGACTAACGAACCACCGGAGGAGGTATACAATTCGACACGTTTTTTTTTTTCATGTAACCATGCATAACTTTTTTCATAGTGGTTCAATTTCATTAATTCTTTTTTTATTGGAAAGAGTATACTTTTAAAATTGGTCCCATTTAAATTTTATCGAAATCAGCTGAGCCATTTTTGATAAATCAACAATAATGTGAAAAATGCTACATTGATCCGTGCGAAATATTCGTGAATTCTGTACATGGGTGAAGTCATGCTAATTTTTGCAAAAAATAATCTTGTAGGAAGAGAGTTGATGGTCAGATGTATCTGTATTGTGCATAAAAGAAACAATAGAATATAAAGCTATTCTTTACTGACAAATTATTAGGTTCAATCATTAAACCCTTTATTTTACACTGTACAGTATTGGCATTTTAATAGTCCACTTCGAACTGCTGCTGGGTAGGCCTACCCACAAAAGGTGATTAGGTCAAATCCACCATGCTGACTTAGTGTAGGTTGGTGGATTTATTTTCACACTGGCATTGAACTTGATGAAATTAAAATCTCAATCACAGTTGCTTTTAACCAGAAACTATTAAAATTGGTCCATCTATTTCGGACCCCACAATCTCAACCGACAACCTTATTAAAACAGCAGGATAGCCTTAAATGTAAGCAGCTTCCAAGATCTGGCAGCGGCCTATGTCCAGAAGCTCAAAAACAGCTAAACAGCTTTGTGGAGTGCAGCTTTTATTCCACCTTCGGAGGTGGGTCTTTGTGATCATTTTCTGACATTGAGAGTTTAACAGTTTTGAGTAGTAGCAAATGCCACAAATTCTATCGAGCCCCAACACACTTTATCTCACTTTAACCTGTATGTAAAACTTAGACAGTTACAATGATTTTGTGCTTACAAGTTGCTTTCTGTGTTCCAGCTCTGCAAGTGTGGGGTGTGATCTTCATCTTGATATTTGTGCTGTTGATCATCTCTTCTGTCTTGATGGTAAGTGTGCTGTAGTGCTAGCAAGGCAAAGGGACTAAACCAGTTTATCTGCTTTTCACTTTAATGTTGGTTGTCAATGATCCATTACTTTGTTTCCTCCATGAGGGGATGAATTGCTAGAAAAACTATTCGTGTATTGTGCCATAAAATGTTAGCGGCAAAAAGGCGCCAGGATTTGCGCAACTTGTATCGGCCAAATCCAAATTGGTGTCTGTGAAGCTACAAGCTCCACAAAACCCAATCCTCATGCAGCTGTTAAATAAGCTTCAGTCGGGATTGAGCTTGTGCAGCTTGTTAACCTCACAGCCAACAAGTTAAATTGACCTATAACTTCATTTTACTCCATTAAGTTTGAATCAGCATTAACGAATTCTGCGCAAACAAAAATACAATAATCGGACAAGTGCGAGTCGAACTCGCGCACAAAGGGTTCCGTGTTGTACTGGAGCCCCCCTTAAATACTTATTTTATTATAATTTAATAAATAATTATTGAAATAAACAAATAATTAAATATTCTGTGCATATTTCAAGCATCTACTTGTTACCGTTATAAATATCGAGCGAAAAACGGCAAAAAATTCAGGTTTCTTGTATAGAAGTCCCCCTTTAATATTTATTTTATCCTGTTTTTTTATTGTTTATATATTTATTGTTATAGCGGCTACAGAAAAACATTTATGAAAATTTCAATTTTCTAGCTATCACAGTTCATGAGATACAGCCTGGTGACAGACAGAGAAACAGACAGACGGACGGACAGTGGAGTCTTAGTAATAGGGTCCCGTTTTTACCCTTTGGGTATGGAACCCTAAAAACGATTGCTCAGTATTCCTTTACTACAAACATGTGTTCTACATTATTTGTATTTACAGTATGTGTGTTTGTGTATTCCAGGTGATCGGCATCAACATCTGGATGCGCGGCCTGATGCTGCCGTGGCTCGGCACCATGGCTCTCATCATCGCCTTCCAGCTCGTGTTCGGGCTCTGGCTCATCGGAGGATACTACATCTATGTGAGTTTCATTTATTTTCTAAAACTTCACCTAAAACCACTGATCGACGTACAAAATAAAATCGCGGTTTTAACTTTTCTCTGTGATTATACTGTGACAGTATGACGGTCTAACGGTATAACCACAGAGAAAACTTTATAACTGCGGTTTTATTTTGTATGTCGATCAGGGGCTTAATTCACAGTCGGCGACCCATTGGCGTAAATACAATAATTATTTTTCACAATAAGTCAGCCGACTTCAATTGTGGACAAAATTCGAATAGTTCGCTCGAATCTATGTATATGTATACAATTTTTACAATACTGTTGATTTTTCAAAAATGGCTTAGCCAAATTAAATTAAAATGTGACCACACCTATACTCTTTCGAACTGAAAAATATTTTTTCAAACCGGCTCACGATTGGTGAATATATCGTTGAACATACACAAAAAATAAAAATGCATACCTATAAGTGAACATAGAACCTCCTCTTTGGTAGTTGGTTAAAAAATTGAATAGCCTGTGGTCAATTTACCTTCAAGTGGCTTAAAAACTAACTCCAGGGCTCGCCACCCGGCCTACACAAACTTACTTTTTAGTTATTCATTTTAAAATTGTCTCATTTCCAGCTGGATGCGACTTTTGCTGCGTTCATAGACTTCCTGTGGATGGCCTACAATGTAAGTTATTTGCTTATACTCTATAAAATTTAACTTGATCTCTGCGACAGCTGTCAGGAAAATCACGCCTATGAAGTCCCGAATTTCTTAATAGTACAGACAGTACCTGTTAATGTTATACTTTATGGGCATGCCGATTAGTGATGGGCGACGAATGATCGTGACCACAGAGTTTTAGATACAGTTTTATTTAAAATATCGATAGTTTATACGAACGATATTTTAAATAAAACTTAATTTATCATTAATTTTATTGTATATTTTAATATCATAAGATTTTTTACATCTGTAATCAAATTAAACCCAATTATATATTACATTAGCATCGATAATAGTGAAAAACGTCGATAAGTACTACCGTTACATTATTATGAGTATTTAATTAATATCATAGCTAGCCCTGGTGTCAGAGTTTTTTAGTTTTTTTTTTTATATTAAATAATAGTAAGTAAATGAAATCCAATTTCTCACCTTCAACTTCTCATTCGATTTCATTACAACATTGGTTGAAAATCAATTTTTTCCACCACTATCTCAACTCTAAAAATGTCAATCTTCTACTGTCACAGAGATCAAGTTAAATTTTATAGAGTATAATTTTACTTATTTTTTTATTTTATTTATTTTTTTCTTTTTCATTGACATTGTAAAATCGAATAAAGCCTCTTTAAATTGCACGGCAACGGGCATCGTAAGGTTTTATTTGATTTTTATAGTATCTAAAACAATAACCTCTTTGATGCCCATATCAGGTCGAATATATATAGAACTAGTTTTTACCCGCGGCTTCGCCCGCATACACAATATATCATTATAATTTATAGCCTATATGTTATTCTGATGTATAAGCTATATTATTGCAAAGTTTCATCTCAATCCGTTCAGTAGTTTTTGCGTGAAAGAGTAACAAACATCCATACATCCATCCATCCTCACAAACTTTAGCGTTTATAATATTAAGTAGAATAAAAATTGCAATGCTTGTGTTAGGCCATGATAACCGAGCTGGCCATGGTCTTATGTTTTCACGTAGTATTTATATATTCTGTTTTACTGGTGTTTTATTTTCTCGCAGGATGTATGAAAAGTAGAGTATGCACCTTTAGAACCAAGTCTGTCTTCGTTCTGGACAACTTGAACCCCTCGCTTCACTCAGGAACTAATTTGGGACACCCTCGCTGCGCTCGAGAGTAAACTATAAAGTCCTTCGCTACGCTGAGGGTAAAATATGTCACCCGTGACGTAAGACACGACTTGGTTCTCTTGGTACACAATATAATAAAAAAAAAAGGTTGTCTGTAAAGTGAGTTTACGGACGACCATTTTACGTGATAACGTCATAAATCATAGTCATAATTGAATCAACAACTAAAACAAGCCGAATGCTGAGGCCGCTCGTACCTCACTATTGCTTGTTCCGCACTCTAGCTTTCACGCTTGGCTCAAATTGCACGTGACACATTTTCGTGCATGTAGCCGGCGTTCATCGATTTATAAGACGTTATCACGTCAAACAAGTTATGCAAATATTACTGAATGTTACACCCTCAGATTAATAACTTATAGCTTTAGTTATAAAATATCTTACACACAGTCTCTGACCCCAAACTAAGCAAAGCTTGTGATATGACTGCCAGAGACTGATATACTACATATACATAATATTAAAAACATACTTATATAGATAGTACCTAAATAACACCCAGACACAGAGCAAACACTTACGTTCATCACAAAAATGCTTGTTTTGGGTGGGAATCGAATCCACGCCTCTTTGATCCAGAAGTCAGGTTCACTAACCACTGAGCCACCGAGGCAGTTAAAGTTATGGTTCTCTATAACCCCAACCTTTGAGGCTGTATTATCCTGCACCCTTGGATCAGCACTATAGTCATGGGCATAGGGAATCGAAACTTAGGAGAGTCAGTCTGTTCAGAGCCACAGAGCAGGCCGGTCGCCTGGAGGCTATTTTTCAATTTATTTTATCCTAATTATTGTCTAGCCTTCGTTTAAAGAAAGGAACAAACCCCCTATTCAATAAATGTTTGTTTTAAACGATTTTTATCACCATCACTGTGGTGACAGCACTGGGATCTGAAAATCCTAGTGCCGGCAATCTCGCTATATACTCCATCCTTATCCTTACTTCCGTACTATCATTATAAATTCGGAAGTGTGGTTGATGGTTTATCGGGTTGTTCCTCTTTCACGCAGCAACAAAGCAACGAATCGACTTGATTTTTGGCATGGACATAGTTTTCGACGTAGGGTGGCGTGTCTGTCAGCTTACTATCGGATACACTTCGGTGTGTGCGCCCAGGAGTTGCACAATCTGGTCCCACCTTCTCCTTTCTTCTATCGTACGGCTAGACAGACGCGACCAAAGCGCCACTCTTTTATGGTGGACATCCCACGCGTTAGAACCAAGGGTTTTGAGTCCACATTTCTCATACTCGTACGAACTGCCAGAATGTGGAACGCTTTGCCTGAGTCTGTCTTTCCGTTAAAATACAATGTAGGTGTCTTCAAATCTCGAGTAAATAGGTATCTTCTAGGTAAGCGTGATACATTTCAGACCGCATATCTGCTCAACATCAGGCAGTGTGTAGTCAAACGCAAACCTATTTGAAATAAAATAAAGTTTGTGAGACGGAAAGTGACAGGCAAATTTTTATCCCACAAAAATTAAATGTTCCCATGGGATAGCACAAAATTAAAACACTACACAAACAAACAAACACGCGGGCGAAGGTGCGGGCAAACATTAGTCAATGAATAATCCTATCCATGAAATCTGTGACACAAGCTAAGCTTAGTTTTGAAATCAGAAGCGGCGGATGGGAAGTTATGCGCAGAACGCTGCGCAAAAGCCGAAATACAGGTATGCGCGGGAGCCAGAGAGACAAGACGCCGGGGCACACCCGCCCGCTAACCTCATGCCTCCCGCGCGCTCCCTGCGCCCGTGCTCACCATTTCGCCACGCGGCGTCGGCATTGTGCACACATGCGCAATAATTAGCGAATCACAGCGAAGTGTCTGTCTGCGGCTTACTTCTCATCCGCCGATTTCTTTCTTTCTTTCATTTATTCAACAAATGGGTGTCAGAGACACACTTTTGAGAAGTCAATAAAAATCTACACAATGGTAAACACTTAACAAAAAAAAACAATTGCTTACATAAATAAATCATCAATTTACACTTATCCACATTAATTAATTAAATTACATTACAATTAGGTACCTACATCATACATTAAAAACAAGTAAACACAACACGGTGCCAGTAGTGTGAATGACGAAAACCTACCAAATCTATCCAATTTGGTAGATTTTCGTCAGTCAGTTGAATAAGTGGTATAAACGCAATAAAATGCAATAAAATGTGTAAAAATACAATAAAGTGTGGCGCTTAGTGGCTTTTGATAATCCACTGCAGGACGTAAGCCTACCCACGATGGGTGAATTTGATTTGATTTGACAATAAGGTGAATATTGTGAAGTGAGTGAAACACCTAATTCCGGCCCCAAATGTGTATTGAATGTAATAAATGTGCACTCAAAAATATTTTATGCGAGAAATGGTAAATAACAGTTTCTTTAATAATTAATTTGGTGTAATTTCAGATCTACTGTTGGCTGTGCGTGCTCTCCCAGTACCAGATCATATTAGACATGCAGTCGCCCAACATCGAGATATTGGTCGATTACTACTAACAGTAATAAGTATCTCTTTTATAATATAAAATCTCTCAATCATGGTTAAATTAAATTAATTAAATTTGAATTAAAAATTAAAATTTTGCTACAAGCTGCGCAATATCCAATCCCGACTGAAGCTTAGTTTTTTTAAGTTAATGTTTAGTTATTGTAATGTTTAGTGTTTTGACGTCAACCTTTTTTTTTCTTTTCATTACGACTTTTTTTCTGACATTTAATTTTGTTTCTACGAATTGTGATTAATTATTTTTATTTGACTTTGACATTTTTATCACTATTGACCTGATTTAATAATTTTTGTTATTGTATGTTTTATTTTATTCTTTGAATTATTTAATGTGTTTGAAATTGTAGTGGTAATAGCTAGCTTGTCGCATGCCTTGGCGTACGCTGTCAATGCGGCAAGCAATGGATAAATATATAATTGGCAACTGCGCCAGGATTGGGTTTTAAGCAGCTTGTAGCTAACACAGCCGCCAAAAAGTTTGATCCGGGCTAGACTTCACAGACGCCATTAGGTCTGATTCGATCTGTAACTGAAACCCACATTGTAATGTCGCTAGTGTACAATTTGCGTCGCGGCTGTAATTGGTACTATATCATATTGACAGGGATAGCACTAAGTTTCAGCGTTAGCCGGCAGATGGCGCTAAAACTATTTGGTGAACAGTTTTATAACGAGTTCATTTTTTCTCGATTTACTACCAAGAAAATGTACTGATACAATGAACATAAAACTTAATGGCGCCTGTGAAGTTAGCTATGTAAGTCGTGCAAATCGTTGCGCCCACGCCTCCGAGCCTCCGAGCAAATATCTACAGAGCTACAGTCCCTAAGTGAACTAGTAAAAAAATGTCCGAGCGCCGTCATACATACCGACTTAAATATTTACGTTTCATAATTTCCAACATAGCCCAGCGGATTAGTAAGTTAAAGTGGCAATGGGCAAGGCATATAGCTCGGAGAACTGATGGCCGATGGGGCAGTAAAGTTCTTGAATGGAGACCACGCACCGGCAAGCGCAGCGTAGGACGTCCACCGACCAAGTGGACCGATGATATTATTAAGACCGCAGGAACGCGCTGGATGCAGGAAGCTTCCAACCGCCCTTATTGGAAATCCATTGGGCTTATGTCCAGCAGTGGGCGTCCTACGGCTGATAATGATGATGAATTCGCAATGATCCGTTTTTTCGAATCTCGACGTCACCTAATTAGTGCTTGTAACCGAGCATTCTGGCATCGTGCGGCGTTGTAGTCGGCTTGCAATCACCTTACGACTAACTAAAAAGCCCACTACATAACTTGGGCAGAGTTTTGGTTCGGACACTTTTTTCGCACGATTGTGATTCTATAGATATTTGCTCTAAGGCCGTTGCAATAAAACTCGCCCGCGTTCACTAATGTCATTAAGTTTGATTCAGCCTCTACAGTGACATCTTCCAACATGTCCGTCCTAAGGGCCAGGTCACACAACTTGGCGGCTGCGGTGTTAGCTGCAAACTGCGTCCGCAGCTTGACACTGACACCACAGCCGCCAACTTGTGTGATTCAGCCTATATAATGGGAACGTCTCGAATAAAATCGAATGCATTTAGGTCGTTAATAAAATAAGCAATTTATGTAATGTTTTTATACCTTAATGTAGTTAGATGAAAGTGCCTGTTAACTTGATTGAAGTTTTAAATGTTCAAGTTTTTAAATGAAGTAAGCTAGTATTAAGTTAGGACCTTAACTCTTTGCCTAGTTTTCAGGCTCTGATTTTAAGCATTGTAATGACTGATAAAGACTAAGAACGAGAGACCTATGTTCTGTGTTCAATTTGGTCAGTGGCATTATCTATCCCAGCGGTTCTCAAACTTTTTTGGTGACGGCCCTGATTGATTATTTTTCTGTATTTCCCAGTTGTTTTTGCATCTTTTACGAATGCGAAACATTGTTATATTTTAGTACTAGCTGACCCAGTGAACTTCATATCACCTTCATCTGTCCCAGTAAATTCAATGTCGCTTAGTGCTACCAACGGTTAAATACGAAAACTCTTGCAAATAGGAACATTTTGCGTGGGAAATGGGGATGGTTTTTTATTATTAATATATTCCTCGCAATTTTTCTATTTTTTTCTTTCATTAAAACTGTGTCCTCTCAATAACAAACAACAAAAAGGAATTAGCGATCCAGCCGATCACGCGTGATGCCGTGACCAGGGGAAATAAGGATTCATTTTTATATCTATACTAGCTGACCCGGTGAACTTCATCTCACCATCTGTCAATTGTCAATGACAACTTTTACATGCAGGAACATTTTGTTTTCGAAAACGAATTTTATGTTTCCTCAGCTTCCCAAAATTAGCCAAATCGGTCAGCCGTTTTCGAGTTTTAGCGAGACTAACAACCACGATTCATTTTTATACAATTATATAAATATGTATGCTCAGCGGATTATTTGTCTCTTTTATTAGACTTTAGGATGTGTTTGTTTATGGATGTGCCTTATTTTGATTCTTAATTTCCTTGGAGTCTTCCACTGCGCCTAAGTTTTAAAGTGGTCACCCCCACTGTGATCGCCCCATTAGAAACCTATGGCCATGTAAACTATAATAGGTCTTTTTCTGCCCAATCTTTTCAAGACTAAGACTTCTAAATTCAATCAATCAATCAATATTTGGGGACATCTTACACACGGCCTCTGACCCCAAACTAAGCAAAGCTTGTGATATGGCGGCCAGAGACTGATATACTACATATACTTATTTTTAAATACATACTTATATAGATAGTAACTAAATAACACCCAGACACAGCAAACATTAATGTTCATCACGTAAATATTTGCCCTGGGTGGGGATCGAACCCACGCCTCTCTGATCCAGAAGTTAGGGTCACTAACCACTGAGCCACCGAGGCAGTCGTTAATTAGGCATCGAGTTAAGGTTTTTTAGTGTACGTATCAAATGACTGCTAAAATCCGTCCAATATGGAAAATGAATTTCTTTAATGAATGTATTATTTTGGTAATTTAATTTTAATATTTTTAAGATCTGACCATAAACTTTAAATTTTTATGTGAAATAAAACAAATTCATTTTGGAAATTCTTAATTATTTATTCGGAGAAATAAAAACTTTCCTTTTTTGTTCATGATAAATTTTAAAAATAAAAAATACATTGCAAGGTAAAAAAAAGAATCGAAAAACATAACAGGTAATCGCGTTACAAGCCTATCCCAATTTTTTATTATAATTACAATTTTTATTACAATTTTAATGATAGTTATTATTCTACGATATAATCGAAGCCTTATAATAGAAATGAACGATTTTCACACTTATTGCACAGAAAATAGAGCATAAATATTACCAATATTTGTGTAACACCTAATTGAACTAGTAATTACTAAAAATACTAAAATATAACATTTGCAATTATAAAAATAATTGTATTTGGCTTGAAGATAATGAAAATGTATTGAGTATTTCGTCTTTGTTTGTCATGATGTATGATGTCAACTAAAATATTTATTAATCTGTTTTTATTAGGAAATAAGATGATTTTTTTCAGTTTCAAACTCAAATATAGTCTGGTATTTCTGACTAATCACAGCTCAATTACTTAGTTGTATAAAAACTGATTTTGAGATAGTAAGTAAGTAGCGTTAATAAATAATATTTAAAAAAAGTCAATCTACGCGCTTAAAAATGTTTAAAAAATTAGTGACGATATTTGAAGTGAAAACTTATTTAACGGCGTTGTGCACTTTTTTGAAATGGGTAAAAAATGTTAAACAGAAAATGTAAAATGTCAGGACACGTGACCTGATTGAAAATTCGTAAGACGGCGCAGGGCGCTTGCGCGATGATGTTGTTGTTCAAGTTTTCACTTCTGCCGGTACTCCCGGAGTGCAACCCGTTCTTTTTATTATTATCACATGATTAGTTATCAAACGTCTTGATAAAGAAACAAATATTGCTGAGAGCTGTGATTCGTCAAAAAAAATACGCATTTCGGTTTTAAAAAAAGTGTGACAAGATCTTTTTGAATCTAACTAGGAAATACAAGTATAATAAATTATCACTTAAGTTATAAAAAGGATTCGTGTGGTGTGTAGTTAAAGAACGAAGTATAAAAAAATAGTCAAAAATAGTCTTAACATCTTTTTTTTTAAATTTGCATCTTATTTGCCAATTAATCGGGGAAATATATTCGCAGCACAAAATTATGATGTAAGTGAAGAAATTATTTGTGGAATATATTTCATTTTGGTACCATTAATATATACCTAACTTCGTTCTTTAACTGTTATCAGTTATTTCTACATAGATTTACATTATCATTTTTAGATCGGAGAAGTTACAGCCTTATGCTAAACATAATTTTTAGAGGTTCTGTGCAAATTAAAAAGAGTTCCTATGTTCAACAGTAGACTATTGCAAGGGCAGTACAGTATAAATAAAGTGGTGTATATTTTTGATATGTAACAAATATTTTCTTGAAAGTTTCTCGAAGCGTGTGTAAGGCAGATGTACCGGTTTAGGCCATTTGATGTTAAAATTGCATAAACGGATAAAAAAAAAAAACAAAGTTCGTATAGGCCGGGAGGCTAGCCCTGGTGTCAGAGGTTTTAGGCCGCCTGAAGGCCTCTGACATGGCTAAATGGTTAAATAATATTACACTATATAATATTGTTTGTGTGAAAAGAAGTTTCCAAACTTTGACAGAAAATTTCCTTAAAATAGTTGTAACATTAAAATTGTCTACACAATCGTTTAAATTCAAAGTGGCCCAAAATGCCACAAAGATTTACATTTTATTTTATTTATTTATTCTACTCTGTTTATTATTTATTTTTTGGCCACAACCGGCACATTTGCCGTACTCGGTGTCCAGTATCAATTCATAATGTTTGTAAATCTATGCAGTAATGTCTGGAATATTTCTTAATTATTATTGTGTCGGTTCAATAACTCAAATCTCAAAATTGCCTTATCTATAAAAATGGAATGTAATATGGAATGTATGTACAATGAAATCTTATTTCGAACGATAAAATTAATATACAATACTTAACTACAATGTACAACGTCAAAGATTTAGTCTACTCCTAAGTACAGTCGTGTAGATATCTATTGTACAATCATTTACAAAAAGCTTACTTTAAATGATATGCAACAAGCTAATTCAATAGCTTAAGTTTGGATGAATCTATACTGATACATATTTCTCGTATAAATAATGTTCCAATTCAAAAATAAGTATATAAAAACTTATTTAATTTTCCCGTTACGTTCTAAACACTGGTGTTATGTTATGATATTCAGTTAAAATATCATCGATAATGATAACCGCTTTTGGTATTTCTGAAAATGTAAAAGTATCCACAAATTCGGAATGCAAAAATAATGTGATGTTCCGGACTTGAACTCGCAACGTCCGTGTAATCAACCCCTATATTTTTTCCCCAAAATAACCAAAACCTTTACCTACATCTTACATAACTCACTGGGGTTGAATTATTGACCTTTTTCGCTTGTTTTAGTAAACTCTCTCATAAGGTTTGCCCAAAAAAGTAGAATAAGACATGTCAGCCCTAAAATTCGGTGTCGTCATATCGTTTCCTGAGTATTTATTCAAAGTCTTCTCAACCGTATACAATTTCCTAAAACCAGAACTATTTACAAACTAATTGAGCCAAATAATATCGCTCGCTCAATCAAACGATAACAAAAACGTGCTAAACTTAACAACGGAAACCAAGCTCGCAAGAAAAGCGCTAAAAAGGCTATGAACCTGACGAGTACCAATTGGTGTTTGGAGGGCCTGACTTTTCTACAGGTTGGTGCGAGTGGGACGCATGAGCGGCGTGTGCTTGGGGATGATAGAGATGAAACGATGACGATGGATGGAAGAACTGTGACTGGTCTAAGGGCGAAGCGTAATCGAGCGCGCTTGGAACAGCTGAATACGCTTGTGGCTTCAAAGGTAAAGGCGGCTCGCCTAAATACGAGTGCCTTAACGCTTCGGAATAGGCACTATTATCGTATGACAAAGCATACTGCTGCTTATCTCGCGGAGAAACAGACCCTGGAGGGGTCATCGCTGAATGGTAGTCAGCGTATCCTCCATACGCTAAAGATCCTATATCAGTCCCTTTGTGCCCTAATTGCTCACCATAACTGGACCCTTCGCTGCCCGGAGGCGTCGGTAAAGGTCCCGTTTGCCCATCACTAGAATAATACCCCCCAGTTCTACCGTCTCCTAAGAAATTACTTCTAATAACGCTCTCCCTATTCGCGTACAGTTGTCTTAACAAGGCGCTCGCCGGAGTCGTGGTGTGGTTCCCAGGAATTTGTCTATTCAAGTGGTTCAAATGGTGGTTCTGCGTGCCGATCCATTGGATCGTTGATTTCTGCTGCTGCTGCTTCAATAACGCGTCCGTGGAGAAGTCGGTCGGTCGATGAGTGATCTCTTTGCCATCTAAAGCCGGCAGATGCTTTGACATGGCGTTTTCTAAGTCTCTTACAGACGTGGCATCGGTTGTTCCTTCTGGGATAGTAATATTGGTCTTGGTGGCGTCTCGTTCCGCGGGAGATATGGCTGCGCCGGGGTTGGAGGAGGATTTTCGTCTTTCTTCTTCGGGTTCTTCGTCGCAGTCTGTGTGCTTTCGTTTTTTCAGTCTTCTGGCTGGCATGGGGGAGGTTCTTTCGGGGGTCGTGTGAAGGGGTAAGGGTTGGGAGTCGCTGAGTCTCGTGAGGTGCGTAACGTCAGAGGGAGGAACCGGTGCAGACGTTGCTGAGTCGGTGTTTGTGGGAGGTTCCGTTCTTTCTGCGGGGTGCCTGTTGGCAGGAGGAGGGCCGCCTGAACTGTCAGTGTCGGGAGGGCCGTTCTCTGGGTCTCCGGTCGTTTCCTCTCGCTTGACGCCCTGCACGCTTTCTTCTAGCTGACAGCAGTCCATCACGGTGTTCGGATATTCACGGCCACTGGAATGTAAGAAAATTTTGTAAATACGCAGACATTTACACAGTTCATAAGTATAGGCCAGGGGTCTATCCCCGGTGTTGAAGTACTGAAGATCTCTGGAGTATATAAACATTACATCAACCAGAGTCTGGTATTCAAAGTGTAATCCCGAGATTTGATAGCGCTCATATTTTGTAAATTCTACGATCAACAATCCAAAGATTGATGCTAGCGAACACCTAGTAAAGCTACTCTATAAGCAAAAACAAATATACATGGCTGTGGTGTCAAGCAAGTTCAGTTGATTTTGGTTAGAAAAAATGAACTTTGGCTAGAATCATTAAACGTTTTTTTTCTTACCTAATAACATAATTGATACAGATAATGTTTTGTTCCTCGGCGTTCTTGGAGGAGCAGACGACGGTGGCGCACGTCTGCATCCACGTATAGCCTCCCAGCTTGTTCATTATCCTGTAGTAGTGCGTCAGCACCTGGCCTTTGTTTATTACTGGAAATAAAGAGAAATATCTTGTGAATAAGACTTAATTTGAGAAAATAAGGCACTCGTAGACTGGTGACTAAGGGCGCGGATCAGGCTATATGCATGCCACTTGTAATCGGTCCTATTGGAAATCTATAGATAGCCATGTCATCAGTAGATGTCCTACGGCTGAAGTTATGACGTAGAATTGAGATAGTGTAGTGAAGTTTTTGTGGAAAGTTGTGGAATTGTCTGTTGTAAGTGGATTTAAAAAAAATCTAAGTTATTCTGATAGGTTTATACCTAGTTTAATGGTGAAAATGAAACTGAAAATTTGACGATCGAATAAGTTAAAATCAGTTAGTAACTACAGCTTTTTTAAATAGCTGTAAAACTTTAATTTGTAAAATTAAGTAGTTTAATAATAATGGCATAATAATGTTTCTGGATTACATATATGGGTATTGCGGCGTTATTAGAATGCAATATTATAATAAGTATGCCTACCATATTGTTTCTAGTAAATACATAGGTGCCTACAAAATGTTGGAAATGATTCGCGATTCAAAAAATACCGTTTCAAGGATTACCAAAACAAAAACAGCGTCAAGTTAACGTATGCAAATATGATATGACACACGAATAACGTGAGTAAAAAAATAAAAATACCTCGTAATTACGAGTACGAACAAAAATTGGGAAAAACCATCACAATCATTCTGCTAATTTCTCCATTGAATTACTCACACCTGTCTTACCTCACCCCAAAAAGTTCCCCAAAAAAGACCCGTGACCTTCATCTTGCAATATATTAAAACAATACCTTACCCACAACAATGAAATATTAACTGCCTCTCCTCTATATCAATATAACCTTGTCACAATAATAATTTTTCGAAATCTGGTAGCTGTTTAAAGAAGTTTCTAGCTGATGTTAAGTCGATATGGTCCTTCGAGCTCGAGGCATCACATAATTGCAAAACAAAGGAGCGAGTCACAAACACGTGTTATTCTATACGTGATTCATTAGACGCGAGGTTTTTGGTTTTGTTGATGTATTGTCTTTATTCGCCAGCTCATTAGCTTATAAACGCGACTGGAATTGGACTAGGGCCAAGGAGTAGACGCGTAAATGGTAGCTTTGCGTGGTTGTTGTGGTACGATTTATACCTAAAGGGTGCTAAGTTGGCTTGTTGTTTGGTTTCTTTAAAGATGTAAAATCTTTTGCTATTGTTTGCTAGTCGATACTTAACACACAGGGTAGGAATTCTTCTGCAGCTATTGTAGAATATTCGAATTTTCATGTATGTTTAAGGTTCCTAAGTTTAGTAACACGAGCAACCATCATGAAAGTCATTGTGTCTGTCTGACTAGTGTTGGACGCATCCAATGGGACATCGACACTGACGGATAGACGGACGATCTGTCTATCCTTCCGTTCCGATGTCAGTATTTCACAAAGGCTTATATTTTTTAACATTCATTTATGTACATACTTATCCGCTTAACAATGTTTTAGAATCAACCTGCATAATTATGCACAGCCGTACCTAGAAGAAATTCTGTGGCGTATGTGACTGTGGTTTCCAAAACGTACTAGGCCAGAGTAGTGGCTCCATACACACGTATTGTTTAGTTCTTACTCGTGTCCGCCAGGGGCGCTGTACAAAATTGTATAGAGCCACACGGAAACAACTGTAGTTTCAATTTACATGTAAACCTCCCCCTGGGTGTTCCACCACTGCGGCTGGTGTCGTGGCTACGGGTACGCTTCCGCACTCTCCTCACTTGTAAACCTGGACTAACTCCTTAGTATCCACCACAGCCTAATAGGCTTAGGTATGTTCAGCACTGTGAACTAATAAAAGGCTGGCATAGTACCTACAGTATCGGCTTCTGTTATATTCTCTATCATAGACCACATTATTGCATTTTAAGTAGTTTGCAAATAAGCATGGGTTTTTCCAATTAAAACTTATTGAATTAATTGCAAATGCCTTCCAAGTGCTTCTCATAAGAGAACACATTGAAAAAGCCGACTTCACCGTAGTCTAGCGCATTACCGGCCGTAATCAAAGCAGTGACTGGTGATATGCTGATTACCGTCTGCGACATGCTCGGAAACCACAATCGTGGCTTACTTAACGTGATTATTGAATCATGAGCTAGCATCGTCACGAAAAATGACGCAAAAGGTGTGAAAATTACAGCCATATCGGCTACTGATGACATGGAAGATGTCTGCGAATGTGTTGAAGCTTTATAAGTTCTAGAGAATATTTTGAATGATCGCGTTGATTTTGATGTAAAATTGAAGTAGTAAGTACTCCAAAGAGATAAACTTATCTACTAGTTTCTGTCGAAAAATTGGAAGTGTGAAAGGATCTGCAAACGCTAAAAAATTTTAAAAGGTTAATCAAAGATACTGTTGAAAGTTATTTTGAATAATGACTCTTTGGATGCATAGGTTTAGTCATCATTTGAATGATAACTACTTTAACTTGAATAATGATTGAATATTGAAGTAATCGTTATCCTCTAATGACGTAATGAGTAATTTACGTGTCTAAAGACCCTATATCAAATTCCAAGGTTTCCACATTCATTGTCGGAAGTCCCAAACATTAACCATCGAGTTTTATTACCATATGCTCAAAATAACGTCGATAAAACCATCAAGTAAGCAAGCCACATACACAGTTGTAACCAAATTACCCGCTTTCTAGCAAACACCCGGACTTTTATGTAAATAAAGACAATTGTTATTCAGCACCAGAGATGTCCACATTTGACCGGCTACATAGATGTTAATTTTAAATTCAAATTGATGGTCTCGTAAAGCTATCAAATGGTAAGGTGCTAGGAGCACATGACGTTAACGCTACGCCGTGATTGGCATTCGGATGGCAGCCATCTTGTTATAGACACTATCTGATTGGATGCGGAGTGGTTACGTCAGGGTTATGACCGTTTCATTCATATCGCTAAGGAGTAAGGAAATAAAGAACAATAAACGAAGCTCAAAAGCTGCTTCGGTGCCAAAACTCCTAAACTTTCCATAAAGGAATTTGCACAGGAAAACAGCTAGCTAAAACCTGAAGATTGAAGACAAACATATAAAGGAAGGGTGACATCATCACATTAGTAATCAGGATTGGCGCCTACGGTAAAGATAATGTGCATGATAAAAATAACGGATTGCGTAACGGAATCTTTGAAATAATAACTGAATATTCTGCCTACAGCCAACGAAACTGAGCTTTAGTAAAAAATGAACTGTTCCCAAAATAGAGACAGATAAAATATGGAGTTTACATACCCGAAACGTATAAGGACACGAGAAATATTCAAAGAGAAACAAAGTCCCCACACGATCCCAGAAAAGACGAAGCTCATAAAATAGTACATAGAGCCATCTCGGAGGACATTACACGACATTTCCCACGTCTTCGTCAAGGGAAAGGAAACCAAAATGATCGTATAAAAATTATTATTCAAATCTCGTAGAGTCGGGCCGGCGCATAGCGCAGGCCTAAATTGTATTCCGCTGACGGATGCGTGGAAAAGTAATAATATCATACGTATTTGAGACCATGATTACGTTATTCTTATGGAATGTTTCATGGCGGACGTGAAAAGTGTGAATTATTACCTAGAAATCACTGATGCGGAAACTTTAAAGCCTGATAAAGCTCTTTTACCGACATAGAAGATAAAATAGAAGCAACAATAATGCGGTAAGGAAACAAAACAAAATGAAAATACTTAACTAAGTTAGTCGAATGGTAAAGTAACAAAATTTTACCCGTAGAAGAGAAAACAAGTTAAATGGAACAATACGTAGTCTGATTGACAAACCGAATTTCTTCCTAACAATATAACTGTCGTAAATTTTCCTCTGTCCCGCCTTGAGCTGCCAGTCGACTTGACATGGATTTCTATAGTCCCCACACTGAATACAAATCGATCGTTACAACATGAGGATTTCACCACACTATTGGGTCATGGATGGACATCGAGACAATCGATTGAAGCAAGGATAATTAAAACGAGACTTAGAATAACATACCTACCTAATAAAAGGATGACATAGATGTGTCGACATCAATAGTTGATGATGTATGAGAAGGAAGTAGTAAATATGATATAAATCTCTGCTACCAAACTGAGAAGTGTGATGAGTAACTATTTTGTTTTCCAGCTAGGATTAATGCATCTTTTGTTTTAGATATTGAAAAAAATCTTCAAGCATAACTTTTTGCAACGAATGTAATAAGCAGTAGGTATTTCAACGAAGTACAGTTTTAGCATGGATACTAATGAAATTTTAACTCAATTAAAACAAAACGAACGAAACTCAGAAAAGTATTTGGACCTTAAAAAACACAACATACCTAACGACTAAAAATCGCTTAGACTGAGACTAGGTTACACATAAAAAGTCTAGTCAATACAATGTTCTTTAATTGAATGCAGTAGTAGAGAAATCGGAATTTCCGAAGGATTTACATTTGCATCTATGGAAATGTTGATCTGATGAGCAAATAAGAATAATCAGACAATTTAGACAACAACTCTCTCGTTCTAAAAGGTGATGCAGTCGACTCAGTATTCTGATTGGAATTGCATAGAAAGCTTCGAATGGAAAGTGATTTCTGCGAACGATTCTTATTTTATTCCAATCTTTCTGTTCTTTTTAGGGGGTTGTTTAGTATGTCTTATAAGATTGTTGTTGTCTAACTCCTGGGAATAAAATTACAAACTCAACATTTTAGGAGTTTATTACACAATACCTAGCTAGGCTAGCTAGTTAACTATTGCCAATCAACTACAGAAGGTCGATACTCTAAATATATAAGCCACCAGTAGATAGGTTTCCTGTAAGACCGGAGCTAAGCTTCCTATTAGAACCCATATCTCTAGAATTTGTAAGAAGTAGTATTTTCCAAAACGTAGGTAACGTATAGGTATGGCCTTATTCATATATAATTTACAAATCCAAGTCCCTTATCAATAAGTTCTTTGGAAAGCATGTGCGGACTTTCACACCACAGGCTTTTCGGTGAAAGAAAACACAGTGAGGCAACCTGCATATGTCCATAGAAGAAATTAGATGGTGAATCTGGATCCACCAACCAGCACATTGCTAGCGTCGTGGATATGGCCCAATAACCCTTTGGGTAGGCCTGTTTAGTACTGGACTATCAAATAGGCTGATACAGCTAATATAGCAAAGGATATACTTACAATCTACATGGCATTTCCTAAGTTTGTTGGCGTCCTCGCCGTGGCAGAGCGCGTACAGGTTCTTCCCCGTCAGCTCCTCCGCCGTGTACCCGAGCAGCTCCGACACCCTGCTGGAACAATCGTTACCATGTACCTTACATCCAATACCTACATTTATATTTTAACTAACTAATTAACCCCATTTATATTTTAGCAAAATTCATCGGAGAGTTACGAATTTGAAGTGTCTGTGGCATCATAGCTCCCGCACGTTTTTTTATTTCGTTTTGTTTTTTTCTGTTTGTTTGAAAGGTCTATAAAATTAGTCAGGAGTATAATTCTTAGATATCTTTCATCAAAATGGTTCAGCCGTTTCATAGTTATCAGCGATTCTGTTAGGTGCCGTAGGAATCTTAAATTGATTTCTTTTCCAGCGTTCTTAAGTCTTTTCAAATGGTATTGTCCCTCTCCACATATAAAATGAGAGCTCATTACAAGCTGTAAAATATTCGAGAGGTTCCATTTCTATAATATATTTTCACTTCCAAATCTGTTGATCGTTAAGATTTGGGAGGTGGGAAGAAACTGAACAAATAATGAATAACTCCTAATTCGGAAGCCATCAACAAAAACGCCAAATACCTGGGCTCGCAGTGCGCTATCCTAAAGTCGAAGTTGATCCTCGTGACGAACATGTCAGTCTCGAGCCGGATCTCGTGGACCGAGGGCGGCGGCAGCGCTATCGCCAGCGCCACCATTCCCAGCAGCACCGTTGGTGACTTGCGGCTGTGGGAGAAGGAGTACTGTGGCCGGAGGCGGCACAGCATTAGCACCACCTGGAAAGAAGGAGACAGGAGGTGAAGAACATACTTCTCTATACCCTTTTTTCTATCGTGCGGCAAGACAGTCAACACATGTCAGTCCTTGCCTTTTTCCTTGTTTTAGCTAAAGCTTTTTAACATCAGAGTGAATAGGTATCTTCTAGATGCTTCTAGCACAAGTGTGCGTGCTTCATCTTTGATCACAACGTCGCTTACCATGAGGCGAGTTGAAGCGCGGAATTATTGTTGTTTAAATAAAGATAAACGAAACCAAAGTGTCACTCTTTTATGGTGGACATTCCTCCGTTAGAACCAAGCGTTTGAATTCTCATTCCTCCATATGAACACCCCAAAAGAACGCCTAACCTGAGTCTGTATTTCCACTAAAGTACAACTGTCTTCAAATCTCGAATAAAATAGGTATCTTCTAGGTAAGCATGTTACTCCCTAGACTGCATATTTGCTTAACATCAGGCAGTAGGTACCTATGTACTTCGTGGAATGCAAACGTATTTATATCAATTTTTTTTTAAATATGTAAGAGCGGTGGCGGCCGTGCACGTATAAAAGGGCGAATTTTCTCCTTAGAATCGTGAAAAAAGAATTGTAGGTAGATATCCTTTTCCATTTCTCCTTTAAATAAATTAACTGACTTCGTTCGTTACGACATCTACTGCTGGACATATGCCACCCCGAAAGGTCACCAATAAGACCGACTGACTTATGCTAGGTACCTGTATTGTTATATTAAAAACATACAATTCCCAATTACAAATTCCATCAAACTCTGAAAAACATTATTTTAAATAATGTTTTTCAGAGTTTGAGGAAACTTTGATTACAAAGGTAATTCGGAAGAGACAGTCGTAAAAAACCTCATCTAAACTTCTCGAATTCATACCTGAACGAGACGCGAGACGTGTCTCATACCACGACAATAAACTTCACATAAACTGGAAAGCTATTCGTTACCCAACACGAAACCACGTACCGTCATACATTACCTGCTAATCGAATAAGGAGATCAAACACAAGGATTAACTAATTTGCAATTTTGCCAATAAAACGCTCGCCTTTGGCATTATTACCCAACCTCCAAACTCTAATAAACGACCTATACTAATTGCTCTATCCCACCGCTTCCACCATTTAGATAAAGATAACAAATTATTGCACATAACTTTCAACCCAACCAATATAAAACAAATAAAATCACAATTCATAAAGAAATAATCGACCCCTAAATAAAAGGAAATGTCCGCGAAGTGGTTATGAAATAAAAGGAAAATTTACACCCCGAAAACAATCTACGGACAATTTTACGTACCTAGTGGTTTTCGCGAGTCGCTTGAGATATAATCGCATTTTATGACCTAACACCGAGTTAGGGCAAAAATTATGGGGCCATATAACTGCGCCCTGAGGCACCCCAAGCGGAACAATAATTCTGAGCAATGATATTTGAGATCTAAGACGGATAAAGACTTCGTGTGACACCATAGGTACGAGTATATCACAAGGAACAAAAATGTAGATATACACCCTGTTCTGTGGTACGATACAATAGATGCTCACTTATCTATGAAAAATAAACAAATTAATAACTTGTCAACCCTATCAAAAGCTTTAATTAATTCTGCAAACATGTTTATAACTGCTACACAAAATTAATTACTTTCGTCTGTTTTTAATTTACGTTATCAGAAGTAATCTCGCTACAAGATACCCACCCGCCAGTTCCCACTCTCCTCGTATCTCGTCGTCTCACCCTCCTTGCTTCTTCCAACCTAGATTGAAAATGAAAATTCAGAGTCCATTTAATTCTCATTCTATACACTAGATAAGAAAAATGTCTATAAATTTCCATAGTCGTTCTCAGGTACTAATGACTTGGAAGTGAATAAATCTTTAAGATAAGATTTGTTCAACCAATTTTATTACTGAAGCAGGTGATAAATTTGCATTATCAGGAGGCTCGATACTTTGTGATATAGCTAAACAGGTCAGTGAGAAAATGAAGCTGTCTATTAGCGAATTGGGTTCCCAAATAGATTACGATTATTGGCACATGCATTGACCCTGAAAGAAATGCTACCAGATCGAATTGCTAGTTTTCTTACCCGGTATCCGGAAGACTTGAAGTGGCATCCTCTTTTGGTCAACGTACTCTTCATTCTTATACAGAAGGCTCGGTCCATGCCTCGGTACAACGCCCCGCTGGCTGCGAGGGTCATTTGGGCAGATACTGTTGACAAAACGCAGATCTTACAATGGGATAGCAGTAAACATTTTATGAATGACCACTAAACTTGACCGTAACTTCTACTGATACAATCTGGTGAATAATAAAGACGGATCTTAGCCATTGAAGGGGAAGAAGAAATACAGGATACTGAGCATAGAAAATGGGAAAGAAACTGTTAACTTTTAAATCCAATCATTTTCACTTGCTGGACAAGACACAACATGCCATAATTGGTATTACAATAAACCTGTACCAGCCTTTTTAATAGTCCACTGCAGGACGTAGGCCTACCCACGAAGGGTGATTGGGCCATATCCACCACGCTGGCCCAGGGCGGGTTGGTGGATTCACATACACCATAGCATTTCTTCTACGGACGTATGCAGGTTGCCTCACGATGTTTTCCTTCACCGAAAAGCCAGTGGTGTGAAATTCCGTACATAAATTCCAAAGAACTCATTGGTACGGGACCGGGGATTCGAACCCACGACCTTACGATTGTAAGGCGGGTGTCACTACCTCTCGACCACCACGGCACAATAAACCTATTCTGATAAAATAAAAGTTATTAATTTAACAGAAATATGAAACACTTATAACTAATAAGATGCTTAGTTGCTTACCATGTTATAGAATCTATACAATCAAAACAAAGTTAATGGAAATAGTTTTGGCATAAAGATCTCAATTTTATCCAACAATAGAAGCAATCTCTTCCGTAAGGGCGCAGCAACTGATTGATTGGGAAAGCGAGTGGCTAATTAAAAGATTCATGGCTTTGGGATCGTAGTCCGGACAGACACACCGTGGCTTAATTGATTTCTTTTGGAGCTTCTTGAATTTCGAAACTGTGGTTCTAAAAGTTTCGATGACAAATTTTTGACGAATATTTTTTTGAATCATATTTTGATACTCTATATTTTTCAATTCTTTTCCTTTTATGTGGTATGTACTTAAAATTAACGATTGTATCTACATAAAGAGATTTCATACTGTCTGATTAGATTTCAAAGTTGACTGCTGCACATTTTCCTGTTTGATTTAGGAGTAGCTGCATCATCTTACTCGTTAAACTTTTTACTAATACTTTTTATTACAATCAAATGCATTTACTGTTGTCAATTAGAGATATTCACTTCCAAATGACTATGGCAAAAAGTTTAAGCCAGCATCTTCCTCCTATTTCTTCGATTGCTGCAAACTTATTGTACAACGTTATTTGAACAATGCGCTATGTCGATTTGAATTACGTCTTTGTACCAAATACGTAACAGGATTGACTCAGTGTATAACTATTTAACCTTGGCTTGTTTTGTTGAAGTAGAGGTGACACTGTGTTTTCCACTAGATTATATGATAGCAAACCTACTTATACCAGCCGACGCATTGATTTACAAGTCAATCAATTGTGGTCTATATTGACCGGCGACAAAAAAACTCAATAAATTTTGTAATAATCATTCACTGGTCAAATGTTGCATGTATTCATTTATTTGTAGGCATTGCAATACCTGTTTTATTTTTGTTATTAAAGTTTTTAATAGAGTTATATTACCTTTACCTCAATTATAAACTCAAACCTTTCATTTGATTTTCAAACCAGTGGTGTTTCGGCCGTATTTAGAATCTGTGGCACTTATACCACTGTCATCATCACACGATTTTTCCACCACGATTCCATGGTCGTCCGCCAACAATGTGGAACTTTCTTCACGGGCTACTGTCCTGTGACTCCATTTCACCACGCCCTTCAGCCCACAATGCGATGCTGTCAAACCACTTCGATCCTGATAGATTTTGTACACCTTTTTTCTCGTACCTCAAAGTAAATTGAAATTGATTCTAAGCCCTTAAATGTGAACTAAATTGAAATTGGGTTTTATCCGTTAGATCGGACAAAAAATTGGGTATACATAAGGATAGGCTAGTTTTTTTATAGTATTTGATGAACTTCTGTCTCGAAAGAAAGGCTTCTTATAAAATATGGATAATTAGATGTTATGAAACTGTCGTTAGCAAATAAATAGGAGCGAAAGCTTTTCTGACTCAGCGAATTTAAAAAAGTAAATCGATGCAAGTAAAATATCTAAATTCGGTTGCGTATAAATATTCATTCTAAGTTTTTTTATGAGCAGGTTATAGGAACTACAATGGTAAAAACGTCGAATGCAGTGAAGCGAGCAACTGCTTGATAACAAAGATTATTATACCAACAGCTTTTTTGCTAATTTAGTGGTTTAATTGAGAGCGGACACCTATATTCCGGTTCAAAATAAAATGGGTTAGTGACCTAACTAATTTCGATTCGGAGACGCTTGCGTTTGAAATGAAATGCACGTTAGGACTGGAGATGATTCCCATAGAAATGAAATATTAATTTGTGGCATAAAGGCGTCTACTGACACCCCATTGACCGTTTCATGAGCTCCCAACGCACCATGACCATTCCATAATCTAATTTCAATTTGATATTCAAGTTATCATTGACAACATTGGACGATTCGTTATACCGACAGAAAATTTCGGTATTGTCACTTCTGAAGGTGCAACGGCCTCAGAATAAGTTTAATTGAATTCTGAATACATTTTTTCCGCCTTTTTTGTGATCCGTAATTCTTAACTTTTCTTTTGGGTGTCGAAATGTGACACCTACTTATTTAGACAGAATGAGTAACGGTCATAGAAAGTGGCATCTTCACTGTTTTGACATATTTTTATTTGTAATAAAGAAACTAAATGCTATTAAGCGTTTTAGCAAAAAAGTAGAAGAGAAATATAAAATCTAGACCGGTCTAGATATAACTGATGACAATTTCACGCAATTAAGCTCCGAAATAAAAACGGGCTAGCAACAACCGTAGTATCTCAGCAACATATAAAAGGTTTAGCAAAAACTGTCAAAGCTTTCACCTTTGAAACATCTCAACACCTCAGAACGATTATTTTTGCTCGACAACAGCGAAGCCAAAAGGAGTTTTCTTTTTCAAGATTTCTAAACTACGAAGTAATAAATATTATAATCGTCATTTTTATTCAAAGTCATATAATCACAGTTAGAATTTTACTTATCCTGCTTTTATTCGATCTTTGGTTTCCCACCCTTTCAATACATCAATTCGATCTTTGTGCGATCTAATTCCTTTCTTGACTAAATTTTGTACCTGATCTGTTTTAACATTTAGTTCTTTAATTATGTTTGAGGATTTTGCGATGTTTTTGTCTATATATCTAAAGTGAACTCACTCAACTCATCAGGGTTGTTATTATTTACTTTCGTCAGTATTTATTTTTTTGTAACAATTAATTTTATGGTTGCCTAGAAAAAATCCCTTGAAGCGATAAGGCTGCCGTTTAGTATAATTTGTAATGTTTTTGTCCGTGTAATTTGTTTCTTTTGTGTTGTGGTTGAACTAATAAAGCATCTTCTAACTAGTTTTTTTTCTAGATATCTAGAGTGAACCATCAGGGTTGTTAGTCTCATGTTAGCTCTCCTCTTCGCTCCCCGACGCAGGGCTGTTAAGCCCGGTGACTCCACTGCCCGCTTGTGATACCCCTAGGTGTTCCACGATATTCTTAGTCTTGATATCGAGTGTCACCTCACCAACAGAGTAGTTAGTCTTGTGTTGGCTCCCCTCTTCGCCCTCGACGCAGGGCTCTTCAACCTGGTGCCTCCTCTGCCTGCTAGTGATACTGATAGCCCTAGGTGTTCCGCAATTTTTTGACTAGATATCTAGTGTGTACTCACCATCAGGATTGTTTGTCCCGTGTTGGCTCCCCTCTTCGCTCCCCGACGCAGGGCTGTTGAGCCCGGTGCCTCCTCTGCCCGCGAGTGACAGCCCTAGTTGTTCCGCTACCTCCGCATGGTCGGCTTGATGGACGTAATCGAATATACTGCTACCCGTCATCTCTACCTGCAACAAATTGTATCATTAGTAAGTTATTTATTAGCTCCATCGGCTTTAAGGTTCTTATAAGTATTTACTCTTACAGCCTTACTAAGACGATTGTGCCAACTTGTTCATGCAAAAACCAAGCTGTTATTATCTGACTATACGATTTGAGTGTTTTTTTTTTGTAATCAGTACTTCAGGTGGCTAGGTTTATACGTATTAGTTTTTTGTTAGTAGTTGTTAGGCGCATGAACTTAATCATGCTTATCCCTTATTTATTTATAGTACCTGTACCAGCCATTTTAATAGTCCACTGCAAGACTTAGATCTACCCATGAAGGGTGATTGGGCCATATCCATGACGCCGGCCCAGTGCGGGTTGGTTCACATACCCCACGTATGCAGGTTGCCTAACGATGTTTTCCTTCACCGAAAAGCCAGTGGTGTGAAATTCCGTACATGCGGCACAGACCCTGAAGTCAGGGGTTAGGAAATTTTCGATAAAAAAAAAATCGTACATAAATTCCAAAGAACTCATTGGTACGGGACCGGGATTGGAACCTACGACCTTACGATTGTAAGGCGGGTGTCACTACCTCTAGACCACCACGGCTTGTATTTACAGTACATCTACTGTAAAAAAGTAATTAAGTATTTCAACACGACTTTTCTCATTTTCACCTTGCATTTCATCACGTATCTTCCCATTATCACCATTGAACTTTACACCAGTAATATCAATACCTCCGCAACCTTCATTCACAAGTTTTTCATCCATCTCGACCACATCATTACCACTAACTACTGCTTCATCATGCTCTTGTCTACAATCATCATCAATGTCAGCAGCCTCGTTAGATGGCCACCTGCTGGCAGCGATAACAGCTGCTTCATTCATAACGATGGTGGTGCTACGTGACTCCTACAGTCCTAACTGGTTTGGCCGCTGTGTAGTTTTGTTTATGAGTAATTACATGGGTGTGGTTTGGGCTTTAGTTTGAATGTTATGGCAGATGATGAATTACATTTTATGAAGGAACCTTTTGGGTTTTATGTTGGGTTGTTTTAGTATGATGGTCAGTTAAAGTTCTAGATATATCACGGTAGATATATTGACTGACGTTGGTGAGGTTTTTATCTTCTAATCTAGAGTAAATAAGTTCATGTAGGCAATGTTGATCTGATTTTCTTTCGGTTTTATAAGTGATCATGCTTCATTCCAATCTGCGTTTGTTATTACCATCAGATTTAACTCATGATTTTTATGAGAGTGTGTAACAAATGATCAACGAAACAATCGAATATGTATTTCTAAAATTCAAGAAACTTGTTTTAAATTACACTGCACTCTTACTTTTTAAGCCTCTGAATTTTTAATTTGATCCATCCATCAGCTATAGGTTGTCTACTGTTAGACTTAGGCTTCCCCTAAGTATAAGAATATATAATAATCTATAATTTAGTTACTGTGAAATAAATAAATATCGACAACAATAAAAAAGGATTGGAAAATAAACTAAAGATGTACTAAATTAGAATATCAATTTCCTAATTAAAGATCACTAGATAGATAAACTCTTTATTGCACACCAAGAAATAAACAAAAAGAAGAAACAAAGATACACAAACAGTGTAACAATGGGCGGCCTTATCGCTGATAGCGATCTCTGCCAGGCAACCTTACATTTACACTAGGTACTGAAAAATCCTAACAACCCCAAAGATTTCATTCAAACAAACCTCCGGCCTTTCACAATGGAACTTTCACAAATATGCAAATGTGTTTTAAATAAATTTATCAAATATAATTGTGGGATCCTATTACACATTCAGGAGTCGTGTATCCGCACTCATCCTGCGCATATGAATTCTAAAACAATGTGTTATGGTGGTCGGTTCTCGGAAAAACAGCCATTTTATGGTGTATATTGAATTGATGATGGAATCGGTGTGCCAAATGTCCGTTTCGCTGCTTGTATAGGGTGTTTCACTAACTTACGTAATACGTAGGTACATTTATGGATATTATTGTAGGTACCTTACTCTACAGAGTTATCCAGAACTGGTGTACTAAGCCTAAAAGAGGTGATTATGAGCATTGCCATCATTATGAGCATTTTTTTAATTGGAGAAAAAAAACAGTTTTTTCATACATTTCGTCGATTCCAAGTTGTAATTTTGTATGAAAAAGCTGTTTTTTTTTCTCGAATTTCGGGTTCGTTCCACAGTAAAAGTTGTTCAGAAGGAAAAATCATCATTGTATCAAATATTTTGTCGATTCCAAATTGCAATTTTGAATGGAACAGCTGATATTTTTTTCGAATTTTGGGGTTGGTCCCACAGCTAAAATTGTTCATTATGGTGGTCTTAGTTATCCCTTTTCCGCTTAGTACCTACAGGGCAAGCAGAAAACCAACTATAATATTATGACTAACTTTTGCAAAACCAATCCTGAAATGACGAATTTTATCTTATGTTCTCACCCTATCATCCTGGCAGAGATCGCTATTAGCGATAAGGCCGCCCTTTGTTACACTGTTTTTGTATCTTTATTTCTTCTTATTATGGTTATTTCTTGGTGTGCAATAAAGCGTTTATCTATCTATCTATCTATCATTATAATCATGCCATAGCCACATATTTTGACTAAGGTGTAGAGTTTGCGAAATTAGGGCTTCTAGAGTTAAAAGCTTGGCTTTACATGAGATCTGAGCCCTTAGTTCAGGTTTTGTGTAGTTTACTTAAACTTTCGCGTTCGCCTAAGGCTCCATACATTTTGGTTAGTTCTTCCTCGTGTCCGCCAGGGGCGCTGTACCTACAAAAATGTATAGAGCCATTCGGAAACAGCTGTAGTTTCAATTTACGTGTAAACCTGGACTAACTCCCCTGATAGCTATTTGATAGAGCGAACTATAGGTTCGTCTTAGCAATATTATGAAACACGCACGCACGCAGTGCACTGACTAACTTAGGCTAAGATTTCTAGTACCTACTCTTTGTACAGTATAGGTATAATAAAATAATTGTAAATTGTAGTTAACAAAGGGCACAGACACTGGAGTCTGTGGTTAGTAAATTTTAATTAAAAAAAAAAATATTGTGAAAATATTTTTGGTATCTACGAATTCATTTTCTAAATGAGCATGTGACATACCTACCACCATAGACTAACCTCCTCAAGAGAGAGTCAATAATTGTAACTGCTTTTGTCACATCAGACAATACGCGGTCACCGATAGGTTCTAGACTTTAGTACTTGTAGTCGTCATCATCTCAGCCCTAGGATATATTTGCCTGGACATATGACTCTCATAAAACTTCAAAAATACGTATTGAAGACACCCGTATACAACACATCCTGCGGTCGCTGTAATATCATCGGTCGCTTTTTTGGAAAGTCTTTTAAATCAATTTATTTTCTCATAATTGTAATAGGTAAGTACAAGTTGGTCAAACAAATCGTATTGGTAGTCTAGATAAATAATTAATAGTAGTTGGTTGCGTTTGCCAGCAAGCGATCTGCATTCAAAAACCTTGCGTCCCCATCAGCCTACTCGTAAATACAATAGTAAAGTTCTAATATAATCTAACAGTCATTTCCAACAGCAAAAACACCTTCGCACTTCACAAAAACTTCTCAACCATTTTCCTTCACAGGCTGAACAAAATAACATGATTCCTCATGGTCGCTCCTATCAGGCTGCCGAGGAAAAATACAGAATTTAATATAGCCGAAACGTCTAACACAAACCTTATAAGAAAGTCGTATCTTCGCTTATTTACCAGGAAGTTTATATATTTTATGTCTCCCACACATGTGTGTTCAGACGCGTAGAGTTACGAGCCGCGTGTGTGTGGAGGTGTCGTGTGCGTCGGTGTGAGTGCACGGCTGTGTGTGTGCGCGGTATGGTTCGCAGCGACATTAGGATGAGAAGCACGCGCCTGCCTTGCCCGAGACGTGACCGGCATATCGCATCGTCCCTTTCCCCCTATCTGCCATCTCCCTCGCACCACCCCTGAAGCCATGTTGCCAAGTTTCCCTGTTTTTGGATCTTTTCACGACGCTCTTTTAATTTCGTTTATTTAATTCTATATTTACACCGCAGCTCTGTTTTATTCTAAATTATTCTGTTCTGTACATGTCTGAGTTTAAATATAATGTTATTACTCGTGGAGATGGAATTCTTTGCGTGCCAAACAAGTTTATTACGCTTCGCATTTGCATACGAATGGTATAATTCAGTTTTCTCATTAAGTTGTCCTGTGTCGGGGCAAAAATGGTTGAAAGTATACCTAATCTAAGATATTTTAGCACTTACTCCAAAATTTAATATTCGATTTATTTATTGTAAGTTTAAACTTATTTTATAAGTAACAGATCAAGATGCCTGCCGCATTCGAATTAATTTGAAAAAAATATATTTGCTGATAATAATAGGTATGTATATTGACACAGCTTTTCTATTGGATTCCTACGGCATAATAAATAAAATGAAATAAAATTACAATTGATAATAATTCATCAGTTAACTATCATTCCTGTAAGATTTTTTGACCGACGAAACGGAGGAGGTACTCAATTCGACGCTAATATTTTTTTATGTGTAACCACGTATAACTTTTTACGTAGTAGTCCGAATTTAATAATTCTTTTGGTATTGGAAAGAATATACTTCGAAATTGGTCCCATTTAAATGTTATCGAAATCGGCTAATCCATTTTCGATAAATCATTAATAATGTGAAATTGCTACATCGATCCGTGCGTACTATTCGCGAAATCTGTACACGGTTGAAGTCGGTCATGCTGTTTTTTTGCGAAAAATAATTAAGTATTTACGTTATGTAGAACTACCTACATTACACACGTTATATTGTAATTATTTCTGTACCATAATTTTGGACTCTACGAGTATATCACGACAATAATAATTCAGCGACTAACAAACATCGCATAGCACATTGGTATAGCATATTGTACCTAAAGCATAATATGTGCAATTTTTTTTAACAAGCACCCATAAAATGTACTCTTTGGTCACGCACCTATTCGATTGCAAATATGTACCGTTGCTTTAAATTGTGTCAAACTTATTTGTTTGCCCGGTCCTAATTATTTGAATGGTTACGCGGAATTATTATCTGCTTGCTACTTTTATTAACGTGATAACGTGAAACGTCTTATAAATCGATGAACGCCGACTGCATGCACTAAAAAGTGTCACGTGCCACGTAAGCCGAGCGAGCAAGTGAGAGCACTGAACAAGCAATATAGAAGGCATAGAGGCACATTCGCCCTAACTAAGAGTTCGACTTGTTTAGTAGTCAACGTTTTTTTAGCACGTAAAATTATTATCCGTAAACCGACTTTACAGACAACCATTTTTTTCTTATGCTATGTTTAAACAAAAATCACAATCATACATCAGCCAAATTAAAAGTTTTTCCAACAAAAATAACAATATTCCAAAAATACACCTTTCACTAACACCGAAAAAATCTTCACAGAATCATAGACCCGCAGATGAGGGATAAACACAGATACGTGGCTATGAACCCAGCCCACGTACACGTCATAACGTAACACGTGTCCGCCTTATCTACCTTTATCTAATATCAAATGCAGTTACGGAGTAGAACCTCCACCGGATGTCTTTGGAGAGCCGAAAATTTTCAGATTTAATCGTCTGACTGTACGCATGTGTGTGTGCGTGTGTCTGTGAATGGCTGAGTCTATGTGTGCTGTCGCAGTGATAAAATATGAATAAATTATAGTTATAGTTGAAAGAAACTAAAAACATGCTATTGTCGGTGAGTACTTGATAAGTCAACAAAGTTTAAATGAATTCTGACCGATTAAAATGCGTCAAAATCAAGTTGAAGGTACAAATAAACTCAGACGAAACCAAAACGTGTTTATAAGCATGCTAGTAGGTACATAGCCCTTACGTCAGTTTTTCCTTTCAGACCCACCGTACTTCTAGCCATACCACTGGTGGGACCACCGATATAATATAGTGATGTACAATAAATACATTGAGATCTATGGATGACAATTATAATTTTAAGCCACCTGAATCTTTCAAACATGGTTAAACGGTTAATAGGTACAACTGGGTCACATAATTTGAAGAAGTAATCCTAGTACCTACTTAGCTTAAGTACGATGAGTTGGTAGCTCTAGTGTCAAACTTTTAGGCCGTTCAAAAAGCATTGTAGCTTTAGTTTCTGTTTACTTAGGTACCAATTTTTTTATAATTTTCTGGATGTGGGGTTAACAACACTTTGAATATCCTAAAGATTCATCTTGTACATTAATAATGTTAGGTGGAAAATCCACAGCAAACGTTCTGCGTTCAGTATTTAGAAGATTTAAAACTAGCGTTGCCTTTGACAGATACAGGTTTCACGTGAAACCCAGCGATTGAATACATAATTCACAAAACGCAGATTACCAAAAGCTGAATGCTGTCGAATGCTGTGGGTAAGCCACCTGACATTTTAACCTTTACTATGGTAGTACTTACTTGTGATAATCCTAAATATATAGAAACAGTTTCAGATATGTACAGGAACCTCCCGTCCGCCGCCACGGAGAGCGCGAACCCGTCCAGCGACTGTGGACAAACAAACATAATACTCAATAGGTATTAACAATAAGAACGATCATTTCTTTGATTTTTTAAATACACAATAGAGTAACATTTGACCACCATCTCGCCTGATAGAAAGCGACGTTGTAGCCGAAGATGGAGTATGTAGATTTAGAAAGTACCTAATAAAATGATGGAGGTAGAGCATTTCCTTTGTGCCAAAAACTCAGTAAACAAAGTCTTAAAAATACAACGTTCACATATGTTGATATGACATTCGAGCGCAGCGTACAAAAGCCTAAAGCACTGTGGGAACTGCACAATATTTTTTAAAGATTCAGTGTTGAACATAGGCCCACAGTTTTTGCTCTTGAAGGGGAATCTAATCAAATTGTCATCGTTACCATCGTAACCTAGGGGTTCTATTTTTGAACCGATAGCCTGCTAATAAGTATCGTGTGCGTAAATCGTCACACGAGACCCTCTAAAAGCGTGAGTGAGTATTGAAAATCAATAAATATATAAATAAATCTATGTTATCAAATAAATGGGGTAACATATGATGTGATTATAGAAGTAGTTTTTTAGTTCCAGGACCTATAGTTAAATAAATTTTATACAGGGTTAGCTAGAACTGATGTACTAAGCCTAAGGAAGTGACTTAAAACATCATTATGGTCGCATATTTTAAATATGGGGCCAACCAAACAGATTTTTCGTAGGTACATAATGTCAATCACGAGGTGCCGTTTTGTATTGAGCGACTGATTTATTTTTCTTGAATTTTGGGTTGGGCCCTTAGTAAACGTTGGTCATAATGATAGTCATAATCACATCCTAATAGCTTAGTACAGGATAAGCTAAAAACTTAACTTACTCTACAAAAGGGCTCTTCTACTAAAACAGCTACTAAGTTCTTCCCGGCAAAGTACATAATTACTTAGGTAGGTACTTAGTTGCCCAATTTGTCTCAAATAAGAGCTCGCTTCCATTCATACAGCTACACACTCAAAGCTGGAACGAATTCCATGATATCGAACTTCAATTTCGTATACTCTACAAAAAATGGTAAACAAACGAACAGTACAGAACTACCAACTTATATGTGCAGTTGGCTGAATTACAGAACTAGAGAAAATGCAGTGACTACTATTCACCCGAATGTAGTTTAGAAAGTGCAACAGTAGCGCCTCTATTCGATTCATAGTTTTAAATAAGTCAATCGTATAGTAAGATGACGAAAAAACTATCAACAGTAAAATTATTACATTGATCTAGTATTGATGGAAGTGGCAAGTGCGTAGTTTGGGTTTTATGACGTCTTTTGCACTTTTGAGTCAATATTATTCAGTGCGATAGCAAATAGACTCCAATTTACTACATTGTATGTTTGACAAATACTTAGGTACTTGTCTAATGTTTTTGAGTAAAGCTAAAATAAATAGTCGTTAGCGACCGTCGTCCATCGTCCAACGCTGGTTGCAAATATCACCCAGGAGTTGCTCTGCACACATAGGAACCCAATGGATGTCGCGTATGCGTTGAGGGAAATATACTCAGGTATATATTCCTCAGCCCCTCGTATTAGGTCTCTTGAGCCGAAAAGGTTCAAGACAAAGACGACATCGCAAATGATGCCATTAGTTGATTCGTGCGGCGCGCATCGTCTGTGTCATCGGAGACCATCAAGGAGTACAACCTGCAGATGGCCGTCAGAGATCGGAACGAGGCGGTGATGGAAGCTTTGGGCCGGGAGAAGGCAACTAAATTGGCATAGGACGTGAAAAATGTGTATTTGTAATTTATAAGAAATAAGCATTGTGTGCATGCCCCAAGCATTCATGCTCGCCATCGAAGGCTCCTTCTTGCGGCGGCATAATTTTCTGGGTCGTTCTTCTCCCTCAAATATGGTCGAGGAGAGCGATGGCTGACACATGTGTCACACTCGTGATCGGGTGCCGCTTGCGGGTCGCCAGTCTGCTCGTGGGATTCACGCAGTGAATTGACTAACTTAGGCTAAGATTTCTAGTATCTACTAACTCTCTTTGTACAGTATAATCAAATAATCGTAAATTTAAGTCAACAAAGGGCACAGACCCCGGAGTCTGCGGTTAGGAAATTTTAATTTAAAAAAAATGTATCTTTTGCTTTTGTACTTATTAAATCGGTTTTTCAGTAGTCCTGGTCCATTGCTGAACATAGTAGAATTATTACCCACGAAAAGCGATTGGGCAACATCTTCCATGCTAGCCCAGTGCGGGTTAGTGAATGCAGATAAGCTATTGAATATTATCTTCGACAGATTCAATTTGCCTTAAGATATTACCCTTCACGGAAAAGCCAGTGGTGTTAAATCCGCACATAAACTTCAAGAAGCTCAATAGTATGGGAGCGGAATTTGAACCATGTGGGTTCAAATTCCTCACAATTAAAGGCGCTTGTTACTAATTCTAGATTACTACGGCTTATTTATGCAAGATTATTTATCTATGCAAGATCCCTGCCAGTGCCAATATTATAAATTCGGTAGTGTGTTTTTGATCTGTTGTTATGAATAGTAGATATACTCCAAAGGTCTAAAAATATCATAGACATTTTTAATGCCGAAAAAAAATAATGAACATGTGGGTATATTTAGTAGACAAATGAAGAAAAAATAAAATCTGTTCCTTAGAAACAGATACGACTAAGTACAGTACTAAAAAGGTCCATAAAAGGGTGCCCCAGCTCTCTCCTAGTTGCCATTAATCGACACCTCCATTCACCATTACACTTGGCATTGGTTCAAATTGTCAGCAGTATCTATAAGCATTGGGTACCTGATTATCTGATGCAAAAGCACTTATGAGCATTAGTGTCATTGAAAGAACAACAGGGGCTAGTTCTCTTCGCTATAGTAATGTAGAGAATTCCAGCCTTCACATATTTCAAAATACAAGACTATTCAGAAAAAGTGTGGTAAGTCGAAAGGGATTTCAGACAATTATGAACAACTTTTACTATGGAGCAAATTGAAATTCAAGAAATAAATATCAGTTGACCCAAAATTGCAATTTGGCATCGACAAATGTAGGAAACCTCTTTCCTCGAATCTCAGGTTGGATCTATAGTACACATTGTTAATATCGATAGTCTGAATCACCCCTTTTTTAAATAGATAGTAGGTACACCCTTCTGAACCGACTACAAATACCAATGCCAATTTTCTCGCGACTTTTTCTCCACTTCTTGCTGCCAATCTGCTGAAATCTGCTGAATGAATCTTGCTGACAATTGCACGTAACTCCAAGTGCTGCGGAAATTGGTCAGAGATAATTGTTTACAATTTTCACAAATGCAACAATTTTACCCAAAACATACTATAATAATAATAATATAGCACTGATCTTATTTTTGTTAGCTAGCTATAGCCCTTCTGTACTGTTAAGAAGCAGATTATTTTCCTAAGTATCTTTTCACTTCATTTTTATTTCATTTTTGGTGACGATTGCCCATCCAGTCAATTAGAGATCCGCACCGTCATCAAAAACTTTAATGAGATGCACGGTTGACAAAATACATCATCTTGAACAAACTAACTTTTTATAGCAAAATCTGCGTTAAAACGATTCGAGATTCAAAAATAAACGTAAAAGTGTGGATTATGGCCGTAATGGACCATTGTGGCGTCACTTTCTGTTTTATTTTCATGTAGGAACGTGGTTCTTGTTTGTATGGTTTTTGTTTGCTTTTGATTGAAAATAACTGAATCGAGAGTGGTAGGTGTAATGATTGTTTTGCAGTCGCTACTAAATTGATGAAGAGTTGAACTCTAAAGATGATGAAGAGTTAAATGCGGCAGAAAATCGAAACTCGGAAGAACTATTTGAATCGATTTGAATAGAAATATATCTACCTATCTCTAAAATCGAAACTACTCAAGTCATTATTAAATTGCTACTACTATTTCTACACTGCCGAGTAGTGCAAACGTAATTTTGCTGTTGATGGAGTGTAGTTAATGCAAATTATGGTTAGATCGTAAACATATAGAAAATTCAGGCTTGAATCACAGAGAATCTGGAAAAATTGTAATCCAAGTCACGGGTTGCTTTGATGCTAGTCTGTAACCAGTATTAGACAGGTAGGTACACTCTACGGTGTTCAGAGCCCTATAGGAAAGGTCGACGTAACCTATCTATATGTTCTACTCCTTCACTCTTAATATACTGTCCTTAATCAAGATAAAGATCTATATTGGATCCAGCGTGATCCTTGCATGCGGTCTTGATGAGATCCTCTGTACACCTCGTAGGTGGACGTCCTACGCTGCGCTTGCCGGCACGAGTCACCACCCGAGAACTATTCGACCCCACCGGTAATCAGTCTTCCCTCCGAGCTATGTGCCTTGCCCACTTCAACTTGCCAATCCGCTGGGCTATATGTCGGTCACTTTGGTTCTTCTACAGAACCAAAGTTTCGGTTACTACTTTGATTACGCTGACTAGCCTCTCTCTACATTCTGGTATCACATCAGCTGACTTTGCTTAGATTACGGTCGAGATTTCACAACAAACAAGCAGCGCATGCACGTACGATTTTTTCAACAAAACGTACCACAGTCCCGCAAAACTGTTGCATTCGCACAAAAAAATAAATGGAATCAAGGAATCACGTACACGGTCATTTTCAAGAGAATAGAAAACCGCAGCACCCACAAGCTTGTAATGACAGAGAATCGATTGCAAAACGATAATTTACTCGATCGAATACAGTATAATAGACTTTTTTCACAACCCTATCAAGAGTGCCCCAGAAAACGTGTGTTCGAAATTCGAATTGGAATTAATTTGCTTTTGAAATTTTAGTGAAATCTACGAAATATTAAATTAACATTTCGTTATAGATTTGGTGTGTGCCGGTGCTATTATAGCCTTTTGTGGTACGTCCATTGTGTGTTTTGTTAGCAAAGAAGCGTGAAGTCGGTCGCGGATTGCGCAATGTACTCGTAAATTCAAGTTCGTGTGGAGTTTTTTGTCGTTCGATGACGAAAGTAAACAAACGGTTGATTGAAATTTCTTCACGCTTTGTCTCGTGAGTCACAGAGGTTGAGTCACGGGATTAGTAGTCGTGGAGCCTAATTTGAATGAAGCTAGTGGTGGTTAGATGCGCTAGAGCTGAGTATCCGTTTCCGGGCTGTCTGACCAATGACCTGCACGGAACCATAGACATAAGTAAACTTATCTATGACAGAGTGGCGCGTTTACCATCAGGAGAGTTTCTTTTGCTCAATACACAGTTATGTGTTAAGGGTAGAGAGCTTGTAAGATATGTTTGTAGATTTTTTCCTTCCTTGCTGCCAAAATAATGAACCACTAATGAAATTATTCATTTCATATCACTGTGTTATCACAAAGAAAAATCTGACACCGCTTAAAATGACAAAACGGTGGACGGATGACCTTATTAAGACCGCAGGATTGCGTTGGATGCAAGTCGCTACAAACCGGTCTTATTGGAGATCTATAGGGGAGGCCTATGCCCAGCAGTGGTCATCCTTTGGCTGACGGATGGTTTAAAATGCGTGCTGTGTGCAATATATCTACTTACGAAACCACTTCCTGCGGGATAGGGGTGTCTAACTACTGGCAGAAAACTATTTCAATGATCTTCGACACGACGAAGAAGAAGATCGCTTAGAATAGTCCATTTGCATGGACTTAAGTATCGATTTTCTCATCACTGGCTTAATACGAGAAGAAAATATTATGTTTGTTAGTAAGTTCGTACAGGCCGGGTAGCTAGCGGATTATGTGTCAGAGTTTTAGTCGCCTACGTCGGCCTCTGACATGGCTAAACGGTTAAAACAACCGGGACCTACGTACGATTTAACCTGTCATCCGAGCCACGGTAGCGCTCAGTTGTAAATGCCACCCTCGGTCACCCATCCACAATATCTTTATAAATTATAGCCTATATATTATTCTGATGTATTATCATTACTATTGCAATTAGTTTCACCTCAATTCGCTCAGTAGTTTTTGCGTGAAAAAGGAACAAACATCCATACATACACACGCACATACATTCGCGTTTATAATATTAGTAGGATTTATCACACACTGAGCTATCGTGGAGGATACGGCCCGACCTCCGTTCAATCGAGGGTGGGCCTATGTTAAATGGACTGTTCTGGTTGTACCTGGAGTATGTGTGTGCCCTGGTGCTGCTCGAACAGGTCCATCGCGAGACCCGCCCCTGATCTTCTGCTTTGCGCTCCTGAAACAAAAACAATAGGGTTTTATTTTTGTAACTTATCTATTAGTAACCAATACAAAGTCAACTGATTTGTTAAACAAGATTTAAATTTTGCCATAACCGCTTGCTGGCGTAATATTTTGGTTTTTGAGCTACTCCAGAACCTTTTATTTTTCAGGACAGAAAGTGATGATACTCTCCGACTTTTAAATTAGGTATATCCATGCAAAACTTCAATCCGATCTTTCCGTCTGTTAATGAATGAACGAGTAATAAATAAACCAACAATCACACTTTCGGATTTATAATAAGTATTAGGAAGGACTTAGAACAAAATGAAAAAGATCTGGTTGATCTTACTAAATTGATTAAAATTAAATCTAAAATAACTTTTAAGCTTACTTGTTCTACCTACGATTCTGCTCCGTTTTGTTTTTATTGAAGAAGGACTCAAAACCAAATGGAAAGATCTTTTTGACCGACGAACCACCGGAGGAGGTATACAATTCGCTGCGTATATTTTTTTTATATATAACCACGCATAACTTTTTTCACAGTTGTCCGATTTCAATAACTCTTTTTTTATTGGAAAGAATATACTTTGAAATTAGTTTTATTTAAATTTTATCGAAATTGGCAGAGCCATTTTTGATAAATCAACAATAATGTGAAAAATGTTACATTGATCCGTGCATAATATTTGCGTTCTAGCGATGCGCCCCGGCTTCGCACAGGTGTATTATACATATAAACATTTCTCTTGGATTACTCTATCTATTAAAATAAACTGCATCAAAATCCGTTGCGTAGTTTTAATGATATAAGCATACATGGGGACAGACAGCGGAAAGCGACTTCGTTTTATACTATGTAATAATTCTGTACACGGGTGACGTCGGTCATGCTGTTTTTTGCGAAAAATAATTATAGGCACCGAAAATTAAATCTATCATACCTACAAAACTTATGAAAATTAAACCCAAAAGAAATGTTTAACCTTACTTGCTCTACCTATGATTCTGCTCCGTTTTTGCCTTCACCCACACATTGTTTCCCCGAAAGACAAAACAACAAGCGGGCCCTTCAACACGACACGAAAGGACGGGCCTCGTAAAGCAGTCGTATGCAACCTGACACCAGCTGATACCATCTTGTCAGACGGCAGCGACGGTAGCTAAGGTCTCCAAGACAATCTAGTACCTTGTCCTGTGCTACTAACTACTAACTTATACTGGTTAGACTGTTAGAATTATTTCGGGAGACAGTGCAGCAGTATGGCGAACTTTTGCGCTCGCCTGGGCTACAGGACAAGGAGTTTCACGCAACTTCTATATAGACAGTGCACGCGCGCTTATTAAATATAGAATAAAATTGTAAATTCGGACTCGCTCTCCTTTTGTTTTTGAATAATTTGGCTTTCCTTCTAGCAGTTCTAATCCGTCTTACTACAAGTTTTACGCACACTTTAGACAATGTATAAGAGTACATATTGCACGGTAAAGCAGTGTTTCATGCGTGTTTAAATCTATTGTGGTAAGGCGGAATATATTTTAAACTGTTATACTATATAGTGGCATAAACCAAGAGACAAAGGTTTAAATATGTAAAAGCGCAATTCCTGCCGGACTGCTTTTCCGCCTGACTACTTCCGTTTGTGTTAACATTTATCTAATAATATTAAGTAGAGTAATCTATTTGAATGTCAGCATACAGTATCTATTGTCAATGTTGATAAAATTCCTCTTTATAAAGTGGTCGTTGAAAAATTGTCAACAGCTGATACAAATATGTCGTAGGCGGCAGCGCATGGTAGCTTTCGTCTTCGAGACAATATAACTTACTAGAAGCATGCATGTCTGTTTCACATAATGACTTAGTATTAAGCTGGAGGATTGTAGAGAAATTCGTGAGGCGGTGCTATTCACCTTATTTTATCAGCATTTATGATAACAATACTTACGTAATTTACTATTTGACAGCTGAATTATTCTGAAACTAAAAATATAATGCTCTGATGGTATTGTACAATAATCAAAACATTCCGCGGGAAAAGGCCAGTTTTCTAATAGACTCATTTCGCGATCAAGTCCATAGAGTCGTCGACGTCGTTCATCAACTAGCAGCTAACCGAGAGCTTACCGTATGGTCGTTTGGTCGAGCCGTCTGGCCGGCCGCGGCCACGTCACGACCGACAAGCGTCACGACCACCGTGTCCTTACTGGATAAATACGTCACTTTATTGGTTCAAAGCACGTTAATAGCAAGATTGAGCTATTCACTCTAGATTAGATCATTTTACAGCTATTGTTTTAACCGTTTATCCATGACAGAGGCCTTCTAGCAGCTTAAACAAAAGTCAACTTCTCATCCTGTACGAACCTAGTTACTTACTTTAGCTAGTTACTATAAAGTCGTCAACGTCATCTGCCTACAGCATGCTACATCCAGCAGCAACTGAGAATAAGAACAAAGTCCGCTTATCGTATGGTCGTGTCGGTCGCGTTACGACCGGCGAGCGTCACGACGGCCGTGTCCTTATTGAAGGATAACGTCACTTTCTTATTCAAAACATGTTGATAGCAAAATTGAGCTATTAATTCTGGATTAGATAATTGTACAGTTGTTGTTTTACCCATTTAGCCATAACAGAAGCTTTCAAACGACTTGAACTCCGACACAAGAGTCAGCTTCCTGGCCTGTGCGAACTTAGTTACTTACTCATTGTAGAGCTTTGTTTTTTTTTTGCGTAATATAATTATTTCTTTCATCGCCAGCAATTCCTTTAAAGTCATCAACGTCATCTACCTACAGCATGCTACATCCAGCGGCAACTGAATAAGAACCTAGTCCGCTTATCGTTTGGTCGTGTCGGTCGCGTCACGACCGGCGAGCGTCACGACGGTCGTGTCCTTGCTGGCTGGCGGACAACTCAACACGTCACTAGCTTTGCCCAGGACGTTTTGATCGAGTTATTGAGTTATTAACTTTGGCTTACCGTGTCTGCTAAGAGAACGAAGCTATATGTCGGAAAAGCTCGCATTTGACCATGAATATGAAGCAATTGTCGAACTGTACTCAAAGAAACTTGACAACCAGTCTAGCGTAGCATTTTAGAAGTTGAGAAGAAAATAGTTTCTTTGATTAGAATTGTGTGAGATTGACTGTTTGAGTAACGGTATTTTTACTTTATTCGCCAGTAGTAGTGTGCAACGTTACAGTAGGTATATTAGACTGAAATAAATGTTACAGAACTTACAGAAATTCTAAAATGTACTGCCCTATCGTAGTACATTTTGGAATTTCTGAAATTTTCTTCATATTAGAAAGGTTTTAAAAAATAGTTTTACTTACTTATATACAACATACTTTTAGAACGTAACTATTTAAAAAGAATATTTCTTAAATAAATCACCTAAAAACTTATCACTAAAAGCAATCTCTTCCAGATCAACAATGTGACCCGGTGTGGCATACAAGAAACAATACCGAGTAATATCGTTGTCATATCAAAACATCGTAAGTTTGCTTTTCAAAATAGCATAAAACAACCGTTCTGCGCTATGACTTTATCCGAGACAGGCTAGTGACACCATCAGGTTAGATTCTGGAGGATAATCTAAGAAACTTTTAAATTATAAAAATGAATCTTATTTAGTCGAGGGTGTCGTTCGTTAACGTTTAAAAGGTACATAGTCATAGTAATTTATTCGTAAAACCAATTTACATGTCCAGCTTAATGATATAAACAATTTTGTAATAATAATATAGTAACCAAAATAACAATACATACCTACATATAAAAGTAAGCGAACTAAAATAAAATACGACCTAAAATACTTTTTTTTTCGATATTAAGATAGAAGCAAGGACATAAAATAATTCTTCAGTACAATGCGTAAGCGTAGCGAGCACGAAAACGTTTGAATTTTTTAGCAATCTTAGTATTTCATAAATTGAGCCACTATATTTAGCACTGAGTGAGGATTGGGGGGGTTGAAACTCTCCTCACGGCGCGGCGTCCGCAAATTTATCCTTATGGTGACTTGCCATCATCCAATAAATCCCACCCAATCAGAGTTGTCCAAGATCATGAGTGTTGGTGGCCCTGGCTTAAAGTAGATTCACAATAACCAATAATACGTGTGATTTTCATGTAGATATGCAATTCAATTCAGTCTTCTATACTTTAAAATTAATTATCTACCTACAGATTTTTTTCATTTTTATTTTTAGTAATTTCAGACGATTTCGATGATTCGATGGCGTATGTGAATCCACCAACCCGCACTGGGCCAGCGTGGTGGATATGGCCCAATCACCCTTCGTGGATAGGCCTACGTCCTTCAGTGGACTATTAAAAAGGCTGATACAGTACAGTACTTTCAGACGACATACCAACGCCACACCATCAGAATTTAACACCATTGGCTTTTTAGTGAAGGAAAACATCGTGAGGCACTTTGTGTACGTCTGTAGAAGAAATTCGATGGCGTAAGTGAATTCACCAACCCGCACTGGGTCAGCGTGGTAGATATGGCCTAAACATCCTTTGTGGGTAAGCCTACGTCCTGCAGTGGACTATTAAAAGGCTGATACAGTACAGTACAGTACTTTCAGAGGTAATGTTTACTTGTCTTGTTAGTTGTAAAAAGGTTTGATCAGTGATGTACACTCCTTCACCGCAGCATGGTCACTGCCCGCATGCAAGTCGGCATATCAAAGCTGTGTCTCGGCTGAATTAAACCGCAGTAAAGTCCGCCCGCTATCTGCGCATCTGGTTAAATATGGGCCTACCCTAAATCGCGACGATTTTTTTATCTGTGTGAGAACGTCGCGACAGGTACACTGACCTTGTTTTGTTCACTACTTTACTATGACAAAGATATTTAAGACAATTGACCAATTGTTACGAGTTGTAACCGACTGCCGAAAAAGGAGAGGGTAGACAACATAACATAAGTAAGTTAAATGTAGTTATATTTCATTATCATCAACATTGTCGCCATCGTCATTATGAAATAAAATATACATACTAAATAAAATTGATAAAATATTTAAGAATTGTTATTAACATCACATTATTAGAAATAGAGTCCTTACTGTCCTTAAAACAAATAGGTTAAAGTAGTTATTAAATCCTCGAATGATGAAAATGATCGCGAAGCATACAAACGTGCTAAGTAAATGCAAGTTTCTTTCATTCTGTCTTATTGGAAATGTAGGTATAGTCGAGGCCTATGTCTTCAATATTTTGAACGGTAGTCAGGTCTGCGCAGACGTCACCCGTTACTCTATTTGATATTTGATGAAAACTTCGTGAGGCAACCTGCAAACAAATATGTAAGGGGGCCTCCAGTACAACAAACGTGACATTTTAGGAACTTTTTACTCGCTATTAATAACGATAAGAGGAAAAGTGGCTCCGACACGGTACGGAACCCTTGTGTGCGAGTCCAACTCGCACTTGGCCGATTTTATTATTTTGACACCCCAACAGCTGTTTAGAGCAAAATGCTGCCATTACTAGATGATTAACTTGTCCAAACGACTGCCATCAATACCACCATCCAGCTTAAGGAACGCTTCCACCGCAGCGACGTAATGACAAAATTATACCAAGTATTAGCGCGTTAATAAAAATTTGTAGCGGGGCTTAATGGGGTGGCAAGGCGTCGATTACGGCGAAGATCTGTGAAATATGGCGTTAATAGGAATATTTTTTGGTACAAAATATTGGTAGAGCAGAATAAGTTTTAGTCTACATTCTGAGAGAGTTACATATCAAGACATGTTATCAAGTTTAGAATTTATTTTTAGAATGTTCTATGACTTAGAACATCGACATTTTGAAGTGAAAATTTCTTTAGCGGCATTGTGCATTTTTGGGTTCAAAATGTCAAATTCGCGTCAGGACACGTGACCTGATCGAAAATTCGTAAGACGGCGCAGAGCTCGTGTGCGTGTGTGATTTTGTATTTTATCATAAAGTGATAGTACTTTATATGTTCGAGTTTTCACTCCTGTCGGTATTTGCGAAGTGCAACCTTTTGCTTTTTTAATAAGACTCATAGCGTAGGTTGAGCGCAAGTGTTCCTTATTAATCACCAAAGTGAAGCAACAGTCGTCGACACGGTCAGTTTTAGGATGGATCACCGCGAGACGCATTTACAATGGAAGGCTGCCGTTGCTTGGATGACACGCACGAAAAGTCTTGGCTTCGGTGGTTTCAACAGTTTAGCCATATCATTTATTTGAGTTTGAGATTTGTAGTCGCCTAAAGAGCTCTAGGTCTAGACTTCTATGCTAGCCAAGGGGCCGGAGGGGTTTATCATTTGCTTATTTTTGATGACATGGGGGGTGGGGGGTCTAAGATGTGATTACGTCATCAATAGTTATTTATTTCTTTTCGCATATGTATGTTAAAGCCCTCTAAGCTAAATCTATTTTCTTATTTCTATAATTAAATCTGCTGCTCATGAATCCATAAAAAATGAAAAATGTATACAGGTAACAATGTTTACGTAAGAATGGGGGGGAGGGGTAAGAACTTTATATATAATTGTATTGTATAAATTGGATAATATATAATTGTAATAAATCTGCTTGCGTAATACTTGAACGGCCCCAACCAGTCTAGACGTACCTACTTAGGTACCTACCTAGTACAAAGGTATAAGTAGTCTTTGATGTTAATTCAATTATTTATAGCAACATATGTAATTTTTACATGCTGTTATTAAATAACATATTGAAATTATGTCAAATACATATATGACCTTTTAAGGCCATGGCAAATTATTGATTACATTTGGATGGCTCGATACTAATTTGTCATTACAAAATTAAAAATAAATTGTCACCTCAAAAGCAAAAAAAAAAAACGAATTGTGTATTACAAAATTAAAATTAAATCATCATTACGAAATTAATACAATAAATTATCATTTCAAAATTATGGCCACATTAAAATTATAAAAAAAAATCTATGTCGCGACATAGTTCCGCTTAACAAAAGACATCACTAGAATCTTGCTTGCTTCTTCATAATTTCAGAACAGTATTATTTTAGAAGGAAAAGAAGAAAGGCATGTTTTAAAAGCAATAAAAATACAAGAACATCTTGATTAGCGCCTCGCACCAGTGTCCACATAGATTTAATAAGCCACCCCTCGCCGTGACCACAACCATCGACTGATCACACTCTACATTTTGGGTGTTGTTACACCGAATTTAATGTTACTTTGTAATCTGTATCCTCTAGAGAAACTTGTAAACTTTCTACAGACCGGCACTGGGCAAGTGTGGCGGTTATGGCTCGACTATGGAACGGTACGTGGACTATTAAAAAAGACGGAACCAATACTAAGATTTTTCTTCACCATTTCAACGTTAAAGTTAAGCTCGTATTTGACCTGTGATTTTGAATTGTTATTTTGAATTAGAAATGAATATTTCAATTAGTTTGAACTATGGCAGATAAAGTAATATTTGTTTTGTTCCAATAGGTACTTAGGTATGGCTTGGAAAAGTGAAGCTTTAGTTAATTTCCCTTTCGCCTTGAAGCTAATGTTAGCATTACTCTTGCCAGTACAAAGAATTTAAGCTCTTTTTTCTCTACAATGTCTAGTCAATGCTAGACGGTAATTGGTTACGCTACGGTGTAACAGCGCCCCCAATCGACACCACAATTCCGCATTTATACCGAAAAGGGCAATAATTCGTGTTTGTCCATCCGCCATGTCGGCCAAAGCTAACACACGAGTGACGGCCGATTCCACCAAATTAAATAACGCTCGCCTAATATCGGCTCGTGGGTAAATACTCCATTCTAAGATCAACTCGAGGGTTATTTTTGGTCAGTAAATGTTTTACTCTTACGTGTTTGAACAGACTTCCAAAAAATCCGAAATTCACAATTTGCTTTGTTGCATACTCGAGTCAGTTCCTTATTTATTCCTGTAGAAATGAATTTTTCAAACTTCATTTTTCAACAGAGGAACTTATAGGATGAGGTGTATAATCCCCATCTAATAAGTTCCTGTGTACTCTCCATCCTAAGGCTATATGGAAGACATCACTTTAAGCAATGAGGCCGCCAGATGTCACACTATTGTAGTAGAGTATTTCAAATTGATATATTATAGGGACGTAGTATCGTACAGTTTTGGGAAATAAACTTCGCCTACTGGTCTAAGAGCCGCTGAAGATCGACCTTCTCCCACGTGATAACCAAATGGGAAGTCTGAACACTTTTCGATAGGAAAGCTATCATGGGCCTATTTGTATGTAAAAATAACATTTCATAAGAAGTATGTCTCAACTGGTTGTCATATGGGTGAAGGTTATTCTTCCACGTCTCTCCTCCTTTATTGATTTCCACTAATACCAGTCGGGAGCAGCTTGCACCCTATTCGATTTTGTGGAAATATGTATTGAGATCAATAGATGACGTCCTTGGTCTTCACTCAAGAATGTGTCAACTCTAACGCCTATCAGTCCTGCTCCATGTTTTTTGCCCTGCTCACTGTCATTTCAATTTTTCAAACCGCTGGGTTATGTCTTTAACTTGCAATGCATCTTCTCATAATACGAATACAACGGTGTTGACACCATACCGTATCAAGTTTCAAACTATAAAAAGGTGCCTGATTCTATAAGAATCTCGATAATTTTCATCAATTTCCCCTAAACCTAAGCAGCGGCCGACGAATGGCTCTGTTCAAACAGACGAACGGACGTATCTCTTCATTAGGGGTCTTCCGGACCCCTCGGGGCCCCAATCAAAGACTGACTTGTTGTTTCAGCGGCCAACTTGAGGAAAGTTCGGTTGAGTGTCCGAGAAAGCTGTGTCAGTTTGTAAGAGGTAAACGAGTCGTTGGACCTAGACTAAGTTTGAGGTTTATAGCTGAAAGAGCATCAATACGGAAAGCTGGTATAGCCAAGTTGTTAATAAACTGGACTCTACAATTTAACGTGACATCTGAACCACAGTAACGCTCAGTTGTAAATGCTGCCCGTGGTCACCCATCCGAAGACGGTTTGTGCCGGCCGTTGATTCTTTGGTTGCTTCACATCGCTAAAACATTATTTATTAACTCAAGAACAATAATAGCTATTATTCTCACTATAGGCCTTATTAGTAAGCTCTAAGTAGCCCAACGAGCTATGGAAAGGGCTATGCTCGGAGTCTCTCTGCGAGATCGAATCAGAAATGAGGAGATCCGTAGACGAACCAAAGTTACCGACATAGCCCAACGGATTGGCAAGTTGAAATGGCAATGGGCAGGGCACATAGCGCGGAGGGCTGATGACCGATGGGGTTGAAAAGTTCTTGAGTGGAGACCACGTACCGGCAAGCGCAGCGTAGGACGTCCACCCACAAGGTGGACGGATGACCTCATTAAGACCGCAGGATCGCGCTGGATGCAAGCCGCTTCCAACCGGTCTTATTGGTGATCCATAGGGGAGGCCTATGTCCAGCAGTGGACGTCCTTCGGCTGATGGATAGAATAGCTATTAACAAGTGTACTAATGTTAATCTTCAAAATTCAATAGGTACTTAATGTTTTTGAGACCAATATAATTATGCTTGGCCAAATACTTAGATGCGCAGTTATTTTGTACATATACAATATTATTATGCATTTGTTCTCAATGCATAATAACATTCGATCAAAAATAACCGAAACGGTCAAAATCACCGTCCACCCAATAATGAATCGTAACCTCGCAATTACACGGATGACCAACCCTTCAGCACGCGGGCCGGGCCGCGCGGGCCGATCGATCCCAAAAATACCGGAGTCCGGAAAACGATCCGGATTCCGCACACGTACTGTCAATATAGAATCGCGATGATTGTGATGCAGGGACTATGAACAAAAATGTTACGGCGCGCGTATTGAAAATAAGTAGGGGGACAGTTTGGTTTTGTCTGTCCGATTTCTCGTAAAAACGGCTGGCGACGTAAATGTAAAGGTCAACTTTGGTCATTTTTGTTGGTTGTCATGAATATTGTATTAAAAACATATGCGCTCAATTTTGAAGGCATTACTTGACAGATTTAAACTAACTAAAATTATATCTGTCTTTTTGACTGCGGTCTATTTGACATGGAGAGCACACTTTAAAATTATATTTAGAGCTGTCAAAACGCCTTTAAAATTGCACCTAATATGTACTTTAATAACTTATCATAAGTCGAGAGAAGAGTCATGTCACGAAATGAACCCTGAACATGATGGTAAGTGGCAAAAATGGGAGAGGATGACCAAAAAAATGTGGATAAGTTGTGTGAAAGATGATAGTTAAGCAAGAAAAAGGAGTTGATGAAGAGATGACGTATGATAGAGTGAAGTTGTGAAAGAAAACATGCTGTGCCACCCCTACGTAGTGGAATAATGACATCATAATAGAAGAAAAAATGCCAAGTCGTAGATAAGGGTTAGATGATGATGGTTTTTAGTTATCTCCAGATTTGCTAATATTTTGATTACAATCTACGTTAAAGAAAATAGTTTATGTATAACATATTGATATTGTAATAAAAATATTATGAATATTTAAATAAAATATGTTATGAATATTTATTTATAAAGTACAGATATTTTGGAGATGAATTTTCGAAAAATAGCACCTGATTCAATCAAACCCGATCCAATCAACTATCTATACACTAATGTTTTTTAGTACTTACCTCAGAGCAAATAAAAAAATCAAGAGGGAACGTCGTTGAACAGTCAAGTGAAGCCGGTTTTTTATAAATGTGTGAGTGCGTCGCTGTTGCACCGCCATAGTTCGACTGTCAAGCCAAGGCGTAGTTCCTTGTACTTTGATGTGTGTGTAATTGTCTGTTCACGGCGAGGCGTACTTTTGATTGGCTTCACTTGTATGTTCTGAGGTACTTACTTAAAATCTGTATAGAAAACATACCTCCATACAGGTCTTTCTTGTGCAGGAGCCAGTATTATTTTCTAAATAAATCATTTTATATTTGCTTGTAGGTATCTAATGAAGAAAATTTTCTTACACGTGTAACTTTTAATACGTATAAACCAAAGAATAAACAGGTAATCAACCCACCAGATCTCAATTAACTTAAACAAGATAAGATATAACCCTCACGACACTAAACAGGTAGATATAAACCGCACAAAGAAAGCGGGAGCGGTCCATTATACCCCAACACCCGCTTCATTATAGGCCGGATTAGCGGAAGGGTTAGCTTATTGAAGAAATTCCGGATAAAACGGTATTAAAGGATTCTTACAAGAAAAGTCTTTGGTTTTCTTTTCTTTTTCTTACACGTGGTTAATTTTCTGGTGGTCTGAAAATATTACTATTCTTATATTACGGGATATTATGGGACTAATCACGCAATTATACGAGATAAATGCCTCTCATTATCACGGCTTTTTGAAACTACCTGTAATCCACGGATTTATATGAAAATACTAATGTAACCTATAGCCGTGGTGGTCGAGAGGTAATGACACCCGCCTTACAATCGTGAGGTTGTGGGTTCAAATCCCCGGTCCCGTACCAATGAGTTCTTTGGAATTTATGTACGGAATTTCACGCCACTGGCTTTTCGGTGAAGGAAAACATCGTGAGGCAACCTGCATACGTCTGTAGAAGAAATTCGATGGTGTATGTGAATCCACCAACCCGCACTGGGCCAGCGTGGTGGATATGGCCCAAACACCCTTCGTGGGTAGGCCTACGTCCTGCAGTGGACTATTAAAAAGGCTGGTACAGTACAGTACTAATGTAACTACTAAAATATTTGTTTTTCTCAATTTGTAGACATGCCTGTAAAATAGTAAGTATAGATCGCGCCACACAAGTTGGCGGATGTGAAGTTAGCTACAATCTCCGCAATATCCTGACTGAATCTATTGCGCAGCTTGTAACTTACTTACTTAACATCCGCCAACTTGAGGTTCGGCCTATACCTATATTTTTTTTAATGTAAAAGAGACTGGTTTTTGTCTGTTTAAAAAGTTTGTCATTTTATAGGTAGGATTGATCGCATTATCGTAGTTTATGTGCTTATTGTAAATTAGTAGATTTTTTTGTAAAAAGTAGGCGACTTCGTAAAAAACTTCATAACTGTGGGTGGAATATCATTAAGAAAAATTAACTCTGTTTCACGTTTTGGGTACCTAAGCGAAATATCAGCGGCTTTATTACGCAAGATCTAAAGTAATCCATTAGCCTTCAAGAAGCTTAGACATGGCTTAAACTTAAGCTAAGGATGTCAAATTAAGCTTCACGGTATTTCATGAAAATTGATTTCGTGAAAATTATTGGCAACAAAATTACCAAATAAGGTTGGTTTTGTTATATTATGACCTGCATAGTAATGAGCAACTTTTACTATGGGACCAACTCGGTATTCGAGAAACTGCAACACTGGACCTATAGATATTTTTTCTCGAAGTCCTGATTGGTCCCATAGCAAAAGTTGTTCTTTATGATGAGTGGTTATAGTATTACATAATCATTTTATTGACACGTATAGATTTCGTGGTACATACCAACAAGCCAGAGTCTCAATAAGAACAAGAAGCAGGCAGCTTTCCAAAAATTGTCAATATCTCGCGTCATATTCCCAATATATCTTGTTAACCCGGCGCGCGGTGCGGCGGGTACAATATACCCCATATTTATTGTTATTTTTCTATTTCGCCGGCAGATGTGCCCGCCCTGATTTACGGGCTCCGTATTACGGACGTGAATTATAACGCACTGGTCAGGGAAACGGCTTGTTTTTGGCCAAACACTGAACAAATAGTGCCGCGTAAACATTGTGGCTGGCAAGTTTGGGAGGCTGGCAGACTCTGCTGGAGAAACTATTATTTATTTTTAATGTCATGTTATTTCTGTTCATAATAGTATTACAATTAACGCATGCGACGATCTTATAGTTTTTTTTATCATATTTTTGTGAGCTGATTCTATTCTAAATTCATTAAGTACAATCTCCTGTACTAAGCGAAAAGAGGGTGATAGGGCCATCGTTATAAATAACTTTTACTACGGATCTGATTACCTATTATTTTCCACAGCGCTACGGTGGCCCTGGGTCCCGGTTGTTTTAAACGTTTAGCCCTATCAGAGGCTTTCAGGTGGCTTATAAACTCTGACTCTAGGGCTAGCCTCCCGGAGTTTACGAACTTACTTACCTCAATAATTAGAAATAAAAATACGATGCGCTATAAGGTCAGTAATTTTGATAGGTAGGATAAAAGGGTTTCTTTTTGCTAGAATGCTGTGAATCATCATCATTTACAGCTATATTACTCTGTATTAACATCTAATAATTTATCTGTAGAGTGTATAGAGATATAATCAGAACATACCACTAACAAACAACCCTAACTAAAGTAAGTAAACGGTAACTAGAAACTATGGAGCAAAAACCTTTTGTGTCTAATTTATAAATAAATTCATACCAAACCTACAATACAAGCCGGTACACAAATATTGTAGTAACCTACACGTCCGCTCCGTGCGAGGTCCCGCGTTAGACTACAATAAATCACCGGTGCTGCCGCCCCGCGACAATATGTGGAAACATGTGTTTACGGAGGGAGTTAATTTGTCGAATTTATCTGCCTGTCTCGCGGGGTATTGAGAAATATTGCGTTTCTTGACTTATGTGCACTTGTTTCGCTTGTTTTTCTGAAATGGGTTCATGAGATTAAACTTTTCTTTGAACCTGTCTTTTCGACTTATTTTTCTGTTATTATATTTTATTTTTAGTATGTACCTAATGATAATTGTTATACTATTCTGAGTTTCAAAAAACTTCCTAAACAAGTAGTATTCTCATTAGAATTCCTAAGAAATGTATATTTTTTTCTAATTTCTGTCAGAATAGCATAGGGAAATATAAAAAATCAAAATAGTAAAATCGAATTAAAAATGTCACCAGAGTCACTAAAACTACCTATTTCATCTGTAGAGTATCTATTGCTGCGAATAGCTTTTCTATACTTATATAGTCGACCAAGTGCCATACTGTTGGAAACGGCTTGTATCCAACAAATTTTTGCAGACCATTTGTAATAAATATATTACATTATTTCTCTTAAAAATCATACACATTTTCTAAACATAAATCGGTCTGTAAGACCCGGTATTGCAACCATGGCATTAATACTAACACACGCCAACTTCATGTCAAATAAAATCATGTCATTATTTCTCCACGTTCAATTAGCTGAGCTGTCAGTCAGTCAGTTTGTCAGCCTCGTTAATTGTATCATTCAATTTATCAGGTCAATACAGCAGTTGGCGTAATTTTATGCAAAATGGTGGTAATTTGTCATCTCTGTGGACATTCATGTCCTCGAGTGAAGCAACGCGTAGTAAATATGTTTTTGATATTAATTTTTTATGACGTTTTGAACATTTATATTTTACAGATATTAAAGATTTTATATGCTGGGTGCTAGCTGACTCCAACCAATCTTTTTGAATAGCCAAAGGAGAGGCATACGTCCTGTAGTGGACGTTCTACGACTAAAATGATGAATGATGACGAGATTTTCTATTAGAAGAACTTAGGTACCTACCTACTTTTGGTAGATATTGCACACAAAGATTTTCTTTCTTCATAAATAATGAAAATCAATTATTTCAACATTAAGTAAATATTTTGTCACAGCAAGCATAAAAATTAGTAATTGTAGAACAAAAGATTTATTGCGGGATTAGACACGCCCTCGATAATAAACTGAGGCAAGAGTCTGTCATCAACCTTATCTTACGAAAAAAAACCGCGAAAGTAGAGTTGGGCTAAACAAATAATGCACAGTGGTTTTCAACTATTCCGTAATTGACACACAAAATTAACGGGTGATGTGTGTGTTAGGCGCTAAACTGAATCAAATGATCAATATGGACAAAATTGTACAAGTTTTACTGTGAGTCTCAGTAGTACCAGGTTTGCTATAGGAATATGGGAAAACATAACAATGGCAAATTCATAAGTATTGAAGTGCCAAATCCACTAAACAAAAATTAATAAATACAGCTTACAAAAATTAACTATACCCATGGATTTATCATATACCTACTTCTTGCGTTGTAGCATGTTGCGGGTTACAGTTGATTTTTTATTTAATTGGGGTTTAAACTGCGGCGATTCACAAATTATGACATAATATGTAGCATTTCAGCTGTATCACATGCTTAATATCTTAAATAATTAATAAGTATAGTACATTAAATTAAAGCCTACTTACATTAAAAAAAACTGTCACCTACACCATGCTACAGCGCATTAGGTAAACCTAATCTTGAATATACCTGTATTATGAGACAAGCGTAGTCAATGACAACTGAATTCAGCAAACCAATCCCACAAAACCTTTAATTACGAATATCATTTGTCCAAAGTTGTACCAAACGCATTGTAACAATTAAACACCAGACAAAATCATCAAACGAACCCCAGTTGATTTGAATAACCCAAGTCACGTGCTTCAAATAAGCAGTGCTAACAAGCGCTGTATCGCTTGCACTGATTGCTAATTGATTAGATTAAAAATTTTGGCCAAATCCGATGCCGCATTGTTACAGGGGGGCAGCCCTAGGGAATTAATTAGGTATTTTAATAGCGGTGTCTTTTACAATTTGCGTGTTGACAGTTGCATTGGCTGGTAATCTTGTTACTGTTTAAAAATCAGCATCCTGTAAGGTGTTCAATAAAGAGAAAAAAAGAAATTCTGTTACTTCATTATTATTCAGTATGTACCTACAATTTTTGTGATGTATTTTATTTTTTAATATTTGTTTAGTAATTTGTACGATTTTTACATAATTAATGTAAGTAATGTTAATGGACTTGACGCGTAACATATATCTATAACATGGTTGAATCAACTGAAACTGAAAAATAGAATGGGTTAAATGGTTTTTGCCGATAGCATCAGAATTTTGCTATAATTATGTGGTAAAAACAAAACAAAAATTAATAAATAATTATTAATTTATAATTATGTGGTTATTTTGACTACAACCTGTCTTATTTTAGGCAGTGATGAGGTCCAAGATATAACGCGCTTATCTACCTTTGAGAAGAATTCAACCACTCTGAGGGTTTTCAATCTAACTGCTAAAAAAACTGTTTCATAATACGAAAGAGTAGACTTGCTTATAACTATAAAATCAAGCCATATCGAACAAATAGCTTTGTTTAAAGACATTATCCTGCAATTTAGAATTCTATCTTAATTACACATTACTATAGTGGTCAAATTAGTAGCAAAGATTTGGTGTTTCCTTAGACGGAAATTGCAAAAAAGCCCTACTAAACAACAAACTATTTAAAATAAAGTAAGTTTACATTTTTTTTTACAAATGGCTCGTTTTTGTCTAAATTTTACCCCCTGCTGTAAACCAAGCTCCAGGGGAAGAATATTTCCAATTTATGTCCGGAAACACGTTGCAAATCCAAATGCCGATATTACGTACAAATTGCGTAACATTTTCAAAATACCGCACTAAATCTTTATTGCTGCCGCGACTATATTTGAGACTCTAAAATTGTCCCCCGAAAACATCTTGACACCCTAAACGCCATGTTTTATTCTCTCGAATATTTTTATTTGAATACTCGTGTATGGAAGGAAATTTAGTTTGACAATGGAACTGTTTAAACAGCTAGCTAAATCTAGTCTGGTCAGCATCATGTGGTGAGCAAGTTGATCAGCTAAATTACTGAGTTATTTAACTGCTTTAATTCTGCTACAATAAGTTTAAAAAATATGTAATTCAATATTTGTTACAGATGTGTTGTTAGTTATTACTAAAAGCTTTTTGCTACATGTTTAGATATTTTGCTACTTTAGTTAGGTAGTCACTTAGCTTTTCGTTTCGGTTTTTGTTTCGTAACTTCTAAGAAACTCTCCAGTGACAAATTCTGTTGCGTAATAGCTCTGAATTAGTTATCCAAGTCATCCTTTACCTTACCTTACCTTAGTGACACATTCGGCTAGTAATATAATTCTTCCTGTCAATGCTGTCAGTCCATCTTAATGGTCCAATATTTACTGATACTTTATGTTTATTGTTTTGTCTAACTCCAATTTCCTGGTGTCAGACCGGCGTTCTGCAATATCTAAAGTATTTCAAGGGAGATCTAACAAACGACTGATAAGATGTTACTGCTGATCATTTAAATCTCACCCACTGAATACTCACATGTATGAAAAGCTGGTTTGAAAATTGAGTTAAAATGACAGCGGTGCGCGTAGTGATTCGCCCCGTGGTTGCGTTAAAGGCATTAGGGGCCAAAATTGGATTTGTTCAGGGGCATTTTATTGGTACACTTGTTACGAATTTGGGCACAGTGGGCGAGTTAAAAAAGCTCTTTGTCAAGGTGTCTGTTGTGGGGACGGAAAATGGCAGTAATTTAACTGGATCAGCGGATTATTTATGGTTTTCTTGTTCATTATCTTGGAGATTTTTCGTTGCATGCCTTATTTCAGAACAACTTCCAATTTTTTTCCTTAAGCTGATATGATAATAAATGGATAGGAGTTACTTTTTTTTTATTAGTAATATGAAAATGATATGCGTTCAGTTTTAAAATTCATAACTTAAAAATTCCTTACTTATAAAAATTGAATTCAGTCAGAATTCAATTTTTGTGTCCTCTTAAAGTCACGATCAAGGTAGAAGGTTATTAGGACGTGTCAGCGTCCACAACTGATTATATTGTAGTTCAGATTCTAAATTTTTAATGCAAAGTATAGCAATAAGTACTTACAAGGACATTTCATAAATAATCATTTACCTACTACAAATCTCATGTCTTACCACATAAATACTTATTTAATTTTGTTCCCCCAAAATAGTATCAATAAATCCATGTTTTTTACTAAAATAAAAACCGCATATTTATCCATACAAACAGAATTAGACATGTGTTGACTCACTGAGATAAGACGAACCATTGTTTTGTGCATTTTGCGGGTAGAATAGGTACCTATTTATTTGACGTATGTGGAATGAATCAGCCCCTGAGGTGTATTTATTTGCGTACTTGCTTCGGTGGGCAATGTTTGTGATTTGTCGCTTTTTGTTGAGTCCTTTTTTGGTCAAGTAAATTTTGGTTTGTATCCACTGGGAACTTTTCGTTTAAAGTAAAAGATTTTGAAATGATTTTTGAGAAAGGTGTTGTTGAAATTTAAGTTTTTTTTCTGCTCTACCAATTACCTATTCATTTTATTTATTCACTATAGACACTGTTAATCGCTGTTCAAGTAGAACATAAATGCTCAAATACATATACGGTAGCCCAGTTAAGGTTTGTAGTTCCACACACAACTCCACCCAAAACTTCAGGATGTACCTATATATGCAGATTTTCTTGCGATATTGTTCTTCTCCGATAAGCCAAAATAATGAAAACATGAACTATATTATTGCAGTCTAACCAGTCTACTCAATCAAGTAAATATTGTGTAACCCTGTTAAACTACGGCTACAGTAGGTATTCCGACAGAGGGCGCCGTAACCGCATTACCGAGACAATGACTTGACGAAGGAAATCTGATTTGGGCCCCGCGTTATTTTAAACCGGTTCATTTTACATTCAGTTTGTGGGGTGGAACTAGCTGTAGTTCGCTTGGTTATTTTATAAAGTGTAAAGGAAATTTAAGGCTTTATCAAATAATGATCATGTAGTTACATTACAGCCTGCTAAAATACAACTTAAACAGTGAGAACTTGGATATTTTCGCAATTTCAGATTACTACTGACTGGTGTTGGCGGCTGGTAGAGATCTTGGCCATTTTGTAAAAGTCGTATTTCTCCACGTCGCTTCTGTATATTTGTCTGTCTGTGCAAATATAATTATAATGAAATAAAACGGTATCTTTTGGAGCTCTGCTTTATGGCTAGATGTCGATTTCTTGGTGTTTATAGATCTGATTTCATACAGCTCTATCTAGATGAGAATTTTCTGAAAAGTGATTGGTCGCCACGAAATGGAACTCAATAGAATGTTACGTTTTAAAGCTCTAGTTAGAAAGCAATGGTTAACTGACTACCTCATGATCAAGTTCTCAAGATTGCATTGGTGAGATGTATTGTTCAGCTGGTAGGTACTCGTGTCCCTGTTTATCTAATTGAGTTAAGAAAGAAGAACTAAACTACAGTACCGTACCTTTCAAGATTTTGCTAGAAGGCGGCGGGTCCCGACACCACGGTGGGTCGCCATGCCCGGAGAAGTCTCTCAGCTTTAGGTGGCTGATGGTCAGCCTAATGATGGAGGCCTTGTCCAGCTAGCTGGTGATGGCAGCCGGTAGGAGAAGCATCTTGGCCAGCTCGTGGAACTCGTAGATCTCTTTCCCACCGTACCTTTCAGAGGTTTGCTAAAAGGGAGTGAATAGCTAATGGTGAAGCGGATGGTGAATGCCTTGTCCAGCTGAAGAATGTATTTATCATATATAAACAAAATCCTTAAACAGCACCATCTAGTTAAGAAAGAAGAACTAAACAGAGCTCTAAGACCGTACCTTTCAAGGCTTTGCTAGAGGGCGGCGGGTCGCGACTCCACGGCGGGTCGCCATGCCCGGAGAAGTCGCGTAACTTCAGGTAGCTGATGGTGAGCCTGATGATGGAGGCCTTGTCCAGCTGGCTGGTGATGGCAGCTGGTAGGGGCAGCATCTTGGCCAGCTCGTAGAACTCGTAGTTCTCCTTTCCGCGGCGCGAGCGAGCCGCGTCGCGACTCTTCTCTTTCCGCAGCTCGAGGATGCTGTGGACAAAACTTGCTGTTAGACTTTTGGTTACAAAGTACCAAAGTAAGTTTGTATAGATCGGGTAGCCAAGCCTTAGTGTCAGTATTTTTTTAACTGTCTGAAGAGTTGACTGAACGGACAAAATAGCCAGGACTTAGAATTCAGCCTGTCATCAGGGCCACGGCTGCGCTAAGTTGTAAATGCCACCTGCGGTGACCCATCCAAAAACTGTCGAGTCAAACTTTGTGTAACTTCGGTTGGTGATAAATAAGTAACACCTAGGTTGTTAAACTACGTTATGAGATTTTAATAAAATAATTTTAAAGATCGGAACGTTCCAGAATAAGTAGGTACTTTTAACAACTAATAAACTTGATAGGACGTCCAATAACTGATATTTTTCAATCCTTCACATTCTGAATCCTTCAATTGACCATCATGTAGACTAATGGTGAGCGACGATGTGGTATAGTTATTATTATCAGTATATTTGTTGAATTTTCTCACGGTTCAGGGGCTGCATTTTAAAACCTATACGTTTGCGTAAATAGTCACGAGTCCTAATAAGTGCAAAAACGAGCATCGAAGATCTGTGATACTACGACCGGGTTAGCGAAGTATGCGATTCCTATCTATTGGTTCAAAAATTGATCTCCAGAAATATAGAATCAAACGTAAGTGTAAAAATAACTCGTACAATATGTCGAAGCGTAGCCGCCATATCAGCAGTATATCAGTGGAGGAGGAGTGGAGGATACCGGCTCCTCCCTCCCACACCTCTCCCCGCCCACGCGCTAATGACTGGATTTGCATTTCACTGATAAACTGATCAATGGTGGGAAGCAAAGGAAGTTTTAAGGCGACAAAAGTACTTCCCTGTTAAAGAACTGTTTTTGGCATTATTTTTAAACGTTAATACATATGTTTCAATTATTTTACTAGACTGGGAATAAAACCATCGCTATCGTCCTCAGACTTATTCATCCTACTGCTGGGTCCCATCTATTACAGTTCCGTTTCCAAATCTTGTGGATATTAAAATATTGTTTATGAAATTTCATTATCGACTCTATAAGTGGCTCTATGAGGCACGTAATAATTAATTTTATCTAAGTTGAGGCTAGTCCTGGTGTCAGCCTGTATATCTTTGACGTGGATATGCGATTAAAACAGCCGCAATACAATTAACATCCGAGCCATTACAACGCGCAGTAGTAAACGGCACCTACGGTACCCATCCGAAACCTGACCGTGCCAACCATTGCTTAACTTCGATGATTGAAACACCTAGCCAACTTCGCTACTATAATAAGTTAGTAAGGTTGTATAGGCTGGGTGGCTAGCCCTAGTGTCAGAGCCACCTGAAGGCCTTTGATATGACTAAACGGACAAAACAACCGGGGCGTACAATTTAGCATGCCATCCGAGCCACGGTAGCTCGCTGTCAACCACCCGAAGAGAACGAGAAGCTACTATAATGAGAGCAACATTAAGGGCGGTACACACTACACTTTACAACCTCTCCCGGAATGTCCAGTCCGTTCCCGTTGCGCCGAGTCAGCGTGTCCCAGTTTACGACCGGGCGCGATTACACCCGTCCCCGGAGTCCCGACTTTATTGTCACCTGAGTAAGGCCATTCCAAAATTGCCAGTTTATGGCTTGCTTAAGATGGAACGTAAAACTGAGGTGTTTTCGATTTGAGGATGACGAGTGTAGACTGTGTGGTATAGGCTTTATAAAGATTTAGAGTGACTGTTTTGCTCTACTCTACTATAGTATAGCTTTGGTGTTAAAATCTTTAAGCCTTTGACATGAACAAGCAAAAGTAAGTGTGTAAGATGTTCCCTAATTCTTATTTATTTATATTTAATTAAAACAACCAAGGCCTAGGTATAGGTAAGTACGCCGTAATGTGTCATTCGGCCCGCGGTGGCTCTCAATTGCACGCTAAATAAGTTTACTTTTGCCTAATAATAATTCGATATCAAAATGTTTTGAGAAAATCAGAAACAAAGAGACCCGCACGCAAGGACGGCTGAAAGTGCTGTAAAATTAGAAACCACAGGCCGACAAAAATGATAAGGCGTAAATCAAATTAACTTTGAAATACGAGTAGGCGACTCTATGCAAACGCCAGTTCAAACTTCTAACCACTGAGCTATTACAACCAGAGAGATAATGTGGTAGATAGAGAATATCTGAAGGATGAGAATGCATTGATTTAATATGGTATGAGTTAGAAAGAGATATGAAAAATATCTCGATTCAGCGGTTGTTGTTTCTCCCGATAGTGTCAAATTCTAGTTCATATTTGACAGATTTGACACCTCTGTGCAAGATTTTCTATATATTTTTGTGGTTAGAATTGCCTAAGCGACAACAGCGCTTTCTCTGGTTGTATTTCAGCTCTGTGCTTTTAACTGATATAAAAGCTTACTTCAACTGTCAAAGGTCTATAAAAATAAAAAGGTAATAAAAACCAGACCCAAAGAACCCTAGAGTCTATAAATACTTAAAAAATAATGGCTGTAAAAGAGCTTTTTTCCAATTTAAAATAAATCCATTTGAAACGTCTTAAAGGGAAGTATAAATCCGTAATCGGGCTACTACAGCGCTATCAGGAGTAACTACAGCTCGGGGAGCAATAACATTAGAAATATAAAGAAGAAACAACCCTTTAAGATCTGATTCCGCGATACACCTCACTAAATTGTTTAAATATAAATAGCCGTGCGAAGGTACTGTGATGTGAAGAAGCGTTAATATTTTGTTTGTGTGAATTTGATTTTATTGAGAAAATTACCAAATGGATCTCGCATGTTTCCGTTAAGAATCTTATTGGTAAAGAAATTTGTGAGGCGTTGTATTAAAATTAACCAAACGCTAAGTTGCTTAGCAAAAAAATACATTATTCAATATTTGCTTACAAATCTCCAAGAAAAATAAAAAAACAGCGAAAATGTAAATACCTAGAAGTAAGCACCTTATGAACTCTACTAAATTTCTAGTTTCACCTTTTACAATTTATTTACACTTTTTTTGAATATGTCAATAAGTTTAATATAATTGTTTATTATTTCATACCAAAAATAGATATAGAAAAAAATACAATTATCACATAATCTATTTAAAACAAACGGCGGCCTACATGTTTTCGCGGTGTTATATCGAAAGGATACCGCAACGAAAAGTGGATATAATCTTCCAACTTCCATCAGCCGAAGGACGTCCACTGTTGGACATAGGCCTCCCCTTTGGATCTCCAATAAGACCGGTTGGAAGCGGCTTGCATTCAGTGCGATCCTGCGGTCTTAATGAAGTCATTCGTCCACCTTGTGGGTGGTCGTCCTACGCTGCGCTTGCCGGTACGTGGTCTAATAGTTATGTGAAAATATCTTTTTTCAACTGTCATATTATTTTGGTTTATTTTCCAAAACAGAGTTCAATACAAATGCATATCATTATTATCCTAACATCTTTGTAGTAGATAACAAAAATCAATAAATTGTTTAATTTCCAGTTAGAATTAGGCTAATGATAAGAAAAATGAATATAGCCGACATTCACTTGGTTTCGATAATACCCTAGAAAAATACATATTTTGTTTGTTACGTTTTGTTTTAATTAGGTATGTACCAATCATAAACGTTTATCATAAATTAAAAATGTATGAAAGTGAACAAAGCTATGACACTTTAATTTTCAAATTCTCAAAACACTTTTGACTCCGCATGTACCGCGCTGATTTAAACGAAGGGGTCACGTGGTCACTAAAGCGATTAGACGAGGGGAGGGGCGAACATTGTTTAAAGCAAGTTTAAAACGCGGGGGCGGCCCGGACCCCGAGCATTTACTGCATTATCTTGACCAGGCTCTGATATACTACTCAACTTCCAATAACTTCTGTGGATAGAGATAGGTACAGAATTTCTTGAAATTATCATCTTTGAACTTAATTACACTGCCTGGCATCTGGCATCAATGCTAAATAATTTTAGACGTGGTAAATAATATAGCAATACGTATTAGTATCAGTGTTAATAAAATTAGCTAAAGCCCTAAACAGTATCTAAATATCGCGCATATACTGTACTGTATCAGCCTTTTAAAAGTCCACTGCAGAACGTAGGCCTACTCACGACGGGTGATTGGGCCATATCCACCACGCTGGCCCAGTGCGGGTTAGTGGATTCGCATACGCCATCGATTTTTTTCTACGGAAGTATGCAGGTTGTCTCACGATGTTTTCCTTCACCGAAAAGCCAGTGGTGTGAAATTCCGTACATAAATTCCAAAGAACTCATTGGTACGGGACCGGGATTTGAACCCACGACCTCACGATTGCAAGGCGGGTGTCACTACCTCTAGGCCACCACGGCTTCGCGTATATGCGCATCAATAATTATGAAGTAGGTATGAGTATAGTACTCAAGAAGCGCTCGTAGCTTAGATTGACTAGATTTTTCTAAGCGATCACCAAAGTTGCTGATGACGACTTAGGTGACGAAAATAATGATTACCTATTTATCTTTTATTGAAAGAAAACTAACTAACCTGAAGATAAATATGAATACCTACCGAGAATCTTCACTGGAAGTTCTCTACGAACACTTGAATAGTCATGTCTCAGAATTTTAGATATGTCCTACTGAAACACTATAGGTATGGATGGACATATGAAACCATCGACTTGGGATTATTTTTGTTTCACATAAAGCTGTCAAAAGTATTATCTTACCTACCTACCAAACAAAGTTTTCTATGGAAACTTTCCTTCCACACTAGCCTATAAAAAGCTCCGGCAAACAAACAAAATACTTTCAGAAAAACAACTCGCCTCTCCAAACCTTTTTGTCCTGTCCAATTTTTATGACGGACTCCCTCGTCTTAAGTGTCTCCGTACGTGCCCCGACGCTTACACACCTGGGAATCGAACCCACAACTGCACATCTTGACCCTCTATTTGCAACCAGAAAACTGCTCTAGAAAACTCTACCCAATTCCTCAACTATAGAGTTGAGATTCCAAAAGCGGTATCAGTCATAAGTGGTCAGTGATGATTGGTTCTCTACTCGATACCAAAACGACACAACTAATATCATCCATCCAGCTGAAATCATCTTTATTTCAAGGATGTTTTAGTTCAAAATCGTATCAATGACGGAAGCAAAAAATTTATTCTTGCAAATTGAAATAGTGGAAACCCGGAATCGAACCCAGGACTGGTGATAAAAATGCGTCTCGCACGCAAGAGTACTTACCGTTAATGTGTCCGGATAAATTGAGTTGCGACCGGTAGGTTTGGAGCAAAATTAGGTCCCCCCTGGGAGTTGGGGGTGGGGTATTGATTGCGTTAATCAGACTGATGCAAGGACTCTTCTTAACATTAAATAGATTTTGTCATTTCAGTGTTTATGAATCGGCATCTGCTGTTGACACTGGTGAAGCTAGAGATTTTACCTAAAAAACGGCAGCTTCCCAGGCTTTCTTTTCTAAGGAGTTCTAGCCGTGCCCTTACTAACTACAAATGTTGAATAAAAACATCATTGAGGATTCTTGAGATAGTTCTTAAAGTATTGTAATATCTGCAAAACTATTTGTACCTAAACTAAGTACCTATTACAGATACAGCGTAAATAACTTTGGTCTCACAATTGGTAGAGACAAAATTTTCTTCACTCTCTAGACATCTAGACTAGACATGGAATTTCCACGATACAGTTTATATTTTTCTGTTCAATTTTTACACTCAATGATTATTATAATTCTGGAATCCGAGGAATATCTTCATAAATTAGATAGGTACCTACATCGCTACTTTTTAATACATCTTAAAAACCGACCCCCTAAACAAGTTGTTTTTTACTTTCCCTACATCTACCACACATTTCAATCAAAGTCCAAAATCCTCACAATACCAATTGAACCGCAAAAGAGATTAATCCTACAGGTATCGAACCTTTCGTCTCTTGTTAATTGTCACACAAGTGTTAAAGTTCAACACCTATAACCCTTCGATCACCGGTGCTTCTCATCGCCGCTACTAAAATCTTCGGGACAATCAGACCAATTTATTTTTGCAATCGAATCGGGGCGACACTTTTCCATATCCTATAAGCAAAAATAATAAAAATGAATGAGTGGTTTGGTGTGATCGTTTGGCCAAGTGCAAAGATAAGTTGGTTTTAATGGTGGGAACAGAGATGCATTTTCTCCTTGAATGGGCCCAAGTCTAAACATTGATTGTGCGGTCGGTAACGGTACGGATAATGGATATAAAGACTGCAGCTTCCGTTTTTTATTCATCGGGTATTAGGTGTAAATTTGTTGTTGTTCTGGGTAGTTTGATGCAATTGTGTTTGTTACTATGTGGGTTATTAAAGGATTTATTTTATCTGTGGTAAAAAGTTAAACAGTATCTGTGCTACAGTATTTAGATCTCAAAAAGTAATAAGAGATCATTATTTACAGCGCAATTACTGTTAAATATTTTTAGGACGATTCATTTTATAGAATCTAGGATATAAGAAATTTTATAATCATCAAAAATTATTGAATGAAAAATCAATCGAGTGGGAGTCTCTTTCAACCGTATCATTGTATAGGGCCATACAATGCATTATTATATTAATGCGTATTTACGAATCAAAAACTTGCCTCTGTGAGAAAGGCACCAGTAACTAAAGATCTATATTTTCCTACCTATGATGGCTATGATGTACCTATTTTATGTGTATAGAACATTTTACATCATATTATAATTGTAAAACTTAAAGAAGTGTGAGAAATAAAACAACCCTTATAGCAAAGCTTAAGATTTAAAGGAATATTATCCCACACCCTGCTGTTCACCAAATATGACACATTACATTCAACTTGAAGTGGTTATGTCACTATTAAGTGCACACTTGAGTTTTCTATGAGGGTATTATGGGTTATTATATTTTATGAATTATTATTGCTCTTCAACATGAAAAGACCTACTTAAATTGGAGCGATATTGTTAACTGTTACTTAAGAATAAGGACTTCTTTAGGTTATTTTTAACCGCAAGTTGAGATGTGGCTATTGTACTTTCAGGAGCATACAGTTCTTATAATAATTGCGTAGTGATTTGAAATGTACATGCTTTAATTCCGAGTCTGCTAAGATATGACCAAAAATTGTGTAAATAAGTTTAATAGGTTTAATTTTTACTTGGCCTTGAAGTAGTAAGATAACCAAATCTAATTATTAGCGCAAAGCTCTGAACCTTTTAAATGTGTGAATTGATGATGACAGCATTTTTGACTGCTCCGATGGTCAAATTATATTATAGAACATGTTGGAAGGCAATAAACAAAAGTATTCACTTCAATTTATTCAGATTGTGAACCTGGTTTACAATAGTAGTACTTAAATAAACTAAAGCTCCTCAGGATCCGCAAAGTCAGAATACAAGCACGCAAAGTCAGCATACCTATAAGTGGCGCAGGACCAGAGAAGTGGAGGCATGTCATTTTTTTTTTAGTATATATATTTTTACTAAGTATCAGATACTAAAGCAAAGGAGGCTGAATATCGTTGTCAACTTTTTCATAACATAATTATGTAAGTAGGTAACCACGTTTGAAGAAGAAGAATAAATACAAAAGTATATTCACAACAAAATAAGTAATCCAATTCCACTGTTTCTATAACTCGATTCACTATCTTAATAAAGCTAACAGATATAATTCATGATATTAAAGATCTGTAAAGATCATACGGCGATATCAGTAATCCTCGGGCGTAATGCTCCGATGACATTTTCATTTCCTTCGTCAAATATTACAACTCTCCCCTCGTGTTTATTCGCATAATAGTCGTTACGCCGTTTAGTCAGACTAATTTAGGAATATTAGTTCTGTAGGTGTTTCCAATTTAGGTAATCATGAGCTATTTGTTTTGTAGATGACTGCGAATTTACGTTTCAAACTGATTTGACTTGAAAAATAAAATATGTCTTCTCTTCCGACACCGATTCAATTGCCACTTTGTTCGTTCTGGAGATCTTTTCTTTTTACTTCGTCGTTCCATTTACAACTTGCTTTGAAAGTAAAGCTATGTAGTTGTAAGTGTTATTTTAGAGCACATATATATATTTTTTTTTAACTTTTGTGCCTAGCGAAGCTCTCTCTCAGTTGTTGGCAACGCCCAAACCAGTTAGATCGTTTGTTATAAATAATACAAATAAAACAGAAATAAATTTATAGGTATGCCCATCGTGGTTGTATATCTGCACATACCTAGGTTGCACTTAGAAATAAATTCCTTAATCGTGCTTGTAGATATTTAAAAAAACACCTAGAAAAAAATTCCTAAAGCCAATATTAATATAATAGGTGTTACTCGAATAACTTCCTTTCTCTCGCACTTACAGAGAAGAAAATTGATCCAAGCACTAAGCATCAACTTCCACCCACTTAAAACGTACTCGTATTTTCACACAAAAGCTGTAACTGAGCGTCAATTTATTTGAATGCGAGTGACCGTGGGGTCTACCGGACTCCACCCCGGGGACCAGACGGTTGACTAAACTCAAGGGCTCCTATTACTTACTACCAACCAACTTAACCCCAGAGGGAGCCACTGTAGCATTACTTGGAATAAAATCGAAAGTTTTTCACTGAAAATTCTAATTCTGCTTTTAGACAACTTCAAAAATAAGTTGGTAGAAACTCTGTGAGTGAACATTTTTTAAGACTAGTCCCGGCGAGGGTGTGAGTCTTTGAGACAACTCTTTGAAGAGTAAAGTTACTTTTACCTACTTCCAAATTCCAAAATGTTTATGTAAATTAGAACAAAGTTTGTAAAAAGACTCAGAAAAGTTTCAAAAGCTTGAATTTGGGTTTTAGGGTAGGTAAGTAATAGAAAATTATCATGTATGTATAAATTCTGTTATTAAACTTTTGCGATTTGAACTCATTAATAGATATTATGTACTACAGGACTAATGGCGCACTCAAATTACGAGATAAATAAATACCTCATCATCCCGACGTTTCGACCGAGTTGCATCGACCGTGGTCACGGGTACACTTAAAATTTGATAAGTCGATCGGTACTGAAATAATTATTTTTGCAAAAAATAGCATGACCGACTTCACCCGTGTACAGAATTCGCGATATTTCGCACATATCGATGTAGCATTTTTCACATTATTGTTGATTTATCAAAATCGGCTCAGCTGATTTCGATAAAAATTTAATGGGACCAATTTCGAAGTATACTATTTCTAATAAAAAAGAATTATCAAAATCGGACTACTATGAAAAAAGTTATGCGTTATACATAAAAAAAAATACGTGTCGAATTGTATACCTCCTCCGGTTGGTTCGTCGGTCAAAAATAGCACAAAAGTAAAAATATCTTCCGTTTTTTTCTAATAATTAAATTACTTACTTTTTAAAACATAGTAAAATGAATAATAATTATCGGCTAAGTACGAGCCGGACTCGTGCACGAAGAGTTCCGTACAGTTTGGAAGGCCCCCTTAATATATTTTAGTTTAGTTTAATTATTTCATTTTTGAGGCCTTCAGGCGGCCTAAAAACTCTGACACCAGGGCTAGCCACCCAGCCTATACGAACTTACTTACTTTTATTTTCGTACGGAATATATAACTAATATTCTGTGCATATTTCAAACATCTTCCTATTGTCGTTATTAATATCTAGCAAAAAAATAACGTTTCTTGTATGGAAGCCCCCAAATGGGACCGCTAGGTCATAATGGGTTAATTTAATTATTTATTTTTAAAGTGAATATTTATCTAAATATTCCGTGAATGTTTAGATAAATATTCAATAATCTGTCACCGTTATTAATATCGATTGAAAAACGGCTGAAAAAATCTGGTTTGTTGTAAGGGAGCCTCCCTTAAATATTTATTTTTTCTGATTTTATTTTTGTTGCCACCATAACAACAAATTGTTATGGTGTTAATGTTAGTGTTAATTATGTGAAAATTTCAACATTCTAGCTATTACCGTTCATGAGATACAGCTTGGTGACAGACAGACGGACAGCGGAGTATTAGTAATAGGGTCCCGTTTTTACCCTTTGGGTACGGAACCCTAAAAAGTAGCATCTAATATAAAACTTTTTTAAAATAACGGTGCAGTAACTCTGTATTACTCTAGTAACTGTATTTTTTGCGAACTCTTCTCAGTGGCAACAAAAAGTACGAAGGCGTCATGAAAAGTTCGTGGAGAAATGTGTGCTCGAGCGCGGGTCACGGCGTAGATTCTAGAGTCAAAGACGATGGAATCGCGCGAAATTCCTTACATTTTTTTTATAATTAAATTGCTTGTAGGTTCTCGAAAATCACAAAAAATAAGTTGGCATCCAAAATAAATTCAAAAATAACGGTTCCATATTGTAGTTTATTATAGAGTAAGGTTTTTTTCTGGGAACTTTTTTCAGTAGTAATAAAAAATAATACGGAGGCGTCATGAAAAGTTCGTGAAGAAATGCGTGTCCGAGGCGGGTCACGGCTGGTCTAATGTCAAAGGTGTTGACCGGAGCGCGCGCGACACGTCTTGGTACTTGCCATTAAATATATCAATCAAATAATTTATTTGCCTTATTTTTTTATCGCGACTAACTTACGAGTTGCAAAAAGTTTGTTGTACGTGTATTATCTAATGTTCCTACAGAGATACCAGAGGGAGTGTGGTCGATCGAGAAAATAAAGAAAGCGACGCATTGATTTAATATGACATGAGTTAGAAAGAGACATAAAAATATATTGACTCGGTGGCTAGTTGCTATGTTTTTGTCCCAATAGTGTCAAATTCTTGTCAAATTCCAAAATATATATTTGACAGTGACAAAAAGTGATAGTAATTGCGGTTGAGAATTACCTCAAGCGACAACAGCGCTATCCTTCTGATTGTAATAGCTCTGTGGATGTTCCATGTTTGCTAGGCACTTATAGACGTATCATGTAAGTACACTCAACCCTGTAACTAGGTATGTGACTAAGTCTATTTTAAAAAAAATAGCACAGGGTCAGTGTATATGAAAAAATATATCAAAAACATTCGCGTACATGCTAATCCTGTTTTTGGGTTTTATAAAGTAAAAAACCTAAGTAGGTACCACCACAACATTTCCATTATAGAAATTATCACATTTTCTTGATAAACCCAAACTTCTAACTTAAGTTTCCAAGAACAAATAAAAGACACTGTAAGTACCAAAACCTTTCAGCCCAACTACAGAACTAATCACAAGGGTACATTCTCCCGGGACGGTACCCTCTAGATGAGGCTAATATGACTCGGCAACTTGACTCACGACACACGCTCAGCTTCCACCGCCTTATCACCACTACATAAGGTCTATTATCGCTGCGAATTTGAGAAATACAGTTTGAATGCTATTAGGAGAGGTGACAAGTATTTTTAAGAATAGTTCAGAGGAAGATTCGAGGCGTGAAGTCAAAGGTGATGGTTGCACTTTTAAGCCTTTAATGGAGCTTCTGGAGTTTTAACGTTTTAAAAATACTATAGATATAAGCTACTTCAAATCCCTTCTAGCAAGGAGCCTAAGATCCTACGGCACACGTCACCCTAGTGTGGGATCCAGTGCTCTATGAAAGTTTAATTAATTTATGTTTGTATACTATAAGGGTACCTAATTTTGTTTTTGGTACCATAAGGAAGAGCCTAGATCTCTCGACACAGGTCGCCCTAGTGTGGGATCTAGTGTACAACTTACTTTGTGTTATTTTTTAAGAACAATAAACGTTTTATTTACTTATTGATTTATTATTTAAATCGGTTTTATAGGAAATCTATAGAGGATGCCTATGTTCAGCAGTGGAAGTCTTAAGGATAATGGATGGACGGATCTGGAGTTATATAGTATCTGTGCACGTCTTGTGGTCATTTACCGCATTGCAGGTGCGTTTTAAGATTTTTAGTGTTTTAAAACCATACAGTTTGTGGTTTAATGTGATTACTGTTTCTTTTCGAATTGGTGAAACCGGTTAAGTGCAATTTAGATTGGGAAATATTTTAGTTGTTTTGTTGCACTCTTCAACTCAAATAAAGAAATTAGTTAAAAAATGTTACGTTCAATTGCGAAGAAAGTTCATTTCAACAAATTTGCCTAAAAATGTTAACGGTTAGACTGTGTTTTGTTGTAATAAGTAAAATATATTAGTATTTATGTTAAATTATACGGTTTTAAAAGGTAAAGCTACTTTTTAAATTTATTATTTCTTTTTTCTGGTAATCCAGATTGTGTTTACTGAAATGTCCGTCTTCACAGTTTCCCAAGTTTTGACCAAAACCCGCACAGTGGTACAATGCACCAAATTTTCTGGACACAAATAAATAAAGGCGATTGCGTCCAGCCCCTTGGGCCCGGTGGGGCGAGCGATTTGCGCGCTGCCCAAATTGCCGCTCTTTAGGCGGACTTTAATAATCACGTCATATCCAATTTTCCTTGCACTGCGAGCGGAATACGAATGAATGTTGATTGAATGCTGCAGTGTTTGTTAGTGAGCTGGCATTAAATTGATAATTATGTGTGTTCAAGCTCCAAGTTTACATAACATAATCAGCTGGGCGGTACAGTCGATGTTATAACAGATGTGTTTAGTTCTAATACTTCTCTATTGTTTAAGGTGTGGTTTTATTGACTTTCCTGGTTAATTAAATAAATGAAAAACGTTTAAATGTTTTTTTTGGCTAGTTAGTACAGGGAAAAATATTTAAACAAAATCACTTATTTTTATATACTTTTTTTAATCATTGTCATTAATATTTTATTTTGACATTTATGACATTTTATTTTATTTGTGACATTTTATTTTATAAATCTTGACATTATTCAATTTCATTTCGTTCTATTTTATTTAAGTACTTTTATAATTTATGAGTTATGTAAACCTACCAATCAAACCAACTGGTAGATCTCCAAAACTCATTCTGGCAACATTGTGTTGTGAATATTGTCAAATTATTAAATTTTCACTGGTGACTGTTTTGTGATTGATTTGTTTGTCTCTTTAATTCTTTATTTTTTATTTGTTTCGAATTATTATTGTTGTTGTTTTTGTGATATTAAGTATGTAATTGACGTTAGGTACATGATATTTAGCTAATGACGTTTCAAAAGTGTATATTTGTACATAATTGAAATAAACATGATTGAATTGAATTGACCATTTATGTTTGATGTACAAGTACATATTTTTTTGGTATTGTCTTTGTATAACATTTTGTTACTTACTTATAGTAATAGGCCTAATTATGAAGGCGCTATCGTAATTATATTAGCTAATTAGAATGTTTCTCTTTCTTTTTCATCTTAGACATTCGATAGAAAGAGATAGATTCTAGGGCCTGTTGTCTATGTAGGCATAGCTACAAAGAAAATAAGAGAGGAAAACAAACTAGGTAATGGCTTCAAAATCAATCCTTCAAAAATGTTGACTTTGAAAACAAGTGAGTGTTTAGGAAATTGTATCAAAACAAACGCAGCTTGCCCACGTCACCCGTCTCAAAACTTTCATAAATCACGGTGTTCGTCAAGAAAAATATCTCGCAATAGATGATATCGCCGCACCCCAGTGGTTCGGAGCTCCCGTCTCGCGGACAAAAAATGACCAATCTGCTCGTCGCGCCGATACGAGTATGACTAATAGTCTCTCACCGGTTAGCAAATTGCCTGCCAAAATGGTAGTGAAGCTGGAAAATCATTCCATTCATAAATGCAATGTGAGGATTTACCGAATATGGCTCTGTGATGAATATGCTGATATGGGGATTTGCAGCCCCAAGTGATAGTTGTGGTTTTGGAAAAATGTTTCTATTTATTATTGGGTCTTTGTTCAATTATATCGCCGTGAAATAGGACGAAAATAACTTATTCTCAGGCTTACAAATAAATTGTGTAGTTATGGAACGTGGCTCGGTAATGTACACTTTCGCCAAATCTTTCGTTTTTTGAACTTCCGCAAAGTAACGCCTGATTCAATTAACTCCATAAACAAATCATAAATGTTGCAAACGCCTGCCTTAAAATACATTTTTGACCGACGAAACGGAGGAGAGGAAGTATATAGTCCGATTTCGATAATTATTTTTTATTGGAAAGAATATACTTTGAAATTTGTCCTATTTAAATTTTATCGAAATCGGCTGAGCTATATTTGATAAATCAACAGAAATGTAAAAAATGCTACAGAGATCCATGAGAAATATTCGCGAATCCTGTATACGGTTGAAGTCGGTCATGATATTTTTTGCGAATAATAATTATTGCTATAACAGACTTTTAAGCTATAAGCCTGCTTAGTCTGCGTTTTACTTGTAGGTATCCGTAATTTGTCTACCATTATTTATTTTAATTTTCCGTGTGAAAAATAAGCCATGAGAATCGTCACTAAAACATGCTGAGTAAAAAAGAAATAAGACACAAATAAATGTAAGATACTTATCTTACCTACGTTGCACTATTGCCAAAACGAAGAGACCAAGTAAAATTGCATCAAATTGTGACAAAACTAGCATTATCCAAAATTAGCAATACAAAGAGTCGTCTGCAGTCGCAGCCATTGAACGAAGGAAATAATAGTTATTTGCTATAATCGAGCGAGGGACGCCTGATTGCGCCCCGGCGCGGCGGCGGAGCGACGCGACCGATTCTTGACAATTTTTGTAAAACTGACATCTTTTGTTTGACATCTTTTTGTAACAAATATATCCTTACTTTCTTACTAATGTTATAAATCCGAAAGTGTCTCTTTGTCGGTTTATTTGTTTGTTGTTTTGTTCCTCTCTCACGCACCAACGGATTGATTTTACTGTTGGATGGACATAGTTTGAGAAATGGAAAGAACCATAGACTAATTTTTATCCCGAAAAATAAAAGGTTCCTATGGGATAGCACAAAAATCAAATATAACGCGGGAAAAGCCGCGGGCAAAAACTGATTCGTGATAAATGGCAAAAAATGAGGATATCTGTAAAATAATTAAAATTACCGACATAGCCTAGCAGATTGGCAACTTGACATTTTGCACGGAGGAGTTAACCGTTGGAGTCGAAAGTTGTTGAGAGAAGACCACGTACCTGCCTGCAAGCGCAGCGTAGGATGTCCACTCGCAAGGTGGATGACTTCATTATTTAAGACCGTAGAATCACGCTAGATGCAAGCCGATTCCACCCCACATAGCCCTCCCGACATCCGTAAGGCCTATGTCCAGCAGTGGACATTCTATGGATGATGAATGGATGGATGATGAAACAATGACAGATGGATTACAAAGTCTTCAAAACACAAATTGTCAAACTGTCTTTAAATGTTTATTGTTCCTGTTAATTGTTCAATTAGCCCACTGTGCTTTTGTGACCATTTTGATGAATCGCTTTACCTCTATGACTAGTTATGTGAGTAATTTTCTTATGATCATTTTTTTAGGAATAACGAATCATTATATTAGGTAGGTACATATTCGTCATTGTCAGACGTTAAGCTGTACTTGATTATAGTCTCTCCCTACAATTTCAAAAAGAACATATTGGAAATGCCTTTACTCATCATACTAAGTTTTTTATGGTTGCATTATTTTATGTGATTTCCCCTATACCATATTATTTAATTTTCATCCTACTACGCATAACGATATACTACTGTTATAGCGTATTGAATTTATAAATATATATTTTTTATATTTTTATAAATTACCTACACTACTACTACATAGAAAGCAATTGGATCATCCATAGACCCTTGAAGGTCTAAAGATTAAATAGTTAATTTAGAATAATTAGCGTATTAAATAGTCCCCTGCAGGACATAGGGCTATCCACGAAGGGTGAACGATCTAATAATAAACTGAGGCATTGGTTTGGCTACATTTCTGCGAAAAGTGGCCTGCTCAATGCCACTTCAACTGGCTGATCAACTATACTACGTCAATATAAACTACCTAATGAACCCTACCAGTTCTCACAAACGCCTCATCCAATCAATGTCCAGCCACCAGCAGAAAGAACCTCATTAAAGGCTACCCCTTACCCTTGCCAAATCAACCCCAAAAGAAGGCATTAAAACAACAGGGGTCAGTACAAAACCCCGTTGATGAGGTAAAGGGGGCATAATAGATCATTTTCGGGACACTTGTCCTGTTAATCCGAGGCTGGTTGATCGATCGTCGATGGTATTGGAATGTCTATTACATTTCTTGGTGAATTGAAGCAAAATGATGCAGAAATGCTATACCATTAGATATGCCGTGCTGTAAATACTCGTAAGGTCTCAGAAATAATGTTCACATTATCATCGTCGTAGGACGTCCACTGCTGGACATATACCTCCCTTATAGATTTCCAACCATAGACATAAATGTATTTATATTAGACTATTTTCTCTATACTGGAAAATTTTATTATTTTGTAACAAATGCGTTTTTTTTTCTTAATGTTTTATTTTTTGAAATTTAAGACATATTTATGTGTTATTAACATTGAAAAACTGAAACAATTTTGTTGGATTTATTTAATTATTTTGTAAATTTGATTTATATTGAATGATTATTATTTTGTTCACACAATTTGATAATTTATTTGAAATATATTTTTTTCTTTCTTATAATTTTAAGATAATTGTTCTTTGCTTTAGCAAAGCTAACATTTTAGAAACAATATTATTATAATAACAATAGTTATTGATTTGATTTGTATTGACTTGTATCTTGTATTATGATATCAATAAAATAATATGAATATGAATATGAAGCAATTTGTATTTATTTGTTTATAGGCGAGCAGTATAAACTGATGTGCCTATATCAAGCAGAGTCGAATAAAATTAGAATTTACCTGTCAAGGAAATGTTTACTTCCTTATCCAAAGGTCCAGTCTATTCTTAAATGTGTTTATAATCCTTACTGAGATTACATCCTCAGGCAACCTACTTCATTTAGCTCAATCTTGACGAGGTTATCCCTTCGCGGTAAAGGTTGCTGCGCTTGCTGGTCTTCACTTGAGAATTTGATCACAATCATGAATCAAATCAACTCGACTCTGCTATACTGGTTTTATTAATTAATCACTTAAACAAAAACTTAAATAACATTGCAAAAATAAGAAATATTTACAAAATAAACTACATAATGTACAATAAAATTATGAAGAATTTGGTACTGGTGTTTGTTTAGGTAAGTCCTTCACTGGTCCCTTGATAATCCATTAACATTAATCGACTGCCTCGGTGGCTCAGTGGTGAGTGACCCTGACTTCTGGATCAAAGAGGCGTGGGTTCGATCCCTACCAGGGCAAATATTTGTGTGATGAACATAAGTGTTTGCTCTGTGTCTGGGTGTTATTTAGTTACTATATATATATATATATAAGTATGTATTTAAAAATAAGTATATGTAGTGTATCAGTCTCTGGCAGCCATATCACAAGCTTTGCTTAGTTTGGGGTCAGAGGCAGTGTGTAAAATGTCCCAAAAAAATATTTATTTATTCATTTATTTAATAGTTGGTACAAAAAGAAGTAAGTAATAGAGGTAGGTTCTAATGATTTTGTTAAACTATCTATCTAGTCTAATAAAATCTAACCAAAAAAACATCCAAAGTTCATCTCTAGCACGCTGACATCAATAAAAACCTATCACAATAGAAATAGAAAAAAGATATAGCATTCATTGATTATTTTTTATCGAGTTCCAGAAGTCATCATCCACTTTCGAAACAATAAAACGGTTTTATCTCCTCCAGCTCTTGAAAAATTAATAAAAAAAACATCCGCAATAAAAAGCTCGAGGAAACCGCAGACATAAACCGATCGGTGTTTTTTGAAAAATCGATTTTTAACATTGATTCGATTCTGTAATGGCGGATAATGGGCAGTTTCTTGTAATCGGTGGAAGCTTTCGACGACGCATTTGTTTCGATTATTATATTTTTATTATTGTCTTGTTGCAAGACGAAAGTGAGTTTTATCAACCGATTTCCAAAAAGGAGGAGGTTTTATGTTCGTTTCTATGTATTTTTTAAAGGTATGCTCAGGCTTATCGATATTTTCGCTAATTGTTAACCGATTAAAAAATCCTTTTTTGTTTCGAAAGGGTATATCCTGATGTGGTCTCATTAAAATTTCATCAAAATCAACTGAGTCATTTTTAATAAATCAACGATAATGTAGGTACCTGGACGCCACATCGATTCGAGCAAACTACTCAAATTCTGAACACGGCAGAAGTCGATGGTGCTATTTTTGGCGAAAAATTATTCAATGTCGAAAATTAATAATTTGTTTTAAGGTATTTTTTGATTTGATACATCGATTGACTGAAGTTTCAAAAGTATATCGTACGGTTAGACAGACGCGACCAAAGCGCCACCCTTTTATGGTGGACATTCCACGCGTTAGAACGAAGCGTTTTGAGTCCACATTCCTCATACGACCTGCCAGAATGTGGAACGCTTTGCCTGAGTCTGTCTTTCCGCTAAAGTACAATGTAGGTGTCTTCAAATCTCGAGTAAATAGGTATCTTCTAGGTAAGCGTGCTACATCCTAGACCGCATATCTGCTTAACATTAGGCAGTGTGTAGTCAAACGCAAACCTATTTGAAATAAATGAAATAAAAATAATAATCGGAGAAAGTATCAAAATTATTCGACCGCAGTGAATAAAATATTAGTGTTAAACACACTATAGAGTACGGTGAGAGCAAAATATTCCACTCATTGTGTATAATTTTGCATTGGTGTGTTTTTCGTTTTTCTAACGAAACGCTCCTAATAGAATGTCATTTTTTATATTTTATTATTTTTTTTTCATTTAAAGTAAACAGTTAAACATAAAACATAATCAATAAGTGCTAAATAGCAATTTTCGTGTTTATAGGCTTTATTTTAACAACAGAAAATGAAAATCTCTATTTTGTCTAGATTTTACTCCACAGTGCAGCGGGTTGATTGCAGTCAATGCTATAATTTTTCATAGTTTTTTTCGTTTTTGTCGTATAATAATAGTTTTTAAGAATAAATATTTATACAGGGTTATCCAGAACTAGTGTACTAAGCCAAAAGGTGATTTAAGCCATCATTAAGAACAACTTTTATCTACTATGGGACCAACTCGGAATCCGAGAAAAAAATATGCTGTTTTATACATTTTGTCTATTCCGAGTTGCAATTTTGTATGACTCAGCTGATTTTTTTCTCAAATTCCGGGTTGGCCTTATAGTTAATTGATGATGGTTTTAATCCCCTTTCGAATTAATACAGGGTAAACAGATAACCCGTTAGATAACCTTTATTTTAGCATCATACAATTGAAATCCCTGTTTTGTCTAGCTTTTACTTCAAAGTGGGCTGATGAAACAGTCAATGCTGATTTTTCATAGATTTTCCCTTCATATTATCGTAGATATCAGATAGATGAGATCACTGTTTGATCTCAATCGGTTAGATATTCTCGGTCGAATATCAGGCAGCAGCGGGATAAAAACTTCAATAGATACAGGGCGCGACGAATCGACGTGATTCAGCACTCGCCGTCTGATTGAGGCTGCTGGAATGTACAGGGTGCTCCAAAATAGAATAACTAGAAAGTAGTTAAAATGATAATGATGATGACAATATTTTTATACGCAAAACTTTACTATTATAGAGCTGAATACTCTAAAAAGTTTATTTGGTGTTGATGATTACACGATTTTATTACACTTTTAACTAAAATTATTAGGAAAAATATTCTGAACTATATTATTTTCATCATCAGCCATATCATAATCATTATTATCATCATCAAACTGTATCGACCCACTACTAAGCACAGGCTTCCTCTCCCTTGTGCCATCTTTTTGCCTTGTGAGTGAGTGGACGTTCTACGCTGCGCTTGCCGGTAAGTACGTGGTCTCCACTCGATCACTTTTCGTCCCATCGATCATCAGTTCTCTGCGCTATGTGCCCTATCCACTGCCATTTCAACTTGCCAATCCGCTGGGATATATCAGTAACTTTGGTTCTTCTACGAATCTCCTCAATCCTGATACGATCTCGCAGAGAAACTCCGAGCATAGCATTCTCATCGCATCTCCATAGCTCGTTGAGCTTTTATGAGCTTAATCATAAGGCCCATAATATGAGACCACGTATGTACCTACCTATTCAACCAATTTTTAATTAAATATTGAATGTGAACATGCTGTAAGAGGGTCACCTACAATAACAACAGAGCATTTTGTAATAGATCTCCATACACTGAGGTAGCCGACAGATTAGTTTTCCGATACATATTTTATACTTTAATCTTGCAATCTATAGATTGAATAATAACATTCTTTTTATGGGCAGTTGTGGAAAAACATCAATCGATATCGATCTTACTTACAATGATCTTACTTATATATATTCACTTTATCATAATTCTTAGATGTGAAACATTCACTGATGGATTTATATCTCCCCTATAGGTAGGTATAGATATTAAATAAGACCTGAATTTATTTTATTTATTACGTAAATAACCACGGAAAGCGCAGCGTAGGACAACTACTGAAGACGTGGACAAATGATCTATCAAAACCACAGGAACGCACTGGATGTAAGTCGCTTCCAATCACTTTTATTAGGCATCCTTAGGGTAGTCCTATGTCTAGAAGTGAATGTCTTACTATTGAACATGGTAGTAAAATTGTTTAACTTTCAAAAAAGTACGCACCAATGATGTTAAATTTAAAAAAAAATGTTTTTATATTTTATCAATACAAGAGCCCTTTCACACTCGATTAGAACTTTTAAAACTACAATAAGCTAAAAAATGTTTAGACAAAAAGCAACATCCGTTCGAAAACATGTTTTGATTGAAAAATAAAGGGCGTGACCAAACGATGCTGCACGGATTCTTGTATCATGTAAATGGGCCTTTAGTATCATGCAACATGCTTGCACCAATGGTTCCACCAAAAATGAGATAGACTTCATCATGACCACTGAGAAACGGATATTTAATGATGTCTCCGTGATCCACAGAGTGAAAACCGGTAGTGATCACAGAATCGTAAGAGGCACATTGGATATTAACGTTAAACTCGAAAGGTCACGCCTGATGAAGTCTACGCTCCGGCCTACTCGTGCCCATATCCAGAACCCCGGGAGCTTTCAGCTCGAGCTCTCAAATCGCTTTGCTTGCCTGGAGAACTTTGCGTCGGTGGACGAGATTAACAACGGGCTCGTAGAAACTGTCCAGGCGGTGGGTGCTAAATTCTTTAGACCCCGTCGTACAAATAGACCTCAAAAATTTTCCGATCAAACTCTAAATCTTATGTCCGAACGACGCTTACAGAGACTGCAGTCTTCCGATGATGCAAAGTCATATAGGCAGCTCAATAGACAAATTTCAAAATCCGTGCGGCGCGACATTCGTCTCTTTAATACTAAACATATTGAAGAGACAATAGAGCAGAACAAAGGCTCCAAAGTGTTCGCGAGGAATTCGTCTATTGGGCAAAGCCAGTTGACAAAGCTGAAGAGAGAAGATGGCAGTGTAGCGTCGACCAAGGCAGAGGTATTGGAGGAGATCGAAAGGTTCTATGGACAGCTATACGCTTCGGTCGCTAAGCCTGTTAGCAGCGCGGCCAAAGATCCAAGAGCCAAGCTGACCCGACACTTCACCGAAGATATCCCGGACATCAGCCTGTACGAGATTAGAATGGCCCTAAATCAGCTTAAAAACAACAAGGCGCCGGGTGACGACGGTATCACATCAGAGCTGCTGAGAGCGGGTGGAACACCGGTACTAAAAGTCCTCCAGAAGCTTTTCAACACCGTCGTCCTCGAGGGCATCACGCCAGAAGCATGGAACAGAGGCGTGGTGGTGTTGTTTTTCAAGAAAGGTGACAGCACCTTATTGAAGAACTACAGACCCATCTCACTTCTGAGCCATGTTTATAAGCTGTTTTCAAGGGTCATTACGAACCGTCTCGAGCGCAGGCTTGATGACTTTCAGCCTTGCGAACAAGCCGGTTTCCGAAAAGGCTTTAGCACCATGGACCACATTCATACGCTGCGGCAGGTTATACAGAAGACCGAAGAGTATAATCTGCCACTTTGCTTAGCGTTTGTGGACTATGAAAAGGCCTTTGATTCGGTCGAGACATGGGCTGTGCTTGAATCTCTCCAACGATGCCGTATTGACTATCGGTACATCGAAGTGTTGAAGTGCTTGTATAATAACGCCACTATGTCAGTCCGAGTACAGGAAGAGAGCTCCAAGGCGATCCCTTTAAAAAGAGGCGTAAGACAGGGAGACGTAATTTCTCCGAAACTGTTTACGACTACTTTGGAGAACGCCTTCAAGCTCCTGGAATGGAAAGGTTTCGGCATCAATATCAATGGCGAATACCTCACTCACCTTCGGTTTGCCGACGATATAGTAGTTATGGCAAAATCGATGGAAGAGCTCAGCACGATGCTCGAAGGCCTCAATCGGGTTTCTCAACAGGTGGGTCTTAAGATGAACATGGACAAGACGAAAGTCATGTCTAATTCCCATGTTTTACCCACCCCGATTTCTGTTGGAAACTCGGTTCTTGAAGTCGTTGACTCGTACGTCTACCTAGGACAAGTAGTCCAGTTAGGTAGGTCCGACTTCAACAAAGAGGCCAATCGCCGAATCCAACTCGGCTGGGCAGCGTTCGGAAAATTGCGTAGTGTCTTCTCGTCCGACATACCTCAGTGCCTCAAGTCGAAAGTTTTCGACCAGTGTGTGTTGCCAGTGATGACTTATGGCACAGAAACGTGGTCTCTCACTATGGGCCTTATTAGTAAGCTCCAAGTAGCCCAACGAGCTATGGAGAGGGCTATGCTCGGAGTCTCTCTGCGTGATCGAATCAGAAATGAGGAGATCCGTAGAAGAACCAAAGTTACCGACATAGCCCAACGGATTAGCAGGTTGAAATGGCAATGGGCAGGGCACATAGCGCGGAGGACTGATGACCGGTGGAGTCGAAAAGTTCTCGAGTGGAGACCACGTACCGGCAAGCGCAGCGTAGGACGCCCACCCACAAGGTGGACAGATGACCTCATTAAGGCCGCAGGATCGCGCTGGATGCAAGCCGCTATCAACCGGTCTTATTGGAGATCCATAGGGGAGGCCTATGTCCAGCAGTGGACGTCTTTTGGCTGATGGATGGATGGATGGAACATGCTTGCAATATCCAGGATTTTTTTGGTTTCTGATTTTGACATGACATTCTTCAAAAGTAAGTTCGAAGTAAAGTCTCACACCAGGGCCAGGTGCGCCCTGGTGTCAGAGTTTAAGGGCGGGACTCCACCAAAGCGGAGATGTGTGCGGTGTGCTGTGTGTTGTGCGAGAAGAAATGTTTTTCAGCTCGGGGGACTCCACCAAAGCGGAGATGTGTGCGGTGTGCTGTGTGCTGTGTGTTGTGCGAGAAGAGATGTTTTTTAGATCGGGGGACTCCACCAAAGCGGAGAGGAGATGTGTCAATAACAAAATTCTATTGGTTGTTTAAAAAACATCTCTCCGCTAGTTTCGTCTACGCTTTGGTGGAGCCCCGGCCTTAGCCACCTAAAAGCCTCACATGGCATGGCAAAAAACGGTAAAAGCAACCGGGACCTATAATTCGAATCATTTCAGTTATATTGCCAATGAATTTTGAAAACAGCTGTTTTTTTCTCGAATTACACGTTGTTCAAATGATGAAATTTGCACTCTTTTTCAGAAGAAATCAATTTATATACATATTTTTTTTTATTTTGATACATAACTACTACGGAAAAATCTTGATCCTTGAAATATCATCAGCTTTATTGTAATAATTATTTTCCCCAAACATGGCATTTAACCAACTTCCACCGAATACAGAATTCGTATAGATTGCACGAATCGATGTCTAATCCATAGTAGCATTTAATTTTTAGATTATTGTAGATTTTTCAAAAACAGCTCACCCGATTTCGATAAAATTTAAATGGGGTCAGCTCGGGATGCCCCTTGAAAAAAAAGTTTATTAAATTGGTTTACAATTGGCGAAAATATCGATTAACATACACAAAAAATACAGACGAATATAGTACATCCTCTTTTTTGGAAGTTGGTAAAAAGTAACATGTTATGCTCTCTAATTGCGGTTCTTGAATGCTATCTCCGGTTTTTATGCGAACGATGATGCGGTCAAAGTTTTTGTCCGATCAGGTGCAACGATTCATTTTTTTCAACTTTTATAGTCCTATTTTATGGATTTTATGAGTGAAATGGGCTATTGATATGTCAGGGTTGGCTAAAATTTGTAGATTTGTATGGTTTTTTTTTAAGTTGACACAGTAGATACTTTTTTTAAGAAGTCAGAATATGATATTAAGTTATGATCTTGAACAGTAAGTGAAAATCAACTGTTCCATGCAAAAAATTCATCACCATCGCCAAAATATATGGCACAGCTTTGATGCGTAGAGAAGTGCATATAGCTCTCAAAAACTTTACACTTTGCAAAGCACACTTTTTGTTTCGTTCAAGCAGTAAATATCAAAATGCTACTTATCATTTTCGTAAAAATAATTATTTATTTATTTGTTTATAGGCGAGCAGTGTATACTCATGTGCCTATATCAAGCAGTGTCGAATAAAATTAGTATTTATCTGTCAAGGAATTTTTTCCCTTCTTTATCCAAAGGTCCAGTCTATATTTATAGTTCTTGCCGAGATAACATCCTCAGGCAACCTATTCCAATTGTAGAATAAATAATTTTTAGGTCCTTATCTTGGATCGCTCAGAGGTCACCATTTTAATACAGCATTAAATTAATATTTTGATTGGTCTATTTAAGATACTCAATATTACTCAAACCATTGTCGACTCTTATTACTCAGTTTTCAATTTATAAAGATGCGCGAAATTAATCTTTTCACCTGTCTATTTTGCTCAATCCACTTGAATGGTTGCCGAAACTTGTCCAATATCAGTCTGATTCAAGGTCCTCTTACACCAGTTGCGTACAATTAAGTTTTATGACGGTAGAGTCGGTAGAGTAACGCAAGACATTACGCTCTTCAATGAAACCGGACCTTGCGTAAGCAAGACATGTTTGTTAGTGTTATAAATAGTTTGTAGAAAGCATTGTTCATGTTTGAGCCCTAAACCTAGTGTTTTTATATTTTTAAGCATACAGTTCTGTTTTTTTGCAGATACCTCTAAAATATTCTCGAGGACTAAAATACCTAATCTAAATAAGGTAGTTCTAGATATTGTTCAAATATTTCGTTTGTAATTACATAAACAGATATGTAGTGTTGTATGAACCAGAAATAAAAATAAATAAGTATTTTTGTCATTGTTTTAATACTAGTATAGTACCTATTTAGGATAATTATTTTTCGGCAAAAATAGCATGACCGACTTCACCCGTGTACAGAATTCGCGAATATTTCGCACGGATCGATGTAGCATTACTCACATCATTGTTGATTAATCTAAAATGGCCCAGCCGATTTCGATAATATTTAAATGAGCCAAAGGACATGTCCACAAAATGTATGGAGGCTGGTATAATAATAATCAAAAAATATAACCACAAGACTCGTTACATTTCGAGAAAGTTCAAATTTTTCTGAGTATATTACATCAATTGAAAACAAAAAAGAGACCTGCATTTTTTTTAAATGAATTTTGATTTTATTAGGATAAATAAATATATTTGGCTCAATAGGTAGTTTATCTCTAGGAACTATGATAAGTAACCAAATATTTAAATAAAAGCATTTTTACCAATTAGACACACTCTTTAAGTGATTTTTTGTCACATTGTACCTACTAACTGGTCACACTGGTATGTTATAATTCTCAATTTTAGCAAATTAAGAGGTAAATGTGGAAGAATCAGCTTTGAATGCGAGTAAAATAACACTAGAAGCACTTTATTATTGTTAAAATAGAAAAAATATAAAGCTGCATTATTTTTTTTTCAGATAATTTATTTTTCACTTTAAAAAAATGCAGGGATAAAAAAATCTAAATTAAATATTTTTCAGAAGCCCATAAAACAAACTTTCAAATGATGTATATATCATCTTGGTTAGATTTTTCTCTGAATAATACTTATACCACTTGTGGACATCACCTTTCAAAGTATCTTCTTTCCAATAAAAAAAAATAGTTTTAGTGTCAATTTTGTGTTAGTACACTATCTAAAAAGTTATGCGTGGATACACATAAAAATAAAACAAATATACGTGTAGAATTGAGTACTTCCTCCGTTTCGTCGGTCAGAAATAAGTAAAAAATACGGAATATGGTACCTGCTGTACTTAGAACTTAAAACTGTCCTAGGTTTGTTTCATAGTTAAATTTCTAATAGCAATAGAAGATGTTGAATGAATCAGAAAGTCTGTCATAAATCCTAATAAGTACCTACTGTCTTACACAAGTTAACCTACAAAAACAGCCTGAGAACTTCACAAATTAAACCCAAACAAAATATGATCCAACAAATTCCAATTAACTTCTGACTCTAACCATCCTAGCAACTACACTTATTTGCTACAAAAATTTAACAATTCATTCCATTACAGTTAGTCCGTTTCTGAGTAGCAGACAAATTACGAAGGTAAACCAGATGTTATGATATGTTATGCAGTAATATTGCTTTAAATTGTCAACTTAACCGAGATTCAGATCTTTTTGTTGACAAAAAAAAGTGCTCTGTCATTTTAATCGTTTTCATTTTCTACCGACTGGCTTGCTATTTTAAACAGCGTGTAATGTAAAATTGCGGGCAGGTGCTCGGTACTTAATTATTTTGATGTTTGGAGTGTGCTGCCTGTTACCTATTCATTATTTTAATAAAAAATGGTTCAATCATGCTAAAGATTTGTATAGAATTGACTCTAATCAAAGGTGCTGTTTTAAATTTTGATTAACTGTATAAAAACTCAAAACTCCTACTAAAAAGTAAGATCGAATAAGTCGGGTGGCTAGCCCTGGTGTCAGAGTTTTTAAGGCGCCTAAAGGCATCTGACATGGCTAAAAGTTCCTACTAAAAATAATTCGTTAGAGTGTTTGTTATTCTATTGCAGCAACAAATGGAAGGATTGGCTTGATTTTTTTACATAGGGATATATGAGTAGTTTAAAGTCAGAGAGTGTCAGAAACTTGGTGTGTTTTATTCCACAAAAAGATATGGTTCATAGGGGATACTATTGTACCAGCCTTTTTAATAGTCCACTGCAGGATGTAGGCCTACCCAAGAAGGATGGTATAGAGTTCATAGGAGATAGTACTATCCTACTAAATCCAAAACATCACACGGGAAAAGCCTCGGACAAGTATCTACTAGTATCCAATAAGATTACATTGTATACCATAAGCTTATTACTTATTAGATTTTAGGTATTAAGCATTAAATGTAGGAAAATTTGAAAAAAAAAACGATATTTGCGGAGAGATATTTGGTTACGGTGTAGCGTACAATGAATCCATCGACTTGGCATTTTTTTTGTTTGAATGAAGCACACAGACACAGAACGGTAGGTACAATATTTTTTATGACCTTAAAAATACTGAGATTACAATCTCACAGGAAACAAGAAAACCAACTCCATATTGTTTTTAAAATTTAACGATGAATAACCTCAAGCATTCGCAGTATCTTTTTACAACAATGCAAGTACTAAATGATAAATACTCATAAAATTATTACCATTCTTGTTCTCTAGTTCATAACACGACAGCGGCGTGGTTAAAGCTCTGCCGGTGAGATAGCATCTTAATTTGTAAACCAACTTGTTTTGCCCACGAGACGGGGTTTACGAGACGTTAGCTCGCTAAAGTTTAATTTTGAAGCATTTTAAGGACTTTTAAGTACATTTGCTTGTATAAAATTGTTTTTAAAGTTAATTCTTTGTAATTATCCTGTTAGTTATGATGAAAAAAGTGACAGAAATACACATTTTTTTGCTGTTGTTTGTGAATTTGGTTATATTTTTATGTGTTTTTTGGTTGTTACCACAGAGGTAACGACTTCCTGTAGAGTTGTCTATGGGGCAACATGGTGATATTGTTCTGTATATCTCAAAAAACCTGTACGACAATGACACGGAGATACAAATCAGGTAATATTCGACTGTAATTTCGCTGGACGCGTGGCTATTTCGTTTTTTTATTTTATTTGCTGCAATAAAATAAATGATGTAATTTCTTGAGTCACAAAAGTCAATGTCATACTTACTGTTGCTAATAAAGTTAAAAGTATTCATAATAGTACTTACGTAAGTAAATAAGTACTTACATTAAAAGCAATCTGATAAAAAGCACAACAAATAAAATTAAATGTAATAAAATGTCAAGGCAACTGAAATGAGTCATTTTTTGACAACTTATTGACTGGTTCCAATAACGACAGAGAATAAAATGTCAAGACAAATCAGCAAAAAATATTTTCCTGATCTGTAGATGTCACAGAGTTATTAATAGAAACTAAGAAACTAAAGTTTTATAGCCATTTGCGGGCTTTGTTGCGCAACTATGTTTTATTTTTGTACTATTGTTGTTTTTTTGACAACATAACTTTTATTGTGGCTAATAAATGGGTACGATTTTGACAGCATGTGTCTAAGATAAAATAATTTTAGATTTGTGTGTACTAATGCTGTTATAATAGAGTATGTACCTACAGTACCCAAATGTTTTTTTTTATATATTTGCTATTGTGTGAATAGTAAAAATATAGACGATAATTTAACCTTTTGACAACCAAAATTATATTTGACCAGCATTTCTGGACGCCAACTATATGTATGTTTATTATTTGTATTTAGTCGTCAAACAAACGAACCTCATAATAAGAAATTCAAAAAAAAATTAGAGGTGGCCGTCAAAAGGTTAAGAGTTAAGCCAGCAAATGCCTACAAAATCAAAGGAACTAAAATTAAAAAAATAGAAAAAATGAAACGTGCCCAGGTTCGAGATGCGATTGGTTGGATGCTTGTTGCTGCCGACAGATATCCGCGCTTGGCTGTACGAACCAGGAATGCGTGTAGTTGAGGGCCGGGTTGAGGCCGGCCCCCGGGCCCGCCAGCCCCATCACCCCGGGCAGCCCCCCGGCCCGCTGGTGGTGGAACCCTGAAGCCACGTAAGCGTCCATAGCCACCGCCTGATACGGCAACATTCTCACAACACTATTACTCCGAGACTGAAGCTTTACGCGCCCGCTCACATCTCATTGTCTTTTTCGTTAACTATTGTCCAAGTATCAAGATTAGTCCGTCGCTCTATTGTTTATTTTTCACTTCCATTCTGTCAAATGTAGAGATGTTGAGCTAAATCAATCACAGTTTGTTTTATTTAAAAAACAGTCACTCCCGAAGTTCACAAGTCACAGTCCAGCTCGGCCCCAGACGAAGGTTTTCAGTTATCAAACAAGCACCCGTTCTATTTTGGTGGGCGATCATTTACGGGGCTAGCTATTCACAGGGGAAAAGTCACGCACAGCCACCCACTTAATAAATATTCTGGGCATATATCCGTTTTTACGCGGACGTGACTGGCGGGGTACTGTCCGATTTTCACGTACGGAACGCGCGGCCGATTATCGAAAACAGTTGCATGCGTCCCCCTCTCGCGACCTCGGACGTGCAACTGAGGCGAGGCACGCGCGCCAAACGCGACTCTATCACACCCGTGCCAGACTCTACGGAGCTCGCCCGCCTCGGTTATTAGATAAAGATGGAGCTATATAGGCGACAAGGACGCGCATCGATCGGACGTCATCGCAGAGTTAAAAGCCTGCGTCGTTACACGAGCCGTAATAGGCGGTTACGTGATGGGGCGTGGCCTGAGCTATTAAGTTGAATTGTCGCGCGCTGATTGGTTGAAATTGCTAGTAGTCGGCTACGTGATATGTTCAGGAATACGTTTATAGCTGGTGCTCATAGAATATAATAAGTAAGTTGTAGGTTGGATGCGCGCCAGTCGCGGGGATGCTGCGTGCTGCGGTCGCGACGATGGATTTTAATTATAACATCGGGTCCCGTTAATGGCGGCCAGCGTGTTAGCTGGCCATTGAATACTTATTAACGTACGTTCATTCACCGCGGGGGCGTGGCGCCTGTAGGTATCGATTGCAGTCTGATCTACATGGGCGCCTGAAATAACGTTAATCCGGGTACTAAAATTAGCACTCGCGGGCAAGTATCAACACTATTCGGGCGCTGTATCTATTTAGACCTAAGTTAGGCCACTATTAACAGTAATGTCAGTTAGGCATGTCTCACTTTTGTGCTATTCCATAATCAATTACCTAGATACCTAAGCACAAGTACCTACCTAAATAAAAACTGCTGGATACAATTGTTATTACTAACACTATAAACAAATGTAACTTACGTTATCGTTACCCAACATTGTTAACAATAAACATTTTTATACCAGAACTAAACCAACCGTGCTTCAGTAGGTAGAGCTAAAAACAAACCACCAAGTACCTAGGTAGGTACTTACTACAATAATTCTAAAGTTAATAGGTACCTGAATACAAATAAGCACAGAAGTAACTACTTACCAGAAAATATTTAGCTACTGCAAACATTTGCGCTAAAAACGAATTGTGAAAACTAAGTTTGATGAGAGCTTTTAGAAAAAATACATTGTTGCAACTGTAGTTAGAACATCTTTTTTAGACATAGCCTTCCCTTTTAATTTCTGATAAGATCTAGTATAGCACCTTGCTTTCTAGCGTGTCACATGACAACGTGCCCACTACTAGTGGACGTTCTACGGGATATTGCTGCGCTCTTGATTCGAGATCTTTACAACCCCAATGGCTTTCGGTTCTAACTTAAATACCTACTTACGCACTTTGCCCTGCCCATTATTGCTTCAACTTGCTACTCCGCATTGTTAATTTTGGTTTGACAACTTCATTCTGGATCTCTTCATTTCCGTGCAGTTAGGCAGTATCTCGCCAGAATCAATAGAGCAGGGTTGAAGATCGGTCACACTTGGAGGCGTTTAGTATGCCGCTCCTTTCTCCCGACCATTCGAGAGCTTTTCTTATTTATTGTCACCTTTAGCACACCAGCCGTAGGATACACACTGCTGGACATAGGTTTTCCCAAAGATTACCTTGAAGTACTTAAGACCAGCGTGTTCCTGTGATTTTAATCAACTGTTCACCTCTGCTGATGTCTTACTGCTCATTTCAGCTTCAACTGGCTAATCCATTGTGTAACTTAATAGGAAGTTTTTTTTTTAATTCAATATACCTAGGTTTCTGCCTGATATTACTTGAGCAGACATAGGTACGATATAAGTTGTAGCACGCTTATCTAGATAACTTTGGCTATAAGTAGGTATAGTAGTAATGACACCCGCCTTACAATCGTGAGGTCGTGGGTTCAAATCTTGGTCCCATACCAATAAATTCCTTGGATTTTATGTACGGAATAGCACATCACAAGCTTTTTGATGAAGGAAAACATGCAACCTGCGTACGTCCGTAGAAGAAATTTGAAGGCGGATGCGAATCCACCAACCCGCACTGGGCCAGCTTATTGGATATGGCCCAATCACCATTCGAGGGAAGGCCTACGTCCTGCAGTGGGCTATTAAAAAGGTTGGTATAGTACAGGTATACCTACCTACTTCAATAAGATCTATGGCAACTATAAATTATAGTTTGTGTTCGTAATCGTAGGTATAAGTATACATGTATCCTGATTCCAAAGACTGTGTAGGTAGTTAGGCAGTAGATCCCCAGAATCAATAGAGCAGGGTTCAAGATCGGTCACGCTTGAAGGCAGTTAGTATGCGCGCTCCACTCTCCCGCCGGTTCGAGAGCTTTTCCTTATTGCTGCGCCTGTTTTGTACAATTACACGTTTACTTCACGGAGCTCGCTGGAGTTTTACATTTTCGAGTGTTTTTATACAATTGAGTGATAGTAACGTTCGCCTAATGTACTCGTATGTCATATCGTAGTCCTAGGATGTCCACCCACAAGATGGACCTCATTAAAACCGCAGGGCGCCGCTGGATCCTGCTAGATATGAGCTGCTTCCAATCGGTCTTTTTAGAGATTAATAGGGGAGGCATATGTCCAGCAGTAGTCGTCTTAGAGCAGATGTAATGATCATAATAGAACAGCTGCACTACTCCCAGAATATTGTTTTATTATTGTGTTTTGAACATTGAGATTATACCTGCAATGTAGAAGATAGATAGGATGCTTTGTGTCTTAGTAGTAACATTTTGTCAATAGGTTAAATAGTGCTTTCAGATGTTTTTTAGCTTTTGTTAGATTATATGTGTCTATTGATCATCAAATAGTGCCTCTTTTACGGGCGGAGTCTTTCAGCCAAAAAAATTTAGAAGATAAGTTTAGAAGAGAGAAGTGTTTTAATTTTAAGAATATTATGTACGTTGTTATTTAAGCTGTTTTAGGTGTACAATAAAGTTATATTGTATTGTATTTAACCAATTGGCGGATCCAGATTAGCCATAGTAGGCACATTTAATGTTGGACACTGATAGGTACACCTTAACGATACGTTTACGAGTATAATAAAACCAAAGAGTTATCTTTGTGATAAGCATTTCAAAAATCTGAAGCGAACGCAGGATTTGAACCTGCCCCTTCGGATTACTAGCCCGACGCTCTAACCAACTGAGCCAGCCCGCCTCCTACGCAAGCGTCAAATTCTTGAAGTGCTTACCTTACACCAACTTATAGCGTTGGTGGCGCCACCTGTGATACCCGTATTAGACAGGTTATCACTTAACTAGAAGTTATTAGAACTTCTAAAGATTGACGAGAGATGACGCACTGCTAATTCAATGTTATGAATTAGCACAAAGATAACTCTTTGAGATAAAATCTAGTGTGGAAAGCACTCAAAATAAAAGTCATAACATAATAAAATCAATTTTACATAGCGTCAAGACCGATTCTTTCTTTCTATCTTGCCAGTGAGCGCCTCAATGATTTGTGAATTCCAATTCAAAACTTCACAGTCTCGTACTTAGGTATACTTACAGGTAAACCCCACATATTGTCGCGAATAAATAACTCGTCTAATAGCTAGTAATAAGAATCTACAAAAATCCACATTCGTAAAGAAAACTATACCTAAGCGAACGAGCTTGCGGCATATTTCTTTAGGTAGGTAATATACCTACGTGTGGGCTCGGCAGGTTCGCGGGGCGGCGGCGGCGGCATACTAACTGCCGGCGGTTCGGCCCGAACTTGAACTATTGATTGGCCAGTCCCGACCATTTACCTTGAACTTTCAAATCATATCAGACCTTAAAGCTTTTAGGCTTTCAGACCTTTGGTAGGGGTAGGAGCTGAAATAGGGAGCTTTTGGAGCCTAAAATTCTTTTCCAGAACATTTTGCCGCTTAATATTGTAATGAGGAGATTCTGAAGCCTGAAATACCTACCCACTTTTCAAGAAAAATAATTTTGAAAATGCAGAAATTATAGTGCGACCATAGTAATCTGTGTAAATGTGTGTAATAATCAGGCAGTGTGTAGTCAAACTCAAACCTATTTTAAATAAAAAAAATCTTCCCTGTTCAATTTAATATTAGGTAGGTAGGGTAGACGCACCGGTCGTGGCCACCTTAGTACCAATTGTGGCCGCTTTGAATTTTAAGGATTAAAACGACAATTCTATGTTAAATTGATATTTTAAAATAAATTTTGAAACATTTAGATTCATACAAACAATATTTATGGTATTACATTGTTTATAATTATCATTTATTCAATAATTTTGACACCTAATGGCCACATTCGGTACACCAACTATACATAAAAATAGCGAAAGTGAATCGATTAAAATTTAATTTTGAAAATAATAACACAAAGAACGACTGCTACTTTTAAACCACATTTTGAGATGTAGTCTAGCACTATAATTTGATTTCGATTTAAATATCTAATTTTCCTCGTTTGACGTCAGGGAAATAATGCTTACATCCATCTCTCATAACTGTTTTGCTTGCATATGAATAATATAATGCAAGCAAAACAAGTATGATACAGTTCTTGAATAATTTCCCAATAGCGAAGAGTAAATCTATTTCCAGCTGCAGTAAATAATGCCTCTAATGTACCCCACAGTCGCCAATACTGGCAACATTAGCACACAAACGGACTGACCGGAAGTGGGCAGCCTTCGCTTCCGGTCTGCGGCCGTCTAACTGGGCGACACCCGCCATTTTCTAATCAATTGGTTTTGATGTATGGACTGGTGGCTTTACAAATGGCTGATCATTTTCTAAACAAACCGATTGATTATGGATAGACGTGGCTTTACAATGTGGTGATCATTTTCTATACAAATTGTTTGATGTGCGATTGTGATTTTAGAACTTAATAATCCTCCGAAAACATTATCATGTCAAATGTTGTCAAGACGAGACTACAGCTAGCACTATGAAACAGTTATCATATGTCGTGTAGAGCCAAGCCTCTAACTTCACACGGCCTCACTCTACAAGCTCTTACTTCACAAACTCTACTCAAAAAAATTGCAGAAAAAATTGCAGCAATAAAAATCATAACTCTTCTAAAACACGATTCAAAAGCGAACTAAAGATTTACGAAAGCAAAACTGCTGAAAAACGGACACCTCTCAAAAATCAGATAAATAAAATTTTCAAACAAATCTCACCTCTCTTTATAGGTACTCCTTTTTTCCTTCACTTTTCCAAGAACTTAGCACCAACCTCTCTACTTTGCATCTATTCATCTATTCAAAATTAAATAGATGAAGACATCTACACTTCTTGCTTCATTTAATACCTAACGTACCTTAAAATCCTTACCTACCTATCTTGCTAATAAAACAATCAAATATGAGCTCTATATAATTGAGAGTAAAGTTTGATATAAATTGTAGAGTTCAAAATTTTAAGTTATTATCTAATTTGGTAGAGATTTTTGCAAATTTGAGTCTTATGCTTTTATAAATAGGGTGGTGTTAAAGTGATTGGGTAGAGTTGTTTCATGATTACGGTAAAGTCGTTGTAAATAGTGGCGATAATCAATAAAGCGATCGTTTTCAGTGGACACGGTCACGTGGGAGCCTCGCGAAGCACGGACGCGCAGGTACGCAGGGTGTGAGGTTGGTGTGTGAAAGGTAGCGGGAGCGCAAGCGGGAGCGGGCTTCGCTACGAGATCACTTGCTACAAAAATTGTAATCAAAGTCCTATAGAGACTTATCTCTAAGCTAGCAAGCTCAATTTTAGAAACGAAATAAATTGATAGAAGATCTAGTTCTGTAGTCTTGTTACGAATAAAATTATCTTGATCTCACTTTGGTTTTAATCTTTTTCACTTTCGCAGCCGTAGGTACAAATAATTAGGTATAATTACAGAAATGCCAAGCCAAACCTTGAAAACTAATAACACATTACAATAGAGGCTTTACAGTTATTGGAGATTCGCCATATTTATAAGATTGTTGTTTATAATGTTGTATAGTAGTTTTAGTATTCGACCAAATCAATGCATTTAAAATACAATGGCTGAAAAGTACAGTTCTTAGTATGTCGAGAAAGTCAAAGATACTATCGCTCTCAGGCCTAAGTTTACATGCTTAAATTAACAATTAACACACTGTTTTTTACGTAACGATGGCAGTGGATATCTACTCTGACAAATCGCATCAACAACCCACAAGCCTAAACAATTTCACTCCGCTATTTCTCATCACCGCATCGCACCCGAACCGCGCTCAAACTGTCAGAAAACCGTCTTCTTGTTGGATAATTCGTGTTTTCCATTTTTTCGTCCAGCGTCAGGTGCTTGAACCTGTCATTCACGAACTTGACATTGGGAGCCGCGGAGTCTCCCCACCAACCGGCTACTAGTGCAATGAACTAGATCACTGCTGGACTTTTTGTTTTCACAACTGTGACGCACACTCAACTTGCTTATAATTTGTTGGTGATACATTAATATTTATAACTGTTTTTCTATCATCACTAGATACATTTTATACAACTACCTAAGTATCGTTTGTGTGTACAGGGTTATCGGTAATCAATTAATTAGGGGCTTATTCTGTACATCAGAACCAACAACTTTTGTTCAACTATGTACTTTCATCAAAACTTTAAAACAATTTTTCTATAGAAAAATGCCGTTCGCCTTCGACAAATTATTCTGTATTCTGTACAAAAGTTGTTAGTTTTAATGTACAAAATTAAGGGATGCTAATTGATTAACCAATAAAAGGAAAGAAAACAATCCAAGTCGATGCCAATAACCTTGTATATCTGTGTATGTAATAAAGTTTTTTGTAATCAATAATAATTTATGCTGAACAAAGTATTTTAGTCTTAACAAAAGTGACATAAAAATATCAATAAACTTAAAGATATTGAATAAAACTAAACTTGATTTTATACAATTTCAATTATATAATTATTTTCAAGATACTAGTAGGTACATGTAGTTGCATTTAAATGTTCAAGTATGAATTAATTTTTACTTTATTACCCATTATTATATTCTCTAGCCGCCGCTGTAGGATTCCCTGTGTCGCGGTGGCTAGTTCCTTTCCAAACTGTTCAAAAGTGCTGTATTAAATGTTTACAAAATAAAATATAATTATTTTGTATACATGCGTAATGAATGAGAAATGAATATCATATATTCCAAGAATAAAAAAATAAAAATTTAATCTAATCGCGTTAATTAGTTATATAAAAATCATTAGTAGTATTAGTATCCGCTTGGGTATTAAACTTCACAGTATTTTTTTAAGTTCATAGCTAAAGATATTCGTCTGCCTCGTTTTGTCTCGTTTCGTCGCCGATGTATAGTCAATGCATGCGTAATTTAAGCTCTTCTTATAAAATCCGTTTCGTGCCCTCACAGCAGAATTACAACGACTTAGTTGTTATATAAATGCGTAAATCTTTTTGCAAAGCGACTGTTTCCACTCAGAACGATTACTGACTTGATCTTTAAATATATTCGATTTCAATTCTCCAACTTTCACCGCTAAAATTGATTACTATAGTCAAGTGAGCACCCATCAAGGAACCTAAGAAGAAACCGAGCAGTCGCGCAGTCCGAAAACGGCCTGGAAATCATCGTCATCATAACAGACTATTTCTCCAACTAAAAGAGCCAAATGAAAAGCTTCCTCACCTATATCCTAGTCCTTCATACATTCTCATGTAACCGGATAACCCCTACCACTATGTAGTATTCTGCAGCCAGCCTCCGGATTAGACTCTACCCTCCGTCAAATAGTGAATATTAACTAGCATCGATCGCGCCTGTGCCCTACATCTGCGGCCGGTGACCCCTACACTAGCTACATGCTGCTTTACTACCAAACTTCACGAGCAGACGTACAACTGGTACATGGAGGAGCTGCAGAGTTCTCGAATGGAGACCACGTACTGGCAAGCGCTGTGCAGGACGTCTACCGACAAGATTGACAGCTGGCTCAATTGATCAAGACTGCCATTTATTGGAGAGACCTGTGTCTTGCAGTGAATGCTCTAACGCTGATAATTATGACGATAACGCGTTGTTCGTATTACATTTGTATTAATAAGGACATACGAGTAGATAGATAAAAATACTAGGGTTAGGTACATTTTGGGTAAAAAGAAAGGTCCCATTAGAACCATTGTAATTTGCAACGTACCTAACCAAATTAACCTGTACTAGTACCAGAATTTTTAATAGTCCACTGCAGGACGTAGGCCTATCCATGAAAGGTGATTGGGCCACCGAAAAGCCAGTGGTATGAAAATCCTTATATTATATATTACTAGCTGCCCGGCCACGCGTTGCTGTGGCTAAATAAATTAAAATTGCGACTACAATTTGAGATTTAAACTATCCTATCTCTCAAGTTGGATCGAACTGCACATGGTGTGCGAATTTTATTATAATCGGTTAAGTGGTTTAGGAGTCCATTGAGGACAAACATTGTGACACGAGATTTATTTATATTAAGATAAATCCGAAAGTGTATTTGGGTTGGTTCCTCTTTCACACAGCAACGGGGCAACGTATTGACTTTATTTTTGGCATGGACATAGTTTGAAAGACGAAAAGTGACATAGGCTACTTTTATCCTAAAAAAATAAAAAGCTCCTATATAGGATAGCACAAAAATCAAAATATCACGCGGGTCAATTCCAAAGAACTCTTTGGTACAGGACCGGGATTTGAACCCAGTACCACACGATTGTAAGGCGAGCGTCACTACCACTAGACCACCACATCACATTAAACTAAATATAGCTAATCACTCCCTACCCCCCATTATCTTACCATACTAAGCTCCACATAACATTCACTTAAGTACAAATAAACATGTCCAAGTTGGCCCGGTTTATCTTTTACCCCAGAATTAGGGTAACACATTAAGATGGCAGCCCAGATACTTCGATATGAATTAAGATATTCTAATTTTAACTGCCGTCAGCTAGATGTGTGCTGTGTTGCCAGTTACAGTACAAAAATTCTGTATAATTAATCTGATTAATTGTTTTGAATTTAGTACAATCCATTTACTTTGTTAGGGTTGGATACTGAATTAAATGTGTAAATATAATGTAGTATATTTTATTAATCAATGATAATGCGGTTCTAATGGAAGAAGTATTTTTAGTATTAACTTTTTAAAATACTTGGATTTTTTATATGTTTAGTAGCCATGTGTAGGTGTACATCAGAATTTATTTAAAAGGTCACTCCTCGCATTTTGAGGATCTTACTTGAGATGTAAATGTTTATCTGTTGGAATGTAAACACATAGCATTACATTATTAGATGGATTTCCTCCTTATCCTCCAGTCGAATTCCTATAATATCTGAGGGTCGTGACCACCACCTCCCAAAAGTTTCTCTCTAATAATCTTGCTCCATCGTCCTCTATCCTCGCCTCGTAAACTGACGTGTCCAGTGTGGTGCGGTGCGTGGTGCAGATCTGATCGGACCAACGCATCGGGCTCCGACCTCGGGACCGCCTGCCATCGACTTTCCCCGTAGCCATGAGCGTTTCCAAATTTTCTCCGTTCTTTATAGATGGATTTAACAACATTAAAAAATAAATTGAACACAAATTATCGGCCACATTGATATTTAAAAGAGCTCCACAGTCAATTTAGTTAAAATGTATAGTTTACAAAAAACAATTTAAGCAAATATCAGTAATTTTTGCTACAACATTTGACAGCACAAGCAACAACCATACCCTTTATTTTACGAGCACTCAAGAGCGACCCTCCCCAAGAAAATGTATTAAACACAGATAAAATCAGCATGGCAACATTAGACATTACATATGGGTGCAATTACGGCGGAATTTGTATAATAACGCAGATACGTGTAAATAAATTAATAAAACGACCCCCGAGGTGGGCGAGATTGACGCCGCGATATGGCAACCCTTTCTCTTTACGAGATTATCTTAGGGTTCTATGGAAAGATGGAGATAGTGAGATTTTTTTGTTTGTTTGTTGTGAATATCAGGGCATTTAGACAATAAGTAAGTTGTGTACACCGGGTGGCTAGCCCTGGTGTCAGAGTTTTTATACGGCACGAAGGCCTCTGGTATGGCTAAGCGGTTAAAACAACCGGGACCTACAATTTAAAGTGTCATCCGAACCACGACAGCGCTCAGTTTTAAATACCACCCGCGGTCACCCATCCGAAAACTAACTATGCCGAAGGATGCTTACTTTGGTGATCGCTGACAAACCCCCAGTTAAACTACGCCTTGAGTGCTACAGTCTATATTACTACGCTACATTTAGACAGTCATGCTTTGTTTTTGACCAACGAACCACCGGAGGAGGTATACAATTCGACGCGTATATATTTTTTTATGTATAACCACGCATAACTTTTTTCGTCGTAGTTCGATTTCAATAATTCTTTTTTTATTGGAAAGTGTGTACTTCGAAATTGTTCCCATTTAAATTTTATCAAGATCGGCTGAGCCATTTTTGAATAATGTGAAATATGCTACATCGATCCGTGAGTAATTTCGCAAATTCTGTACACGGGTGAACTCGGTCATGCTATTTTTTGCAAAAAATAATTATTACAAACGTTGTTAATTATGCCTTATATTCTAGGTTATAGGTACTATTTTTATCTGCGATTTCCCTCGCGTTATATTCAAGAAATAATTACACTTTTCAACATTTTAATCTATGAGTATACTTATCCATGCCATAAACTAAGTTGATTCGTCGTAGCCCCTTTTAAAATAATAAAACTAGACTAAGCAAAGATTGTAACGATTCGATGAAAAACCAGAAATTTCACATCAAACTGTAGGAGTTTTTGAAAAAAATTAGGCGTGTAATTTTCTAGAATACATTGCATACGTTTTGTAGAATGAATTACTCAACCACATGTTTCGTAACTAATGACCATAATGAAAAATAACCACCATCAACAATTTTCCATCGTGTCATCTTAAAAGATAATATTTCTAGCAATAAACAGAATATAAAAGTTCTCCCAAGCCGGATATAACAGCAAGCCCACCGGAGGCCTGTGGGTCTGAAGCCCTCCCGAAAGCCCTCCTGGAGGCTTGATATTCAGAGCACGGCAGAAGGGACGCGCTACGGAGACGAGGCACCGTTGATTGATCTATGGATGCTAAGGCGTTTTACACTTGTCTTGTAGCTCTTAAAATGAAGCGGGAACAAATGGTTTTACTAGAAAAAAAAAGTTATATTTATGTTTATGGAGATGCGGGATGAATGTAGAATGGTTTGGTGGTACGAAAAGTAAACCGCGGTGTCTTTGTCACGTTATTTTTTATTTTTACTGTGAAACATTGCAATTGTGAGTCATAGGTATAGTCAAATCATGATTTTTGATTTCAATTGAAATGATTAATCTAAAAGTAACAGTCAAATCATAGCTAACGCAGCATAGTGGACTGATGTATTGCCTTCCACGCCGAATTAGGCTACGGCGACCATTTCTACCGATTTCTAAAAATGAGGAGGTACTGTGTTCGTCTGTATGTATTTTTTGTGTATGATCATCGATCGATATATATATATATATTTTTTAGTTCGAAAGAATGTTTTTCCGATGTAGTTTCGTTTAAATTTTATCGAAATCGGCTGAGCCGTTTTTGATAAATTAACAAAAATGTACATGGATGTCACATCGATTTGTGCAAATGATTAGAATTCTGTACAACGTGAAAGTCGGTGTTGCGATATTTTGCGCAATCTACTTAGGTAGGTGGTTACTGATGTGTCAGTAACCACCTAAGTAGAAAACATCAGAAGTTACATCTTCAGATGTATTCTCATCGGGCATCTATCGAAGATTTCCTCCTCGTAAAAAAAAGAAAAAGTGATAAGTGATTAGTCCTCAAAAAGCTAGAGGTGTTGTACCATTTTACAGTGAATGTTAGTGGCTACAAATGAACTATGATATACTTAGCTTGTTAAATATTAAAAGGGAGCTGTGCTCTGCTGTACACTTTAGTTCGACAACTTTTATCGTATAAAATCGTTCACCCTCAATAAAATGAATGGAACATCTGTTTTTTTTTAGTCTTATCAAAAGTATCAGAACATAAGTTGTTAGTTTTGATGTACAGAATAAGCCCCTAAAAGGATGCTAATTGATTACCAGTAACTATGTATAGGTAGTTCAATGGCCTCTCCTAAATTTGACAATACATTTTAATATTGAGCTCTGAATGGACACCGACAAGTTACATATATTTTTAGAACAAATACAATGACCTTCAAAGGACTCGCCACGGCCGCTCGGGATTTTCCTTTTGTATTCATTGATTTGATTTCCATCCGAATGGTTGATTAATTTGTTTGTCTTTGAGAACAATCGTTTAATGCCAATACTTAATTTAATTTTATGTATTTCATTATCATTTGTATTGACACGGGGACATAAACTTCTGTTTTTATGTGCACATGTGGACTTAAATAGACATTAAAAATATAACATTCTATACAGATTTTATTATGTCATGTCAGACATAGAATGTTGGTGTTTGCGGGCGTCTGTTGTCGGTGGCGCGCGTATTCTCTGAAGAAGGAGTACTAACTACTCTGAAACCGGTCGGAAGCATAGCGGCTCGACCGTTCAAATAATCGTGAGTTGTATCCGGTGTTCATATAAATTTTAATAATTAATCCTCACGCTAGTTTTAATGAAGTAATTGGTTAACCTTAGCTCTAATTTTTCTTGCAGAGACTTTTAATACAGCATCTAAGTATACTAAGCATTTGATCTTCTCCATTGCTGTTAAGTAAGTTATTTTAAGTATAAGTACTTTTATAGCCAGTAAAAATCAGCAGCAAATTGATATAATGAAAAGCAAATCTTTACAATACCTAATGTGAAATTTAACTATTTTTCCGCTTCGCGAAATAACATCAAAAGTTTTTGAGTGAGCCTGGGTCATACCTATTTACTTCACTGGACCAATTTGGATTGGTCAATTCACATAGGTACTCCATCAAATTTCTTCTACGGACGTATGCAGCTTGCCTCTCGATGTTTTCCTTCACCGAAAAGGTCGAAATGCGAAATCCGTTAATACCTACGTTATAAAGAAATCCTTTGTACGAGACTGGGTTTGAATCCATGCGTGACGCTTTCAGGGCGAGCGTTTACATACTAAGCCACCACGAGCTGCATAACATTTTGCAGCTGTAATCTATAAGATGACAGTCACCAAGAATAATCGCCAAAGTTATAAGAAGCGTAACGTTTAACAACACATTTCATCGTCGCGGCCATTTTGCTAATTCCTCCAAATTGGCGCCACTTTGTAGAATCACATTAACTCCCCTTCTTAGAATTTTTCTTGCTTCGTCTGTTACTTGCATTCTTTTTCTAACTCTTGTCGCAAATGAGAAGCCACTATAACTTCAAACTTCTTACGTAAGAATGAATCTTAACCTAAAAAAAATACGAAAGTTTGTACATTTTATGTATATAAAAGTATGTATATTAATGCCACATAATAATGAAGTGTTTCAACTCCTAACAAAATTATTGAAAATGAGATGAAATTTAACAATTATACATTTTCTGGTAAATTATTAAAGTAAGCAGGTATTCAATTTATTTCCAAATTGAATTAAACGTACATACTCCTTGATAAATAATAATGTGTAAATTCTAATTTTTTCCTCAACAATAACTACATGTAAATTCTATTTTTTTTTCCTCTTTTTCGATATTTTAAATTTCTATCCACTCTACGTCGTTTCACACTTGCGCGGGGCCGTTGAAGGGGCTCGGTAATAAGACGGTAAGTGAATTTTTCCGAAACGTACCAACCTAATAATGTGAGGCAATTTTTCAATTGGTCGTGAAGTCGTGCTCGTGTAGAGCGGACTCACCTCTCGGAGCCTGGTAAAGAAAAATGTGCAGTAAATTCGATTTGACTCGAAAAAATATTGTTAACAATCAGGTTACTTAATAACTACTATTTAAATTAGGAAGGCATAAAGTTTATCCGGAATATTTTTAAAGTAATTTTATATGTACTTGATATTTATAGATTACCTATCTAAGTATGATGCATGCATATCAACTATCTTAACCCGAATTTATCCAAAAATATAATTATAATATCTACAACACAATGGTGCTCAGTGGCACTTATAAGTAGGAAATTAATAATAAATAATTAATTAATGGACACGTGTTGGTTCGATAACTTTTAACCTTTTTGGTAATAACACTACTAATCTACCAAAAATATTAAAGTAGAAAATAAATAATCAAGTAAAGAACACGTATTGGTTCAATAGCTATTACACTTTTTGGCAAAAATGCTACTAATCTTTGGACAAACTCTACCAAAAATATAAAAATGGCCTTATTACAAGAAATTTCTACTTTATTTATTAATTTTATTAATATTATTGAAATTAATATCTAAAACTCGTAAATTCACTCCCATTACAATAGAATAAAGAATCACTAAAATCAAGAACGAAAATAAAATACGTAAAAAAATGAGCCGTGGTGTGTATGACGTGTTGACAGCCGGCAAAATGTCGCCTACCCACAATTGTACGCTTCCCTGAACTTTGAAGTAGAGCTACAAAATGTAGAGCTGGCTAAAAAATTCGCAACTGACTAAGGTACTTAGTTCAGAATAAATTAAACCTATAAAGATAATTATCGTGGTAAAATTACATGCATTTAATATTTCGATAATTAATTGTTCAATTCTCTTCTGCTTTTATAAAAAAAAAAAAAAAGGAACAAATTAAGTATTATATTTATTACAATGCGTTAACTCTTAGCCAAAATCGGATGAGATTTTGTTAAAGTTCTGTTATAAGGCATGATAGATCGGTATTTTAATTTAAACGTGTATTTCTATTATCTTTGTGGCAGGTACTAATGTTATTCAAACACTACTGTTTGTCTCATTTTTAAAAGTCGTTTAATAGACGTTTAAATTAAAAGATCAGAATACAGAGTAAGCCACTAAAAGAATGCAATTTTTTTTTACATTTCACGGATGCTAATTGATTACAAATAACCCTGTATTAAATGCCAAAGTATTTCAATAGATATGCAACCAATGTTTTCATTTCACACCAAAATAATTACTGCAAATTACTTGTGACGCATCAGATTTACAGCTCTGTTTTTCATAGCTCTACCGTCCACCCCTGATCTAACTGTAACAAGACCAATCTTGTGGGTGACGCAGTTAAAGTAAAAAATAACTTATTTTTTCTTTTAAACACGGCTTTTGCATTACGCCTGTCGACTTCTGACTTTCAATGAGCGTAAATGGCGGGATAATTCGATTATGAATGTAATATTTTCAGCTAGGTATGATTTTATTTTTAGGATCAGTTTAGGTATTTAAAATGTGTTAGGTTATGAAAGATTACTCGATTCATAAAGCCTATACCTACTGTTTAAAGTAATAGCTAAAATACGAATGTACGCAGACGACAGTACAGTCGTAGAGAGCTACACATCCGATGCCAGACAAGAACCAGCGGCCCACAGATCGAGTCACTCAGAGAGGCTATGGTCGAACGGCTCAACTTGAGTCTGAAGGCGGTATCTGACTGGGCTAACCTGGTCAAGTTTAATGCCCCGAAGACTCAAGGCTGTTTGTTTTCGGCCAAAAAGAGACCCTTCCAACTGTCTCCCGCTTTCCGCGGTGTCTCCGTTCCGGTAACGAACAGTTTGGAAATGTTAGGCGTTTCACTCTCATCGACTCTTTAACTTTGGCTCCTACATAGAGTCAAAAGCCCAATTAGCCTCCAAAATCTTAGTGTTCTCTCTCTAAGGTGAAACGGTATTTCACACCTGAGCAACTACTTAGTCTTTATAAAGGGTAAGTCAGGTTTTGCATGGATTACTGCTCTCATATTTGGGATGGCTCTGCCAAATATCAATTTGAGGCTCTGGAGTCGATTGAGAGGAAAGCCAGGAGGCTGATTGACAACGAAACCTTGAATAAGTCGCAGCTACAAAGTCTCGAGCATCGACGATAGGTAGCGTGTTTTTCGGCCTTTTATCGGATACACTTCGGAGAGAGCGCTCAGGAGTTGCACAATCTGGTCCCCCCTGCCCCTTTCTTCTATCGTACGGCTAGACGGACGCGACCAAAGCGCCACCCTTTTATGGTGGACATTCCGCGCGTTAGAACCAAGCGTTTCGAATCCTCATTCCTCATACGAACAGCCGGAATGTGGAATGCTTTGCCTGGGTCTGTCTTCCCACTTAAGTACAACGTGGGTGTCTTCAAATCCCGAGTAAATAGGTATCTTGTAGGTACGCGTACTACACCCTAGACCGCATATCTGCTCAATATCAGGCAGTATGTAGTCAAACGCAAACCAATACGGAATAAAAAAAAACTGTTTTTAATCTTTGATTTATTAAATGCGGAATTCTTAATTGATGTGAACGTGATAATCATCAGGCAAAGGTTAATAAAACGACGATTAAAATCCGATTAGTTTAACCGGCCTTAAGCAGTTTGAAACGGCGCCACGGTGACCTTTTAATTCATATGCGATTAACACTGATTAACGAGGCATCTCAACAGGTACGAGAAAAGCGAAAAATATTGGTTCATATTTATCAGAATTACATTCTAACGTAGGTATGAGCATTATTAGTAAGTTCCAAGTAACCCAATGAGCTATAGAGAGAGTTGACTCTCTATGCGAGTTCTAATCAGATATGAGAAATTCCGTAAAAAACTTAAATTCATCGACATCGTGTATTGGCAAGTTGAAATGTCAATGGGCAGGACACATAGCACAAAAAACGATAAATAATTTGGTGGGAAAATTCTATGAGACCCCGCACCTGCAAGCGCAGCGTAAGACGTTCACCTACAAGGTGACCGCAGAATCGCGATGGAAAACAGCCACTTCTAACCGGTCTTATTGGAGATCTAGAAAGGAGTCCAGCAGTGAACGTTCTATGACTGAATACCAAACAGAAGTAGAAGATATTTTAACACAAGTAATTCTTTATAATAAAGTAAAAGAACGAAAATATCAATGTTAAAAATGAATTATGATTTTTTCATATTGTTAGGTACAGGATGTTTAACGATAAAGTATGTCACTTAATATTTTTTCTACGTAATTTGTGGTTGTTGTGGTTATTCGTACACACAGAACTAAGTACGATAACCTTAATTATTTTTTTACGGATCTAAATAAAAACAGCGCTGTCTAAAATTTTCCATAGTGCTTTCCATTTTAAAACCCAGATGATTGTACCTACTCACATGATTACCCAATATCAATTTTTCTGTGTAACTACCTCTCTACTACATACTACATACTCTCTTCTACTCTACAACTATTACTAGGCATACGTTAAGTATTCTTTATCCATGAAGGGCGATTGGGCCATATCTACCACGCAGCCCCAGTGCGGGTCGGTGGATTCACACACGCCATCAAATTTCTACTACGGACGTATGGAGGTTGCCTCACGATGTTTTCCTTCACCGAAAAGCCAGTGGTGTGGAATTCCGTACATAGATTCCAAGGAAACTCATAGGTACGGGACTTCGATTTGAAACCACGACCTCAAGAATGACAGGCCAGCATTACAACCACTAGACCACCACGGCTTCCCCTAGCATGGCTAGCCCCAGGCAAGGGGCTAGCCATCCGACCTCTGTGAACATTCCTATACTTAGTTACCTTTACGTTACACTAACAGTGTCTAAGTGCGTAAGTAAGGCAGGCAGTGCGTCGACAATGAATGAATTAGAAAGGCACAGCCATGGTAAAGCAGACGGTACTCCGTAGACAGGACGCCGCGGCCAATACTGCAACTAGATTTGATACTAGTTTGCTGACAAAAGTAAATCAATTTTTTATTAGGTATTTTTTGAAATAAAACTACTAACACGGTTGCGTTAAACGTTTAACGCTGTGTCGACAATTTTATCAATCCACAATATAGCAGATGACACTTGGCAGACAGAATGCCGCGGCTTGGAGTGCAACTAGATTTGATACTTGCTCAGTTTTATTGGACACCTACTACATTGTACTTTGAGATTTCTACGTGGCCATAAGAATATAGTAGAATCATTGTTTACATATCGCTCTTGTCTCTTGTTTACAAATCACTATTGTAATCTTGCTTCTTGTAGGTATATTGTTTTAATACAGCGCTGACACTGAAATCGAATGTAAAATTCATCAATTTCTATCGATGTTTAAACATTCTTATTCACAATTTTACCGAAGTGCTTTTCGGCCCTCCTAGAGTCGATGTTTCGCAAACTTGACTGGTCAAATTTTGGTCTTAATATCAACGGAGAGCGGCTAACACACTTGTGTTTCGCAGATGATATTGTCATTCCATCTGAAAACCACGATGAGCTACAGCACATGTTGACAACTCTAGAAGAGAGTAGAAAAATAGATCACTACATAAACCTCTCTAAAACATAAATTATGAGTAACGGAACGAAGATACCTATCACGCTAGATTCCGCTAACGTAGAGTACCTATGTGGACGAATACGTGTATCTCGGACAATTGATATATTTTGAAGACACGACCGCCAAGGAGATAGATCGGGGAATAGCCACCTCGTGGAAAAAATACTGGGCTAACAAGGACGTTTTTAAGAGCCAGATGCCAATTCACCGCAAAAAACGACTGATGGATAACACCATACTTCCGCCTTTGCTCTATGGATGCCAAACATGGGTACTAACTAAAAAGCTTGTCAACAAGGTGGTCGCTTCCCAGAGAGCAGCGAAGCGCTCGATGCTGGGTCTCAAACTTAAAGACACAGTAAGAAACGCAGAAATCAGGCGAAAAACTAAAGTCATAGACACAGTATCGATGCTCTGTAGGCTCAACTGGAAATGGGCTGGTCACGCCGCCCGAGCAACAGACGGAAGATGGAGTGAACAGATTATTCACTGGCATTTATTTATTGTATTTTATTCACTTCATATTCCAGTACGAAACGCCCTTATTAAGCCAATACAATAAATAATCCTGTGCAATCAACTGTTTACAAGTCACCATCTAAAATAACTAGCCTTTTAGAGTAATCCAATTATTAAAATTGTTCTTACTAACATTAATTTAGGTACCTATTGTAAACTGGCACAAGTCTATAAAGCAAGTTACACTGGGTCTAAATGAATTTTCCAACCTCTCAAAGCACCAACGCAAGACCTGACCATCCATGACGTAACAGCGTCACGTAGCAAGTATCAAGACGCATACGCCGCACGTCCCAACGACCAAGACGCCAAACATCACGTCCGGACGCGGCGGCCTCGGCTCACGTACCGCAATCATCTCTAAACCCATGACCATAACTCTGTCTCCTTTCAACTTACACACTTTCACGTTAACCCATCCCTGTCTCAACCAAGCTAAGTTTATGTAGTGTCAAACTCATCGTCACGTCTCTCTCTAGCTTATGTATTCTAATGTTGAGCTATCCTTGTCTCATGTGTCAAATCCACCGGGAAATGTGAATCGAGTCTGAATTAGGTGCTTTGACGTTTGTGAGGCGTTGATGGATTTCCTTTGATATCTCGTCTCGGGAAATCTGAGGTGAAATTGATTTGGTTAGAGACGCTGGCTTGGGAAATATACAAAAAGAGAAGAAAATAATAAAGTTTTATAGGCCATCTGAGGAATAACAACATATAGTGAGCATTTCGTGAAATTTTTCGCAACTAAACATGTGATATAAAACATTTTTAATAATTTAAAGAACGAACTTTAAATGTGGGAGAGCAATGTACAGTTTTAATCGAGATCAATCATTTTTTTAAATAAGTAGATATTGTACCTACCTCTGGGCGGAAATTCTAAAATTAAGTATTTCAAAATTTTAAAAGCACTTAAAAAATAATTAAATCTACTTCTTTTCATTAGACATTAGGCCCAATTATGAAGGCGCCAACGTTTAGACTATTTAAGTTTCTTTTTCACTTTAGGCATTCGATAGAGAGAACACTTTTTACGTTGCTATTAAATTTACGACGGCGCCTTCACAATTGGGCTTATTATTCAAGTAGGTACGAGTATAAGTAAAGCTAACGCTCCGTCTCCGACTACGGAAGTTTTTAGAAGCAATTTCCATCAAGCAAAACATACATATACCTACATTTTCTCGTTTTTAATCAAGAATCAATCAACCGTATCTACTTTTGTCATTTCATTTTCAATAGCTATAGATCCATCTGAACATAATAAAGGTTACTTCACACACATTCATTCACAAACAGAAATAAAGGCGAGTGCACACGCGTCACTCGAGTCCCATTCCGTTACCATCACGCACGAGCGACTGTCCGTGATAGAATCTAACATTCACCGTCTCTTTCTAACACACAACGAATGACAGAGACGGTGTAACTGCCCTTAGTGGAGAGGAAAAATGTAACGGAGATATTTGACGTGACGCACTCTGTTTGGTCGGAAAAAAGGAAAGCGTATGAAAGAAAAAGATCACAAAAAATGTTAGTAGGTATTTGGAAACATTTAAATTAAACTGTTACATGAATAAAATTTATAATTTTGAAAACTCTCGAACATTAATTCAAATATTCATATAGATATAAAAAAAATATTATGTTTTATTTTGTGTGGCTATGTTCTCTTTTTTCTCAGCAAAACGACGTCCACTGATAGACATATGCCCTATGTATTTTCGATTATACCTACCAGGTGTTGGAAGCGTCTGTCTTGAGCACGTTCCTGCTGTCTTGATGGTGTTGTTGGCATTGATGACGTATTTTTTTCGTTTCGAATCAGACGGACCATCTTTTAATTCAGGGTTATCCAGAACTGGTGCACAAAGCTGAAAGGAGGTGATTTAGACCATCATTTAAAACATCTTTTACTATGGGGTCAAGCCGGAATACGGGAAATAAAATCAGCTGTCTCATACATTTTATCGATTCAATTTACTTAATTTTTAAAATTTATAATGTAGTTACTTACAAGATCGCGCTCGTATCCTTGCAGTCTCTGTATGGGAGTCCGGTCTTTGGCTGCAAGCATTGCCCTCTTTCAATACTGGTAATCTTTTAGACCCAACTGCATTTCGTCTAGCTGTCATCTTACGCTTGGTTGCAAGGTGTTGTGAGGCCCATCGCTGTCAGTGTGGTACTGCAGTTGACCAGCTCGGCCACCACGGTCTCTCTTGCTCAAAAAGCACTGGTCGGATTGGCCGCCACGCCAGCCTTAACGATGTCATACGCAGGGCTTTTGTCACCGCCAAAATCGCAGCCGTACTCGAACCGAGTGGGCTCGCGCGTGGTGATGGCAAAAGGCCTGACGGCATGACGCTGCTCCTATGGAAGTGTGGACGGCCCTTAGTATAGGACGCAACTTGCGTCGATACTTTGGCACCGTCACATCTTTCTAAGACTCAGAGTAGGGCTGGAGCGGCGGCCAATTCGGCGGAGCAGCACAAGCGGCGCAAATATGCAAACCTCGTTAGTGGTTGGTTACATATTTGAGCCATTTGGAGTTGAGACTTTGGGTCCGTGGGGGCCGGGAGCTCCTCTTGGTTTTCAAAAGTCTTTTTGAGCGTCTGGTGGATGCGACGTGTGACCAAAATGCTGATGTTTATTTGGCTCAACGTATAAGCATTGCCATTCAGCGTGGCAATGCTGCCAGCATGCTGGGCACGCTGCCAACTGGCAGTGGGCTAGAGCATTTGGATTATCTTTAGACCTTCAAGGGTCTAAGAATAATCCAATTGCTTTCTATGCAGTAGTAGTATAGATAGTTTCAGTATATAACGTAGTATCGTATATTATTGTAGTTAATAAAGGCACTTTTGCCCGTTTAAAAAAAGACCCACATACTTTTTAAGTACGTCACTAGTCACTACTATTAACCCTAAAATACCCGCGGTGGAGCGGAATCACCACGTACGCCGATTTTTCTGGTCAAATGCACTGCGAGCAATAGCTCCGTTTCCGAAGCTCCGATCAATCAGCAACACTCGCGAGCGGAATTCCAAATTCGAAAACACCAATCACGTGAACCCAATAGAAATAGTCTTTCGAAGAAATACATTCGAAAATTGAAATTCGAATACACCACGTGTTTTTTCATACCTACCTAGCACAGCCATATTGATCGCAATTTCGATTACAGTGATTCTGACTGGTACTAAGTAGGTTGATTTATAGTTTTGTTGATTAACATAAATTTCTGTTACATTAAAATTTCATCGAAATGCTTTTTTTAACACGTATGTCACGTCTAACACGCCTGGTTATAGATATCGCCATGAGTGTTAAGGCCGCCGTTTTATAACCAGATCATTGTCACATATTCAAATGTATTTTTATAAATCAAGCAATTATTTGCAATCTGTAAAATTAGCTCAATGAGACAAGGAAATAAACCCCACGAGTGATTAGCCTGAAATCCCAAATGCTTATCAATTCGTACTATTTTGCCAAAAATTAACAAACCTAAAATCAAATATTGATAAATACGACGTCCAAGATACCAAGATAAAAAAATCATGCCATAAATGCAGTCGTCTTCCGCAGTGCGCATAAAAACATTAATCCACACCCCTTCAGGAGAAATAATTTATTCAAATAAATCTCGAGAATTTTCGCTGGGTTCCGTACAGTGCCCCGGGGTGTCGTTCGGCTATTCTCTTAACTGTTTCACTGCACTCTTATTCCTGGCTTCTGGTGATTTTTATTTTATTATTTTTTTTATAAATTACTGTTTTAAGTGGGCACGAGTGGCTTGGATGTTAATTAAGTTTTCCTTAATCCTCAAAAATGTTGAACATAGAAATTGCAGGTACTTGTGTTTAGATTTACTTTTTTACAATTATAATAGTAGATTTTGTAATTTTTTTGAAACATTCTACCATTATAATATTAAATAATAAAAACGTACTTATCACACGCATAATTAATGAGCATACCATCTTGTTTATGAGGTTCGAACTTTCCAATACCTAACTCCTACGAAACTGGCTTGGCCGATGTTTATGGATTTTTTGTGTATATTTGGTATATCTTATAGACTAATTTTTATACCTCTAAGTGGCACTAGAATAAAGGTGACATTTTCCAGTTTTTTTATATGGTATATCAATGTTTGTCGAGTTAATGACTTCGTCTGTAAGGAGCAGATGATGCTTCTTAAACAAAACGAGATGACTCTGTTTTAGATAACTTCTTAAATTTCCTACCGAAAAAAGCCATTCAAAACAATTTCACCAAAGACTTCTTAACTTTTATCAAACAAGCCGTGGGCCAGGAAGAGGGCTCCATAAATAATCGCACGCGATAAAAACAACATTATCGCGCGTTATTTTAATTTCGCTGCGCATTAATCACGCGGCCGAGCGACCGGTGTGTCATTTTGCGCATTTTTAATTCGGGTGCCAGTTTTAGGGTTAAGAACTTTGTGCTATTGTTTTATTTATTTTTTTAGGTACTCGGTGTCTAGTTTATGTTTTAGGCTGATTATAACGTCATCTTATCAGCCTTGGACATCTACTGCAAGACTAAGGTATCTCCTAGTCATTCTCAATTAAATGTGCATGGAAAAAAATGATAGGTATATTCTACGCTACGTCTGCATAAAGGATATATTTGCCCCTCAGCCTCAGATAACACTGCCAAATCAACTTGTTAAATTGACTAGTTATCTCTAGAATTAAGAATTTATTATTGGATTTTGTTTGGTGGGATCAGTGGTTCTTATTTCTTATAAAATTGCATATTATTATTAATATGCCTAAGTTTGTATACTAATTTATTCTAAGAGTATAATATTACACCTACTTACCTTAATCAACCATTTATTGTAATTTCAAATAACAAAACTTTCTTCAAAAAATCGATATATCAAGCAAACAATGACATAACTCAAAACCAACAAAAACCGATCCATTTCCAAAAATTCATACCAGCCACCTATCAGAAGCAATTATCACTCGTCTGCTACCGTTCTCATGCCGAAAACTCCCAAAACTAATAAAGCGTCAAAATTATGAGTTGATATCGATATGGGAGTTTTTGTGGGGACAGGTTATGACGTTAGGACAAAAGGTTTGAGATTTACTTTACTAGCTCGTTGTGAGATGTCTGACAGAATAGAGTGGATACTGCGTTTTTTGTAATTTGTTTTTTTTACCTTACTTATTTTGTCTACTAGAACACGTATGTGTATGTAAACGACTAATGTACCAGCCTTTTTTAATAGTCCACTGCAGGACGTAGGCCTACCCACGAAGGGTGATTGGGCCATATCCACCACGCTGGCCCAGTGCGGGTTGGTGGATTCACATACGCCATCGAATTTCTTCTACGGATGTATGCAGGTTGCCTCACGATGTTTTCCTTCACCGAAAAGCCAATGATGTGAAATTCCGTACATAAGTTCCAAAGAAACTCATAGGTACGGGATCGGGATTTGAACCCACGACCTCACGATTGCAGGTCGGGTGTTACTACCACTAGACCACCACGGCTTACCAAACGACTAATATACTTTCGCAATTATTGCTGATCCCTATTATAAAGTTTAATCAAATTAATTTGTACATTGAAGTAAAAAAACGTTGAGATATTACGATAAATACTTTTTTAAGTTAGTTGTATGTTTTTAAAAGAAATAAACTTTCCAACTATTTCATAGAAACTTAAATCTACAGTAGGAAAAGAATATTTGGCACTATTTATTTATGCCTAAGTTGGATTTTCAAGTTAATTACTCAATTATTTTAAAACAATGAAGATGCTCTAGTATTTATTTGTATTTTAAAAATATATGCACTTATGCAAATATATGTACTTCATGCTCTTCCGTCTCCTCGCACGGGTACGCTCCTGGATGTCGACTCACTGAGGGTGGCCGTGGCCCTACGGCTCGGATGTTCTATTTGCGAGCCTCACGTGTGTATCTGCGGAGCCGCAGACCCCGTCATCACGCCATAAACGACATCCTGAAGCGTGCCCTTGCGTCAGTGGACGTGCCCAGCGTCTTGGAGCCCCCAGGATTATCTCGCTCAGATGGCAAACGCCCGGATGGTCTTACGCTGATCCCTTGGCAGAGAGGGCGCTGCCTCGTGTGGGATGCGGCGTGCGTAAGCACTTACGCATCCTGCCACCTCCCTGCTACCCAGCATGTTGCTGGGGCAGGAGTGGAGGTAGCCGCCAGCAATAAACACAACAAATACGCCTGCCTGGAATCAGCATGCGACACTGTTCCATTTGCCGTCGAAACAGCGGGACCGTGGATCGCCGAAGCTAGGAAACTCGTACTTGACCTCGGTCGCCGCCTAAAAGACAGGGGGAACGACGCTCGGGCTGGTTGGTATTTGGTCCAGCGTATTTCCTTGGCCATTCAGCGGGGCAACGCGGCGAGTATTTTGGGTACATTTGGTTCGGCGCGCAGGGGACTACGGGACTAATTTTTGGACGAAGTACCTACCATATTAGGTCCTACCCAAGATTTAATTACACCTATGTACCTCTATTTTTATTGTTTAGATTGAATATTTCATTTTAGATTGTAAGCTGACTTAAATTTTATGATTATACTGTACTTATACAATTGCGATATCTTTTGTCTTAGTGGAGTACCATAAGTGAGAATTAAACAGTGGTCTTATCCACCCTTTTCTCCATAGTAAAGCCAGCAGCACCCATTTTGTGAACGAGCCATTGTGCGCAAGCGCCGTGTTTACGACCAGTAAATCTGCCGCTTGTGGTATCTACGATCTGTCTGTCACAATACACACGTGTACCTGCCCCGGCTACCTTTCCTATGATAGCTGGGTCCTCTACAATATGTGCGATATAACTTCAAAAGTAAGCTCGTATGGGCCGGGTGGCCACCCCTGGAAAAAATCTAAAATAGAAAAAGTACAATGTAAACTTTTCCTTTTCTATGTCGCAAATGTAACAATCCCATACTAGAATTAAGACTTACTGCTATAATGAAATCTAAAAAATCGAATTATTTTCTGTCTTTATTTTTGTATTAGATTTGTGAAGGAAGTATTTTTATTTTATTTTATTTTATTATCATGTCAGTCATAATAATAAGATATATACACAATGTAAGCTTTGATAAATAAATATTTTGTAAGTATTTTGTATTTGTAAATCTCCTATAAGACTGGCTGAAAAATACTTGTATCCAGTATCAGTTAAATATCACCGAAAAAATATATTATAATGATACTAGATAGCAATTCACAGACCAATAGTCGATTTTCTATGGATCGTTTTTGTTCGCAAGTTTCTATATTATTTAGGGTTCCGTACCCAAAGGGTAAAAACGGGACCCTATTACTAAGACTTCGCTGTACGTCTATTTATCAATCAGGCTAATTAAATTAACAACTAGAGGCTTTGTCTTCAAATCTTTCTAAGCAAAGTAATGACAAATAATACAAGGGACTTACTGACATTGTCTTCAATGCGTATGTTTTAGCTGTCTGTATCATAGGTACGTAAGGACTTCAATAAAAACATTTTTTTCTAGGAGATAGCGATATAATGGTCCATTATACCTACGCAGCGGTAATGATGACTCCTACACCTTAAGATGAAGATTATGAAGAATGGAGAAATCTGCTCACATCTGGGCCTACACATCTACCTACTACAGGAGCTTATTGTCTGTTTAACCTAGTTAACCTCATTTCCAAATGATGCAATTGATATAATTAATTTTTAATTTCATTTTAAAACGACTAGGTAATCAAGGAAGGCCTTTTCCGAGCAAAGGGGCAAAACAAGCTAACAACATAACATTGATTTCATTTTGAGGTCTAAAGATTAAAACAGCGAAAAAAACTCCATTAAAATTCGGTCCCATCGGTCCTCCGTATCAATATTAATACCTATACTTAAACTACTACTACTACTACTAGGTACCGGATTTACATACTACTGACTTTTCACTGGTATAGTAAAACTATGTAAGAAATAAAGGTAAATATTGGATGATAAATCCACCAAACTTGTAACTAAACTAGCGGACGCAGTGGATATTATGACTCAATGGCTTTTATTTTATTATTATTAAATAGACTAAACGTCTATTTTTATACAATAAACTAATAAAGTCTGTAGTCTAAGACCTAACAAACATGGTAAAAACCAGCCATGCAATTGTCACTTTGATGTGTAATAAAGGAGTTGTACCTGATTTACAAGGAACTCGGTATTAAAATTCTAACCAAGATCATTCAATTTTTCTAGGAATGTACTTAAAGTTTAAAGCTTCGTGGAGTAATAATAAATAATGTATAGCCCTGCATTTTTTTAAAATTGTTATTTTAAAAAATATATATTGGAAATGCAAAATCATATTTTCTAAGAAAATAAATAGGGCAAATAAGCGCTAGATAGCCCTTTCCGGGCTAAATCATTACACATCAGGTTCACATACAGTAAACAGTCTTAAATCTAGCTCCAAAAGGGCTAAGGTGGCAACACTGATTGAAAATCAAATTAATCAATCAATTTCTTTTGACATTGACATTACTATTATACTTTTTTTTTAATTAGCTTTGAGATTTTTCATATTAACGTGTTTCTTTACGAGATATCCGTTCCGTTTCACGTTACATACCCTAAATATATATTATCGATTTTCTAAATATCGCAGGGCTTAAAAAAATATGTTTTTATTAGATAATAATTACATTTTGAATGTTCTTTATAAAACAGCAATCATTGATCTGGTTAGAATTTTTGTTTATTTTAATACCGGTAAAGGAACAAATCCTTTAAAAAACATTCGTTTACACGTGCGCATTCAAGTGTTAACATCCCTGTAATTACACTGCACACATACACAAATGCACGCACACTTTCTCAATTTCCCGCGTAACCCTTCAACCATCTACTTGGAATTAGTAAGCAGATACTTTGCTTCAGATCTTCATCTTAGATTTTTCTTTGAAGTACCAAAGTTGTGGGGTAAAAATTGAATATTAATAGCAAAATTATATCCCTCAGTCGTCCTTTCTGGGGTTTTTATAGCTTTATTAAGGCTTCTTTTTCTCGTTAATGCGATATAAACAAATCGTTGCCTAGTTTTATGGTCTTTATGTGTTTATGTTCGTGGAAAGGGATGGCGTCAAAAAACAGTAGCGTTTTATAGCTCAATCGCGTGTGTTTTGTTTAGTGTTTTTTTGTTTTTTGGTTGTAAATGTCAAGTTTGATTTTAGACGGGTGATGTTATAGATAAAAACGATCTTTGAGCATTTGAAATATGTTTAGATATTTTATTAGACTTTACACAATGATTTATAATAATGTTTTCTTTAGATTTGCGTCCGCAGTATTATCTCCAAAGTCAATGTACTTAATTTTTTTAACCTAAGCGTATTACAATAAACAAACATAAACTTTTGTTTAATTAATGTTAATTTTACTACCGAAAGAGCCTTCACTTTTTAAACTCATCTCAACAATAAAATTAATAAAAAATGAAAATAAAATGGTTATCTATAAACTTGGTTTACGAACGATAATTTTACGTGGTAACATCATAAAAAAACATTGTTGAATCTACAACTGAAACAAACCGATCGTGTCTTATTTGCTTGATTTGCGCTCACGCTTGCTTGCTAGGCTTTGGTGGAACGTGACATTTTTTCTTGCGTGCAGTCGGCGTTCATGGATTAATAAGACTTTATATCACGTCAAAAATACATCTAAATATCAATTGTTTATTATATTTAATAGGGCTGAAAAAATTTGCACTATCAAAGCAATAATAATAGCAATACCTATTACAGGGTTATTCCTAATAATTAGCATCTTTTAGGAGCTTATTCGGTACATCAAAACTAACAACTTATGTTCTGCGACTTTTCTTAAAACTCAAAAAAAACAGCTGTTCCATTCATTTTGTCGAAGGCGAACGTTATTTTACTATGGAACAACATTTTTTTTTGAGTTTTGACAAAACTCGCAGAACAAAAGTTGTTAGTTTTGATGTACAGTATAAGTCTCTAAAAGGATGCTAATTAGGATTAGGAATAACCCTGTATATCAACTTGTGTCTCTTTTGTTGGCCTACATCGATGATTCTTGCGCCCGATCTGATTTATTTCAATGTTTATCGACCCAGCGACAAATCTTTAACTACTAATAAATTAAGTTTATGGTTTTCCACCACATCTTGTCAAAACATCGGACATTAATCACGGAAGGGCCACAACTTGTTACATTTAACGGGATTTGGCGTAATCATTATGATTTAAGGGCCATAAAATCCTTAGGCCTATTGGCCCCTTGATGAATTAAGTCATAAATTAATTAAAAAATTAAAATTATTATTATTGCAAATTATTCCTTGATAAAATCTACAGGTGGGTTAGTTTACATTGAGTAGTTTTTATATAAGGCCTTTTGAGTGTAGGTAGATATTAAATAATTTAATTTAATTAGAAACTGAAAGCGAGAAAGAAACTGAGAGCTGTGGTGGCCTAGAGGTAGTGACACCCGCCTTATAATCGTGAGGTTGTGGGTTCAAATCCCGGTCCCGTACCAATAAGTTATTTGGAATTTATGTACGGAATTTAACACCACTGGCGTTTCGGTGAAGGAAAACATCGTGAGGCAACCTGCATGCGTTCCACCAACCCGCACCTGGGCCAGCGTGGTGGATATGGCCCAATCACCCTTCGTAGGTAGGCCTACGTCCTGAGTGGAACTATTAAAAAGGCTGGTACAGTTCAGTACAGAAACTGAAACGAGCTTAAAAAACTACATCATATCAACACGGACATTTTCTTTCGTGAATGTGTGAAAAAAATTGGAAATTGTTAATCATTCATTGCAAATTTCGTAATCGTGGTAAGTATTACATGGGTATAAAATAATACTCGTAATGCAATTAAATTATCAAAAAGTTCTACTAAAAATATTAACTAATAAAGTAGGTAGGTACTTACTGCGTGTAGAGTTAAGGCGTATATAGTTAGAAGCTTGGCTCTAGGTACACAAGGTCTAACAACTTTTTGAAAGTGCGAGCTGTGGTCTTGGCTATATTTCACTTGAAAATGTTTTTGTTGGATAGCTTTTACTAAGATTGGTATGATGCAAGTTGCAGGCAAACTCCGATACTTGCTTCCATCAGCAAAATTAAGTTCACCGCTGGACACAGGCCTCTCCAACCGATCTCCAATAGGATAGATTGTAAGTGGCTCGTATCCCGCACGATCCTATGTGGTCTGATCAATCCACCTTATGGAAAGATGTCCTACGTTGCGCTTGCCGGTACGTAGTCTCCACTCGAGAACGTTTCAACCCCCATCGGTGATCAGTCTTACGTCTTATATTGTTACATGCCCATTTCTATGTAAAATATATGTCTAGTATTTATTGGCATCCTATCGCTACTTAAACTATGGGCCTTATTAATAAGCTCCAAGTAGCCCAACGAGCCATGGAGAGGGCTATGCTCGGAGTCTCTCTGCGAGACCGAATCAGGAATGAGGAGATACGTAGAAGAACCAAAGTTACCGACACCAGCGGATTGGCAAGTTGAAGTGGCAATGGGCAGGGCACATAGCACCAAGGACAGATGAACGATGACGAGACCACACACCGGCAAACACAGCGTAGGACGTCCACCCACAAGGTGGACGGATGACCTCATTACATTAATTAAGTACTTAAGACCGCAGGATCGCGCTGGATGTATTAAGCCTCTACCAACCGGTCTTATCGAAAATCTATAGGGGAGGCATATGTCTAGCAGTAGACGTCCTATGGCTGATGGATGGATATGGCTGCTTTAATGATGATGATGACCCATCTCTGTAGCAACGTGCTCCGTTTTCTACCCATTTTAAAGTCAACACATTATTTACAGACCCTTTCGCCGGTTGATAGTCCCTTAAACGATGTCCACGACAAAACCATTTTTCACAGCGGAACTTCATTTCTGCTCCATCGTTTTTCATTCTACCTCGGGAGCGAAATGGTAAACAGACGTAAGTGTGAAAATTGACTTTTGGGACTCTAAAAGAAATTTAGTGTAGCGTAAAAAGATATCGAAGTGTCAATAAAACATTACGTAGGAGCCTATACTCAGTTTAACTAAATTAAATTATATTTTTTTCTGGTCAAGTAATAATATAAAATCATAATATGATTTATTATAATTATTATATTTTTTTAATATATCATATTGATAACTAGGTATAATTGATCCACCGTTTTATTTAGTCAACAACTTTATTGAGAGTATTTATCAATTAACTTGTTCGTTAAAAATGTATAAAATAGTATTTTTTTAAAGATTTAAGGGTTGCTGCTAAAGTGTCAGCTATTCATAATATTGTATACTATGAAATTACTTTTATTCGTTTAGGTCAAAATTTACACTCTGTGTAAATAAATATGTTTCATGTATCCAGAAAGTTAATCTTAAACATAATTATTACGTAGAATGGATGTTAGTATTTAAATTTTAGATATTGGCTAGGCGTTTGCGATTCGCGCTTCACTTTATCAGCACTATAAGGCAAAAGTGTTTCTGGAATTATTTATCCTGGTGTATTTATCTTCACTCTTCAGTAAACAATAAACATTATGTTATTAACAGTTATTAATTATTAAGGCCTAAACGGCCGTTCAAAAATTGCCGTAGCGGACGGTATTTCACGTCCACATGGCGGGGTATTGGTAAAGTTTTCAACTAGCAATAATCGCACCTCGGATTAACCTCATTGGTTACGATATTGCCTCTGCGCAAAGTTAACTTAAGAATTCACTCATGGCAATCTCCATTTGCTCTGTGTTACAAACGAAATCGCGGGCTAACTCGACGCCAACACCATCTATATTTTTTTTTGCGGAACTTAAATCAGCGCACACAGCTTCAACAACAGTCACTTGTTATCTATGTCGTCATCGCGTAGGCAGAATCACCTAACCGCAATAGGGTGAAATTGCCGACGCTTTTAAATTTAAATTTGAAAAGAGAAACGATGCAAATTAATTTCATGGTACTCACTCCCATTGGCCAAGAACTGGCCGAATTTCTCCGAACGTCAAAATTCGAATTGTATCGCGATCACGCGCACAAAACCGTTAACTGCACATTTCAGAAATAGAACACGCCGGCCATACTGAGTAGGTGGACTACAGTTGGCAGTAGCGTTTCGCGCCAAGCGTATTAATCAGCCTCTTTATTTTATGATTGCATATAAAATATTCCGGTGGGGCAGTTCGCATACATTCCTCTGTGAAATGACTATTTATATGGATGCAGACGGCAATTTTACGTTTACTGCTTGCTGCTTTGGTTAAGACTGATATAAATGAGGTCATTGCAGGAATAAATCTAACTTACTAACTAGGTTAGCACAGTGGACTGTCTTCGGAGAAAACATTACTATTCTCCGTGCCGTGAAGAAAACTAGCGTAAAAAACATTTCATTATTTTTTGTTTTTGTCAGATTTATCTTTAGTGAGGTGAAAAAAATAGTTGGAGATATTTTAAAAGAATAAAAAGATATAAAATAATAATAAAAAAATATGCTACAAAAGTAATGAACTCAAAAATGGTATGGGGAGCCAGGGTTCAACGTATACTGGTCAAAAGAAAGACGATCATTTGTCAAGTCAGATTTTGGCGATATTATGTCACACGCTGTGATGGACGCAGATTTGCGTAATGCAAACTATGAATATATTTGCCCCGTTGTTACTAGTATTGATGTCAAAATTGATTATGTTCTAAAAGGAAAATGTAACGTAACCATAAAGAAACCAAAATAAAAAAATCAGCTATGTATGCAAAAAAATATTTTCACTATAAAATTTTCTTAAATCAACATTGCAAAAAAATTGCAGCATTAAATACAATAACTATGAATGCAATCTGCTAATAAAGAATATTTTAACGATGTTCTGAATAGTCGATTGAGTAGATAATTTTAAGAAAAGAATATATTTTTATTTATCTTCATAAAAACGACAAATCAAAGCACCTAATTCGAAAACGTATTATTTCCCGTAACAAATAGACTAGCAACCAATCAAACACCCCATCCCCTATAACAAATCATTAATATTAACCCCTATCACCCTCGATACCACATAAATAAACATTAAAAAAACCGCAAAGAAAATCTTGTAAAATATTCATTCGGAGAGGGATTTTGAGTCACTTCGCACCTCAGACACTTAGCAATGGTTCCGTAGAGATTTTCATCTTTTTTCTTGAATAAAATTTACATTATTCATTTGTAAATTTGTTTGTCTGAAGATTACAAGCGTAGTACGTCTTTGGGGTAAAAGAAATATGTTCAAGATTATGAAGAAAATAAAACACATTTTTCTTCTAAATCAGTATCTATACCTAGGTATGTTTTAAACCTTTTTGATTTTATTAAATTAATTCTTTGTCCAATCTTGGGAGATGTCGTTTGTCAAAATACAGGTTACAAACCTAGTTTGGCAGCAGAAATTAATTTTAATATTTTCATGTTACTCTTACTTTAGTCCGTTTACTAATTCTCATAATGATAAGACAAAAATATGTAATATTTTTTGAATAAAGATTTATTATTATCGAAGTTCACGAAATATACCGAACTTTCTTTTTATGCCTCTTTGACATGAAAATTGTTGAATTTATTCAAACTGTTGTACTTTACACTATTCTAGCTATTAATGTAAGTGAAGTATATAATGAAATGAAAAATAAGTAATTAACCTATCTATCTATAATTAATGTTGCTGTAAGATATAGAACAAGAGTTTAAAAAGGCACATTAATCATAGTTACTCAAAAATATTCTTTCCAGTCTAAAAATCATGTTAACTTTAAAAATGAAGACTAACAGGTAAAAAATAACTTTATAATTTCAGGGTTATAATTTTTTTTAGAATATTGCTTTTTAGGCTGTTCAAACTTACAATGGCCAGAGAACATAACGCAAAGGTACATAATGACTAAATCACATAAAATGGCCCACGGTTATTGCCCAGCGTCTCGGCTTGACGGGAAGCGGTAGTGGGTTCGATTCCTGACTCGAATAGCTAATCGGGTTGATGTCATGGCCGTCGTCGTCCATCACTATTAAATTCCATGTTGAGTTGTCATGAAATATTATTAGTCACAGGTGTTGTCGTGGAAAATGTCGTATAAATAACATTTTGTATCCGTATTGGGTTGCATAATAATGACATTTTGACAGAAAAAAGTTTGTGAAACGCATAAAAGTTAATTTTACAAGGAATAAAAAACTTTAACTGTTTTATGTGTAAACATTATTATAGCCTTTTGAAGACCACTACGATTTCTTGAGATGACATGTTTGGAGCGTCCAAAAAAAACTAAAATGGACTTCCATCGGCTTCACTTATTAAATAACTTGTTTACATACTACTTGTCATAACTTTAATTTTGTGCCTCTATAGTTATTTCTAGAGATTTTTGTGCTTAGCAGTGCGCGGTTAAAGGTTGAAAATAACGATGATGTTTATAACAGCTATTATTAATTGAACTGGTTAGTTATTTAACAGGTGGTTTTATAAGTCAAATTCAGCAACTCCATCAACACTTGTCCTAAAAATCGCTAATACATCAACCTTTGTTCTGCAGGATTATAATAAAAGCAAAAAAACAGTAACAAAATAAATGGTACTACGAAAATAAACAAAAATCATCACATTTTATTCTTTAAACACGGCTAAAACTTTACTGTGTAAAGTTGTTGTAAAACCTATACCTATTTGTAAATTTGAATAATAAAGAAAAATAATAAAAAAAAAACAGTTCACCTGTAAGTACAAAAGTAGGTACGACAAATCGTTAATAACTTTTCCTCTTCAAAATTGCAAAAGACAACTGTTTCCAAAATAAAAGATGCAGCACAGCATCACAACCCCATCTTGAAGCGGTAAAAAGTTACAACACTTAGGGGTCTTCGCTTTAAAGCCCCTGCAGATAATAAAAACGCTTGTCTATCCCATAGACAATAAGAGACGCTCGTAAACATGTGACCAGCTTAATTTGACCTCTTTGATTTAAGAGGATTTTCTTTAATCAGTAAAAATCATGACTTAAAAATTCTTTCAGAGCAAGTCCATACAATCAAGCATTTGAAATAAACACGAAACAGAATTATAACAATTAATAATTTTACCAAAACATTGAAACTTTTTGTAAATTATTGCTCTGAAAACAAAGTAATGATCTTTCAGATTGGTTTTATTTTATTGTTCAAAAAGGTTTGTTTTATGCTTTCATGAATTACTAAAGAAAAAAACTATTCATATGTTCTCTGACCCAAAGTTAGATCGGTAATATTAAAATATTTTTAATGTTTGCAGCCTAAGGTGGAAACAATATTTGACTGAACTGAACGTTATACCTAGGTACTAAGAAGCGGTCTAATTGGAAACCAATTGGAAAATCTGTACAATGTGAAGATGTATATATTTGTTATGGCGTATTTTATATTTGATCATAAAATACACCACGACAAATAAAAAAAGTGCATCAAAATGACGTTGCAACAAGTTTTCTTGCAGAGAAAATGCCAAGTGTCTCGTTACACTGGTGGGTCCGAGAGACAATACGGTTCGGCAGCAAATGGTTCAGAACGTAGAATTTTGAGGGAGTTTTAAATCGTCATTACACGGGTTAGAGAGTTTTTATATTCGAGAGAAAGGTGCTTAGTTTAACATATTTCTGCGTGGGGAAGGATACAGCGTGTTTTCAAACTTAGTGTTGAAAATATTATCTAATGTTACTATCGAAAATAAGTGAAATGACAAATTCTTTCCAATATTAAAAATCAAGACAGTATTTCACCTGGAATTTATTTGCATTTATTTTTTTAAATGCTTAAATTTGTAAAAAAATCTAAAACAAAAAGAGTGCATCCTAGTATAAAATCCAGACTATCAAATACAGAATGAATGACTCAAATTAATGTGCCTCGGAAAGTTTGGTACATATTTCATTTTTTTACCTTTGTTTTTTTGCATTTTTGCTAAAGTAAATAAAAATTATTAGAAAATGTAAAATAATCAAGACATAGTTGTGTAGATACAGTTATGTTATACATATTACTAAATATTTTTTTTTGCAATATACTAGACTGTTTTGCCAATCAAACTATTTTTTTACAAAAAGTTTCAATTGTTCTTAACCACAGCCTGTATAAATAGGTTTACATTTAAAACGTCACAGAAGATTCACTGTACTAATAAAAATAATAAAGCAAGCAATCCTTTTTTCTTTATAAGGGCGCGTACACACCCCGGAGAGCTCGCGAATTACGCACCTGCCTGCACTCGGCCTTATTTATGGGTATTTCTCGCAACGGCTCAATGGGTGCACGGATTGACAATTTAAAATAAATTTGTTTTTAAAATTGGAATAGCAAATTCTTTTTCTGGTCTTAAAAGTTTGGTGTTTTCACTTATGACGTTTTGACAGTGACACGACAAATCAAGTCAGTACAAATAATTATATGTTGTATTTTTAGTCTCAAAAAATTGGTGTTTTCACTTATAGAATTTTGTGTTCGATCATACGAATTCGGTTGAGGGAAATACCTAAATTGATGTTTTCGAAATTCAGAAAGGATGTAAAAGTATGGGTACTTAGCCAAAATAGGTGATTCAGGTCAACATTATGAATACCTTTTGCTATGGAGCCTACCTAAAATTCGAATAAAATCAGATGTTCCATACAGAACTGCAACTCGGAATCGACAATATTTCTGTAACATATATGTTTTTTATAGGTAAGATAATGATGGTAAGTAAAGATGATGCTGTTTAGCTTAATGCGTCCTATATGAATAACTAAGTATTAAAAGTATTAAGTACTAAGTATTGAAAGTATTTAAAATGCTTTAAAAGTCAAATCGTATTCAAAACAGACGTCACGGCTCGTTAGTTGCGCGCCCGGCCGTGGCTAATGGGGGCAGCACTGGCGCATTTCAACTCTTTCTTAGGGCGTTCTAAGGTAAAGCAATGGGCTTAACAGTTTATGATACGACTGGAGATAATTGGCCATGAAGTTTATTTGCCAATCGTAGCTTGTTTGCTAATATTTCCTTAAAAATCATCATCATTGTCATCATCAGCCGTAGGACGTTCTCCGTTGAACATAGATCTCGCCTGTAAGTATAATATTTAATATGTGTAAGTACCATTTTTTTCACAGAATCATCGTCATTTCAGCGTATCAGACATAAGCCTTCCCAATTTACCTACCTAGATCTCCAATAAGACTAGTTGGAAGCGGATTGTAACCAGCGCATTCCTGACATGATAACATCGTCAGCCTACATTGTAGGTATATAAACGTCCTACGCTGCGCTTGCCGACACGTGGTCTCCACTCGAGATTTTTTTAATGGAAAACTTAGGTAAAATATTGAATTTTAGGAAAATTTCAGGATCGAGATGTGTGTCGTACAAGAAGAGAATCCTATGCTCAGCAGTGGGCGCCTATGTGCTAAAAACTTAGCTGAAAATGATGATGATGATGAATGTCAAAATACCGACGTCCCGAAAATCTTAAATAATTAGGTATGAAAATGTTTTACTTAACCAGTTCTCTTGGGGGTAGTATCTGAAACAAGTTAATTTTACCATTAATACACAAACTTTACACAAAAAAAACTTATAGTAACATATTAATTATGTACAAAAAAAAACAGTGTGAAATATTGTACATTATTTCGGTGAAGTTTGTGGTAGTCTACTACTGCTAGCGACATCTGTGACCAGTTAGTGGAACTACTCAAACAGCCATGTTGCTTTACTAGAACATCAGGTGGCATACAAGTCGGGAAAATATTATTTTATTTGATTTGAATTTGATAGTTAATAGCGTAGACAAAAATCAAGATTAGTTTATGTTAATAGTAATTAATTGTCGTTTGTCGTTATATTATAAAAATATTAAATTTCACTTCTAAAATAAAGAGAATAATTTCAAGACATAGGTAGGAAAACTAGCACATACCTAAACCTACATATAGGTATATTCATATTCATTTTATTCGTAAAGAAATATTAGGTACACGTCATGCATACAATGAATACATTAACAAGTTGCAGTAATGTACATTGACAAAACAAATAACGATTCATACATCATTACCTACCTACCTACTTCTTTTCTCTGTTACCAAAGAAGATATAATAAGTAATACTACGTATTGTTACTAAAGCCCTAAAACGAATAAAATGGGTGTTTTTAAGTTATGTACTAGTTACTCGTATGTAAAAATAAACCTTACTTAAAAAACTGCTTCTTTAATGCTGGTTTTCGCTCTAACTGGTCATAAGTACCTACATCGTAACTGAAAAAAACGGACAAGTGCGAGTCAGGCTCGCACATCGAGGGTTCCGTTCAAACACATTGTTAAAATAATTAAAAACCTATTTTAGCATGTGCTAATGAAGTTCTTTTATATAATACCTTACATGATATGATTTACTCACTTTGAATTTTGAACCCATATTTTGTGAATTTTGAGGCCCTATTTTTTTGTGATTTAAATAAAAATGTCCAGTTTTCAGATTTATTCCTATATGTGTACTCTGAGATAATGCTTCTCGCCAAATTTCATAGTTCTATGTCAATGGGAAGTACCCTGATTTTTGATTTTTGTGAGTGTCGAAATATGCGGTTTTTTACGACATAAACGGCTCTATCTTTTTCAAATACGATAACTGAGATTTTTTTCTTTTACACAACTGCAAGAAACCATAGATATACTTATAAGTACAATTTAAATTTCAACTCGATATCTTTCTTCTCTTGACATACACACAGACGGACAGACGGACAACAAAGTGATTCTATAAGGGTTCCGTTTTTTCCGTTTGAGGTACGGAACCCTAAAAAAACAGATAATCACAGCCCAAAAAACTTCAATAACAAAATTAATTTCGCCACATTTCTCAGCCGCAAAAAGTCCCCCAGACATCAAACAAACATTAAGAAATAATAAGATACACCTTAATCTTATTACATACTTACTTGGAATAACTTACTGATGTTTTTCCAATCAGATTTCGTATTAGAAACCCCAATTTTTCATCGACAAAATTACATTAGCAATTTGCATAGCCTCTAGCGCCATCTAGTTTTGAGAGGCGAAATTAGAAACAAGTTTACCCACAATGCTGTTGGGAAAACTTTTATATCTTAGCACGTTGGAATAAGATCTATTTTGCTGTGAGTTACGGGAATATGTGAAGTTGGTTAAATTGGCAGAAGATTAGAGTTTGGGTGTCATTCCCGCCGTTGGCAAAAACAGTATGAATAATAATGTGATTTGCATAATATTGGAAGCTCCTCAGGATGTTTACTTTGATAAAATCCGGGGTAGTTACTGCTCGAGTCATTCAGGAAGTTTGGGAAACAAGTTTGCTTTTACATAAATGCTTAAAATGCTTTAAGCTCTTTCTGACAAGTAGGTTGGTCATGATGGTCCTTCGAAACTTGAAGCTCTGTGTTGAAACCTAAAATACAGGGTTATAGGATCCAGTAGCATCAGTTTAGGGGCTTGTTCTGTACATCAAAACTAACAACTTTCGTTCTGCGACTTCTGTCAAAACTCAAAAAAACCGGCTGTTCCACACATTTTGTCACGGGTGAACGATATTTTTCTATGGAACAACATTTTTTTTGAGTTTTGACATTTCGCAGAACTATGGCAGCACATAAGTTGTTAGTTTTGATGTACAGAATGTTGTGATTTTTGATGTTTATTGAAATGTATAAACGCTATAAGCGCTAATTTTGCACTTTTTTGTGGTTATTGTATCTATTTTAGTTGAGTTTCTGTATTAAGTAAATGATAAGTTAAAACTTTGAAAAAGTAACCGAGATGTACATCTCGGTTACTCGTGCTGAACTATTTTTTGGGATTATTCAAAAGAAGAAATTCAAAAGGGCTAGCAACACTAAAAATAAAAAAGGGAGCTCAAGAAAAACAATGTCGGTGTGGATATTTATTTTACTCTAGAGTTGGAAGATTGTTTTATTTAGTATTTACTTAGATGTGATTTGGATTAAAATAATGAAGTATCAGAAGAATACGGTGTATTTATTTTTAGAATAAGCCCCTAAAAGGATGCAATAACGGAAAGGAATAAATAAATTGTACGGGTACAATAATTGCAAAATTTTCAGGGATTAATATTTATCACTGTACTTAAACAAATCAAGAGTATTTATCCTCAGTAGTACAAGTCTGTACCAACTGATGTGTTCCATTGGTAGTCATTCCCTCTTTTTACGTAATCATTACGTAATACCTAAACAAAACTGTTTTTAAAATTATGCGGTTGCATCGTCAATACACGAAAACTTTACCACTTCCAATACAGGGTGTCCCACAATCGTCGGCCTTTCAATAAAACTCTTCAAACAACCAACATTACCATACAGGGTGTGGTAGAGGGGTGGATGGGGGTGGGACGTGTAAATAAATAATTGTAATTCTTAATAAAACTACCCCCGAACTGACCGGCAGTAATACACACGCGGTGAACTATCGATGGGGATGAACTGGTTTTGATACTTGAGGCTTTTTTTGTTGACATATCACGACCGGACACGTGCGTACAAAGTTTCTGCTGCTTAAGACAAGGGCAGGCTTGAACTTGGATATTTGCAATGACATTAGGCCCAATTATGAAGGCGCCATCGTAATTATAATTTCTAATTAGACTATTTCTGTTTCTTTTTCACTTTAGGAATTCTATTAAGAGAAAACTTTTTACGTTGCTATTAAATTTACGATGGCGCCTTCATAATTGGGCCTATTATAGCAGCCCTAAAATAAATCATTGTAAATTTAAAATCGGTCATTGCCATTTAGTGAACTTTATTCTGCATTTTTATTTTAACATATTCCTAATATTATTTTTTAATCTAAGACATTGTATTTTAGAAAAAGCAGTTTGTAAAAACTATGGTAGATAATTGTTACGACGCAACATACCTGTAAAGCGTTTGGAACATGTGGTTATAAACAGGTTTTAAACAATTTTTTTTTTAAGAATCTGATATACCCCTTAACGTACCAAAATGTAGATGATTTGTTTTAGTTTAGTTAATACTTAGAGTTACGATATGACATCGCCTTGATATTATATTCATCATCTAAAGTATCAACCCCTCTCAGTCCCCGTTCGATCAGAAGACAGAGCCGTCAGTCCAGCCTCCAGATGTGTAGTACCGCAATGATGGTCACTTTACATAATTCCTCCATCTCCTGCCCCGCCGTTGACTTACAAGTACCAAATATTGCATCCCTATTTAGAATTACTTACCTAGTGTTATTGGATTATCTGTAGACATAGAGTGGTCAAGCAAAAAAATAAAAATAAAACCGGACAAGTGCTAGTCAGGCTCGCACACCGAGGATTCCGTACAAATCCAGAAAATTTAACAAAATTGGGAAGTAAGCTGTTAAAATCTCTATACTAACATAACCATCGACAAAAAAGTTTTTTTTTTTCACTTTTCTCGTCATACATCGAAAATTACATATTGTTAAAATAATTAAATACCTGTTTTAGCATGTGCTAATGAAGTTCTTTTAAATAATACCTTACATGATATGATTTACTCACTTTGAATTTTGAACCCATATTTTGTGAATTTTAAGGCCCTTTTTTTGTGTTTTAAATAAAAATGTACATTTTTCAGATTTATTCCTATATTTGTGTACTCGGATACAATGGTTCTCGCTAAATTTCATAGTTCTATGTCAACGGAAATCACCCTGTAGGTTTTGATTTTTGTGAGTGTCAAAATATGCGTTTTTAACGACATAAACGGCTCTAACTTTTTTAAATGATAACTGAGAAGTTTTTCTTTTACACAACTGTAAGAAACCATAGATATACGTATACAGTTTAAATTTCAACTTGATATCTTTACGCGTTTCCGAGATAAAGAGTCTTGACATACACACAGACGGACAGACGGACAACAAAGTGATTTTATAAGGGTTTCGTTTTTTTTCGACGTACGGAGCCCTAAAAACAGTTAAATTTGAAATTCAAAATTATATTCCGAATCTTATGAAGGAGTAAATTGGTCAAAAAACATTGTTTTTTTAAGAATGCATCTAATAAACGGCTCAAAATTAGATCGCAATATCTGACACAAACCCATTGAATCAAAGTCTAACTAAGTCATGCACGGCCAAGCCCAAATTCAATGACTTTGCTACTGTAGTACTACAATGATTGACATGGTAATCATATATAGAGTAAACGAAGAAATAGACAACTGTCTGAATAAAAACTTAACTTGTAAACATTTGGTTTGCCTGGAAAACCTCTAGCTCGTAGGTAATCTAGGTAGGTTATCTACCCGAAATCACAGCGTAAGATGTAAAATATGAGTCACAAAGAACACAAAACGACTAATTTATATGTTTAAATCAATTATAATTATATTTTTAATACAGTCAACTATATATTTAAATCAAATGAATTAGCTTCGCTTACGCCCTTAAAGAACTCAGACTTACCGACAACCAAAAGTGCTTATCACGCCTATGCGTCCTCGTGGCTTCAATATGGATTTTTTTTATCGGGGAATAGTGTAAACGCGCATGAAGTATTCATTATACAAAAAAAAATGTATTCGTATTCTTGCAAATATAAAAACTCCCGATATTACCAAACCAAAATTCAATAAACCATACTTTAAAAAACTTGAAATTATGTCCCTGGTATTTATTTATATATTTGAAATATGCAAATTTATCAAGAAGCATCCCGACTATTTTAACTAAGCGTCTGATAAATCGCACAAAATTAGATCACAATATAGACATAAACTCGTGGACCCAAAGTCTAACTTAGCAATGCACAGTTCTAGCCCAAATTCTATGGCTATAAAAATATTCAATAAATTGCCAATTAATCTAAAATATATCGAAAAAGAAAACTGTTTCATAAAACAACTAAAAATAATCCTTTTATCAAAATGCTATTACACATGAGAGGACTTTTAAAGATAATCTAGAAAACATAATAATAAATCGTTCCAATACAAATAATAAAATTGCCATACTCTTATAAGGTCATACTTATGTATCACTATACAAAACATGCGCATGTAAATTTCATAGGTTGCAATAAATGATTTGACTTTGAATTTCGGTATTAATATGAATCAGCACGCAAAATATGCCATAACATTTTTTTTATTTATGTATTAAGTTATTAAAATCTCAAAAAAAAAAGAGTTTCAAAGTGTAATCATTATAAATAACAGGCCAATCATTAGATACATTACTTTTACCATGGTAACTAAATTGACATCGTGTCTCTTTTAATGCCACGAGTTTGCCAAGAATTTTGCAATGTTTATGTTAAAGCGACAAGGTTCGAAATGCCTTATCCGCAATCAAAGCCTTTATTTGTCCAATATTCCTATAATAATATGTATTAATGCTAAAAAGCCCCGCAAAAGTGTAAAAAGTGCAAGCTCGAAGAGGGAAGAGCGCGGCGGGAGGCGTCAGTCAATGTCAAAGCAGATACATATTTTATTAAAATCAATGTTTTTGCTGAACTGCTATGTGTAATTTAGCTGCATTTGAAGTGGGATGGGAAAGAAATCTTCGAAACATCGATAAGATTATACAGAGTCACTTGTTAAACACCGGCAACCTCGTAGGACTAAATAGACTTCGGTAAAACACACATAAATTGAACCAACATCTACCTGACGTTTTATATGTTAATCTACCTTTGAAAAGTCTGCATATTTACTCGTATCTGTTATTTGTTTATATAAATCACATCGGTGCGAAGACAGACCTATCTTGTCTAATGAGTACACAAAGTATCTATCAGTTCACTGTCGTAGTAAACTTCACCACACATGAAAGTTTATTTGCCTATCTTAGTTCTTAGTAGGTATCTACTTCAGTTACATTAATTGCTTTAAGTAGGTACCTATTCCTGCCTGTATAAAATATTATTGTTAAGTCGGTACTTTGACGTTTCGCGAGTCCTTATTTTTGTAACGAGAAAAATAGTTTAGCCTAATAGTTTTGTATAATAATAAGTTGAGTTCACACCTGCTATTTAATCTAGCACTAATCTAGTTTGTATTTTCTCTCATAAGTGAATTTTATGTAATTCTTTGAGAAAATAAATATCTTAAGCCATAAATAGATAAATAGTTACAACTCTTTAATGTGTGCACTCATACTATTATGATACAAAGTAGAAACTTATCTTAAGCTAGCTTTTGCCCGCGGCTCCGCCCGCGTGGTATTTTGACTTTTGTGCTATCCCACAGGAACCTTTTATTATTTTGGGATAAAAAGTAGCCTGTCTGCCTGTAGTAGTCGGCCTTTGAACTATATGCATGCCAAAAATCAAGTCAATCCGTTTTGCAACACGTATTTTGGATTTATAATTATTTTTAAATTAGTGCCACAAATGGCGGCCTTATTGCTGACAGCGATCTCTACTAGGCAACCACTGAACGGAAAGAGATCGCACAGCTAACATCATAAACAATTATGTTTGTTCTACGACTTTTAGTAATTGGTTAGATTTTACTCTCATTCGTAAATAAATTTTAATTAAATTTTCTGTCTGTTTTTAGGGTTCCGTACCTCAAAAGGAAAAAACGGAACCCTTATAGGATCACTTTGTTGTCCGTCTGTTCGTCTGTGTGTATGTCAAGACTCTTTATTTCGGGAACGCGTAAAGATATCGAGTTGAAATTTAAACTGTATAAGTACGTATATTTATGAACTCTTACAGTTGTGTAAAAGAAAAACTTCTCAGTTATCATATAAAGAAGTTAGAGCCGTTTATGTCGTAAAAAACCGCATATTTCGACACTCACAAAAATCAAAACCTACAGGGTACCTACTTCCAGTTGACATAGACCTATGAAATTTGGCGAAAAGCATTGTCTCAGTGTACACATATAGGAATAAATCTAAAAACTAAACATTTTTATATTTTTTATTTCCGTGGTGTCTCCGTTCCGGTAACTGACAGCTTGGAACTATTACAGTCCGTCAAATCTAAGAAGTACCGTTTGACAGTTCATATTTTTTCATCCCATCCCTATCATTCAATTGTCAGAACTGTCAAACGGTACTTCTTAGATTTGACGCAGTCCGTCAAATCTAAGAAGTACCGTTTGACAGTTCTGACAATTGAATGATAGGGATGGGATGAAAAAATATGAAACGTCAAACGGTACCTCTTAGATTTGATGGACTGTAGGCGTTTCACTCTCATCTTCTCTTAACTTTGGCTCTTACATAGAGTCCAAAGCCCAATTAGCCTCCAAAAAACTTGGTGTTCTCTCTAAGGTGAGACGGTATTTCACACCTGAGCAACTGCTTAGTCTTTATAAAGCACAAGTCAGGTCTTGCATGGAATACTGCTCTCACCTTTGGGATGGCTCTGCCAAATATCAACTGGAGGCTCTGGAGTCGATTGAGAGACGAGCCAGGAGGCTGATTGACAACGACACCTTGACTAAGACGCAGCTTCAAAGTCTTGAGCATCGTCGCAAGGTAGCGTGTTTGTCGGTCTTTTACCGGATACACTTCGGAGAGTGCGCCCAGGAGTTGCACAATCTGGTCCCCCCTGCCCCTTTCTTCTATCGTACGGCTAGACGGACGCGACCAAAGCGCCACCCTTTTATGGTGGACATTCCGCGCGTTAGAACCAAGCGTTTTGAATCCTCATTCCTCATACGAACAGCCGGAATGTGGAATGCTTTGCCTGGGTCTGTCTTCCCGTTAAAGTACAATGTATTCAAATCCCGAGTAAATAGGTATCTTCTAGGTAAGCGTGCTACACCCTAGACCGCACATCTGCTTAACATCAGGCAGTGTGTAGTCAAACGCAAACCTATTCGAAATAAAAAAAAATAAAAAAAAAAAAACACTAAAAAATAGGGCTTCAAATTCATAAAATATGGGTTTAAAATTCAAAGTGCGTAATTCGTATCATGTAAGGTGTGCGAGCCTGACTTGCACTTGTCCGGTTTTTAACTCTACGCGCGCCGGATGCGACTGGCGGGGTTCGGGGCGGGGGGAGCCGCAAGGCGTAGTGCCGTAAACATAGACCTTAAAATAGACCTAGGTAGATTGTAGCCTTTAACAGTAGATTTTAATCGTAAAGCATGTCAGAGGCCTTCAGGCGGCCTAAAAACTCTGACACCAGGCCTATAGTCACTTACTTACTTTAATAGACTTATAAATGTCACGACAGTCCAATAAAACTAATTAAAAAGTAGGTAGGTTTAGTCATAGTGGTAATCGATATATCTTTTGATTTTCTGTGTAATTAAATATGATAATAATTTATTGTACCTATTGATTTATATGAAAACATTTAAAAGAAACATTGTCGTTAATTGTGTTAGCTCTATCTAGTTCTGTGAGGTTGCCGGTGTTTTACATGTAACCCTGTAGAGACGATCGAAATGGCTTCCGCGTAATTTCGGAACAAAAATGGTTCCCAACCAACTGTCCTGTCCTGTTCATATCTCGTCGTCATCATGTTTGTCAGTATTAGTTTCCATTAAGTACGATGGGTACAAGCTGGGAGAACGTCGCTGTCAGCTGTGTTATTGGAAGTGTTTGGGATCATGCTGGAATCAAGCCGATTCCACCTTTAATATTTAATTTATGTAAATGATGTAGGTGCGTGTGTATCTGAGAACTGAGAAGGACAATTACAGTTGTTTTGAAAAACAATTAATAATACGCAAAATCATGCAACATTTATTAAGTGATAAATAAATTATTCCAATAAATCAGTGTTTATTTGTCTAACTTATCCTTATTGCTCGTAGTTTAGGTGACATATTCGCCACATTAGCAAGTGTGTTATAATACCTAATAATCATCTCTCAATTTTACATATTTTCTGCAAGGTTGACATTATTTTTTTATTCAGTATATTAAGTACCTTAATAAATTATTAGGTAATATGTACCCAAAGTTATTATTTTTTTTTTCAGAGTACAAGGAAATAATGGGTTCGGGAGGCGTACATAATAAAACATTTTTAATGTGTACCAAGGATGGTTCAAAAGAATACTTGTTAGAAGACTACCCATTTTTCTCAAACATCTACGAAACGCTCTATGTTGAAAAAGGCAAGGAATTTAAGTTCAGTTTCATCGTCAAAACGATTTCTGAATTTGTATCATGCATGTGTTTTGCACTTGGGCTTTCCTTTTGGATCAAAATACCAAAATGGCGTACGTTCCGTCACTATTTATATCTTGGCATCACTTTATCTTTTACTATGTCAAATTTCTTCTTTATTTTTAGAGATGCTTTTTATTACTATAATACTATATTATACTTTAAGCATAATTCTGTACTGTTTGATATTGTTATTAACTTGTCGCATTTCTTTCATGAATCATATTTATGCTTTTTGTTTATTGTTGCTCTTGTTAGTTACATGGACATCGTGGTAGTATTTCCTATTGTTACAACCGGTAGAAAAATTAAAAGTTTCATGTTTGCTCTCCTTTTATCTCTAATGAGTTACATTTTGACATTATCTGCCGTTATTGTTGATAAATATTGTTACTCTGAGTTGACTAGTTATCTCGACATATCTTCCAGCTTTTTGGAGTTCTTCCTGCTCGCTTGTAATATTTTAGTTTATTTTCGAGTTTTATGCTGTTTACATCGAGAAACTAGAGTAGTAGTGAAGAAAAAAGTCCAAGTAGCTACTTTTGTGTTTTTAATGACTGGCTCTATGATGTTACCGAAACTTTTTGTAGATCGTTTACTTCTGAATAGTATTTATTTCCACTCAGCCACTGCTGTGGTTGAAATTTTATTTAATGTTCAATCGGTACTCATAAGTGTGGCCTTTTTGATTTCGAAGAGTAATCGTAAATATTGGAGAGAGTTGTTTAGCAATAAAAGTGTAATTTTATCTCAAAGCTGTGCTTTGACTGTAGAGTCTGGTGCTGTGCAAGTTTAAAGGTATAACTAAGTGCAAGTTAAGTTGTCGTACTTTGGGAAGATTTATATTAGATTTGGTCTGGGCCGGGCCGGTCTGCTTGTCTATTCGGTTCTGTTATAATCTTGTACAGAATGGACATGCTGATTTGATTCAATTCGGTTTAAACAGAAAAAAAAAGATGATGATGAGAAGAGTTTTTTGTAATAAACGATTATGATTTATTGTACCCCTTGTTATTATACCTGCCTACAAGGTTATCGTGATGAAAAACTTTTTCTATGAGGCTAACGCAAAATTAGAAGAAAAAAACAGCTGTTCCATAACAAAATTGCAACTCAAAATCAACATGTATGAAGCAGCCGACATTTTTTTCTCGAACTTTGGGTTCGTCTCACTGAAAAAGTTGAACATTTGTACATAATAAAGATCTGAATGACTTTTTTTCCGCATAGTGTACCAGTTCTAGATAACTCTGTATTTCGCGTAATTTATTTTTAATATAATAAAATAGTAATAATACGTAAATTATGTAGAGTTTTACATGTTAAGTACTATACTTACTTGTTCTACGATTCTTTGTATAAAATGTTATTGAAGTATTTTATAAGTTGAAATACCTACGTTAATATAACGCATAATATTATTCTGGATATTTTAAGTTAATAGCTCGTAAGTATAAGGTATAATACTTATATACTTACCTTATACACTTATATGTAGAGAAACGTTAAAAATAAGTTGAATAAGATTAAATTTGTTATGAAGTAAGGCAGTAGGTAAACGTTGTTTTACTTACTGTATTGTAAATAAATAAAACAGTATACACAAATTATTGTGTCGTGGTGGTCTAGTGGTAGTAACACCCGACCTGCAATTGTGAGGTCGTGGTTTCAAATCCCGATCCCGTACCAATGAGTTTCTTTGGAACTTATGTACGGAATTTCACACCACTGGCTTTTTGGTGACAATAGACAATAGACAATATTTTATTGACGAAAACAAAACACAGAAAATACAGCAACAAAGATTGTAACTAGACTAAAAACTAACTGAACTACCTAGTGTTTTATTTACGTCACCAGCCGGTCCCATCTCAGCATGATGCTGGTTATATTATACAACCGGCGCTGGTCTTCCGTCAAGACCGGCAAGTGACGTCGCGTACAATTTGCGACTTCCTTCTAACAAACACTAAAAATAACTAACATTAAATCAAAGTTTGTAAATACCACAGGCAAAAAAAAAACATTAAAAAAAAACAATTTAGAAACATTCAAAAGGAAACTAAAATTAAACGGTAAGTAGAATACTTTTTTTTCACCTTTAACAGCTCTATGTTCTATATAATACTTCTGTCGTTCTTTACAAGTTCCTCGCTTCTTTGTTGCGACAGCATGAAATTTCTAAGTTTAAGTCTAAAACTGTTCATACTTTGCAGGTCCCTTATTGGCGGAGGAATGTTATTCCAGCACTTCGACGCAGCGTAGCGAAAGCTCCCTCTGAAAGCTGCAGAGCTGTGTCGCTGTGTGCGGAGCTGCGTCGAGCACTGCCAGGCTGGCATTCGACTCGGCTTCCATGACAACTTGCTGAACAGATACTCTGGAGTTTTGTACTTTATGACGCCGAACATGAGACATGCCAAGTGAAGCTTCCGGCGATGCGTCATTTTTAAGAGAGCGTGCTTATTAAGGAAAGGAGTTACGTGTGACCTAGGCGGTATTTCGAAGCAAAAACAAAGTGAAGGAAAACATCGTGAGGCAACCTGCAAACGTCCGTAGAAGAAATTCGATAGCGTATGTGAATCCACCAACCCGCACTAGGCCAGCGTGGTGGATATGGCCCAATCACCCTTCGTGGGTAGATCTACGTCCTGCAGTGGACTATTAAAAAGGCTGGTACAGTACAGTACAGTACACACATTATTAAACATATTATTATAAACGGGAAAGTGTGTTACGGAGAAACTGATCAACTTGATTTTTGCACGGATATAGCTTAGAAGTCAGAGAGTACGAGTATCATAGGCCACCTTTTATCCCGGAAAAATCTTTGATTATAAAGGATTATGTAGGAAACCACGGGTTAAACTAGTTTACAATAGTTTCAAAATAGGCTATTGTCTCAACCCGCTGACCTTATAAATTGAAAGCGCCCCTGCAGCGCTCTCTACCCCCGGGACCGGGCGACATCCTAATCCTTGAAATAGTAAATTCTTAGTCAATTGCCTTTTGTGGTACCTGTGGCATAAAGTACGAGATGGAGCGATTATTGAAGTATTTTACAGGATTATCCAAAACTAGTAAACTAAGACTCAAGGAAGTGATTAAGACCATCATTATGGACAACTTTATCCTACAGATCAACCTGGATTTCGAGAAAAAATTTGCTGTTTCATATATTTTATTTTCTCGAATTTTGAGTTAGCCCCGCGGTAAAAAGTTGTTCATAGAGATGGTCTTAATCACCCCTTTCGTCTTACTACCTACAGGGTAAGCCAATAAATAAGTCAAAACAGTCAGTCAGTACAGTGTGAAAGCTTTCATTTTCAAACTTTTCTTTTGCATACAAATTGGGTGTTTTTTCTGGTCACTGGTAACTTATGCTCAACCTCCATCCATTACATAAAGAAGAACAACTTTTACTATGGAACCTACTCCGAAATCATGAAAAACAAATTACCTACAAGGCGAACAGATGACAGCATTAAAACAGCAGGAATGCGCTGGACGCAAGCCGCTTCCGACCGATCCTAATGGAGACCCATTTTGTCTCGATGTGGACGTCCTATGGCTGATGGATGGATAGAAATAAAGTACCTACTCGTGCCACCAGCTACTAAAGTTTACCCTCGATTTTTGCCGCTTTGCACTTATTCTTTGCTCCAACCCAGAAACGATTGTCCTAACCCAAGGAAGCTGATCTAAAAATGCATCAGATAGCGGAGATCGGCCGCGGAGTAGTTATGTCTCATAAACTGACCCTTGGCCAGCCATTAAATGGACTCCAGGACGATGCCAATGTTTATATTGTTGTTATCTATCCGTTACGGAGCTTTTCGCCGGTTTAGTGGGAAATCGAGATGTTTTAGGCGATTTTTGATTTTTTTGATCATCGTAGACCAATCTCAACATAGGTTAACATCAGCTCTATTAGGCCAAAGAAGATATAATAATAGGGTGGTCAAACACTAATATAATACGTGTTTTATTTTCGCAATGTCGTATTTTTTACAGTTATATAGTTAACAAGTTAACTTATTAAAAAGTTAAGTTATTACAGTAGGTAGGTGTTTTACACTTACCTACTACTGAATATACGATTTTTTATTTATTTAACCTGTCTAACCCTCTACTGTCCCACTGCTGGGCTTCCCAAAGGTTTCCCCGAATTCCTTCTATTCCTTTCTGTTCTGTGCTAACTCCGTCCAATCCTTTTTAAACCTCTCGATTTCGTCGCGCTATCGTTCTTAATTGTTCGTACCCGCCCTTTGTACGAATAATTAAGTACCTAAGCTAAAATGTTCAAGTAAACGCAAAGCCCCATTAGCCTCAAAACCATGTGTAGGTAGGTACAAAGTGACCAATAAAAACATTGCAGTTCAATATTGGATTAACAAATTGGACATGACTGGTCTTGACAATAATTTGGGTTGTGGTTTGGCTGACTATGAGTTTATGGAAAGTGTAGGAAAGTTATACCTGCGTAATTTGCAATAGCAACTGTCGCCACACAAGATTGCCATTGTTAGCAAATCAGGCCTTTGAAGAAGTAGTTAAGTCATCAGAACATTTTATTTGGATTTAAAGCCGTGCTGACCTGTGAACTACTAGTTCACATTACAACAGGGAGGTGAGGAAGATCAAGTGTTTCAATCCCTGATGTATTGTTTCTTTATTAACCCTGCATAGCCAACATCTGCATACCAAAGCCTAAGTAAAACATCAAGGACCCGTCGATTCGAATATCGATTTATAAGCTAGTTCTACTAGAGCTTATAAACCGAGATATCTCGGTCGTAAAGTGACCCCTGGTCCCCGGACCCCTGACCCGACCCCTTGCGGACCGCCATTCAATAATTTATACAATTGATAAATAATATATGGCATGGCGGGTTTTACTCGATGGCCATTGACTGGCCTTTGAATTATGCGATCGCCGTAGACCACCATAAGGATCGAACTGAGCGATCGGTCTCGTATAATTTGTCTATTTTAGCCCTCGATATAAAAACAGGGGGTAATTGGTTTATCTTGTGTATATGTCTGTGTATCGGTGCGTCGGTCTATGACGCCGTATTTTGTAACAAGTAAACTTTTTAATATTTGTTTGATTTAAAGTTAGTGTCATAGAAAAATTAATAAATTTATGCCTACTAGTATCATATCATGAAGTTGGTTGGATGGTTTTTAATCCTCCAGATGCATAAGACGTGTACGTGCAAAACTATAACAAAAAGGTACCTACCTATTCGTTATAGTTTAGCGCAGTAAGATTTATGTGTATAATTATCTCTGAAACTTCTAATATACCTAATGGATCGATTTATACACCTGAGAACCAAAAATTAACGGATACAACATCCGTTTTACACAAAATTATTTGATCATCATCACTTCAGCCTCTAAACGTCAACTGTTTGACATAAACTTCCCATAGATTTCCAATAAGACAAAGCTAGCACGCTAAATCATCTTTCAAATTTAGCCGCTCCAGACTTTCCTCCATTTGAATTTCGCCAATTTGCCGATTGTGATGTTAGAAAATCCATTTTATCCATTTCCTCAAACGCTGTTGGGCACGACTTGATAAGTCGTAATATGATATTACCTATCCTTGATTACCTACTCCCAGTTCTTTCTCATATTTTTAATTTCTCCGTTTCCAATGGCGTTTTCCCTTCCCTTTGGAAAGAAGCCCAAATTATTCCGTTGCCGAAAAAAGCCAATCCTGTCTCCTTCTCTGAATATCGTCCTATATCTATACTTCCATTCCTATCCAAAGTCCTTGAACGTCTAGTCCATAATCAATTAAACTTTTTCCTTACACGCAATAATCTCCTTAATCCCTTCCAATCTGGCTTCCGACCGGGACACAGCACGGTTACGGCACTTGTAAAAATCACTGACGACATTCGTCTAGGAATGGAAAATGGTGATTTAACCGTGTTGGCGCTCCTGGACTTTAGCAATTCTTTCAACTCTGTTGACCTTGACATCCTCCTCGCTATACTTGGCTCTTCTAACATATCTCCAACGGCAGTTGACTGGCTTCGGAGTTACCTGTTTGGTCGTCGGCAGAGAGTCCGCTTGGAAGAATCATACTCTTCCTGGTGTGATACGACAGCCGGAGTACCACAGGGTGGTGTCTTATCTCCTCTTCTCTTTGCTATCTTTATTAACTGTATATCTCATAATCTTTCGTCATCCTACCACCTGTATGCAGACGATCTACAGTTATATTGCCAGGCTCCGCTTGGGTGGCTTTCAGAGGCTGTGGAAGCTGTAAGCGATGACCTGTGTCGTATAACTGACTTTTGGTCTAAAGGTAAACCCGGCAAAAACACAGGTCATTGTGATAGGTAGCTCCCGTAGTATCGCCCAAGTTGATTGGGATTCTCTTCCTCGAGTAGTTTTTGACGGTGTAACAGTCCCTTTTAGTGATACTGTCAAGAACCTTGGAATTACTCTTGACAAATCTCTCTCTTGGGGCCCACAGATTGCGGAAACGAGTCGTAGGATGTTTGCATCTGGAGGGTCTTTACGTAGGCTCCGTAACTTTCTTCCTATTACCACCAAAATTGCGCTTGCACAGTCCCTTCTACTTCCAATTCTTGACTACGCTGACGTCTGCTATCTGGATCTCACTCAGGAATTGCTAAATAAACTTGAGCGACTTCAAAACTTCTGCATAAGGTTCATTTTTGGCTTGCGTAAATATGTCCACGTCTCAGAATATCGCGCAAAACTCAAGTGGCTTCCTATTCGTCGTCGCCGGGATGCTCATATCGTTTCTTTTCTTTACAATACTCTCTTCAATCCTTCTTCTCCTTCCTACCTTCAAGAACGCTTTATTTTCCGGCGTTCTCTTCTAACCCGGTTTTTAAAATCATCTGAGAATCTTAAACTTGACTTTCCTAAACATAAGACAAACTTTTACGCTTCATCTTTTACTGTGGAATTGGAATCTGTTAGATTATGGAATGAGTTACCGGTGGATATCAGACGCGCCCCATCACTGAATGTTTTCAAACAAAGAGTTAAATTGCATTACCTGTCTTCTTAGGTACATTATTGTTTCTGCTCGCTTTATATATTTATTTATTTAAGTAAGTATAAGTATTAATAGAATGTAATTATATAAGTAAGTTTATTTTTGTATTATGTAATACATGTATGTTTATGTGTCTAGGTAGGCATATATATTTATTTATTGGTTAGGTGTTAGTATTGCTTATTTTTTTGTTTGTTATAAGTGTTCATTGTTTATTGTTTAAAATCTTTTTTGCTAAGGCCGCTGTTTTAGTTAATGTGCTATTTCTTGTCCGTTCATGGTTGCCTGGAAGAAATCGCTTGAAGCGATAAGGCCGCCATTTAGTATAACTAATTTTTAATGTTTTTATTTTTCATGTGTTTGTATTGTATTTGGTTAAGCTAATAAAGAATTATCTATCTATCTATCTATCTATCTAATAAGACCGGTTGGAAGCGACTTGCATCCAGCGCCATCTTACGGTCTCAGTGAGGCCATGCTAATTATTCGATAACTACTTTAATTAGGTACGCTTTATGTAGGTATCTACTTGAGTAATTACACTTCCCGCCACGATAAATAGGCCATCCCACATTAAAATTAGCACAAACTTTCCAAGTCAAAGGCGAGAAGAGCAAAGTTGTTAAGGTAAGCCTCGGGAGTCATTTGGCGTCATTGAAGTCATTAAACGCAAGCCGGGGTCATTAAACGAGTCAGGGAGTCATTAACCAGCTCGTAAAGTGGTGTTGTTAACGTCTTTGGGGATTTTTCGAGTTTTGCCGAGTTTTGGCGAATTGGGTTCCTGGTTTTGAAGTTAGTGAGGGATTTTATTAAGTACACAAGTAATCGTCTTAAGACAATGTTATTCAGTTGATTTGTTTGTATTTTTGTGTGTTTATTACACCGGGTGTTTTTTTAGACAACAGAAATATTCTATGTACGTAAGTAGGTACCTACTAGTCATTCTGACCAAATATGGAACTAATCTTGAAATATAAAGTAGAGTAGGGCGGGACACGTAACAAGCCATGAGAGGTGGAGTAAAGCTGTTAAAGAATGGCGACCAAATCTCATCTTTTATCACTTGAAATCTTAGAGTAACCACCAATAACGCGACCGGTGTCTCGTTTATTTGTATAAGTGACACGATTTTTCAATTAAAAACGTCATTTTATGGTCTCATTTGACAATAACAGGACATGACAAACAGGATTGAATATGAGGTTTTATAGAATTTTTAAAATATAGGTGTGAGATTGGTATCAAAACCACGTAAACTACTAAACATAACCAACTTTTCTACCAGTTGTACTTCGGCGTCTTCATTCAGCGTGGAGGACTTTCAGAAACGAGGAAAGCATCACGACTACCCCAGGAGCTCGGCTAACCATCTTGCTAGTGTAAAACGAACGCTGACCAAATCGGCAAAACTAACACATATAATGGGCTCTGATGTATACAACTATCTGCCCGAATACGTCACCAAATTTCCTAGCTTAGCAAATTTTAAAGCACAACTTAATTCAACGTTGGCTAATTGAGCAAGCATTCTATAGGTATAACTACGAAGAATTCTATGCATTATTAAGTTGTTTTTTATTTTAATTTTTTTGATTTTGTATTTACATACACTATTTTACATATTTGAACCATGACATGAAAATTAGCTTCACGAATAAATGACTATGAGCATCTGCTTTCAAGAAAAGGACCTTACTCTCCTCCAAAATCGCATGGAGAGAGGGGTCCCCAGCGCGAAAATCGCATTTATAAATTCTACAGAAATCTACCGATTTCTCAAAAACTACTGAGAATCTACTGCACCATCAAATTTACATTAATAATCTGCTGTTTCAGTGAGCAATCCACTGCAAACGGTCACACTGATACAGGAAATTGTGCGAGTTAGTGAATAAACTTAATAGTGCGTGAATGTATCTATATAAAACAAAAAAAACTGGCGTACGATAAAATTGGCAACTAATATAGCATGCTATTAGGTAAGTTGATATAGTAGGTACATCTATATGCTTAATAAATTATTATAAAAATTTATTACAACTTTTTAAAAATACAAGCGTTTGTGATCCTGGATTATGTAGCAGCAGAGTGCTAGCCAAGACAAGTAAAACGAGCCCAGACACGACGGTGTCCATATTATTGCATTGTCACGCGATATATGTACATATGCGTGCAAAATTTCAGCTCAATCGGAAACCGGGAAGTTGGTCAAATTTAACTTGCAAGATTCCACACGAACTTACATAATATACGAGTACATAGGTAGGTACATCCATTGCAAGTTAAATAAAAGCTTGTAAAATAGAGGTACAAGTTGACATAGCACGAGGTGCTTCGATAAAAGTTCGTGTCACCTTTTTTCAGCTGACGTAAGAGCACATAAAGACGGCGCTACACCATACCAGCCGGGACTGTAATGGCAAATTGGATTTTTCCCTCCGTGGATTTAATTATTGTTTTATTGCGTGTCAGGGAGAGGGCGCTTTATGTTAATGTCGACTTTACTATCTTGAGTGGTGTTTTTTCTCAATTATTGTGGAACTAAAATTAAGAAGTGGGATCAGTTCAGCGGTGAAGGAACACCGTACAATGAACTCAATTGTTATTGTTTTGGAGCTCTACACATAAATGTTGTTACCATTGTCTTTACAAATTGCTAATATTGCGAAGGGAATGCAGTTATAAACTTTTTATAACGAATTTCATGAGATCTAATTTTTGTTCAGGAAAGAGTTTTCATTCAAAAGACAAACAATCAAATAGGTACCTACTTAAAAATCAGAATCTATCAAAAATATGATTTGATTAAGACTGCAGGAAGATTCGTCCGATGCTTGTTCAGGCGAGTTGATGGTAAAGCGCGGACTTATTCTCGTTAAAAAAAAGATCTTACTGAATATGTGTAGGTGCAGCCTTTGTCTGGCAGTCATTTGACTGACTTGATGTTAATAACGATACAATTTAATACTCGCAGTGTATTTTCAACCCCTAGCTTCCTTTATGCAACGCTCAGCACATACAATGCACCAATTACAATTCTCTCAAAATGTACCTACATGAAGACGTCACAAAAGATTCCATTTAAAAACTGAAATAAAACCAATAAAACGCTCCAAACGATGACGTCACAACACCCCGTCAATAAATGCACTACAAAGACATACAAAATAATAGAAAAGACCCGAAAGCATTTCCGATATCAGATCGCAAAGAGATCAACAATGCATTCTCTCTATTATGAAGTCCTGATCATCCTATATGAGATAGCAGTCGGTCTCTTAACAAATCTGGCACGATTTTGGAAAATCTACTCTGAATATCTAAAAATACAATTCAAAGTTCAATGAGAAAATTTTCAGAGAAGATCGAAACTGTAACAATCGAAAAGGAGGCTTAAAGGGAAAAGCATAGAGTTGGTTTTAGATTGTGTTTGTGTCGGAATTCTTTAGTACTTGTATTGCTTAGCGAAATGTGCATTGGTATAGAAAAAGGCTCGTTGATGGCATTATGCGAAGGTGCGATTGTTGGCAGGATTTCGTGCGAAAAAATGGCATTGGAGCGTCTGTTGTCAGTCGGTGGTCAAGGGTGAATATCTGCCATGAGGGTTCTGTATCATTTGTTTTATTATTTCATACGCCGATGACTACGATTGGACGTAGGACGTCTACAACTGGATGTAGGATGTCTACAGGTAACAGTCCTGAGACGTCAACAGCTGGACGTAGGACGTCTACAGGTGATGGTCGTAGGACGTCTACAGCTGGACGTAGACATGATGACGTTAAGTCGATATGTGCTGTCGAAGATGTAACCGCATACCTGCCTATCAATAATTATTATTTTTCACAAAAATGCCAAAACCGACTTCAACCGTGAACAGAATTCGCGAATAAATGCCACGGGTCGATGTAATATTCACATAATTGTTGACTTATTAAAAATGGCTCAGCCGATTTCGATTAAATTTAAATGAGACCAACTTCGAAGTATATATCATTTGCGATAAAAAATAATTATTGGAATTGTTCTACTTTATAAGAAGATATTCGTGGTTATACATAAACAAAAACAAATATACGTGTAGACTTGAGTACCTCCTCCCTCCGTTTTTTCGTCAGGCAAAAAGATGTTTGCATTAAATGATTGTGATGGGTTATGCTTGTCAGTTTGTAAGTACTCAGGTTGGTACCTACTCTCTGTTATTGATAAACTTGGTCTTCTATTTCACTTGCTCCACGTTCATGTGGATATGTACCCTGCCATATTTCTGCTATGGTGTACCTATGTCGGCACCTCTGATTCGTCAACGAAACGCCTCGTATAAAACACCGCGATTATAGTTCCCCGTTTTAATTATAATTTATGTAAGTAACTTGTTGATTTACTTCAAGTTTATTTATAAAACTTCGGAGATCTAGCAGTGACATAGTTCCCTATTAACTCAGTTAACTCTACTAACACGATAATCGTTGACGTTCAGCTCTATTTTAGATAAGTTGTGACCCCTAATAATGTATAAATGTCATAAATATCGATTTAATGGGTCGGTTCTGAAATCGAATGTGTCGGTGATTCGATTTTTGCATCGAGAGCGATGTCTCGAATCGTCATTAAGGATATCTAATGGGACTATTATACAATTTATATTAAAATATTACAGAAAAAATTATGAGTACTTGCTGGAATAGGTAGGTACCTACTAGCAAAATGATCACAGTATGTTAAAGAAAAGAATGTGAATAATATCGACCTAATTTTACAATTTGTCAAGGAGCGATACCCATCGTGCTATGGAGAGGGCTTGGAGTCTCCAAGCGAGATCGAATCAGGAATGAGGAGATCCGAAGGTGAACTAAACTTACCGCCGTATTATAGGAATCATAGCTCATAGGAATTAGCAAGTTGGAATGGCAGAGCACATAGGTCATTATGGAGTGTTTAAAATTGTTTTATTATTAGACTCAATTATGAAGGCGCCATCGCAAATTTAATAGCAACGTAAAAAGTGTTCTCTCTGTCGAATGCCTAAAGTGAAACAGAAACAGAAATAGTCTAATTAGCTATTATAATTACGATGGGGCCTTCATATTTGAACTTACTATTTAAAATAAATGGATAAAACAGTTTTTAAACTTTATACAGGGTTAGCTGCTTACCCTGTACTAAGTCAAAAGGGGGGATTAAGACCATTAAGCCGGAAACATACTATCGGACGCGGCTGACGGACGCGACTAATGGTCGTGACTTAGCAATGTGCACAGTCTTAAAACATCCGGTGTGCCAGATCGCTCTCGGACGTCCGAACGCTCGAGGTCGTCCGAAGGTGACGTCCGCGACTTATGTCTGATAGTGTGCACCATCTTATAGATATAACAGATATAACACTCAAATTTGTCTAAACATTAAATCAGACCTTTGTTTTATTTTTTTATTGGAAAATCACTGACCACAGACTCCAGGGTCTGTGCCCTTCATTAACTAATGTGTACAGTTATTTGATTTTACTGTACAAAAAGACCTTTGCTTAATTTACAAATAATTTTTGCAATAGCAGCCAATATCGCAGCAAATAATCGTGAACTTTGACACAGATACTATAGTTGCGAGTGTAGGCACAAGAAATATTATCTATTTGAAATTTGCAAGCATAGCTCACATATTTACAGACCTACCGTTATTAAGGCGAAGCATGCGCAAATTGCACTTAATGTTGCATACCAATAGTACTGCACTGTATCAGCCTTTTTTATTAATAGTCCACTGCAGGACGAAGGCCTATCCACGAAGGATGATTGGGCCATATCCACCACGCTGGCCTGGTGCGGGTTGGTGGATTCACATACGCCATCGAATTTCTTACGACGTATGCAGGTTGCCTCAAGATGTTTTCTTTCACCGAAAAGCCAGTGTGAAATTCCGTACATAAATTCCGAAGAACTCATTGGTACGGGACCGGGATTTGAGACCACGACCTCACGACTGTTAGGCGGGTTTCACTACCACTGGACCACCACGCGGTGAGATATTATTTGCTATTTGGTTGCATCCATTGTATTGTTGTAGCGCTCATAGTGTAGCGTAATATGTTTTAACGATCACGGGAATTAAGCAACGTCCAGAACGGTCAGCCTTTGGATGGGTGACCGCAGATGCCATTAACAACTGAGCGCTGAAGTAGCTCGGATGGCTCGTTAAATTGTGGTCCCGGTTGTTTTGATTATTTAGCCAAGTCAGAGGCCTTCAGGCGCGTAGGCGGCTTAAAACTTTGACATTAAGGCTAACCACCCAGCCGTAAGACGTCCGCTGCTGGACAAGGCCTCCCCTATGGATTTTCAATACTTTTTTTTATTTCGAATAGGTTCGCGTTTGACTACACACTGACTGATGTTGAGCACATGTGCGATCTACGGTGTAGCACGCTTACCTAGAAGATACCTATTTACTCGGGATTTGAAGACACTCACGTTGTACTTTAACGGGAAGACAGACCCAGGCAAAGTGTTCCACAATCTGGCTGTTCGTCTGAGGAATGAGGATTCGAAACGCTTGGTTCTAACGCGCGGAATGTCCACCATAAAAGGGTGGCGCTTTGGTCGCGTCTGTCTAGCCATACGATAGAAGAAAGGGGCAGGGAGGACCAGATTGTGCAACTCCTGGGTGCACTCTCCGAAGTGTATCCGGTAAAAGGCCGACAAACACGCCACCTTGCGACGTTGCTCAAGATTTTGCAGCTGCGTCTTCAATCAGCTCCTGGCTCGCCTCTCAATCGACTCCAGAGCCTCCAGTTGATATTCGGCAGACATACACTAACTTACTTTCTACCATTTTAACTAGTCAACCGTTAATTAATAAAAATATTAGATTACATTTTACTTTTTTTTAGTAAAATGTAATCAAAATGTTGGTTTAAGTTTTTTCATGGATTAATTGTGAACTACTGAATTGTTTTAATACCCAGTTTCTTATTGTAGCCTCTTTTTAACTCCTCTGACTTTTTGACCGACGAAACGGAGGAGGTACTCAATTCGACGCGTATATTTTTAGGGTTTCGTACCTCAAACGGAAAAAACGGAACCCTTATAGGATCACTTTGCTGTCCGTATGTCCGTCTGTCCATCTGTCCGTCTGTCCGTCTGTGTGTAAGTCAAGACTCTTTATCTCAGGAACGCGTTAAGATATCGAGTTGAAATTTAAACTGTATACGTGTATTTATGATCTCTTGCAGTTGTGTAAAAGAAAAACTTCTCAGTTATCGTTTAAAAAAGTTAGAGCCGTTTATGTCGTAAAAAAACGTATATTTTGCACTCACAAAAATTAAAACCGACAGGGTACTTCCCGTTGACATAGAACTATGAAATTTGGCGAGAAGCATTGTCTCAGAGTACACATATAGGAACAAATCTAAAAACTGTACATTTTTATTTAAATCACAATAAATAGGGCCTCTAAATTCACAAAATATGGGTTCAAAATTCAAATTGAGTAAATCGTATCACGTAAGGTATCATATAAAAGAACTTCATTAGCACATGCTAAAACAGGTTTTTAATTATTTTAACAACGTGTTTGTACGGAATCCTCGAAGTGCGAGCCTGACTCGCACTTGTCCGGTTGTTTATGTTAACCACGCATAACTTTTTACATAGTGGTCTGATTTCGATAACTCTTTTTTTATTGAATAGAATATACTTCGAAATTGGTTCCATTTAAATTTCATCGAAATCGACTGAGCCATTTTTGATAAATCAACAAAAATGTGAAAAATGCTACATCGATCCGTGCGAAATATTCGCGAATTCTGTACACAGTTGAAGTCAGTCATGGCAATTATTTGCTAAAAATAATTATAAGCTCATGTTACTGCATTACCAATAATTAAAAATCCAATAAAGATATTTCAGAATGTCGGTTAAAGTCACAGTAAAGTTAAATTTTAGAGCGACTAAACGGAGATTAAAGTACAATTAATGAATAATTAAATGGCAAATATGCAATAAAATGGCGGCTCATAATCGTAATCGTCACCTCGCGGGCCATACACTTATATTACACTTTGATTGCTCCAATGTTATGTAGAATTTATTTTATTAATTTAAAGGACATGTCCTCAAAATGTATGGAGGCTGGTATAATATTAATCAAAAATTCGAACCACTACACTCGTTACATTTCGAGAAAGTTCATATTTTTCCGAGTCTATTACATCAGTTAAAACCAAAAAAAAGCCCTCCATTTTTTTTAAAATTAATTTTGAATCTATTATGATAAATAAATATATTTGGCTCAATAAGTTGTTTATCTCTAGCAACCCTGATTATGTAACCTCCAAATTGCTAAATAGAAGCATTTTTATCATTTAGACATAGTTTTTTAAGTGATTTTTGTCACATTGTACCTACTAACTGGTCACACTAGTAGGTTATAATTTTTAATTTTAGCAAATTGTCATAAGAATGTGGAAGAATCAGCTACGAATGTAGGTAAAATAACGATAGAAGCACTTTATTATTGCTAAACTAGAAAAAATACAAAGCTGTATTATTATTTTTCATACGATTTGTTTTTCACATTTAAAAAAAAATGGAGGGATGAAAAAATCTAAATTTAATATTTTTGAGAAGCCCATAAATCGAGCTTTCAAATGATGTATATATCATCTTGGTTCGATTTTTCTCTGAATAATATACCACTTGTGGACGTCACCTTTTGATATTTGTGTTTTCATAACATTTATCAGCAAAATATGGGTAATTTAATATACAGGGTTATTTCTAATCAATTAGCATCAAAATTAGCTTATTATGTACATCAAAACTAACAACTTTGGTTCTGCGACTTTTGTCAAAACTCAAAATAAAATGTTTTGTTCCATAGAAAAATATCGTTCACCCGCGACAAATTGTATTGGAACAGCTGATGTTTTTCTTGAGTTTTGACAAAATTTGCAGAACAAAAGTAGTTAGTTTTGATGTACAGAATATGCCCCTAAAAGGATGCTAATTGATGAAAAGTAACCCTGTATATTTTCGTTCCGGTAGTTTAGTGCGGATAGTTACTTTTATATGTCTAAATACGTTGCGAGTCGCATTATAGCTATTTCTAGCTCTCTGGTATTATGCGATCATTTCTAACCGACTATAAAAAAAGAAATTAATTCTTAATTTGTAATTGAATAATTAATACAATGTCAATAAAGCCGCAGTGACTTAGTAAGTGAACGCTTGCCTTATAATGATGAAGAAGGTGGCTCTAATCCCGGTCCCGTACTAATGAGCTTTTTGATTTATGCAGGTACAAATTTTTACACAGAATTTTTGGTGAAACGAAACACTAAGAAGCATCAATAAATAAATCCCGAGTAAATAGGTATCTTCTAGGTAAGCGTGCTACACCCTAGACCGCACATCTGCTTAACATCTGGCAGTGTGTAGTCAAACGCGAACCTATTCGAAATAAAAAAAAAATCAAATTTTGATAACGAAATTAATTAAAGGTGACGTCCACGAGTGGTATATTATTAAGATAAAAATCGAACCAAGATGATATATACATCATTTGAAAGCTTGTTATATGGGATTCCCAAAAATATTTAATTTAGATTTTTTTCGACCCTCCAAGTTTTTTAAATGCGAAAAATAAATTGTATGTAAAATAACAATACAGCTTATATTTTTTTCTAGTTTAGCAATAATAATGTGCTTCTATCGTTATTTTACTTGCATTCGTAGCTGATTCTTCCACATTCATCTCTTAATTTGCTAAAATTAAAAATTATAACCTACCAGTGTGACCAGTTAGTGGGTACAATGTGACAAAAATTACTTAAAGAGCGTGTCTAATTGGTTAAAATGCTTTTATTTAACAATTTGGAGGTTACTTAATCAGGGCTTCTAGAGATAAATTATCAATTGAGCGTAATATATTTATTTTTTCTAATAAAATCAAAATTATTAAAAAAAAATCAGAGGGCTTCTTATTGTTTTTAACTGTTGTATTCGACTCAGAAAAATATGAACTTTCTCGAAATGTAACGAGTGTTGTGGTTAGAATTTTTGATTATTATTATACCAGCCTCCATACATTTTGTGGACATGTCCTTTCAAGTAATGTTGGAATTATTACACTTTTTGCGACGATGACTGAGTAATAACATCATAATTATAATTATTAGTCTAGGAGTTAGATTATCAAAAAATATTAGACACGTAGGTATTTATTTGGTCAATCAAACAATAAATGCCAAAAATAAACCTTGTCAAAGTTCGGGAGAGGAGGTCGTGACGTCACTTCTCTGACAAAAGTCTATACATTCGTATGTGACTCGTGACGTCACGCGGAACTTTAGCAGGCTATATCTTTATCAATTACAAAAGAAAAAATACATCCTACATTCTATATATATATATATATATATCCTACTAATAAATAAATATTATAAACGCGAAAGTTTGTGAGGATGGATAGATAGATGGATGGATGGATGTATGGATGTTTGTTACTCTTTCACGCAAAAACTACTCAACGGATTGAGATGAAACTTTGCAATAATATAGCTTATATATCAGAATAACACATAGGCTATTAATTATAATGATAATGCGTCAAAAGTCAAAATATCATGCGGGCGAAGCCGCGGGTAAAAACTAGTGTCTAATATTTTTTAATAATTATATTTTTAGACGGACTAATTATATTTTTTCTGTCATCATGCATATTGCTCTCCAAAAGTTGAATTAGTTATTCAAAGACTTACGTACACAGTACAGTTTTAATATTTGTATTTCCCTAGTAAAGGAGCAGTGCTTGCCCTTAACATGCGGCCATGAATCACGGCGGGCCGCGAAGCTCGGCTATGGTTGAACGGCGACCTTTAGTTCAACTCGCACGGGTTCATTACCTGCCAGTGCACATTATACAGCCAGCACTACGTTCTGTTTTCATTACTATTATAATAATTAAGTCTTAAAGCTCTCATACAATCACCGATTCGGTTGAAGCCAATCTAATCGTGTCGACCTCCAACATTGCGACATCTCGACAGTGTGCCGATGCATGTTGACTACCCTCTCTATCCAACCATAATTATGACTTGCTCTGCTGGACATAGGCCTCCCCTATGGATCTCTAACAAAACCCGTTGGAATCAGCTTGCATCCAGCGCGATCCCCCCAGTAGGTATTAATTATTAGTAATAATGTTGACGGTTGTAACACGCAATTTGAACGGGCGGTTGGCTTTAACCAAATTGCAACGTGTATGAAGGCTTAAATGCGTACCTACTTCGCACGAACAACCTTTAAAATAATCCACTGCTGATAATAGGTCTACCCATAAAGAGCGACAGGGCCTTGTCTACTGTACAAAACTCGATGGGCCATGTTCACCACGCTGGTCCAATGCGGGTTTGTGGATTCAGATATTCATATGCTCCATCGAATTTATTCTACGCACGTTTGCTCTGTTAAGTACCTACTGTAACTCTACTTGGATTTAAGTAATAATGAATTTAAGTTTTCAGAACAGACATTTTTCCTTACAGCACTATCTCGACTCCCCCATAAGTTAAACGCCGGTTAAATGTAACGGAACAAGTGATCCCTATGCAAATGGCCCGGTTAGCCGTCCTCTGATTAGGCGGCTCATAGCGAAATGGCTCGAATGTTAACGCTCGGTTAACCAGCTGTTAGCTGCGATGTTATCATTGTGCAATCGGACTCCAGTTTTAAGTTGTATTTATTTTTATATTTTATTTAAAATTTAATTTTATTTATAATTTGATCACTTCAAAATAATCATTATCATTACAGTAGGAAACCCATTGCTAGACAAAATAAACCTACTTACTAATAAGATCAGTTATGAAATCCAGCGTGCTCCTTTATTTATATAAATTAATCCTGCATTTATAAAAAAATATTGTATGAACAATGAAGTGCAATTATAATTAAAAAATATGTATATTTTCAAATTGCATAATCTAGGTAAAGGTACTTTTTCTATAGATTTTTAATTGGTCTGGTCGGAAGTGGTTGTCCGTTGTATACAAGATTATTTTTTGCAAAAATTAGCATGACCGACTTCACCCGTGTACAGAATTCGCGAATATTTCGCACGGATCGAAGTAACATTTTTCACATTATTGTTGATTTATCAAAAATGGCTCAGTCGATTTCAATAAAATTTAAATGGGACCAATTTCGAAGTATACTCTTTCCAATAAAAAAAGAACTATTGAAATCGTACTGCTATGAAAAAAGTTATGCGTGGCTATACATTAAAAAATATACGCGTCGAATTGTATACCTCCTCCGGTGGTTCGTCGGTCAAAAATTCTTATGCTATGTCCGTCAAATAGTACTTATTTAAATTCCGTAATGTTTATTTAAAAACAAAAAAAACTTTTTTTAAGCATAATAGGGTTATATTTGGCCACCGACTCGCCTGATGGGAACCGAAGTTATAGCCGAAGATGGAGTATGTAGATCTAGAAGATACTTATCCACTCTTAACTTGAAGATATCCAGATTGTAATTGTAAACGAATTTAAACCATAAATTATCTTTCTTATTAGGATTACTGAAAAAGTCATCGCTCTGAAGGAATAAAACCGCATTTGCAAAATCCAAGTTTTAAATTTGCAAATTTTAGAGCAATATGGTCGTAAAATGTACACTGTCGTAATTTAAAAAGATCCATCCCTCCAATTCGCAAGTTGATCACAAGTTCACAACAGAGGGCGGGAAACCTTTATTAGCATAAAGGAAATGAACAGGAAAACGAACTGTTACGTCTGTTTCTTGATTTAAATGACATTTCTCCGGATTGCTATCGCGTAAATTAGTGTTATTTTTGTTTTGTAACTATTTTGTCTGAAGACCGGATGAAAGTCGCTGGAATATGCTGGATGCAAGCCACTTCCGATTGATCGTATTGGAAATCCTTAGGGCAGAACTACTTAAGCAAAAAAAATATTTTTGGTTTAATTTAGTCAAGTCTATATTGTACCTACTTTGAAAAAGATATTGTATTTCATTTTCTGTAACTGATAATAAAATTCAAAAAAACAAAGTACCTGTAAAAACTAACAGACACAGGCAACGGGAATAAGACAATTTATGAAACAACTACAGAAACACAAAAAACAATCGAAAAATGCTCCGATCCGGTTGATCGCCGTGCTTTAAGTATTTCAGAGAGTACATCACATTTTACTGGAATATAATTTTTAAAAACGTCACAAATTTAGCGACAGACAAGTTTTTATTAGATTTAATTTATAAATAAATAATAGAAGCACATTATTATTATATACTACGGGACTAATCGCGCATTAAAATTACGATATAAATAAATACCTCCTCATCCCGACGTTTCGGCCGAGTTGCATCGACCATGGTCACGGATAGACTGATAAGTCTAGCCGTGACCACGGTCTGAGGAGGCAGAGGAGGTATTTATTTATCTCGTAATTTTAGTGCGCGATTAGTCCCGTAGTATACAGGGTTATTTCTAATCAATTAGCATCCTTCTAGGGGCTTATTCTGTACATCGAAACTAACAACTTTTGTTCTACGACTTTCGTCAAAACTCAAAAAAAAAATTGTTTTTCCATAGAAAAATATAGTTCACCCGCGACAAAGTTTATGGAACAGCTGCTTTTTTTTTGAGTTTTGACGAAAGTCTTAGAACAAAAGTTGTTAGTTTTAATGTACAGAAGAAGCCCCTAGAAGGATGCTAATTGATTTAGAAATAAATAATGTGTTCAAATTGCGAAAGTTTAAAAACAACAATAGAAGCACACTCCAGATTGTATCAATCACCCTTTATTGCAGTAGGTTAAAATGTTAGATTAATGATCGGCCTGCATCCAAGTGTTGTTGATAAATTCGTTCAATAAAAACAACAGAGTATTGGCTTAGGAAGTCGCTTTGTCAGCCCGCGGGACGCGCGACATATTGTCGTTGAAGTTAACGCAACAAAAGCGTAAGTCGAATGTATTGAGTTACGAACTTCATTTGTTTTATCGCCTTTTTGTGATAAGAATTACTGTTTTACATTGCACGAATTTGTTTTCTGTACGCGTAAATGAAATAAGGTAAACAACGATGGAGTTAAAATATTTTTGAAAGTTTTTAAACTTTCCATTGGCGCATATAGCGCCATCTTAGAATAAAAAGTATCTTTCAATCTAAAATATTTAAATAAGTAGTTTTTACAACACCTTATTTGCCGATTGTAGCTATAACAATATAATCATTAGTAAAAGTTCTATCTTTTAGGATTTCGAAAGCGTCAGAGTGAAAAGCTTTTACAGTGTTTCTAAAAAACTTGACAGTAAATTTCAAAATTTTATAAATTTATTAAAACCGCTTGAAAACTACAAAATCAAAGTAAACTTAATATATTTGTGAGACTCTATCGTTAAATTCTTTGCAATTTGTTACTCCCTGATTCCTTACTGATGTAGATCTGTGTTTATAATGCCGCACTTAATCCGAATGATTAAGGCTTTATAAGAATAATGAGGTACATACGTAATATAAGAGTTTCAGTTTGTTTAACCAAGATTTTACATTTCACCTGAGCGATAAGGTGTACCCTCGATAAATAAATAATTTGGCGAATAGAAGAAGTATCTAATATTTAACTAAGGAAAAATAATTTTGTATTAACAGTTTCATCGAAATATTAAGGCTTTATAAGATATATATCTAGTTTATGCTCGCGGCTTTGCCCGCGTTATATTTTGATTTTTGTGCCATGTCATAAAATATCCGGATACTCGGGATAAAAAGTAGCCCATCTCACTTTCCGTCTTTCAAACTAAGTCCGTGCCAAAAATCAAGTCAAGCCATTGCTCCGTTGCTGCGTGAAAGAAGAACAAACCAATAAACTAATGAATTGGATTTATAATATTAGTAATAATAAAAATAAGCTACATACGTAATACAAGTTTGTTTAACCAAGACTTCACATATCACCCGAGCTCCCGATAAGGCTCACCCTCGATAAATAATTTGGCAACGTATTAGCATACGTCGATTTATCTCGGGCTTGGTGCGGAATTATTATTTATAGCGCGGGCCCCCGCCCCGGTGCGTTTGTTGAGCAAATCCGAGATGGAGATTGTAGACTTATGGAGTAGAAGAATGAGGTAATTTCGTTACTGGTTTGATATACATACATAGACGCGCCATGAGTTACGCTATGCATACAATCCTACTAATATTACAAACGTGAAAGTTTGTGAGGATGGGTGGATGGATGGATGGATGTATGGATGTTTGTTACTCTTTCACGCAAAAACTACTGAACGGATTGAGATGAAACTTTGCGATAATATAGCTTATATATCAGAATAACACATAGGCTATAAATTATAATGATATATTGCGTATGCGGGCGAAGCCGCGGGTAAAAACTAGTGTTTTAATAAAAGCTTTATGTACTCTACTTCATGTAGGTACATGATTATTATACCTTTACTACTTATCACTTGATACCTTTATTAAGTGATGAATGATAATTAATTTTTGATATCTAATGATGATTAACTGGATGGTAAAACCCTAAAAAATCATATATAGAAACTGGAATCGCATGTGTAAAATAAATGATAAATAATTTATTTTATTTATTTACATAAGAAACACCAACAGTATATACATTAAATATTAACTAGAATTAAAACTTTGAAAACAAAAAAATTAGTTCTGATATATATATATAGGTGTTTACAGCATTCTTTAAGCATATGTAGAACAACAATGAAAAGTATTGTTACAGTGATACAAATTTGAAAGTAACAAAATGAGGAAATATTTTAAGTTTGATACTTAAACAGTTAAACAATATTATATTGTTTAAAATTATTGAAAATGGAAAATGACACAATATTATCCATTAGTGTTGTGTTTACTTAAATAATTATACAATTTGTTTTTAAACACATTTAAAGAATCGTGAAAGATATCAAAATCATTCACGGAACGGAATAATCCGTATCTTACTGAGTTTGCTTAGTTTGACTTTCAGAAATAAGCTATAAATAAGGCACCCTGCCTTATTTATAGCTTTCTTAGACTGTTGGGCAGTTCATTACAAATCTTATAATTATGTGTTTATATCCTATTGAAATTGATTTTTTGGCTAGCACAAGCATTTCAAATGCTTTATCTCATTTCTAATTTTACCCACTATGTATTATTTTTTTAAATTACATTGTAGGTACCTAATATTTACTGAAATTAAAATTATTGATCATTCACAAAAAAATATTTAGCATATAAATCTTACATCGGCGTCTATCACCTATGTGACTCCAAATTTCGTATTAAGATTCCCATCCTTGCCCTTGCTACGAATACAGCTGGGAATTCTGCTTTGATTATCGAAGTTTGATGTCTTAATACAAACTCGTAGTTTGTATTAGCATTTTCCAATTTGTTTACATGAATAATATTATGCTGCGGCTTATCTCGAGCCTGTATCACCTAGCGTCGCGGATCCACTTGTAAAAACAACAATTTGCAGAAACAGCATTTTCATAATGCTGATGCGAGATTCATCGTCTTTGAATTTATAATAAGTTAATAGGATTTATGTGGGATAGTACATTATTGAATATAAAGAAAAGTTTGAAATAGGTTTTGTTATAAGATATTTAATTCATTATAACATTATAGCTTATTAGATACAGTTGTTTTTTTTTTTAATTTCATTAAGTTTTTCTAAATACTATTTTTAACTGCATACTTCTAAAGAACAGCGCAGAAAGTAATATTTATTTACGATTAAAATAAACGTTTTTGTCTGTTCATAAGATAATTAAATTTGTTGGAAAAAGAATACTATTTCCAAAGAAACACTACTCCAGAAAACAAAAATCTAAATTGTTTATTTATTTCTTACTATTTTTTCTGTTCATTGAATAATTTAATCAAAAAGAAAAAATAATACGGTGTTTAAAAACCAATACTTTCAAGAAAATCATATATTCATTTGTTAATTTATTTTTTTCATACTTAATGCATAATAAAATAATCTAAACAATACTTTCCTTTACTCTTCATAAAATTGTTAAACGTTGCGTAAATTATGCACCGAATTATGCAGACGCCGGAACAAAATGGCAGCGATTACCGATGACAGCCGACACGGCGAGACAACGGGATTATTAATAGCACTTGTAACCGAATCAAGTTAATTAAAATCAAACATCTCAGCACCCCTTAAGGAATTATGAGGGTGTTCGTCACTTTTATTCGTTGATTAATGCAATTCACCTTAAACGAGCTCGCCTAATTAAGTGCAGGCACACCCTGTATGATGCGTTCCATTTAACGAATCATTTTTGTTGGCATAAAACAGTTTTATCACCAATTTAATTACTTTTGACAGCTTGTTATGACGCGAAGGTTGCATAAAGATGGTATTTCTGGTGGTGATGAAAAAAATGAGTGATAATTATACGTCATTATTTAGCACTTATTGATACTTATTCTTTAATTGTACATTAATTTCTGTTGTGAACTATTTCGAGGTAAAAACCGATGCCAAAAAATGTCAAGCAATGTTTATGGTTATGAACTTATGACTCATTAATCCGACAAAGAGTAAAACTATTGTCATTGGAGCAATAGGTTAAAACACTTGCGGTCTCCGGCAAGTGTTTAAACGTCCCTCCCTCATAAAAAAATATTTTACGTAAATCAATACAGAAAATAATATAAAATCAACCATCTCATAAAAGACTTCAACTATTAACTAACATGAGACTAGAGAAAAAAATGTCACAGTAGCGTCAGTAAACGGGTTACAAGGGATTCTACATTTAAAAAGGTAGCGTCAGTTAACACATTACAAGGTATTCTATATTTAAAAAGGCAGTCAAAAAGGCGCCGCCTGTACGACTGTCATTTATCATGAAGCGAGGGCTGAGGACACTTAATCAAAGTATCACAATATGGCGACTATAATACAACCATGAATATTTATAAGGGAATTAGAATCGGGAGAGACGTCGCGATGACAGGACGGTTGATTTGAGACGGTGTGTCATGTCGTGCCCTTAATTGTTCCGGGAGCGACTTTTTTTAAGATGTTTAGAGACTGTAGTCAATTTTGAAGGCTGACAGGTTTGAAGTAACTAAAATGTAGCTGTTTTATTGTTGCAATGTGTAATGGAAAAACAATATCTTTGTGTTTAAAATTAATTTAAAAAATATAACTACGGTTTTCAATTCAATTTAAACACCCCATATATTTTAATAGTGACACATTTATTAAATTATCCATCCGTGTATTAGACCGAGTTTTAAACAGTTTAAACTCAAAATTTCTAAATGATACCTATCTCATAAAACATTTTGACAAAATTCCAAAGATCTAAATCACATTTTGGTTTCCATAATCACTCGTAAAGATGTATTTAAATTAATTTAATCAATACATTAACTGCGACAAAAAATTGAAACTTCGAAATAACAATTCGGAACGCGACCGCAAACAACAGAAATATGAATTAGTGTAACAAGTGACCAAATCCCGTTTTAATATGACGTTGGTCATCCAATCCCGGGATCAATTCGCTAATCCGGGACTAATAGCCGGAAGGGACACCCTGTACTTTATTTACCCTACAAAAACGCCGCATTGCAGATACGACCTTCTACCGCAGAAACCACGACACAAATTGCAAAAACTGTAGAAGTCAAACACAATCATTTGATATCACGCAAATTTATACTTTATTACGAAGTACATAGGGTATAAATTAAATTGAAAAATAATACTGCAGTGAAGTAATTTTTAGGGTGTCTATAAGTCCAAGCCAAAGTGTAAAAGCATTTCAGTGTAAGATTATGATATTATGAGACGTATTTGTGTTAGTGTCCCTAGTTCTGTCGTATTTTATGGCTTGCCGTATTTTGAGGGAATGAGTTTTGTGCAAGATTTCAAAGGTACCTATACAGGTTAAGGTATTTTTTGTACCACTGAAATCAATTAAGTAAAAGTAGGTATAGTGTAACCGTGGTGGTCTAGTGGTTGTAACGCTGGCCTGTTATTCTTGAGGTCGTGGGTTCAATCCCGGTCTCGCACCAAAGAGTTTCTTTGGAACTTATGTACGGAATTTCACACCACTGGCTTTTCGGTGAAGGAAAACATCGTGAGGCAACCTGCATACGTCCGTAGAAGCCATTCGATGGCGTGTGAAAATCCACCAACCCGCACTGGACCAGCGTGGTGGATATGGCCCAATCACCCTTCGTGGGTAGGCCTACGTCTTGCAGTGGACTATTAAAAACGCTGGTACAGCCCCCCCGACCGCCTAAAGCAATAGCAATCGTTTATGACTTCATTTTAGTCATTTGGCACCGCCTATGTGACGTTAGCCATCAAAGTTGTTCATTCAACGATTGCTTTCGCAATCCGCGCAAAGCAATTGATGGCTAACGTCACATAGGCGGTGCCAAATGACTAAAATGAAGTCAGAAACGATTGCTATTACGATTGCTATTGCTTAGGCGGTAGGGGGGCAGGTATAATATTGCATTTACAGCGACCAACCACATCACATTATTTACTTTTTTAACTACAATATGATACAATACTACTTTATATGCTAAAACTACTTACACTATTACTACATAGAAAGCAATTGGATCATCCACAGACCCTTGAAGGTCTAACATTATTTTATTGTTTTTATTTTATTTCAGACATCACTTATACCCGACTGCACATCGGAATGGATGGTAAGTAATGTACTTAGGAATCTAATGTATGTGTGTAAGTGAATTGCTTTTTTGACTAAAGAGTATACCTATAATGTTTTTTTGGTTATAATTGTAACACTCTGAAAGTAATTCTAAAAATGAAAAAAGCAAATCGCTAATATTACTTACTTTGTGTGATTTTTAGGGTTCCGTACCTCAAACGGAAAAAACGGAACCCTTATAGGATCACTTTGTTGTCCGTCTGTCCGTCTGTCCGTCTGTGTGTATGTCAAGACTCTTTATCTCGGGAACGCGTAAAGATATCGAGTTGAAATTTAAAGTATATACGTAAACCTATGAATTCTTGCAGTTGTGTAAAAGAAAAGCTTCTCAGTTGCCGTATCAAAAAGTTAGAGCCGTTTATGTCGTAAAAAACCGCATATTTTGCACTTACAAAAATCAAATCCTACAGGGTACTTCCCGTTGACATATAACTATGAAATTTGGCGAGAAGCATTGTCTCAGAGTACACATATAGGAATAAATCTGAAAACTGTACATTTTTATTTACATCACAAAAAATAGGGCCTCAAAATTCACAAAAAATTGGTTCAAAATTCTGTCTAAACTAAAAATATGTTCAAATATAAATTTATATGTAAATGTATAATTGTATAAATATAAAAAACATCAAACTTAATAGCAATCAAATCAAATATGTTATAAAATCAATTCTTAAAGCAACAGTTTAAATCTCAGTATTTACTCATATCGAAACTAGATGGCGCTGGCGTCAAGTTAGCCCGCGGTATTAACTTTCTCCGTCGATGTACGAGGTGTCTATGCGTTCCGGAGATGTGGTTTGATTGCAAATGTATCAAAAGCAAAATCAAAATCCATTGCCTGACTCGAACGAATTCAAGGTGAGTGACTGTGAATTCAAAGTGACTTTTAAATATCATTTAAAAGAACATCATTTGCACGTCATGCAGGCTAAAACAGGTTTATATTTTATAATTATTTAACAACGTGTTTGTACGGAACCCTCGATGTGCGAGCCTGACTCGCACTTGTCCGGTTTTTTTTAAAACACAATATCATTTCTTTGAAACTAAAATCGTAATCTACTAATTTAATAAGCGCGAAAGTTTGAATGTACGGATGTTTGTTTCTCCTGAACGCAAAAACTAATGAACGTATTGATGTTTATACTAGCGACCCGCCCCGGCTTCGCACAGATTTATTATACATATAAACCTTCCTTTTGAATTACTCTATCTATTAAACCGCATCAAAATCCGTCGTGTAGTTTTAAAGATAAAAGCATACATGGGGACAGACAGCGGGAAGGGACTTTGTTATATACTATGTAGTGATATTTTTTTTTTTTTATTTTTTTTTTATTCATCACAGGTTACAGCACCATTACAGTTCAAACCAAGTTGATGCTGTCCTTAACATGTTAAATATAAGACACACACATAATAGAAATAGAACATAATCATTAGATACACTACACAAACTACTTATTCGAAATTATGGGTTTTCACATATTTTCTGCGCCACTTCTGTGAAATTTGCCAAACTGCACCCAAAAATATCAATATCATTGGCGAATTTATTTAATAGTGTCAGAGCGCGAGACGTGGGGGCGTACTTTACAAGGTTCGTCAAATAGGCTATAATTAAGATATTGCGTGAAACTAAGTTCGCCCAGCTAGTATTAGAATAAAATATCATATCACATTTATATATATTTTATACAGTAGCATAGATAAATTTTATCAAACAAAACCAAATTAACACGCAGTAAGGTGACAAATTCCAGAAATACCGTTTCCACCTTCAATAACTGACAGTCCCCTGAATTTTCTTATTAAGACTAAATAAATTACTCCGCCCTACTAATTGGACATTTTAAACATTTTTCTTTCTTTCTGAAGAAACAAAGGAATTTATGCAAAACACTCGGCACCGACAAATTAAAAGTGCTCGAGAAAAAAGTATAAATTAATGCACCCAATACGCATCCGTTTTAATTATGCACAGGGGTGAGGATTTTGTGGATAAGATTAAGTTTTTTTTATAGAATGACTTTTAACTGTTGGCTTCTGATGCCTCTACAGCTTACCGGGCATGGGCCAGAGCAGAAGGTAGCTGAGCCCTAAGATTGGTTATAGGGTGACTAGCGCAAGGGCATCTGAAAAGGAACTTAGGTTTGGGCCGTCGCCTGGCGGGGGAGCTCAGACTTGCCCGGGTACCCCAGAAGGGGTGTGCCCTGTGGCCCAAATGGGTTGATCTGGTTGACTATTTAGAGATAATCTAACCGATCTTCTGACAGATCCTTGACTTTTTATAGTAGAATCTTTGCTATGGTATTGTTTTTATATTCATTGATTAGTTGTTATCAAATCCATAATAAGTAATATTATAAATCCGAAGGCGTATATGTGTATTTCTTTTTTACGCAGCAACAGAGAAAAGGATCGATTTCATTTTTGCATGGATATAATCAATCAATCATAGAGGCTCCATCGTAAATTTAATAGCAACGTAAAATAATGTTCTCTCTGTCAAATACATTATTATATGAGAAAGAAACAGGGCTACTCTGAATTGCTATTGTAATTACGAACGGCTCTAAAATTGGGCCTATAGTCTACCTAAAGATGATAGTAATAATACAAAGCTAGAATAGAATAGTGTCATTGACCACTTTTTACTGCGGGAAATTAAAAGGCTCCTATGGGAATAAATGAAGAAATAAAATGGCACCCGTGTTAGTGGCGGGAAAAGCTAGTTCAAATATAAAAGTCAGTCTGTTATTGGTTATTAATGGGTTGACTGATTTTTTATATTTGAACATACATATTTGAAAATAGTATATAATCGTCGTTGGTGCACAGTGGTATGAATAAAAATCATGTCTATATTATGATACCGTTTCTTCAGTAGCGCCTTAAAATGAGCAGGCGTCGCGCGCCGGGGGTCAAACGGCGTGTAATCAACGCGATAAATCTCGTGCTCACTAATTGTAACTACACATCGCAATTCTATTTCTAAACTTACATTTTCAGAATTTTTTTATGTAGAATAGGTCTACATTTGGCCACCAACTCGCCTGATGGAAAGCGAAGTTGTAGCTGAAGATGTAGTATGTAGATCTAGAAGATACCTATTCACTCTTGACTTGAAGATATCCAAATTGTAATTGTCAGGAAACAATGACGGAGGCAGGGCATTCTGGCGGTCCGCATTGTGAAGGAAGAAGCGAATAACTTAGTACGAGCAGGTGGTACGTCGACTATGTAGGGATCTATTTGCGACTTCCGGCTTGTGCTATTGCGAAAACGAGATGAAGGAACCAGGTTGTGGAGTTCGAGCGCATACTCGCCTTTTATTTGCTCTTATTTTCGTACACCAGAAGTATTATATTAAAAAACCTTTCTTTTTTAAAACAAGCTTTTACTGAACCAGTACTTGCTAGGACGAAACAAACGAGCCGAAACTTGATAGGGTTGCGTTGTTTCATTACAGAGTACCTATGACCACCTTCCAGCTCCATCATCAGACCCTGGTTACCATTGGAAGACAAACTACTCGCCAAGACAATTAAAATGAACTCAAACTTGATGAGGTTGCATGCTTTCATTGCTAATTTTCTTTGGCCACCTTCCAGCGTAATCATCAGATCAGCACCATGTCATAGTAATATTGCATTGGCACGCGACTTACACACGTATTCAAAAAATTTCAGCTCCATCGGTGACCGGAAAGTGGATCAATTTTAACGCAAGATTTGTTTACAGACAGACAGACAACGGGACAGGTGAAAGTAAATAAAAGCTTGTAATAAAATATGTAATTATAATTTTGTTTCAAGACAATAATTTTAGTTTTAGTAGAACCGCCACAACTGGATATTTTAGACCTTTCTTTTAAATTGTCGTTGCTATAAATTCACTGTACTGTACCAGCTTTTTTAATAGTCCACTGCAGAACATAGGCCCACCTAACATTGACATAACTTTTTGATTGAGTTGAGTTCATAGCGTAGTTTGACTAAGTGGTCGTTACCGATCATCAAAGTTACGAGTAAGCAACGTACAACACGGCCAGTGTTCGGACGGGTGACTGCGGGTAGCATTTACAACTGAACGATACCGTGGCTCGGTTGACACCTTAATTTGTAAGCAGGCCCCGGCTATTTCAACCGTTTAGCCAGGTCAGAGGCCTTCGGGCGACTTTGAATTTAAGCTAACATCAGGGCTAGCAACCCGGCTTATACGAACTTACTTATTTACTTTTTGGTAACATATTTTTTAGGGTTTAGTAAAACGAGGAACGTAAGGTAAGTTACAAGTCTTATAGCCCGAGATCCCAGCGCAAGAACATCCCGCTCATACCATACACAAACCAATTTTTTTATGTCATTATGTCAAAGTAAAAAAATACACGATAATGCGAAAAAATATTGTCAATAACGGTAACAGGAATATGCTTGAAATATTCACATTAAGTTGTATGTTCCTCTAAAAATAAATTATTATATTAAAATAAAATTTATTACAGCTGGCTTCCATACGGTTCGGACTCCTGGTGTGCGATCCCGACTCGCACTTGGCCGATTATTGTTAACTCTACATTTAATTATAAATTATTTTTATCATACATAATATGGTCTCTAAATTTTTTATATTACCTGAAGTTTTACATTTACTATCAAAACTCTATAATTATATATTTATCTGACCATCAGATATGTTGAAGCCTTATTAAGTTAGCAATAAAATAATAATTATACATTTATAGCTAGCTCTACTCTACTCTATGGGGCACATAGCACGGAGGACTGATGACCGATGGGTTCGAAAAGTCCTCTAGTGGAGACCACGTACCGGCAAGCGCAGGGTAGGACGTCCACACACAGTCCATAGGGGGGACGGATAACCTCATTAAGACCGCAGGATCGCGCTGAATGCAAGCTGCTACGATCCGGTCTTATTGGAGATCTTTAGGGGAAGCCTATGTCCAGTGGACGTCTTATGACTGAAACGAATGAACGAACTAGCTCTACATTATAGCTACCAAATCATCATACATTTTGTTGCATTTTTTTGTCGGAACAAAAACGTAAGAATGTGAAATTGCCACATACGTCCTTTTACGGGCGGAGCGATCATTACGCCACACATTCACCACGCTGAAACAACACGTTACCGATCGGGCGCGGTGCGCCGCGGGCTCCAAACCCACCACGCTCGGGGATATTCTCATAATTATAAAAGATAATTATTTTTCGCGAAAAATCGCAACACCGTCTTCTACCGTGTACAGAATTCGAATAGTATGCACGAATTGGTGTGACATTCGTGTAATTTTCGTTGATTTGAAAAACTGTTCTTCCGGTTTCAATAGAATTTAAATGCGACCACCTCGGAAAAATACTCTTTCGAATTAAGAAACAATTATTGAAATCGGTTTATAATTGGCGAAAATATCGATGAACGTACAAAAAAAACATACAGACGAACATAGTACCTCCTCCATTTTGGGAGTCGGTAAAAACTTCCAGTCTTTACACAGTTGCTTATTGTAAAAAGTTATGTTTTTGATGTCAATCGTTTTGAAATAATCATACACAGAACGATTTTACAGGTTTTTACAAGTTTTAACTGCATGTTCATGCAGTTAAAACTTGTAAAAACCAGTAAAAAAAAGTTAAAACAACTGTACTGTACCTGTACTGTACCAGCCTTTTTTTCTAATAGTCCACTGCAGGCCTACCCACGAAGGGTGATTAGGCCATATCCACCACGCGGGCCCAGTGCGGGTTGGTGGATTCACATACGCCTTCGAATTTCTTCTACGGACGTATGCAGGTTGCCTCACGATGTTTTTCCTTAACCGAAAAGCCAGTGGTGTGAAATTCCGTTCATAAATTCCAAAGAACTCATTGGTACGGAACCGCGGATTCGAACCCACGACCTCACGATTGTAAGGCGGGTGTCACTACCTCTTGACCACCATGGCTTAAAACAACTAGGACCCACAATTTAACGCATCCACCGAGTCACGCTAGCGCTCAGTTGGAAATGCCCACCGCGGTCACCCATCCGAAGACTGACCGTGTGGACGTAATCGTTGACAAACACCTAGTCAAACTACGTTATGAGCGCTACAAGTCACTATTATAATATTTATTTGTAAAAACCAAAACTTAAAAACTTTGAGAACATGGCTAGTCATTCAGTTTATACGAGCTTACTTTTCAGTGACTTTTAAACTCAATAGACTAAAACTTTCAACATAGTGGCGCTAAACCCTGAACGCATCAAAAATCCAACCAAATCCTTTGAAAAGATGTTTGAAAGGCTTTCAAAAGAACGAAAGTGAAAAAGACATTGTCGAGGCACAAAGAACATTATTCGTATGCTAAATAGTATAGAAATGGGGCCCGCTGGTATTTCTCCAATCTTTTCACCACAATTTTTGATCTTTTTCTACGGTTTGGATCTGGTTGGAATGCCATCTTTTGATTGGTAGGAACTGGGTTAGGCGGTGTGTTCTGTGTGTGTGTGTGTGATTTTGAAGTCAGATATTATGGAGTAGGTACGTATATTTGAATTTCTAGGTATCTAAACGAATGATTCACAAATTCTCCTTACTTATATACGGGCTGTTGCTTTATAAATGCAATGCCCTGCATTAGAGATAGAGGTCTCTGTAATACTCATAATTATCAATGACTTTTACTATAGGAATCGCAAAACAAAAATCGGGAAAAGTTGTATGGAATTTTATTACTGCCCTCCTAAGCAGGGCAGGAATTTTGTATGAAAATCCATTACTGCCCGGCTAGCTTTCTTTAGTTTTTTTGCAGCGAAAATATGAAGTAATAACTTCATATTTTTGTCAATAGTGGTTATAGGCTTTTTATGTACAAATGTCGAGATTTCTTAGTAAAAGTTGTTCATCTTGAAATATCAAACTAACTTTTAAAACGTTGTGGGTCAGTCACCACTAACCCTATAAATTCAAAATTTTAATTAGAAGTAAACATTATACCCTTTTATTGATAACCACAAACTTATTCAAGAGTATAGTTAGTCCGTTTTTGTGATTTTTTCTTTGACAATTTTAATCTACATGAAAAATATAGAATAAGGACTAACTTTTCCGATGTACAATACCTACTACTCGTAACTCTATAGTACATTGTACACCGAGGGGATAAAACGATCCATATCTGTTCGAGAGTATGTTTAAAGGGAACTCGAGAACAGAAATAGAACTTTCTCTCGAGTGATACATTGTGCTTTATACTACACCTACGAGGAAAATAAAATACAATATTTCTTTAATTAAAGTTTAGGAAGTAAGTTATTTATGACCTCTTGGGCTGTATGTATTATTTATTTCTGGTGGTGTCATCATTATAAAATCGTCACTTACACTATCAGATGACATTTTGGAAAATTATTTAGAAAATTAAAAGCTAGCTATATTAAAATTATCAATTTAGTTGAAAACAAAATTTACCGCAATGAAATAAATTGCTGCGCTTATTTTTCGCATTGCAAAAGAAGGTTGCCATCCTCATTTCATTAAAAATAGAAAACAAAGAAAAAAATCCGCCTCTTTTCTCTAATTATTTGAAATAAAACATTTTTGAGATTTGAGGTTTGTATGTTTCCCGCCTCTTTTTGTAATTATTTCATATAAAACCTTTTTGAGGTTTGAAGTTTGTATTTTTTTATGTTCTCTGCTAAAAACTAAAGAAAGCTAGCCGGGCAGTAATGGATTTTCGTACAAAATTCCTGCCCTGCTTCGGAGGGCAGTAATAAAATTCCATACATCTTTTCCCGGCGCACATTTTTAAGGGAGAAATTACGAACTTTGTAACCCGCTTATGAACGAGTAATAAGACACTTTCCGAGTACTGTGGTATAAAATACATTTATTTACCTACCTATTAATAATTTAGTAAAAATAAAAAGTACATCTGCCACACTAAACCACATTTTCAAAGTTACGAACATCTGGCCTTTTGCCTACTTATCATTTAAATAAATACAATCAAACAAACCACTAAAATCGATAATAAATCGGAACAATGGTAGCGAGTAATTAGGCTCGCCTAGTAAGGGACAATAATCGAGTCGAGATCGCATCGATGCACAATCGATTCCTTATTCGATGCTCCCTTTATTGTTTTAATCAACTCGTATTTGCATACGGTTGTTATGAGATGTCTGATTCGAGAAATGGTTTGTAAAATTCAATATAAGTAATTTAAAAAATACAGCACTACAGCGATACGATAGAATAGATATTGTATTTACTTTTTGTTGTAAACATAAGTTCATCATCATCTTTCGCTATATACGGCAGGATTTTAAATGTCTGATAATACGGACTGGCAGAAGTTTGGATCTAACTTAAAAATTCTAATTACATACTTACTGTACTTACTCTACCCATCGAAAAGCGATTTTACCATATCCACGTACTAGTTTAACTTAGTTACTACGTATTTCTGGATTCACGTGGATTCACTATGCTATCGTGCTATCAATTATCCTTATACTACGAAACTTATCGCCCAATAAAACATGCGATAGATAATGCATATATGTAATTAAATACCTCTTTTTGACGACGTTTCAAAGTTGGATTGGTCGTAGTCACGGGCAGACTGCGAAGCCGTACCTAACACTTAAATTGAAATTGTCTCCACCACACACCACATTGAGAGTGTGATATGCTATCCTTCTCTAGACTTATGGCAGGTTTCTTCACAACATGTTCATTTACCAAAAGTGGCATGTGTGGTAAAAATCCAAATATTCATATCCAGGAAAATCGTTTGTATGAGACCGGGACTTGAACCTATTAAGGCACATAATTTATAATGTAATTCTAATCGTCCATCCATAAATTAACCGAACGTCCACTGCTGGACATAGGCCTATGGATTTCCAATAAAACCGGTAGAAAGTGGCCTGCATCCAGTGCGTTTCTGCGATCTTAATATACCTAATCGTCAGTCCATCTTAGTCAATTCTAGTCGGTATAGTCCGTTCCATAACCGCTAAGACCTATAGAGGGTTACGCCCTTTGAATGATGTAATTATTACAAAATAAGTTTGCTTTAAAAATATATAGCTATATTTTGGTAGTTTTTAAAAGATAAATAAATATAAATATTTTTGGGACATCTTACACACTGCCTCTGACCCCAAAGCTTATGATATGGCTGCCAGAGACTGATATATTACATATACTTATTTTTAAATACATACCTATATAGATAGTAACTAAATGACACCCCAGACACAGAGCAAACACTTATGTTCATCACTTAAATATTTGCCCTGGGTGGGGATCGAACCCAAGCCTCTTTGATCCAGAAATTAGGGTCACTAACCACTGAGCCACCGAGGCAGTCCAAAGATATTAAATGCGAGCTGAAAATAGGTAATAATTTTATCAATTATTTTTACGACTTGGGCCAACTTCTTACATAGATTTTCAACTGGTTACATCTCAGCGGTTATGAAACGGACTAAAGATGTCTTACGCTGAGCTTCCTACTACTATTTTATAACGTATGTAGGTATGTATATATGTAGGTATATGTATAATTATATTTATATATTATATCGTATATATGTAAGTATATTTAAAACTTAGATTGAATTAAGTATATTTAGTTTATTATTTATAGGTGTTTTCTTTGTTAATATCTATTTAAGGACACTATTTCTTGTTCTTGTCGGTTCATATTCGTGCAAGGTTGCCTGGAAGAAATCGCCATGGGTGATAAGGCCGCCACTTTATAATCACATTTTTTGTCGTATATATGTAAATAGTGTTTATTTTTCAAATTGTGGTTGTAAATAAAGAGTTTTGTCTGTCTGTCTGTCTGTCTTCCTAGTCTGTGGTCTCCATTCGAGAACTATGTGCCCCACGGAAGAGATCTAGTTCGGCTATTGTGTGATGTGCCCAGTCCAATCGTAAGTAGTTTTGTTTTAAATTGTATTTTTCTAATAATTCTGTGATTTAGTTGCGACATTTAAAACTACCCAAGGCTACGTACCAAGAAAACTCATTTGTCCATCCCCGCAGTACAGTGCAGGTAATTTTTCACGAATATCGCCATAACGCTGGAGAGGCCACTAGTACCCTGGTCACGTCGCCTGGAGCGGGACAGGGACGGACGATATCTGGGGGTGGAACGCGCGGGTGCGAGAGGGATGCCGACACTGCAGGGTAGCAAGATTGATGGTCCAAGTATTTATTATGTGTCGGATCTTAGTTTGGAGTTTTAAGGCTTGTAGAAGGTTTCAATGTTTTTAAAAGAGTCTAGAACTAAAGAATATTATCAAAGGTTGGATTTGATTTGGTATCATAATCTATTATAAAATAAGATATTTACAAAATACAGGTCTCGTTATGACTTGTATAGGCAACAATACAATGCATGATGGAATTCGATAGATGCAAGTTTTTATAAAAATCAAGGAACTGTTGTTGATTTCGTCGTCGTTTTAGACGTAGGACGCCCACTGCTGAGCGTAGGCCTCCGCTAAAGATCTCCAATAAGACCGGTTGGTAGCGGCTTGCTCCCAGCGCGATCCTACGGTCTTAATGAGGTCATCCCTCCACCTTGTTGGTAAACGCCGGTAATTGATCTCCATTCAAGAACTTTTTGACCCCATCTGTCATCAGTCCCCCATACTATGTGCTCTGCCCACAGCCATTTTAACTTGCCGATTCACTGGGCCATGTCGGCAACTTTGGTTCTTCTACGGATCCCCTCATTACTAATTCGATCTCGCAGAGAAACTCCGAGCATAGCCCTCTGCAAAGCTCGTCGGGCTACTTGGAGTTTACTAATAAGGCTTATAGTGAGAGAAGACCACGTGTCTGAACAAACGGTTGACATAGGAGATTTTATGTGACGTATGTTGTTTCGTGTTGTAACAAAAACTCCATAGACGCCTCTAATAAAGTCGCCACTGCTTTAAGATATGACCGCGACTTTATTGGACTATGACGTGACTATGACTGACTATTTCGATAAAATATTATCAAAAATTATTTATATTTAAACTTGACACTGGCAAATGCACAACAATGCGACGCCAAAACATAAAGAGAAGTAAATATACAACATTTCCTAAATATTACAGCGAAGAAAAACCGAAGAGTTTTGGCGGGAACGCGGAAAATTCTTGTAGCCCCATTGTATTATTTTGTTAAACTTGTGTTTTATCAGCGATAATTAGTGAAAAATTGTGGTATTTCGTTGATTATGAGCTGATTTACGTGCAGTGTAGGCAAGTGATATAATGTGACGTATCGTGTTGTTACCAAAACTCTATAGACGCCTCTAGTAAAGTCTCCACCGATTTACTGAGGTATGACTTGGACGACGTTTGGACTTGACCGCGACTTGATTGGACTATGACGTGATTACGACAGTGACTATTTTGATAAAATATCAAAAACTATTAAAACTTAATACTTGACACTGGCAAATGCACAACAATGCGACGCCAAACAAAAGAAGAAGAAGAAAAACCGAATGCTTCCACGCTGCGGGCAGTATGACTCTATTAGACCTCGCGAGATAGAACATGTTGTCTGAATGAGACAGGGACTAAATTTTGCACGAAACTCTCTAGTAAAATCACAACTACACGTAAATAACGTAAATAATTTTACACACAGTACCACAAGAAATGTGTTCCCTATACAGTCCGTTTAGTTATTTTACCGTTACAGTTGTATCAGAGTTTTTAAACCACAGTTCTGATGGTTTCTGAGATGGCTAGTTATGAGGGTTCAAAAAAAGACGAAATACATCGAGAAAAAGGGACCATCTCCATGCCCTCAGATTTTACTGTGTATCTGTTGGTATTTTATGTACAGGGTTACTGTTAATCAATAAGCATGCTTTTAGGGGCATCATACTAATATTATAAATCCGAAAAGTTTGTTGGTTTGTTCCTCTTTCACGCAGCAACGGAGCAACGGATCGACTTGATTTTTGGCATGGATATAGTTCAAGGGCCGGAAAATGACATAGGCTACTTTTTATCCCGAAAAATAAAAGGTTCCTGTGGGATAGCACAAAAGTCAAATTACACGCAGGCGGAGCCGCGGGCAAAAACTCGTATTCTATAAATCAAAACTAACAACTTTTGTTCCGCGACTTTTGTCAAAACTACAAAAATAAAACACCTTGCATTTTGTCGAGGGTGAACGATATTTTTCTATGTAAAAACATTATTTTTTTTTGAGATTTGATAAAAGTCTTTGAACAGTAGTTGTTAGTTTTGATGTACAGAATAAGCCCCTAAAAGGATGTTAATTGATTACTACTAACCCTGTACATATGTATGTAAAGAAGAAGATTCTCTTTCCATCTCTATGGGTCTCCAGCTAAACCGGCTGACCACAGCTCGACAAATCTAATTAGTCGGAGCTTAGAGGCGGTTTTTCATTTCCCTCCAGTGTCTTAAGCCCGGCTCAGTCCGCGCGCCGCATATTAACTAGATACCTACTGCTTTTTCTACACTATGCTGGGAATTTTTCATTCGAGCGCTTGGGTTTTAAAGTTGTTTGGAGAAATTATGTTCGGGACGAAAATAATTCACGTAGTTAAAAAAATAATAATAATTAATTAATAACACTTTTTAAGCACGACATTGTGTAAGGTCTGAGTTAGTTCCTCTTAACCCCTGAGTACTTTCTAGGATAATTTCTTACTACGGGAATTCAGTCAAATTAGATAAAAAAAAAAGCCGGACAAGTGCGAATCAGGCTCGCACATCGAGGGTTCCGTACAAACATATTGTTAAAATAATTAAGAACCTATTTTAGCTTATACTAATCAAGTTATTTTATATGATACCTTACATGATACGATTTACTTACTTTGAATTTTGAACCCATATTTTGTGAATTTTGAGGCCCTATTTTTATGTGATTTCAATAAAAATGTACAGTTTTCAGATTTATTCCTATATGTGTACTCTAAGACAATGCTTCTCGCCAAATTTGATAGTTCTATGTCAACGGGAAGTACCCTGTAGGTTTTGATTTTTGTGAGCGTTGAAATATGCGTTTTTTACGACATAAACGGCTCTAACTTTTTAATACGATAACTGAGAAGCTTTTCTTTTACACAACTGCAAGAATTTACAGGTTTACGTATATAGTTTAAATTTCAACTCAATATCTTTACGCGTTCCCGAGATAAAGAGTCTTGACATACACACAGACGGACAGACGGACAGACGGACAACAAAGTGATCCTATAAGGGTTCCGTTTTTTCCTTTTGAGGTACGGAACCCTAAAAATAGGCCAAGTACGAGTTAGACTCGCGCATGAAGGGTTCCGTATCGTATGGGAGCCCCTCGCCAAAAAAATCTTGTTTGTTGTATGGTTTTGGCTTAATTTTATTGGAATTCCCACCTTCTTGATCTTGATTGGCAGAGATCGCTATCAGCGATAAGGCCGCCCATTGTACCACTGTTTATGTATCTTTGTTCCTTTATTTTCTTTATTTCTTGGTGTGCAATAAAGAGTTTATCTATCTTCTTACGTCTTTCACCATTTTCAATCAGTGAATAAATAGTTCACTATTAATTTTACACCACAAAACAGTTATAACAAAAGTTATTTGGGATTTAATCTCCAGTTTTTGTTCGCATCGATATTTAAAGGTAGGTACATAAATGTCAGCAAATTGATATCAATGAAAAAAAACATCACCTCAATGCATCTCATTCCACATCCGAATCGACGTACGATTCAAAATTACACGTTCTCTGTCGTAATTGTGATTGGATGCCGTCTTTTTTTAATATTATCCCGCCTTTTTTCAAACTTGGAACCCTTTGTTTCGTCCGTGAGAACAGCCAGTTCGAAATTACCATTTTTAGATAGCGGATTATCAGATTTTAGGTTATTTTTAAAAGCTCGATCGGGGAATCGATTCTGGTTCGGTATCGAATATCGAATGCAGATTGGTTTAGAATAACATGATTTGGGCGGTGGCATAGTTACGCGAAATTGAGGATTTGATTTTAGAATACATTTTTATCAATGTGTGTGACACTACGGTAATTACACGGGCAGTTTTTAGGTCATAATTGCTTGACTCGTATGAATCAAAAAATAAAATTGCTAAAACAAAATTAGAGACATTTTTAAGGTAGGTGATGCTTTATATTGATCCACGAAGTCATGTTTCTCTTTCCGAACAATTATTGCTCGAAAACTGCTCGTGTAAGGATTTCGTATTTTGAGTAGTTATTGTAGTAAAAAGTTATTTGGTATATATTTTAATATTAACTTACCGGCTGTTGACGGACGCCGCACTGCCATCTACAGATGGTTTTCTGTAACAAATAAAACCTAACTTTATCATAAAGAAAAGGAATGTTAGTTTTGAAATCACCATTAGTTAAGACACTAACTAATAGAGTAAAATAGCGTATTACAATAGTATAATTATTGCATTAAAATGTGTAATATTCTATTTTTGTCTAAGTTTGCCTAAAAAATTCACATTTTCAAGTATGATAAATATTTTTCACTAACTTACTACCTAACGAGTGGGTTTAAAGAAAAAAAACCGGACAAGTGCGAGTCAGGCTCGCACACCGAGGGTTCCGTACAAATCCAGAAAATTTTACAAAATTGGGTTGGGATTTACTCACTTTGAATTTTGAACCCATATTTTATGAACTATGAGGCCCTATTTTTTGTGATTTAAATAAAAATGTACAGTTTTCAGATTAATTCCTATATATGTACTCTGAGATAATGCTTCTCGCTAAATTTCCTAGTTCTATGTCAACGAGAAGTACCCTGTAGGTTTTAATTTTTGTGAGTGTCGAAATATGAGGTTTTTTACGACCTAAACGGCTCTTACTTTTTTAAAGATAACTAAGAAATTGTTCCTTTTTTACAACTGCAAGAGACCATAGATATACGTATACAGTTTAAATTTCATCATGATATCTTTACGCGTTCCCGAGATAAAGAGTCTTGACATACACACAGACGGGCAGACGGACAACAAAGTGATAAGGGTTCCGTTTTTGCCGTTTGAGGAATGGAACCCTAAAAAATGACTCTACCCTACAATAATATGATAAACATTTTCTTATTTACTAACGTATTATAAGTTACTACTTAAAAAACTACTGTTTAAGGGCAAATGCCAAATAATAATAGTAGCATAGTAGAATTTGAGCAAATCATACCTAGTGCCTGTATCTTAAATCAGCAAATTCAGATCCTTGTTATAATTAAAGCTTGGAGCTTGAGCTTGCTAGCTTGGAATATGTTATTGGAGTATATGTGCAAAAAGACATCCGTCGTGGCGTAATGGTGAACTAACACTAAGATTTCAATCAACAGCCCAGGTACAGACTATACTTGGTAGACGCGAGTACTGATGAAAACCGAATTGGTGTCTACCAAGTATCAAACACTTTTATTTGTACTATTAATAAAATGACACACAGGCGACCTCATCTACGACGCTTTTCTTTTTGCACAAACTTTAGACATAATCTCAATTTTAACTGTACTGTACCAGCCTTTTTAATAGTCCACTGCAGGACGTAGGCCTACCCACGAAGGGTGTTTGGGCCATACCCATCACGCTGGCCCAGTGCGGGTTGGTGGATTCACATACGCCATCGAATTTCTTCTACGGACGTATGCAGGTTGCCTCACGATGTTTTCCTTCACCGAAAGTGGTGTGAAATTCCGTACATAAATTCCAAAGAACTCATTGGTACGGGACCGGGTATTTGAACCCACGACCTCACGATTGTAAGGCAGGTGTCACTACCTCTAGACCACCACGGCTCTCAATATCACAATCTGCTTTAACTAATGCTCAATTTTAACATTTTGATTTAATTTTAAGATAAATCAATTTATTTGTATTTTACTTACATCCAATAAGGGTCGGCAATGCCGGGCGGCGGAGGTCCGTACGGCAGGTACGGGCTGCAGTAGTTCACTACTGGCATCGCGTACATCTCGTGCCTTCTCCTTATTAAAAGTTTATATGTCGATGGTTTTATTGTCGATGGTTGTATTATATTCGGTAGAGCTTTAGCTAGTGTTATTTTATGGCTTTTGGTATTATTTTTATTGTTTTGTGTTTTAAACTTCAATTTTATTAGTTTATTGTACGTATTTTAATTGTCACTAGAAAATTAAAAAGAAAACGTGAATATACATTGACAAAAGTAAAAGGATAAATAAATATTTGGGGACATCTTACACGGCCTTTGACCTCACACTAAGCAAAGCTGGTGATATGGCTGCCAGATACTGATATACCATATATACTTATTAATTAATACATATGTGCTTATATAAATAGTAACTATATAACACCCAGACACAAAGCAAACACTTATGTTCATCACATAAATATATAGTCCAAAAAATATACGTAGGTATACAGAGTTATCCAGAACTGGTGTACTAAGGTAAAAGGTGATTCAGATCATCATTATCACTTTGACTATGGGGCTAACCCGGAATTAGAGAGAATAAATCAGATGTTTCATACATTTTGTTGATTCTGTGTTGCAATTTTGTATGGATTATTTTTTCTCGAATTCTCCCGGGTTGGTCCGATGGGTAATATTATTATATCTTCTTTGTCCATAGTAAAAGTCATTCAAAATGAAGGTATTTAATTACCTCCTTTCGACTTAGTATAGGGCAAGCAGATTGTACTAATGTAGAAAAAGAAACTGTTCAAAGTTGTGTTTCTCTTAACGGTTTAATTAGGCCCTAATTCACGTTTTACGACACAAGAGGAGCAGCAGCATTTAAAGGTTAAAAGTACCTACCTACAACTATGACGTCGCAAGCTACTAATAAACAATCACACAACAATGCCTACTTTCCGACAAGAAGTTCCACATTCCAAATTTAAAAGTTTAAAACCGACCGTTACTAAAGGCCAGTTGACAAGAGCCGACGGATCCCGAAGCTAACCGAGTCGAATCGAACAATGGTTCCACTTAGCGGCCAACAGATGTCGTTAGCGCCCGCTGCGCTTGCGCCGACATGAGATTTGGAATTGGAACGATTTAGTTTTTGAATGTCTAACTTTTTATGCAGGTTTGATGTACTTACTAACGAGTTAGGGTTTTTGCCATGAGCGGTACTCAGTATCAATTCATTTAGTGCGCTTACTAAAGAGGGTACCTACACATGTCGCAACACACTTCGGTATTGCGACGGAGAGGAGTAGATAGAATGAGGGTAGACACTGTAGACAGGGAGATGGTTTGGGCGACGGGCTGGAGTGCCAGTCTGTGATAGTGATCGGTGGTGTATGGGTGAGTGTGATACAACTTCGATAAGCCAGTAGTTTGGAGCAAGCCTTGTAAGTACTTTAAGTTTTATAATGACTGCCGAGATATTGGATATCCGTATTATTGTCCAATAGTGTATCATCTGAGTGTCCTACTAGAATCTTAGTCACGCTCTGGAAGCACTATGCCCATCAAATTTTGTATTTTTTTTTTGGGTACCTAGCTTGTTTTTTTTTTAAACAGAGGTAGGGAATTGCACTAATGCACTTCTCTGCATACCTACGTAGGTATTTGTAGTTTAATTACATATATTAATCATTTTCAAAATATAAATATTAGCGTAGCTTAGGTTCATAGCATTAAATTAAAACTGGAAAAAATAAAAGAAATCTACAGCCAAAAATTCATTTCGTTTCGTCATAAGATCCAATCGACGTACATTAATGTTTATTGGGATAAACAGCAGTCAACTGACCCCTCTGCTCTAAAAATGTAAGTTTGTACAGACTTAGAAGGCCAGGAGGCTAGCCCTAGTGTCAGTGTTTAAGTCGCCTGAAAGTCTCCAACATGACTAAACGGTTTAAACAACCGGGAAGTACAATTTAACATGTCATGTAAAGCACGGTCTATTGAAAAATCCCCCGCTGTCACCCATTCAAAGATTGACTGTTCAAAACGTTGCTTAAACTTTGCTGATCATTGACAAACGCCTATGCAAACCTGTATCACTTATATTCTAATGAAAATTGTGCAAATACCACGGTAGTTGCCAAAATCAAATTAGGCAAACCGCTTTGACCTTTATCACTAGTAAGTAAGCACCTAGAATACAGCTAAGTAGTAGTAGATAAAATAGAAAGTAGTTTTACTAAATACTTCCAATTTCTTTTTAAACAGTTTTTTGTCCGGCGGCACCATAAAGTGACCGAATCACCGATCGTCCATCCCTAATCGCTCCACACACAATCGATCCCATTCTAATCGTAACGATTACGATTTACTTCAAATTCGATTCGATTCCATTTCCACTCCGTTCCTTTTTCAAATTAGATTGTTTCCGTGAAGATCAGAAGAGGCCGCTTTCGTCACGGATGCTGGTGGAGCTACCGTCGAATGTTTTTGTTGTCACTTATTTTATTTAAATAGTCTTGTTGAGTAATGTTTTGTTTTCAAAAAGATCTTATAATGTGGGACCTAGCTGTGTACAGTAGCTCAAAAACACATTAAAATGTGGTGTTTAAATGCACAGAGTAAAACAACCGCTTTGAATTCTTAATTTAAATTGAATGAATTTTTTTTTGTTCAAAGTCGCCATTACATCGCCATATTTTACAAGCAATGGCAAACAAAAGACAGATCCGAAAATATGAAATTAATTTTAATTGTGATTTTTAGTATAACAACACTAGGAAAATCATTTCAAAAACAAATAAATCAAATAATTAAAAACTGTACCAGGTAATGTCCTAAGCTCGATATATTTTTGCAGATTAATTACTTATGGAAGTGAAGATTATTATCAGTTGAAATAGTTTTTTAATAATATTCTGAAGAAAATTGAAACTTCAACATAAAGCATCTTCATGTAAAATGTTTCCAAGACAAGACTATTAATCGCACTATCGATAAGTTAAATCTCATGTAGAGCCAAGCTTCTAACTCCACACACCCTAACTCTACAAGCCCATACTATACTTCACAAACTCGGCACCTAAGTCAATATAATATTTAAACAAAGAATTATGTAGCTGAAATAGTTCTTTAATATGTTGAAGATAATTAAAAATAATTCACTAAAGAGCTATTTCTCTTACCAAATTTATTTAGGATATTTTCTAATCCAGCATGACTGTCTTGTATTATTTAATTATATACGTATTTCAGGTAGGTATGTGTACTCTTAAGCTTTATTAAAGTGAGCGCTACCGTGACTCGGACGACAAGTTAAATTGTAGTCCCCGTTTATTTCAATTTAGCCAAGTCAGAAGTGTGATGTATTCGACATGATGCGGTAGATATTATTTAGTTAGGTAACTTACTCACATCTAGTGCATTATATTCTTGTTTTTATTATTTTTTATTGTACGAGAACCATAAATATTATTAATATAAATATTTGCGATAGTCCGTTTGTCCGTCATGAAACATTAAAAGTTGCTTTCTGGCGGCTTATTATATTTATACTTTGGCACAGGGTTAATTACCTTGTCTTAGTTACTTAAGTACCTACTAACTTCATTACATTTAAGTATTATAGGTACCATAGAACATTTTTATTGAAATAAAACCAGTTTCTTTAAGTTCACGTAAAGTACAAGCATTTCATAAACGTCATTGAGATAAAGCTCGCGCAATACGAATGTCTTCATTAATCAAAACTTTGAACCATTTGAGTAAAAAATTCAGCACAATGACAACCTCCCACATCGCGAGTTTCCAAGAAAAGTCGTTCAATTCGATAAAATTCCAGCACTAATCGAATAAGGACGCAATCGAATCCCTGGGAACAATCGGTGATCGTGAGTTTTGCACATCACTTTACATTTTTAATAACATTAAATCGGAAAGAAGTTTGGACGAAAAAGTTAGATACCTTTAAGGCTTCTTTTACTTTGTTAAGTACTTACTTGTGTGAGCAAAAGTATTTTGACGACCTTAAACTTTAAGTTTGATTGTGTAAACAGCTGAAATAACACGAATTTTCGTAAATATTCATGAAAAATATTTCACAGTCGAACTGAAAAATGTAACTGCATTGTGTTTTATCTTTAAAATTGTCACAATACTAAAATAGTTTCAATACAGTAAATACCTACATAACATTATGTGCAATGCTTAATTTGAAACAAATATTCGTATATAGATTGCATACAACTTCGTTAAAGTCAGATAAATACATAAATCCTAGCAAGTTCGGATTACGCACAAGCTATTAAAAACTAATATTGAAAATAAACTCAATAAATGAATATTACAAGCCTAACACAAAAAAAGACGCGAATTAAAAGTTATATTCCAACTCTGTCACCAAAAAGTTCGGTACCAAAAGATTCGCGCCACAACTTCAACAACTAACTTTTTCTAAATTCAAACTCGGAACGCTAGGCCTGCGCCCGCCGCGACGCGCCACGTGCTAGTGCGGTGACATTGCACGATTTGTACGCGCGGGATATTCGCGCCCCTGCATCGTAATAACATCACGCACACATGCGAGGGTTCGGGGTGTGCACTTGGAATGAAAAAATAGTGGTACACGTACATTTCTATCTGACACGTAGAGGACCAAAAATAGCTAAATTGGAGTAAAGATAAAACGAGTTACTATACTACTACTACTCTTTATGGATTACCGAACGTGCAAGTTGCTCGATTGACAGTAAACATGATCATGTTACACCGCAAGCATTTTGAACGTAAATCTAATTTATGTATTTAGTAAAAAATGTGTTTTTGAAGAAATTGTAGTGGTTTGGCGGTATTGACACCTGCCTTTCAATCATATCATAATGTAATGGATTAAATCCCGGTCCCTTACCAATAAGTAATTTAACATCACTGGCTTTTCGGTGAAGGAAAACATCGTGAGGCAACCTGCATACGCCCGTAGAAATTCGATGGCGTACGTGAATCCACCAACCCGCACCAGGCCAGCGTGGTGGACCTGGTCCAATTAAGCCTACGTTCTGCAGGGGACTATTTAGATAATGGCAGATCTATACAGTACAGTACACAGTGTTCGCAAAATCAAGTCAAAAGTTTTTGTAGTGCAATTTTTCTCGAAGTTAGTATTCACTTAAACGAAACTGAAATTCCGGAAAATCTCAAACCTTACAAGCTTTTTCTCCATATAACTTTCCAGTACTCGGTAGAAGAAATTTATGTGTGGGAATATTCGAGACTAATCCAACATTAATCGAATGAAACTGAAATCCTTAATGTGTAATTAGTGTAACGAGTACCAGTCACAACTGTGGCGCGGAACGGATTCGTCTTTTGACTTGTAGTGGGAACAAAACTTTGCCATATCCAACTGTAGAGCAGGGATTTTAGGTAATTGCTTTATATGTCTGTTTAATTTCCTTAAAATGCATTTTCGAGGATTTTGAGGAGACAATAAACAATAAGTATGTTTGTAAAGGCTAAATGGGTAGCCCTGGCATAATGAGAGTTTTGGGTCTCCTCTAAGTTTCTAATATGATTAACTATTACCAATAAAACACAAGCTAATCTATACGATACTTAGTATTAATATGTACTAACCCCAGAACTTAGATAACTTTGTGAAACTACTAGAGTTTTTTTTTATTGACCGACGAACCGGAGGAGGTACGCAATTCGACGCGTATATTTTTTTTTCATGTATAACGCATAACTTTTTTCATTGTAGTCTGATTTCAACAATTTTTTATTGGAAAGAGTATACTTCCCCATTTAAATTTTATCTAAATCGGCTGAGCCATTTTTGAAAAATCAACAATAATGTGAAAAATGCTACACTGATCCGTGCGAAATGTTCGCGAATTCTGTACACGGGTGCAGTCGGTCATACTATTTTTAATAAAAAAAAATATTATTCTAATTATCATACATGTCTAAGCTTCTTCCAATAACGACGACGGTGTCATTTTAGAAACATTGAAAATATTTATAAAACTTCCTGTTAGCGCGGCCACCAAGTATTATGGCAGATCGCGCGGGACACAAAGGGGGTGCGGGAAGACGACGACTAACCTGAATACTCCGGGTCGGTGAGCACAGCTGCAGAACCTTGATCCTGGTTGCTCCTGGGTCTCTTCTTCAGGCAGTCGCGAAGCGGCTTGAGTGGACTGTATTTGAGGAATGACACTACGTCCAGAACACGTATCACAATTACTTGTATAGGTAAGCGGTTTTACGAGACGGTGCTAGGCACACGTCAAGTGCGTGGCGCGGTGAAAAATGCACCCTGTCCGGCGGTCAAGGGCAGACTGTTCGCCAAAGCAAACAGCGCGTCTCACCTATCCACGAAACGTACCTAGGCGGTCGTCGTCTAGGAAAGATGAGGGTAGGACATAGGAGTCGGTAAATGCGGGTGGATAGAAAAGTAGGCCGCTCTAAGGCGCCGTAACACCTCCAAAAAAAGTAACAAACAGAATTTCCTTCGAAAAACTAATAAAACCTCAATATAATGTCTCCAATAAAATCCATAGCTATCTGACCACCGAAAGGGTTCCCTCCAAATCTTATAACAAAACCGATATCTCCCACAAACAAAGGAGAAATTCCCGTCACAGAAGGCGAATATTTCGTCCAAATGTGGCATAATATGACACAACACTGGCAACACCGAGTGAATAATAAATATAATGTTTGGGGACACGCGGCGCGATCCCTCAATTATTTATACGCAAATTATTGTAAGTAACTTACGTATAGTTTTCTTATGCAGGAGTTTTTGTATTTGTACCATTGTTTATTCTACAGACACGATGTCTCTGACTTTTTAACCGACTACCATAAAGGAGGAGGTTCTATGCTCGTCTACATATACAAAAAATATTTTTTTATTTTGAAAGGGTATACTCTCGACGTGGGCCCTTTTAAATGTTATTGAAATTGGTTGCGCCTTTTTTGAAAAATGTAAAATAATGTTAAAATTGTATACATCGATCCGAGTGAACAATTCGAATTTTGTATACAATGAAAGTCGGTGTTGCCATTTTTGCGAAAAATTATTTTATATTAAAATGTATTGTTCTACTCACGATGTTTAGAATAGGACAAAGTTACTTGCAGCACACTAGGTACATTGTTTCCACGACACTACTGTTTAGCTATTTGTCTCTTCAGATAATAAAAAAAAAAATTCGTATTTGGTATTGCGTAATCGTAGCGGCTAAATTGTAGAGGCTTAAACAAGTCAATCGGCGACACTGTAGCCTGTTGCTGTTGCAGTCAGCTATCGAATTGTAAACTGCGATTTTAAATTGTATATTGTAAACTGTACTGCAAAAAAGCAATTTCGAATAGGCTCGGGTAGGGTAGGCTTTAAGCCGTCCTCTTATTAATCGGGGATTAAAAAAACTGTAGTGGCTAAAAATATATTCACATTAGAAATAACAATTTGAAAAAAGAACAATAAAATGCTTTGTCATGAAACTTATATTTATTTAAAAGAATTCTGTAACAAAAACGTGTTAATAATTTAATCGAATTTGACTTGCATATATAATCATCATGATTATTTTAATTACGCCTCCGGGTGTAGCTTTAATCAGTTTTTTATCGTAATATAAAATTATCTAGTTCATCACCAATAAAACACTTATCCATAAATAGTTTGAAATTATGCAAAACTAAATAAAACATAGAACAACATTATCCAGAGCAGATGTACAGTCGACAACACTATTTTTACTGCATCGGTTTATAATGTCTGAATTAACGTCTTTATGGGATGACATAATTATTTTAATGCGGAATTAATGTAAGTAAATTAGATACCTACATGTTTTATTGAAGTAGCTTTATCTTGCCTTGCCTGGAGAGAAAGGGCGACATTCAATAAAGACTAGTTTTATGATAAAAGTATGTTTAGCTGGTATGTTTTCTTGTTAGTAAGTCATCCTTGTAGTTTATGGACATCTACAATAATTTAAACTTCAAGTAAAGCCGGAGCAAAGAGCAATTTTATACTCGAAAAAACCGTATACAAAGAAATAATAATAATTCTATTTACATTTTTTCTCAGCGAGCCTCAAATTATAGATCTACCTAATAAAGCTTTGTGTCTTGGGCAAAAGCATGCTATATCTTAGGTGGAGAGATCCACGTTATTTATATATCACCTATTGGACATTCACTGCCGGACATCGGTATACCAATAACACCAGTAGGAGCGACACAAATAGACCATGCTTCATGCAAATCCAGCGAGTACCTGCAGTCTTAATAGATCTTCAATCTACCTCATCCATAAATTTCCTACGCTACGGTTGCCGGCAGGTACGTGTTCTCTATTTGAAAATATAGCGGCCCCGTCGGCCATGCGTAGGTACTAAGAACTATATGCCCTGCTCACAACTTCCGGTCAGTTTAAATGTTGAGTAGAATCAAAACTTAGAGCCATACACTTATTGTGCTTAAACAAAGAAGAAATTAATTTTAGATATTTTATAAAAAAAATCTGTAAGTCATCATAGCAAAATAATTAGCAAAAGTTCCAACAAGAAGTAATCTGCTCGTAACAGCTTTGTCTTCACGCGCTAGAAATCACGCGGCCAACAGTTTTCCAGCTGGTTTCACCGCAATCAATCCAGCAGCCAGTATGCAAATCGACTAGAGATCGAGTTTTTGCCAAGTAATACATTATCTGAACAATAATCTCCGCGCCCGGGGGAACACGATATCGATGGACAAATCCTGTTGTAGTATCTCAGCACTAGATTGAAACTGTTACATGCTAGATTCAGCTCAAAGTTAAAGTCAGCGCACAAAATGAAATTTTTGCTGTGGGCTTTTTCCCATTTTTTTTTGATATTGCTGAAAAACACCAAAAAATATGAATGACGCGAACCTACTCCAGCGATGGCCCCAGGTGCCTCTATTAACTACTACTGTACTGTACTGTACCAGCCTTTTTTTATTAGTCCACTGCAGGACGTTAGGCCTACCCACCAAGGGTGATTGGGCCATATTCACCACGCTGGCACAGTGCGGGTTGTTGGATTCACATACTCCATCGAATTTCTTCTACGGACGTATGCAGGTTGCCTCACGATGTTTTCCAAAAAGTCCGCGGTGTGAAATTCCGTACAAATATTCCAAGGAATTCATTGGTACGGGACCAGGATTTGATAACACAACCACTCAATTGTAGGGCGGGTGTCATTACCACTAGACCACCACGGATATTAACTACTACGAAGTACAAAAAAAACAACCAAAATTAGCCAACGCAAAAGCAAAGAATATATAATAATAGGTAAATGTTTTTAAGGATTGGTATAACATTGTTAGGGTTTTCTCAATGAAGAAATATTATTGTAATTACAAAAATGTGTATAATTTGTATTGACAGCTGCATTATTTTTACAAGAAGTGTCAAAAAATGTCACTGTCATATGAGACATACGAGTACTCATATCTGCTCAGAATTTCCTTAGCATTGTTCTGTACATTCGTCACCCCTGAACAATAAAGCTGAGGAAAAAAATAAAACAAAGTAAGGGTCGAAAGTCAGAGGTAAGTACTTAGCTTAGTGCAATGCATGGTGAGAGGTCACCAACATTTTGTGTGCAAGTAAAAACTTCGTAAGTCAGTATATTTTTTATAACGCTTTATGAATTAGAAATATTCACGAAATTAAGTGTCTAGTTTGGATATAACGTAAAAAAATTAAGCAATTTTAAATTTAACTTCATATCTCAGGGTAATAGTACAGGTTTAACCTCAATACCATTTTGTAAGTTGCTCCTAGCGAAAACGAGGAAACACTAAGAAAACCGGACAAGTGTGAGTCAGGCTCGCACATCGAGGGTTCCGTACAAACACATTGTTAAAATAATGAAAAACCTGTTTTAGCATGTGCTAATGAAGTTCTTTTATATGACACCTTACATGATACGATTTACTCACTTTGAATTTTGAACCCATTTTTTATGAATTTTGAGGCCCTAGTTTTTTGTGATATAAATAAAAATGTACAGTTTTCAGATTTATTCCTATATGTGTACTCTAAGACAATGCTTCTCGCCAAATTTCATAGTTCTATGTCAACGGCAAGTACCCTGTAGGTTTTGATTTTTGTGAGTGCGAAATATGCGGTTTTTTACGACATAAACCCCTCTAACTTTTTTAAACGATAACTGAAAAGTTTTTCTTTTACACAACAGCAAGAGTTCATAAATATACATATACAATTTAAATTTCAACTCGATATCTTTACGCGTTCTTGAGATAAAGAGTCTTGACATACACACAGACGGACAGACGGACAACAAAGTGATCCTATAAGGGTTCCGTTTTGTTTCTTTTGAGGTACGGAACCCTAAAAATGGGCACACGCAAACGCGCACGTTTAAATAAACTATGCACAACCTGTACTAAAAGTTCTGTAGTGTTTATGCTTCTTGAAATTCAATAGTACAATATCTATCCAATCAGTACCCACTCACACGCGTTCTCGCTTACTTGTTCTTCTCTCTCACTTAACACAAATACAATTGATTAAATAGTAAATAAGTCATTCGTAACCAAACGCGTGCCACAGATCTGTTCTAATATTATCTACTAGCGACCCTTCCCGGCTTTGCACAGGTGTATTATACATATAAACCGTCCTCTTAAATTATTTTATCTATTAAAAAAACCGCATCAAAATTCGTTGCGTAGTTTTAAAGATATTAGCATACATAGGGACAGACAGACAAGGAAGCGACTTTGCTTATACTATGTAGTGATTCTTAACAATGCTTCGTAGTCATTTAAACGCAGGATTCAAATACCTCTTTATAAATGTCTCGTGTAATCTATCTAATGAGCATGAAGTTTAGATTACTTACTTTTTTTAGCTAAAACTGCAATCCTCAGCGACAGGGACCTATCACTCCGCATTGCAGGTGTCCCATTAAACCTCGGGCGCAGGTTGGCGTCCCCTGACTCTGACTTCTCGTAAATCGTCATTAGTTGGTTTATTCGCTCCCGCGGCGGCAGTAAACCGACCCGCGGTGCATTACCCCTGGCTGCTGTTTGAATAGCGAATGACACCGGCGATCGCACGAATGATGTTAAGACGTTGGAGAAAAATGTTGAGGATCTATGATTGTTTTGTTTGGTTTTATTTTTGTTTTAGTTTTAGTTTTTAATATTTACCTATATTATAATAAGAAATCTTATTTGATTGTCATTGATTCGAAACTGTATCACACAGAGTTATTGGTGATAAATTAGCATTCTTTTATGGGCTTATTCTGTACATCATAACTAATAACTTTTGTTCAACGATTTTAACAAATCTCAAAAAAAATTGTTTAACCATAGAAAAATATCGTTCACCCTCTTCAAAATGTACGGAACAGCTGCTTTTTTTTTAGTTTTGACAAAAGTCGCAGATCAGAAGTTGTTAGTTTTGATGTACAGAATAAGCCCGTAATAGGATGCAAATTGATTACCAATAACCCTGTCATCATCATCATCATTTCAGCCATAGGACGTCCACTGCTGTACATAGGCCTCCCCTAATGATTTCCAATAAGACCGGTTGATGGCGGTTTGCATCCAGCGCGATCCTGCGGTCCCAATAAGGTCAGATACAGATACAGATAGTTTATTGGTAAAAGAAAATATTTACAAGTCAAAACAATGATATTTAATAATAATGGGTACAATTATTGTACATAATAATAATCATACTCGTATCTGTCTACAATTTGTCGTTTACGAATTCGTTAATAGAATAGTATGCTTTGCTCAGAAGCAACAGTTTTAATTTGGATTTAAATATATTATTGGAAGCTGCCTTGTGGATGGATGTCCTACGCTGCGCTAGCCGTACGTGGTCTCCACTCGAGAACTTTTCGACCCCATCGGTCATCAGTTCTCCGCGCTATGTGTCCTGCCCATTGCCACTTCAACTTGCCAATCCGCTGGGCTATGTCGGTAACCTTGGTTCTTCTACGGATCTCCTCATTTTTGTGTAACCCTGTATACATTTTTAATTAATTTTATTTTTGTATACTTGTTAATTTAAAGAAGTAACTTTTATATTTGTCAAAATTTCCTAAATGTAAATTAACTTTTTTCTTTAGTATTCACTAATTGACTGCCTCGGTGGCTCAGTGGTTGGTGACCCTGACTTCTGGATCAAAGAAGCGTGGGTTCGATTCCCACCAGGGCAAGCATTTTTGTGATGAACATAGGTGTTTGCTCTGTGTCTGGGTGTTATTAAGGTACCATCTATATAAGTATGTATTTAAAATAGGTATATGTAGTATATCAGTCTCTGGCAGCCATATCACAAGCTTTGCTTAGTTTGGGGTCAGAGACCGTCTGTGAGATGTCCCCCAATATTTATTATTTTATTAATTTTTAGTTTCGCTCATTAATGTTAAATTTATTATTTTGTCTATTATTATTTCGGGAGAAGCCTTTGGCACCCGAAACACAATTTTATACATGTTCGGTGCCAATGGATTCACGATAAATTTGTGATAATGTATTAAGATGAATAAATTTATTTTATTTTTAGGGTTACCTCACCTCAAAAGGAAAAATCGGAACCCTTATAGGATCACTTTGTTGTCCGTCTGTCCGTCTGTGTGTATGTCAAGACTCTTTATATCGGGAACGCGTAAAGATATCGAGTTCAAATTTAAATTGTATACGTATATCTATATTTTCTTGCAGTTGTGTAAAAGAAAAACTTCTTAGTTATCGTTTAAAAAAGTTAGAGCCGTTTTCGTCGTAAAAAACCGCATATTTCGACACTCACAAAAATCATAACCTACAGGGTTATTCCCGTTGACATAGAACTATGAAATTTGGCGAGAAGTATTGTCTCAGAGTACACATATAGGAATAAATCTAAAAACTGAACATTTTTTTTAAACCACAAAAAAATTGGGCTTCAAAATTAACAAAATATGGGTTTAAAATTCATAATACGTAAATCATGTAAGGTATCATATAAAAGAGCTTCATTGGCACATGCTAAAACAGGGTTTTAATTATTTTAACTATTTTCGATGAATGACGAGAAAAGTAAAAAAAAAACCCTTGTTGATGATGATGAGTATAGAGATTTTAACAACGTACTTCCCGATTTTGTGAAATTTTTAGATTTGTACGGAACCCTCGGTGTGCGAGCCTGACTTGCACTTGTCCGGTTTTTTTATACTATAATAAAGTTATAGAAATATTTAAGTTAATTTCTGAGCTAAGATACATCTTGAATAAGCTAAGCTTCATAATTTGGCTTATTCAAAATGCAGCTTGTATACATTGCTTGTGTACTTGTATATAGTAATATTTTATTTGTTAACATTTCATCATTAATGTAAATATAAAATTTAACATAGAATTAAATAATAAATAGTGTTAGATCCAACGGTATCTAAAATAATGTAAATAATTATGATTCATAGAGTCTGACTCACTGACTCTGAGCATAGCTCTATATATAGAGCTATGCTCGGAGTCTCGCTACGAGATCCAATAAAATATGAGGAGATCCGTACCAAATATAGATACCAAAGCTACCGAATCGATGAGATTGAAAAGCTCTCGAGTGGAGACCGCGTATCAGCAAGCTCAGCGTAGGACGTCCATGGTTCAATGACCCACAGACGGATAGATGAATCTATTAAGGGCATTAAGACCGCAGAATCGCATTGAATGCAAGCCGCTTCCAACCGGTTTTATTGAAGATCCGTAGAAGAAACTTACGTCTTGCAATGATGTCTATTGCAAGACTGTGGCCGATGGATTTGAAATAGACTTTTGCTCATCCATATTACATAATTATTTCGTATTTTCTCGAAGATTTCGTATCATATTTTAGCTGTACATTACACTTCCATAAACAAATTAACAATGTTTTAACCGTAAAATGTTAATCCCGCACAGAAAAGTGAAGACATTACACTAAACCCGCAATAAAGCCAAGTTGCAGCCAAGTTCCATTCAAGTTAGCTTATTTGACTTAACTCTAACTTAACTCAGGTTAAAGAGTTTTTAACGCGCGCTCTGTTGACTTGGGGATTAACTTATTACTTACATAACTTGGGTTTACTTCAAAGTGAGATGTTTTGGGAAGTTTTCAAGTTATTTGAAAAGCCTTTGAGTTTTCTTGGAAATTGAAAGATTCATGGAGTAGTTATTTTAATTATTCTACCCATAGTCATAAGTAAGCGTCAAGAAATGAACATAAAATGCTATGAGATGATACATATTTTTTTGTACAAATAATCTGCAAATTTTCATGCATATTTTTTAAGTTCCTTGAATTAGTAAAAACACGTATAAACAGTTAGTCATCTCGATACATTTTGAATTAACAAAAAATATAGAAGAGAGAACAAGTCGATAAAATAGTTGTTTTAGTTTTTATCTATTCTATCTAATTAAGAGATTTAAAAACGAAATATAACAAAACGTGTAAATATTATGAAAAAAATATTTTATGCAAAAAATAGCATGGCCGACTTCACCCGTGTATATAATCAATACATAGTATAAAACAAAGTCGCTTTCCGCTGTCTGTACCCATGTATGCTTATATCTTTAAAACTACGCAACGGATTTTGATGCAGTTTGTTTTAATAGATAGAGTAATTCAAGAGAAATGTTTATACACCTGTGCGAAGCCGGGGCGCATCGCTAGAACGCAAATATCGATGTAACATTTTTCACATTATTGTTGATTTATCAAAATTGGCTCAGCTGATTTAGATAAAATTTAAATGGGACCAATTTCAAAGTATACTCTTTCCACTAAAAAGAATTATTGAAATCGGACTACTATCAAAAAAGTTATGCGAGCATTAAAAAAATATATATATATATATACGCGTCGAATTGTATACCTCCTTCGGTGATTCGTCGGTCAAAAAGGAATGCTATGTATAGTTTTTGGAAATTCACATGTTATGATTTATTATATTCAATAAACCGCTCATAGCAAAGTTTGACTAGGTGTTCGTTAGCGATCATCAAATCTAAGCAACGCTCAGCACGGTCAGTCTTCGGATGGGTGACCGCGGGTGGCATTTACAACTGAGCGCTATTGAGGATCGTATGGCACGTTATAACGTTAAAGTTGTAAGTCCAGGTCGTATTACCGTTTAGCCATGTCAGAAGTCCTCCGGCAGCTTAAAAACTCTAGGTTGAAATACTCCAAGATGCTAGGGCTAGCAACCTGGCTTATACGAACATACTTAAATTCATTAGTGTGGTGTGGGGTTATGCTAGAGAGATGGACGGTTGGCAGATAAAATCTTCTTAAACCGCAGCTCGAGAGTGGTGCCTGTTCATTATGAGAGGTTGATCTGCTTATGCGAGGTATGGCGGCCGCGGCCGGCATCACTCACAATTCGAGCAAAAATGCTCGACGAGACGCTACAGCTCGATCTTATACGCACTGCATTCCTTACATATTGTACTGCACGCAGATTCAATTGGGATGGTTTAAATATCATAATCTGTTGTCATTATTTCCACCTAATGTTGAATATTATAATCCTCGCATAAATTATCAATAGAATTTAATAACGGCAGTTTAAATCCAGGGCATTATTTATCTAAATTAAGTAATTTAATTAATTTACTAGTTGCTGCATGGTCTCCGTTTCGCTGCACCAGCGCGGCAGCGGCTGAGAAAAACTCTGCCTCCGACGTGGAAACCGAAAAAAATCAGTGTCTATTAGAGAATCCAATCATGATATTACACTATTTCGTATAGCTGTCAAGTGACAGCTTGTTTTGAGAGATACGATTATATAGGTGCAACACCATTAATCACACTTGATGTTCGGTAAACTGAAAGCTCAGATTTTTTTTATGCCGGATAGGTTCTGTTTGATCCTTAACGTTAAATGGAGATGCGGTCTAGCTTCTAACATGCTCACATTCATGTTTATTGCATGGTAACATTAAAGTTGTACCGATATTTTACTGCCCAACCACTACTGAACATCACTAGGTTAGCCGGACTAACAACCAAACTACTGGTACTATCTATATTAATAATTTCGTCACGGGGTACAGTAGACTCGATTGAAACTTTATCTGAATGATAAAACATAAAAAAATAATGATTTCGAGTCGACAACATATATCCGGAAAATTCGGATTATCGAGTATTTTAATAAATTATAACGGTGCTGACAAACAAAAACACGGTGTCCATATTGACACCGGATGACGGATGACATAAATTGAGAAGTGTTGCCAACACCACAAATAAAGAATCTGCTAAAATGGTGTTAAAATTGTGACAAAATAATGCTATATAAAAATGCTAAAAATTGTGATAACATTTTTCAATATGAAATGAAACGTAACATAATTATAAAATTATTATTAATTAAAAAATATCTGTCTTAATCGACTATGACCTATTATTATGTTATCAAATAAAATGTAAGTATCTTGGTCTTGGATCTTGCTTACAGAGCGTAGTGCGTTCTCTGGAACTGCGTAAGACTAGCAGCATTTCCTTGCCCTTTTTAAGTCGAATCTTATAAGTATAAAATAGCATTTAAAGTTTTTACCGACAAATAATTGCGTAGCATAATTTTGAATACTGAATGTATTAAAACTAAAAGAAACCCGTTCAATTTCGTCATTTGAAAGTGGTAGCGTTAAAAACGATATTGCTGACATAAATCTGCAATTCTGCATGTAATTTTAATGGTAAAAAACTTATTGTACAATTATTTTACATGCTAAAAATATGACGTATGCTAAATTGCAAATAAATATGCTAAACAAAATGAAAATATGCTAAATTTAGCATAAAAATGCTAAATTGGCATCACTGATCTTGAGCAGTCAAGTTTTTTATGTTTTGGCGTCGCATTTTGGTGCATTTGCCAGTGTTAAGTATTAAGTTTTAATAATTTTTGATAATATTGTATCAAAATAGTCACTGTCGTAGTCACGTTAAGGTCCAACCTTTGGTTTATACCACAGATTTCTAATATACCTACTTAATGTTTTCAATGATCCGAAACATAAAATAGGACAGGAGTGTAGGCTATTAATTTTGTGTATGTATTAATCAGACTCCACTGGAGAAGCAAAGGATACAGGCTACATAAAGTACATCATAATATATCACCAACCGGCCTTTTTGGAAATCTATGAGCCTTATGTCCAGCTGTGGACGTTCTACGGCTGATAGATAGATAGATAATCATAGAAAATATAATACTTGCCATACCTAATCTTTAAAGTTGACGTTGCCTTTCTTTTCGTTTTATCAGAATGTATAGATACATTTTCAGTAGGTACTTATTCATTTAGTTTTGAGCAATTACTTTGGGATATTGTTTACACCTATCACTCCGAAATTACCTATTTTTTAATATATGTCTTTCATAATTGTTTTGCTTGACCTTCATCATTTTGTTATCAGCCTAATCTCCTTGCCATAGATGAAGGATAAGTTTTCGCTCAGAGCAAAGCGATCCTTCCTTCATCTATGCTCCTTGCATTTGGTAATCATTGTCATGATTGTAAAAAATTGATGCAGCGAAGAGCTCTTCGTAAAGATGGTGATCAAGTAAAATTATGATGAGTGTCTGTATTATAAGTCATATTTCACCCGAGCGAAGCCGGGTTGTCATCTAGTACTCTATAAAATTTAACTTAATCTCTGCGACAGTAGAAGATTGACATTTTTAGAGTTGGGATAGTGGTGGAAAAAATCGATTTTCAAACAATGTTGTAATGAAATCGAATGAGTAGTTGAAGGTGAGAAATTAGATTTCATTTACTTACTATTATTTAAGATCAAGTATGTACACATGTAAATAATGTTATGATATTAATTATATACTCATAATAATGTAACGATAGTATTTATCGACGTTTTTCACTATTATCGATGCTTATGTAACATATAATTGGGTTTAATTTAATTACACATGTAAAAAATGTTATGATATTAAAATATACAATAAAATTAATGATAAATCAAGTTGTATTTAAAATATCGTCAGTATAAACTATCGATATTTTAACTAAAACTCTATCTAAAACTCTGTGGTCACGATCATTCGTCACCCATCACTAATCGGCATGTCCATAAAGTATGACATTGGCAGGTACTGTCTGTACTATTAAGAAATTTAGGACTTCATAGGCGTGATTTTTCTGACAGCTGTCGCAGAGATCAAGTTAAATTTTATAGAGTATAGAGGGGCCTATTCCGGGCGATTAGGCCATATCCACCACGCTAGCTCAATGTAGGTTAAATGCTTTCTTTGTAGTTATAAATCTATAGCCAATAATCAACTCCCCCCTTCCCATCCGTAGAGGGGCAGCACCTGCAGCGTCGCACCGTACGGCTAGAGAGTAATAACTCTGGATGTGCATACAATGGCATTTGAAATGCAAAGCCGTCGGCCGGCGAGCGCCATTATCCCTGACGTGCTGTCTGCGCCCGTCTTATTTCACCAGCGACTTTATATCCTCCAAAACGCGGGATTCAATGGCTGCAATTGTCCTACCGCGCACAAAATACGCGGTAGGAAAAAATGTGCGTTTTTCTGTTGTAAAAGTAATGTAAGCAAACCTAGCTCCTTGCTAGTACTTCCTGTGTTAGAAATATATATACTTAAGCAACCATACCCGAAGATAAATCATAAATAAGGAGGTTTGTAGATGAACCAAAGTGACCAACGTAGTCAAGCTGATTAACAAGTTGAACTGACAGTGTACAGGCACATAGTTTGTAGATCAAGTGACCGATGTGGCTGCTAAGTTATCGAATGGAAATTATGTATTTACCAGCAAATGTAGTGTAGAACGTTTACCGACAAAGTGGACTGATAATCTGGTTAACACTGGATGCAAGCCACTTCAAGCAAGTATTATCGAAAATCTTCATCTTACGAAGGTTATTATAGAAAAATAACTATTTACTATACCTATACTATACGATCTTTACCTTCCCTGAAAACTTGAAAAATGAATAACTTTATAATTTTTTTTTAAATTCTATGTTGGTCAGTCTAAATAACAAATAAATATTTCATTAGTCTGTATAGCTTTTTTACACGAAATAACATAAAATAAGGAGAAGCATGTTTCAGCTCCAGTTAAGAGAAGCAGAGCTCTTCTCACGCGTCAATGCGACAAGTTAATCATGTGCCATCAATATTGTCTCCAGTACATTGTGACGTTTGGAACTTTCTATCGTTTTTCCTTTACAATATGCATGTAAAGCAGGTAGGGTTACCAAGGACAGGTTTTTCTTAGGATAAACAGGATTTCTTTCTGAGAAGTAAGAACCTAAGTTAAGTTCGTATAGGCCGGGAGGCCAGCCCTGGTGTCAGAGTATTTAAGCCGTCTGAAAACCTCTGACATGGTTAAACGCTTAAAACAACCGGGACCTACAAATTAAACGTGTCATTTGAACAACGGTAGCGTTTTATGAAGATATATTTTAAAAATAAATAATTTTTGGTCACTACAATACTTATTTTGTACTTTCCATAACTGGTAACTTTCATATTGTATCATTCAGATAATAAATTTGTTTTTAACGTTAATAAAATCGAAGGAAAATCATATATGCAATTTAAAAAATCTCTGCAATAATATAAAACAAGTTTTTTCGTCATTTCGGGATTGGTCCCTTACTAAAAGTTGTTCATAATGATGAAAAAGTACATCTCTGGAAGTTCCACCACATTGCAAAACAACACCTAGTACACAACAGCTATCATTTACAATCCGTAGTACCTCGTAAATCTAGTACCTACGTAAAATACCGCCGCATTGTCCCTGCGAGCGATGACGAGATATATTTTGAGTCCTATATTTACAAACAAGCTTCATGGTGGCTCTAAATATGGGACATAAAGGTGATTTACATGAGGACAAAACGTCCTTTGTGAGGCCGCTGAGTCAGGCGGCGGTCAGCGGCCCAAACAACGGACACGCGAGGTAATGACGCTGCGTTAGACGCTTGAATCAAACAGTCTTTCTGTATTATTCACTAAATAATTATTTTTGCAAAAAATGGCATGATCGACTTCAAATGTGTACAGAATTTGCGAATATTTTGCACGGATCAATGAGCATTTTTCAAATTATTATTGATTTATCAAAAATGGCTCAGGCAATTTTGATTAACTTAAATGGAACTGGAAATGGAAATTGGAAAGTTTACTCATGCCAATAAACAATGATTTACCGAAATCGGACTATTATGTAAAAAGTTGTGTGGTTCCACATAAAAATATACGCGTCAAATTGAGTACCTCCTCCGTATCGTCGGTCAAAAAAAATTATTTTGAATGCATTATTTACGGTGGTTTATTATATTAAAATTGCTTCTTGACTTTTCAAAGTTAATAATAAAATAGTTACTCAGGAAAAGAAATAGTGGAATTGATGTCCATGATATTTGAGATAACAATAATAACGAAATAAGTAGCTTACTTATATTGAATCATGTCTTACAACAATAATTAACAACTATAGAATCATGTATCAAAAATTTTAAAAATAAAACAACTGTATTCTAAAATTACAGTGATTTTTTGGGTATACAATACAATGTTTTATAACAAGAAAATAATAAAATAGATAACTAACAGGGCTACGCCATTCAAGCTGCGCCCGCGCCTCGTAGCTCCACTGTAATGTCGAACTAAAAGACATCAACGCGAGCGCGCGGTCCAGTGCGGAACTAAACTTCTTTCCCTGGCTGGCCAGTTAGCGACGCAGATTACTCCACAGTTTGTATACAGACTGGTACAGCTCACCACAAAGGCTAATCTCTTTATAAGGCTAATCTCACTCAAGGCACCATAATGCGCCCGCGCAGTAGCCTCTCTCCAACGTCGAAACAAAAGACATCAACGCGAGCGCGCGGTCCAGTGCGGAACTAAACTGCTTTCTTTTGCTGGCCATTTAGCGACGGAAATTATTCCACAGTTTATGTACAGACGGTCACAGCTTACCACATAGTCTGTATAAGATCAATTTCACAAGACGCCACCATAATGCGCCCGCGCAGTAGCCCTACTGCAATGTTGAACGAAAAGACATCAATGCGAGCGCGCAGTCCAGTGCGGAACTAAACTTATTTCTCGCGCTGGCCAGTTAGTGACATAGATTACTCCACAGTTTTTATACAGACGGGCACAGCTTACCAAATAGTTACTATAAAGTCAATCTCACATGGGGCAACCATAATGAAACCTTAAATAACCAAACACTTCATTATCATCATTATTTTCAACCCATAATTGTAAAGAAGCATAGGCCTCTTGTATATCTCTGAACACCACTCATTCCGGTCCTGTGCCAGTCTTGTCCATGTTGAGCTCCAAATTTTACTATAGGTACGTCAACTCAAAGAGCTAAACAAGCTAATGGACCCCAAGCTTCGTTACATTAACCAGAAAACAACTTACATCTTTTCATACTCGTAATTGAAGTCTCGAAGAAAGAACCAAAAAAAACGTAATTGAAGTAAAAAAATACCACTCTGTCTCCTTTGTTTATTGCAAAAAGACATGAATTAATTATGTGTCATGGCTTATTCTCATTTATGCCCAATAAAAGTACATATATTTTTATGAGGATCCTATGTTACAAGACGAAAAACTTGTAGTTGTAGAACTAAAACTTTTCTTATGTAAGATGGGTTAGGTACGCAATTGATCCCACCTTGTCGTGGCGGGGGGCTTAGTAGCCAGGTCTCGCCAGCCTGGTGAAGCTAAGAGGAACCTGTGGTGGGCCGCCTCTCTGGGTCTTGGGCCTCGACAAGCCCGTGCGGAGGCTGGCCAGTAGGTCGGTTCGCCGACTGAGGTGGACTGTGGTGTCGCGTTCATCGCGATGCCGCGGCCGAGCCCATTGAGGCGGGGGCGGCGGCGGGATGGACGGGCGGCGATTGTGCCGTTGCCTATCTATCCTGCCAGCGGCCATAACGGGTGGCGCCAACGTATTGGCGGAGGCGGTAGAGCTGCAAGGGAAGAGGAGTGTAGGTATGTCGTCGGCCGCTCTCCCTATCCTCTGTAGCCGTAGTGGCAGGCGCGGGGCCACTTTAATTGACCCGTTGTATCGGGACCAGGGCTGTCGGATACGGATGCTGTCCAATGCCCAGTGCTGGTTGGCTCCAGGTGGTGGATGACGATGTGTCTGGTGTTCGACATATCGTCAATCTGGCGGGAGCCGAAGCTCCATGGTGGGACCTGAGTTAGGCCAGCGCTGTCGGGTGCCGTGGAGGAGTGCGGAAGCATGCCCGTAGCCCCGACACCAGGCGCAGTGGTGGAACACCCAGGGGTTTTGGTGGGTATACCGTCCAGCAATGGGCGGAGACTCCCACCTGCCTGCCCTCGAGGTGTGGTGGTATCTACATAAGATTACTCCTGGTAAAAAAAGCTACGCGGTTGATCACATTCTCTCTGACCATTTTATAATCGTATAACGATTATAACCGTGTTATATTCGATAAATTTAATATAGTATATTTATAAGTCAATTGGCTAGGTATATACTAAAACTTGCAAATTTGTGAGATTGTCTAAGTGTCCCGTGTGAGGTCGGCCTAATGAGTACATAGTCGGCATGTGAGTGACACTTGTCGTGGCGCAATAAGGTTGCCTCTACAACAAAGCGTTACATTTTCACAAATAGAATTATTTACGAGCTATTCATAGATTGTTGGTTGTTTATTAACAGAAACAAAACGAAATAAACTGACTTAATCTTACTGATAATATAATAGATTTTCATTCCATCCTTTCCTTCCTTAGCCTTAGGACGTTCACTACTAGACATAGGTTTTCCCTATAGATCCCCTGTAAGGCCAGTTGGAAGCGGCTTGCATCCAACACGTTTCTGCGGTCTTAATGAGGTCACCAGTCCATCTAGTCGGCAGACGTCCTACATTGCTCTTGCCAGTACGTGGCCTCCATTCAAGAACTCTTCTAGCCCATCGGTGATAAGACTTCCGTGCTATGTGCCCTATCATTGCCATTTCAATTCGCCAATCTGCTGGGCTAGAGGTTTTCATACATCCATCAGCCAAAGGACGTCTACTGCTGGACATAAGCCTCCCCTATGGATCTACAATAAGACCGGTTGGAAGCGGCTTGCATCCAGCGCGATCTTGCGATCTTAACGAGGTCATCCGTCCACCTTGGGGGTGGACGTCCTACGCTGCGCTTGCCGGTACGTGGTCTCCACTCGAGAACTTTTCGACTCCACCGCTCATCAGTTCTCCGCGCTAAGTGCCCTGCCCATTGCCATTTCAACTTGATAATCCGTTGGGCTATGTCGTTAACTTTGGTTCTTCTACGGATCTCCTCATTCCTGATTCTGAGGCTAGAGGATTTATCGAAATGATTATTATGAAGATATATCACATTAACTGTGTACCCGAAAGAAAACACATTAAAATCAAGTTATTAGTTTGGAAGCTACGACATCACACACAACACTACGACGTCACACACAACACTACGACGTCACACACAACACTACGACGTCACACACAACATATAAGCTACACCCATTAAAATACTAAAAACCCAATAAAAACTTACAGGTGTACAGTTTAAAAAAAAATTGAAAATTTTGTGAAAACATGTCATTTAAATATGGTAAGGATAAAAAAATAAAAAAATAATATCCAAAATTTTTTCAAGATCTATAAAACTAGATTTCTGTTTGTTGCGCCACAGTAAGCACTAAAATGTCCAAAAATGTAGGCGTCGGTCGCTCAGACAAATATTGTCTCTCAGCTGGCGTGTGTTCGTTAAAACCTTGCCCAAGTTGTTAAATCTTCTAGGAATTGGTTAATTATAACCGCCAGTTAGCGGGGTGACGCTACTTTTACGACTTGGGTAACGGGATTACTATTTTTTTTAATAAGTTGGTAAAATAATGTGCCAAGACTTGTGACTACAAATTGCCAGCATCTTAACAAAATATTAACAGAATAATAATATTATTATACAAAATATATAATTTAGCATTGATAGTTAATTATTTAATTTAATTTGTATTGAATTGTAGGTACCAAACGTATCCTATTGTATGAAGAGTAATAATATTGATGAATTGTATAATTGATATAATTGTATAATTGACTTGACATGTAAGAATGGTGTTATTAAGAAAAATATTGTATTACTAGTTTTAACCCGCGGCTTCGCCCGCATACGCAATATATCAATATAATTATGCCTATGTGTTATTCTGATATATAAGCTATATTATTGCAAAGTTTCATCTCAATCCGTTCCGTAGTTATTGCGTGAAAGAGTAACAAACATCCATACATCCATCCATCCTCACAAACTTTCGCGTTTATAATATTAATATGATTGTATTGTATTGTCGTTAAATTTTATTGGTTCTTTTTCGGAAAAATCAATGCAATTTAGAGCAATGACGAATAAAACCGTAGAGTGCTAGAGTTGTGCGAAAAGAGAACCGTCGTGGCGTAACGGTGAACTAATAATAAGAGTTTAATCAGCAGCCAAGGTACCGACTACTTGGTAGACGCGAGTACTGATGAAAACCGAATTGGTGTCTACCAAGTATCAACCACTTTTAGTTGTACTAGCAATGACAGAGCAGTGTTGTCAACGTAACAAAATTAGTAAAATGACGACCACCTACGACCATTTTGCACAAACTCTACTGGTTTGGTTCTGATACTGAATTACAGAATCGGTTTGCCATGTCTGTAGCAAGAGCCTATTGAAAGAGGACCTTTGGGTTTGTAGATGGTTGAAGATCCACGCAAATGGGCCCGAGAGGACGAAAACTTTGTACGATCGTGTGAATTTTTGGTGGATATTTAGGATTTTATAAAACCGGGCTTCGTCAGGGCATTTTGCAAGGATTTAGTAACACAATAGACTCAATTATTTTAGCAATTATAATAGCAATTTAGAATATTCCGGTTTCTTTTTCACTATACAGGGTTACTTCTAAAACACCAGCAACTCCGCAGGACTAAATACCTAACACCATAAACAACAACTTTTGTTCGAACTCAAAAAAAAAATCAGCTGTTCCATACATTTTGTCGCGGGTGAACTATATTTTTCTATGGAATAACAATTTTTTTTTGAGTTTTGACAAAAGTCGTAGAACAAATGTTGTTGTTTATCATGTTTATGGTGTTAGGTATTTAGTCCTGCGAAGTTGCTGGTGTTTTAGAAGTCACCCTGTATACATTCGATAGACAACACTTTTACTTTGCTATTAAATTTATAAGTGACATGTCGGCCTTCGTACCACAGAACCAATGCAATGTTTTTTTGAAAATATCAATATTTAGTTACTCAGATCAAACAATAATTCAACAAATCAATTATCATAAGTATCGTTTCACCTGCTCTCGAGTTACAAAAGATAAAACTAACACAACTTTGTTTTATATGTAGATTTGAATCGTTTTGTTTCGTTATTTGACCGCGTCACCTGTAGAGTCCACGTTTTGCCAGACGATATAAATTAGGCTCCTGTATAAATAGAGTACGCAAACGTCCGTCTGTCCGTCCATCCGACGACATTGTCTATCCAAACATAGACGGAGGATATTTTAACAAACTGAGCTATCTCTTAAATGCATTATATCGGATACGAAAGGTGCATTGTTTGGATTTCATAAGAGCTGTTCGCTTGAACATTTGAAGAAACAATTAAAAAGTTCAATTATAAATATAACTTACCAATATGTACAAACCCCATTTTAACTTCATAAATACAACTACGCGAACTAAATCTTTATTACGACGTAGCAAAAATGAAACAGTTGTACTAGGTAGCTACGTCTAGTAGGTAGGTCTAGTAGATACATTACGTACGGTCTACTTACGAGTACGTCAGATCACATGTAAAGAAGCGATCATTTTTGTCAAAATTGGTGTCAAAAGCATCAAAATATATCGAAGATCGATGTTTTAAAACGGTTCAAATTCTATAGTACGACTTTGCAAAGTTTGCTTCTATATGAAAAAGTTTCTCGTGTTCTTGAAATAAACTGTTCTCGAAATACACACAAAATAATTATATTAAATTCGTATTAGCTGGATGGCTAGCACTGGTGTCAGAGTTTTTGAACCGTTTCAGACCCTCTGACCTGGCTAAGCAGTTATAACAACCGAGACCAGTGTCTGTAACCCCAGAAAACTAAAAAACAGCAGCTCATCAATAAAAAAAAACCGGATAAGTGCGAGTCAGGCTCGCACATCGAGGGTTCCGTACAAATACAGAAAATTTCACAATATTGGAAAGTAAGTTGTTAAAATCTCCATACTATAACCATCGACAAAAAAGGTTTTTTTTTTCACTTTTCTCGTCATACATCGAAAATTACACATTGTTAGAATAATTAAAAACCTATTTTACCATGTGCTAATGAAGTTCTTTTATATGATACGATTTACTCACTTTGAATTTTGAACCCAATATGGGTTCAAAATTCAAAGTGAGTAAATTGTGAATTTCGAGGCCCTATTTTTTGTGATTTAAATAATAATGTAGTTTTTAGATTTATTCCTATATGTGTACTCTTAGACAATGCTTCTCGCCAAATTTTATAGTTCTATGTCAATGGGAAGTACTCTGTAGGTTTTGATTTTTGTGAGTGTCGAAATATGTGTTTTTTTACGACATAAACGGGTCTAACTTTTTGAAACGATAACTGAGATTTTTTTCTTTTATTTAACTGCAAGAATTCATCGATATACGTATACAGTTTAAATTTCAACTCGATATCTTTACGCGTTCCCGAGATAAAGAGTCTTGACATACACACAGACGGGCAGACGGACAGACGGAGAACAAATTGATATCCTATAAGGGTTCCGTTTTTTTCATTTGAGGTACGGAACCTTAAAAACAGTAAAAAATAGAAATGAAACAGAAAACACGGTCACCGACGTGAAAACAGTAAATCTACTGTTAAAACCGTAGGGTTAATTGGATTGTTTAACTTCGGTGATCGGTAAGGAACGTCTACTCGCTGAGCACTACATTATCATAAACTAAATATTCAACAAATGGTTCGAACATCTCCGTACAGATCCACCTGCGGCTTCAATCTCTCGATGCAAATCCGCCATTGTTGCGGTAACGGCTTGTTTCGACGGTCGTTACGACTAACGACTCGGTCACTCGGTCGTTACGCTGACCGACGACCGGGCACACTGTATGTAATGGTCGGTGGATTTTAAATTTTAATTTATCTAATTTAAATGCTTTGTGGGCCTGTAACAAATCCAGGTATAATAAATACAAGAAAAATATATTTTTTCGCCAAAGATACCCGACTACTCGTCTTGGTGGTAAAGTAAGTTATATTGAATGTGTCTTTCAAAACATATGAAGCACATCTTTTTGAACTACTTTATCTAGAAAATCAACTCTGAAATCTAAAAAATACATTTGTTCTATACAAAATGTTCACTGACTCTAGGTATAGACAAATTATTTATTTATTTTATTTTTTATTGTCTGTAAAATGTTTGTATCTTCAAAACCAAAATTTCAAAAGATAATAAGATCCGAAAATTTGAAATTCCTTCAAATGAAGATTGTTATGCAAGAAAATAATAGGAAAATTATTTTACTAAGCATACAAAGCAAATAATTTAATACTGTACAAGGTAATGGCCCAAGCTCGATATATTGTTTGCATTATCTCTTTTACTCGTTTCACTTTTACAAAGCATAAGTTTAAGTACGTACATTGGCAAATAAATTCCGATTGTATGAAAGAAAATAGCATCTAGCTCTACAATCTACATCATCAAACCTTATTACTCATACTGGGACGTCTCTATTATTCGATACAAAAACGATCATCTAATAATAACAGACCGGTCGCGGACAATCGAACGAAATTGTCACCGTGTCGACGCGAATTATCCTTAGTAATTGCCGGATAAGCCTACAGCAACGCCATTTTAAATACACGCTCAAGTACAGAATAATAAACTTTACCTGTAAGGCTCTAGAGGCTATAAAAACAGCACATAATGCCGGGCAAAGAAGCCCGAGCTACCCTATTATCGAAAGAAAAAAACTATAAAGGACATATTCCGATGTCTTCAATCGAATCGATCTGCTTCTAAGTATCGATACTTATCTCCGACTTACTGGGAAGTATCTCTTTTTATTCTTTCGAAATTCAAACAATCCTGCGTCTGTGTTAATTACTGAACAATCAATGTAAAACTGTTAAATTAATGTTCAATTGTTCGCGCGAATTTTAAACATCGAAAATACATAGCTTAGTAACGATTAACTTTCTTTTATGGTTCGACTAACACTGTTCGAAGTTTAAAATAAGCTTTTAAAAGAGGCGTGTCGCAATTGGGAACCTGCCGGCAATTGACAAATCTTCTGATTCGTTTGATAAATTTCTTCGTGATGAGATCGACGTTTTAATTTTTGAAGTTGGTTTGCGTTTGCGTCAGTGTTTACAAATAATGAAATAAGCGAGTAGTATAACCCATTGTTAAATTCTCCGTTTTTGGTGGAGATCGGATTCTTGGCGAGGCTTCGATACTTTGGCTTTAACTCTGTTAGGAGCAGTTTTTGCACGCATTTGGACCACGCTCCGGCGCAGTATCGATTTTTGTTGCGGTTAGTGATGGGGAGGAGACTTGGTCTTGCAGGCTTGACATAAATTTGTAGTCATACAGCCATGACAGCCTAGTGGAAGTACACAGAGTTGTTCTCTAATCTGTGAGTGGAAGTACGTTTTCCTTACGTCAAATAGTCAGATCATGGACTCAAATTCCATAACTATATCAATAAGTTTTTAGGAATTATGCACCTATAGATTTAGATACCACTGGTATTCAACGTATAATTTAGGGAAATGTTCAACCTTTTGATAAGAAATTAAACGATATTTTCATTTCAAACATCTTTAATCTTATCGACCTTAATCTTTTTCTTAGAAAATACATATTACCAATCTAGTATGCCACACGGGCGTTGACGCCGCGTAATTGCACCGCGGCGTCACCGCCGCTGCACCGCCGCGGTGCAGCGGCGGTGCTGAGCGTCGTCGCGGCGTCACCGCGGCGACCAGTGTTGCCTTAGACACTGATGACATCTAGGCAGTTAGCGGAAAAAAAGGTTTTAGGGATAACCGGCTGAAGATAAGTATAATCTCTCATATACAGTCTGATTTTGTGTGAGCCAACCGCAGAAAGAAAGTGTTTTGTTCTTCGTTTGATAAATTAGAGAAATAATGTGGCCGATCGATAAAATCTGAAATAGATGCATTGATTTGTGCAAAGTGACATGAAAAATATCTCATAAGCCCATCGAGTATGGACTTGTGTGATTTGTCACGTCGAGTGGCACAGTAACAGCTGTCCAAGTGACAGCTGTCAAACTTTAAAGTGATTTATCTCGGTCATTATCGATTCTAGACTACTGCTGTCTTCACAAAAGTAATAGAACTCGACAAGATCTACATTTCGGATGACAGCTGTCAAACTTCAAAGTGATTTATCTAGGTTATTATCGATTCTACACTACTGCTGTCTTCACAAAAGTGATAGAGGTCAACGAGATCTATATTTCGGATGACAGCTGTCAAACTTCAACATGATTTATCTCGGTTATTATCGATTCTAGACTACTGCTGTCTTCACAAAAGTGATACGAGTAGAGGTCAACGAAATCTACATTTCGGATGACAGCTGTCAAACTTAAAAGTGATTTATCTAGGTAATTATTGATTCTAGACTACTGCTGTCTTCACAAAAGTGATAAAGGTCAACGAGATCTATATTTCGGATGACAGCTGTCAAACTTCAACGTGATTTATCTCGGTTATTATCGATTCTAGACTACTGCTGTCTTCACAAAAGTGATAGAAGTCAACGAAATCTACATTTCGGATGACAGCTGTCAAACTTCAAAGTGATCCGAAATGTAGATCTCGTCAAGCTTTATTTTTTTTGTGAAGAGAGCAGTAGTCTAGAATCAATAATTACCGAGATAAATCACTTTTAAGTTTGACAGCTGTCATCCGAAATATAGATCTCGTCGAGCTCTATTACTTTTGTGAAGAGAGCAGTAGTCTAGAATCAATAATTACCGAGATAAATCACTTTTAAGTTTGACAGCTGTCATCCGAAATGTAGATTCCGTCGAGCTCTATTACTTTTGTGAAGAGAGCAGTAGTCTAGAATTGATAATAACCGAGATAAATCACTTTTACGTTTGACAGCTGTCATCTGAAATGTAGATCTCGTTAAGCTCTATCACTTTCGTGAAGTCATCAATGGTCTAGAATCAATAATAACCGAGATAAATCACTTTTAAGTTTGACACCTGTCATCCGAAATATAGATCTCGTCGAGCTCTATTACTTTTGTGAAGAGAGCAGTAGTCTAGAATCGATAATTACCGAGATAAATCACTTTTAAGTTTGACAGCTGTCATCCGAAATGTAGATTTCGTCCAGTTCTATTACTTTTGTGAAGAGAGCAATAGTCTAGAATCGATAATAACCGAGATAAATCACTTTTAAGTTTGACAGCTGTCATCCAAAATGTAGATCTTGTCGAGTTCTATCACTTTTATGAAAACAACAGTAGTCTAGAATTGATAATGACCGAGATAATCACTTTGAAGTTTGACAGCTGTCACTTGGAAAGCTGTTACTGTGACATTCGTCGTGACAAATTACACGACCTGATTTCTAACGTGTACGAGGGATTTTTCTCATCTTCAGTTTAAGATTGAACGGATTGATGAATTCAAAACCTTTTTTCCCACTAAAAATTCATAGAATACTCGAATACTCTAAGATTTAATGTCTAAATCGCTACCGGCAACACTGGTCGCCGCGGTGACGCCGCGACGACGCTCAGCACCGCCGCTACACCGCGGCGGTGCAGCGGCGGTGACGCCGCGGTGCAATTACGCGGCGTCAACGCCCGTGTGGCATGTCTGTAAGTAGTACGTCATTGTTCTTTGCATAACTTCTTTGCTTTAAAATTTTACTGTCACTTTTTTACAGTATGTGCCAAACGTAGCTCATTCATATATTATTTTTCCACCAAGTGGACTAATGGGACCGATTTTTCAAGACCAAGACCGTCCCATCCCTATTCGACCATCATTTGCACAATATTGATACGCAACAAGATTCGCTCGGTACTGCGGTATGAAGTTATGAGCGAAATGCGCGACTTATAATATTATTCATATTTTTATTTCTTGTTAATATTTGAATTCCCAGCCGCTGGTGATAACATGGCCATTGGAATGTGTTGCTCTCGACATTACAGTGAGGAAATAAAAATTAAATGCTTGAAGATTATAAAAACGGCTGTTCTATTTTTAACCTGCGACGTAAAAGAAGAGTTGATAGGCTTAGCGTGGTTTAACTGTATTTTTATGCGGTATCGCAGCTGTCAACTAAATACCTATAGGTACACTTATTTTATTGTCGTTTTTGTCACTGAAAGTTCTAAATATTAAATTATCTTATGGCTGCGAATAAGAACAAGTTTTAAAATTTGTTCTTTTCCGTAGCCATAAGATGTCCACTGTTGGACATAGGCATTCCGTATAGATCGTCAAAAAGACCGGATAGAAGCGGCTTGCATCTAATTTTCAAACTTAATTTATAAAAATATGGTGTAAAGAGAATTTAGTATTTTAAAAAATATATTTTTCAGATTTAATTATATTGATTTCAGAACAGATAATACAGGGTTATTGGTAATCAATTAGAATCCTTTTAAGAGCATATTATTCTGAACAACAAAACAAATAACTTTTGTTCTATAACTTTTCCTAAATGTCAGCAAATTTACCAAAAAAAACAGACACACGGAGTTTACATAGAGAATATTTTTTAATTATATTTAGACCCGACAATTATTTTTTTTTAAATTTTGTATGGAAAAAAATATGTACAAAATTTTATTGGTCGTAGAACAAAATTTATTTATTTTGATGTACAGAATATGCTCTTAAAAGGATGCTAGTTGATAACCAGTAACCCTGTATATAAATTACATAAGAATACCAATAATAAGGACAAGTTTATATTATAATCCATACAAATTATTGACCTTCATAAACCCAACTGGAGTAAGAAAGAGACAGATTACAATATTTCACAAAATAGACAGAGATAAAAGAACTTGTTATAATAATCGTGCGGAAATTGGCAGCCTCGAACAAGGAGCATCTGCGAAATTTAACTTTTTATGGGGTTATTGCAATTACGATGGTTACATTATAATTTTAAATGTAGTGGAGATAATGGTGTTAACATTACTGCATAATGGTAATTTATTCACTTTGTTATTAACTTTATATTGGCAAAATTAATGGGGAAGTATAACATGTATGACATGTCTAGATCAATGCATACTTAAATTTTGATTAGCAAAAGATTACAATAAGATATTAAAGGAAAATTTAAAATGTTACGATATTTTTGGGAAACTTTGGATTGTGAAATTACACTTACTCGTAATAGTACATTGAATGTCAATTGTTTTTTCTTGACAGTTTCTGAAAAACATACTGTTATCAGATCAATGAGAACTTATTGTTTTAGATACTGACTGTATAATTTACTGTTCTTGTACCTGTACTAGGCTTTTTCAAGTGCGGGTTGGTGGATTCACATATGCTATAGATTTTTTTCTACGGACGTATGTACTATGTAGGTTGCGTCACTATGTTTTCCTTTATCGAAGCCAGTGGTGTGAAACTCCCAATTCAAAAGAATTTTTGGTACAGACTGGGATTTGAATCCAATGCCTCACGATTGTAAGGCGGGTGTCACTAACTAGACCACCAAGGCTTCAATATTTATTTCTTGATCTTAACAGTGAGCTACTTACAGACTGTTAATATTTTTTAACTTACTTTAATAATTACAAATATAAAACTTACTTTTCTAGAGTATCATAACCTGAGAAGACGGATAGCGTCCATCTGTATCCATGATACAGTAAATCAAAATGGCTGGCGTGCTATCCCTTTTCAACTTCACTGATCTACCTATTTGTATCCTTTTCCTTCACCTGATTATACTGTCCAGCGAGGCCTGATTATGACTGCTGCCGCATAAATACGGTTTGATTGATGTTTATTTTGCGGGCGAACGATAATTTAGCAATAATTTTAGTCAGATACAGTAGGGTCTACATGTCGAATTGAACCCACATTTTAATCATAAGCTTTTTTTTCAATAAATTTTTAAATTCATTCATTTTCTGGTGAGTGGACAGACTACTTATTCAATTTTTTTTAGGATTGTTGGCGAAACTGGATACTATTGTTGAGTAAACTAATTAACAGAACCTACATGACTGCCTCGGTGGCTCAGTGGTTAGTGACCCTAACTTCTGGCTCAAAGAGGCGTGGGTTCGATCCCCACCCAGGGCAAGTATTTATGTGATGAACATAGGTGTTTGCTCTGTGTCTGGGTGTTATTTACTATCTATATAAGTATGTATTTAAAAATATGTTATGTAAGTATATCAGTCTCTGGCAGCCATATCACAAGCTTTGCTTAGTTTGGGGTCAGAGACCGTGTGTAAGATGTCCCCAAATATTTATTTTTATTTATTTATTTACAATTTAAGTACCTAAGTAGTTTTTTATAAGCTCATTTGCCTTCTAACATTATTATTTTCTCTGTGTTTTTATGTTAAATCAAAGATTATGAAAAACGTTTGATTTTTAGAAAACTTATGCTCTATCAAAAACTTCTATTAGCAATTAATTAAATAATTACGGTATGCGTTAGTGCTGTCGCGCATTTTCAGATGTTTTATCCATACGATCAATCTACCGGCTTTATTGCCTTTGTGAAATATAACCTCAACCATATGCCTCGTAGCATCGTCGTCGTCGTTCCGTATATCTTTCTACATTAGCAATCTGTTGACTATAATATCATTAAACTGTTTAGCCGTGTCAGAGGCTTTTAGGCCTAAAAAACTCTGACATAGGCTATAGCCACCCGGCTTATACGTACTTAGTTACTTATCACTAAGCCTGGTCCTACTGTATCACAACTTTGATCGATTTAGTCGATATCTCAGCGTCTCAGAGATGTTCAAAAAAGGTCCAGTAAGCAAACTCTTTGAACATTTATGTCTTCATTTACATATACAGCCAGTTTGCCTACCGCTTAACTGCTCTATTTAATAGTATATTCTGTATAGATATCGTAAAATATAATGTTGTCGCGTTTTAACTAGTTATTAAGTTTTTTTGTGCAAACTAACGTTACACAGGAAATTATTATGGAGAATAATGAAGTATTTGAGTAAACGTTTTGCATAATTTATTAAGCGATGGTATATCTTTATAGAGATAGGTTAGATATCTACAATTTCTTATGTCTATGCATGGTTATTTGAACAATGAAAGATTTCAGATAACTAATTCGACCTTTTCTTATAATTTTTTCATGATTCTGATAGAAACATTCTACAGAATGTTAAAACATTAAATTACCTACAGGTAATTTAATGTTTTTATAAAAAATCTACATCACAGCGGTACAAACATTTTAATTATTTTTCATCGTGTATGTATATCAACAATTGCGTAACTATAGGGTGGCAGGGCTGGCAAAATGCCACGGGCCCCCAACCTGAGTGGATAATGAGTTCGCGGCCTAAGAGGCCGCGAACTCATTATATAAAATTACGAAAAAAAAAAAAACATGAAAAATTTTCGCGCTCGCTGCGCTCGCGTTTCATTTAGCGAAACATTTTTCCGTTGCTCGCATCTCATCTCAACTTCCAATTTTCCCTTTAGTGAAAAGTCCAATAAAATTCGCGCTTTCTGCGTTCACGCTAAAACTTGATTAAGTGTTTCTAATCTTTATCACAAAAACATCACACTCGCGGCGCTCACACTTAAGTAAAAATATACTTTTTCCGTTGGTTTTCATATGGTTAAATTTAGCAACTAATTCTAAAAGTTGTATTTCGTCTTTCGTTTGCTGCTTTAGAAAATAAAATTTGTTAGATATTAAATTAAAACACACATAATACTATTAATCGTATTGGGTAATTTTAATTAAATACTTAAGTGGTTTATAAAAATTACAACGCCACAATTTTTGCTGGGAGGGGGCCCCATCTAAAGAATTTGCCGCGGGCCTCAGATGGTATAGTTACGCCACTGTATACCAATTCGATGTGTCGTCCATGTAGTCATTTTTACATTATTGTTTGTTTTTTTTTCAATCAGTTCTTAAAAATATGATCGACCAACAAAAAATATTTTTTGAACATACACAAAAACAAATAGATACAGACGAACATAGAACCTATATCCTTTGCATAGAACCTCCTTTTTAGAAGTAGGTTAAAAATATTAATGTGCATGGGTTGAATATAATAGTTATATAAAATATATGGGTTATAATAATATGTGTACTTAATATAAACCTGCTGCAAATAAAGTTAATTAACTAAAACGTCAAAACCTGCATTAATATCAATATTGATTGGCTGATATACATTATCCGTATATTTCTATTATTTTCATTTCACTCTACGTTAAGTGACTAGAGCCCTAGTGACTCTAGCCACTTAGCCTATTTATATTCACTTTAGTAAAGTAAATAGTTACTTCGAATTAAATAAACAATTAATTTATATAATTCCTGCATTAAACCGCCATGAATAAGCATTAGGACACACATGGATACTTTTTAGAACTACATCATTGAGTATGCGCTCCTCAAGCTCGCTGGACGTTTTTTTCAAAAACTTACTGTCTCATTACAAATTCAAATCCACAAGTTCTTTTTAAAAAATGTCATATTATCAGATTAATTTTGCAATTAAAAATGGACAATTGAAGGTTGAATATTCTGTAAAAACATTGTCAGCGTTTCTGGTACACCTGTCACTTAATAACCAATTTTCACTGATCTCTAAACGTACTTCCTACTCAAACATAAAGAAGTCATGTTAAACTGGTTTAAGAAATGAGTGACGTGAAAAAAGTGCATCGCGATTACAATTCGGCGATTAATCGATACCGATACTAGAATCGATTATCGCACTAATAAAGGTTAAGCCGCAAAAAGATCGATTCTATACAAGGCGATATTAATTACTAAATTATGTATCAATCATAATTTATGTCATTTTGATGAAGTGCCTGTCCAATCCAGATAAATTTACTTATATTAGACTTAATAACACAGGACGGTGTACTTTATTAATAGGAGTAAAAAATTAAGACGTAACTTTCCCTTTTAAGTTTCGAAAATGTGCTAAGTAATTTTTCTTGCTTATGTTCTCAATAGATTTCTATCGGGCCATTAAAACGCCTTTGAATTTAGATTTACCTGTAGTTAAGGTGTGTTTGTGACGTTTATAAAAAGAAGCTGAAGTGAAATAAAATATACAAAAAACATTTTAAGTTAAACGGTATTATTGAGAAGTTAGAATATACTACAAGCTAAGAGAGAGCTCGCCATCACTTTTAAGCACCTGTTTTTTTAAATCAAAATATTCAAATCTAATGTTCACTATATAGCAACTAACACCTTACACTTACATCTTAGAAAATTTTGAATTTTGACAATAGAATTTAAATTAGGATTTTGAATATATAGGTATTTAATGTTGATAGTTTGTAAAGAATGACTATTTAGTATTTAAATACTATTGTCAATACTATAAAGAATGTAGACAAATATATAAAATTGTACAATTGTATAAAATTATACTTTAAATGTATAACATTGTATTGTTAACGGATCTAAACGTGTGCACCAAATATCAGATCAATCTGTCAATGGGAGGGAGTCAAATTTTAATGACAAGATTTGACCCAATAAACGGTCAAGTAAAGTAAAATAAACCGTTTCAAATAATTATTTTTCGCACAACATAGCAACACCGACTTCCACCGTGTACGGAATTCGAATTATTTGCACGAATCGATTTAACATTCATCTTCTTCTTCTTAGAGTTCCACTCCTATCGGAGGTTGGACAACATCAGGGCAATTCTAATTTTTGAAGCTGCTGCTCTAAATAATGAGGTGGTACTGCAGCCGAACTAGTCCCGCAGGTTCTTTAACCATGAGTGCCGCCTTCTGCCAGCACTTCTCTTTCCGGCAATCTTTCCCTGGATGATGAGCTGGAGTTAACATTCATGTCCATTTTTATTGATATATCAAATACAGCTTAGCCGATTTCGATAAAATTTGAATGGGACCATGTCGGAAATATACTCTTTTGAACTAAAAAAGATTTTTTAATCAGTTCACAATTGGCGAAAATATCGATGTACATAAAAAAACATACATAAACACGAAGATACCTCTTCCTTTTTGGAAGTCGTAGGTAAAAATAAGGCTTCGACGCAGAAGAAGTCATTATCAAAATGCCAAGTTATGAGTCCTGATAGGATTAATTCTACAAAAATATACCATTTTCCACGAGGCTAGTTACAATCAAAATTAATATTGCATTATCAAAATGTTAGTTCTAAAAATATTTCAATTCCGTGCAGTTCAAATTCCTGTAAGTTCCTGTAACCGAATACTTTTTATAAAGTCATCATCATCATCATATCAGCCATAGAACGTCCACTGCTGGACATAGGCCTCCCCTAATGATTTCCAATAAGACCGGTTGATAGCGGTTTGCATCCAGCGCGATCCTGCGGTCCTAATAAGGTCATCCGTCCACCTTGTGGGTGGACGTCCTACGCTGCGCTTGCCGGTACGTGGTCTCCACTCAAGAACTTTTCGACCCCATCGGTCATCAGTTCTCCGCGCTATGTGCCCTGCCCATTGCCACTTCAACTTGCCAATCCGCTGGGCTATGTCGGTAACCTTGGTTCTTCTACGGATCTCCTCATTCCTGATTCGATCTCGCAGAGAAACTCCGAGCATAGCCCTATCCATGGCTCTTTGGGCTACTTGGAGCTTACTAATAAGGCCCATAGTGAGAGACCACGTTTCTGTGCCATACGAGTAAGTCATCACTGGCAACACACACTGGTCGAAAACTTTCGACTTGAGGCACTGAGGTATGTCGGACGAGAAGACGTTACGCAATTTTCCAAACGCTGCCCAACCGAGTTGGATTCGGCGATTGGCCTCTTTCTTGAAGTCGGACCTACCTAACTGGACTACTTGTCCCAGATAGACGTACGAGTCAACGACTTCAAGAACCGAGTTCCCAACTGAAATAGGGGTGGGTACAACATGAGAATTACACATTTTTATAAAGTGATATACATATATATATATATATATATATATATATATATATTATCCAAATGCTCAAACTTACTAACTTCAACAAATTAATATCATCAGAAGGACGTCCGCCGTCGGACTAAAAACCTTCCCATTACGAAAAACATAAGACTGTGCAATTGTGTATTTCAAATGTGCCCAAACTAAGCTGAGCCCGTATCTTGGGTTATATTTTTAATAATACGGTTTGTACACCACTAAATACTATTTTATTACCGACTTCCAAAAAGGTGGAGGTACTATGTTCATCTGTATGTTTTTTGTGTATGTTCATCAATAAAGTTTATCTGAATTTGAATTAATATTTTCGGCAATTGTGAACCGATTCAAAAAAATATTTTATAGTTCAAAAGTGTATGTTTTTGAGATAGTCATATTTGAATTTTATTGAAATTGGCTGAGCCGTTTTTGATAAATCAACAATAATGTACATGGATGTCACATCGATTCGTGAAAACTATTCGAATTACGAGTATGTATCTACACGGTGGAAGTCGGTGTTGCGATTTTATGCGAAAAATAATTATAATATATTTGCCATAGTCGGTATAGTATTAAAAATAATAATAAAAGTAATATACCAAATGAGTGTACACTGTATATGGGCCGACATGCCACTAACATCTGAGGCTGGCTAATGTCTACCGACTGATAACATCGGATCTCCGAGGCGCGCGCAAATGATGATATGGCAAGCTTTTAGAATTGACTCTCTAAATTATATTTGACTCTATTACCAACTATTACACAACAAAAATTTATATTGTTATATTTGGACGCATTTTATTTTATGCATTTATGGTAACTAAGTATTGGATTATGTAGTGATTTATGTTATTTGTTGACCGACAAACCGGTTCGGTCCGGTTTGTCTTTGTTTGTTTGTGTTATATATAATATATAGAAAGATAGATAATCATTTATTTTCAGTAAGGATAATTACATACATTTGTAAACAAAAATATATTAAAGTCAAAGTCAAAGTTCCTTTATTCCGTAGACATAACAATTACACTTGGAATCGTCAAATAACAATGTTTGAAATATTTATCTACAATTACATACTACATTCGAACCAATTTATCAATTCTATTAATAACCAATATTAAAAAATAAATAATGAATAACAAATTTAAAATCAATGTAAACTAACTAATGTCAACGACAACAGACATCAAATAGAATAAAACACATTGACTATTATACAAAATCACAGAGCTATTATACTATGAGCAACACCCTACAAAATCGTCGAAATAACAATTATTAATTATTATATTTACTCAATACACTAAATATTTACTCAGTATATATAGTCCGATTTCGATCATTCTTTTATTGGAAAAATATACTTCGAAATTGGCCCAATTTAAATTTTATCAAAATTGGCTGAGCCATTTTTGATGAATCAACAATAATGTAAAAGATGCCACATCGATCCGTGCGAAATATTCGCGAATTCTGTACACGAGTGAAGTCGGTCATGCTATTTTTTGCAAAAAATAATTATTTGAAAGTAATTCAAGTACAAGGTCTTTCTATTACTTACATGAACAAACCGAAACAATTTTCTAGTCAAAGGTTTTCAAGTGGCTAAAAAACTCTGACACCAGGGCTAACCACTTGGCCTGTACGAACTTACTTACTTTAAAATAATTCTAAGAATAAAACGTTATTTGTGTAATAAAATGTATCATAAATAAATCATTCAGTCCAGTATTATGTCAAAAAAGTGTAAACCAAAACAATAAAAAATATTATACTCGATCTGCGATGTCAATAAAAAATCCCGACAGAAACAAATGTGTCCTGACAGTACTAATAGATTATGAACCCCTCACGTCGTTCCCGTAATGAAAAAATAATTTTACATGATTTATAGCTTACTCAAGGCCCGCAAATTGCGCACCGTTTGAACCGTTTAACTTAACTACAACCTGCGCTTGCGCACTTGGACGTTAATTTAAAAAAATAACCTAAAAATATTTTTGCGACTAAAATCTCGCGGCGATTCTGCCGGGTTTTGGATCGATAATGGTTGATTTTAATAAGTATAGTGGTCGAATGCGATGATAGGGTTGAACGGGAAACTGATAATCAAACTTTGCAATTTTTACTGTTTCATACACTTAAAGAAGAAAAATATAAGTGAATGTTTATACATGAAAAATATAAAGTTAGAATAATTGTACACAAGTCGTAATCCCTTCGAATAAAAGTTTTAAAGTGTTACAAAAAAAAAAGATTATTTTTGAATTTTGAAATTGAATTTAATTACAGAAATAAAATAAAATATAAGAAATACCTAATCCTCGTCACAATTCAACGGAGTGCAAAAAGTATATAATTAAATGTTCGTAAATTACGTCCGATGTTTGGTATTAAACAGTCTCTGGCAGTAGCACTAGCTTAAGAAGAACCAGTGCAATGATGTAATTAAAAAAATCTATCTATATTTTTAGTGACTGTAAAATGATTTATTTACGCCATTTAGTTTTATCTAAAGCATTGCCATCCCTATTCATGCAAATGCGGTGTGTATTCTTTACGACGTAATATTAACTGATATTCGATTGCAACCGAATACCCGATATCAAACTCGGAACGTATCATAATGTCCCAGCCCTATGTCATTACTCGTGACATTTGTCGCTGTCAAACAGCACCTGTCAAACGCCTCGGGGACATAAAATAGTGCCAATATTATGGATTGCTTTTAATTAATGCCAATATTTAAAAAAAACCGAAGCGATCTCGAATTAGTGCGAATTTACTTTCAAATCATTTTTAAGGCGCTCACGATCAAAATTTGGAGTGACGCCACACGCCAGCTTAATCGCAAAAAGTCGACATAATGCGAGCGGCTATTTTTTTGCTGAAAAGAGGTTGGTCTCATAGTAAAGGTTAGTAATAATGTTCAACAATATTTCCGATTACTTCCGTCGTCCAGTAATTAGTAATTAAAACTAGTCGTCATTAAGATCTAGAACAGATAATTAATAATATAGCTAAATGAGAGGTTAAAAAAGGTGGAGTAAGACCACAGAACAGCAGAACTGGTAAGACGGCTAAATTGCATTTGCAAAGCGTCCAGTAGCCGGTAGGTATCTACTTACTTTCGATATAGAAGTAAATACCAGAAGGGTAGCTAAAATGTTTTTGTTTTTTTATTTTATTGAATAATTACAAGCATGCAACGCGCGGGTGGTCGTTATCAATTATTATAAATGAATAAATAATTATCGGATTTGTCCTGAAGTCTGCAGTTTACTCTTCTGTCATTACGTGGCAATAATATGTCTTTAATTTAATATATCGTTGTACATGCTTTAGATACCTACTTTAGTATAGTGTGGTGATTTTGACGAAACGGAGGACGTAAGTACTCAATTCGACGCGTATATTTTTAGGGTTCCGTACCTCAAAAGGAAAAAACGGAACCCTTATAAGATCACTTTGTTGTCCGTCTGTCCGTCTGTGTGTATGTCAAGACTCTTTATCTCGGGAACACGTAAAGATATCAAGTTGAAATTTAAACTGTATACGTATATCTGTGATCTCTTACAGTTGTGTAGAGGAAAACATCTCAGTTATCATATTAAGAAGTTAGAGCCGTTTATGTTGCAAAAAATCGCATATTTCTACACTCACAAAAATCAAAACCTACAGGGTACTTCCCGTTGACATAGAACTATGAAATTAAGCGAAGAGCATTGCCTTAGAGTACACATATATATAGGAATAAATCTGAAAACTGTACATTTTTATTTAAATCACAAAAAAATAGGGCTTCAAAATTCACAAAATATGGATTTAAAATTCAAAGTGCGTGAATCGTATCATGTAAGGTATCATTTAAATAAGCTTCATTAGCACGTGCTAAAACAGGTTTTTAATTATTTTGACAATTTTACAATTGTAAAAAAAAAAAACTTATGTCGATGAAGAAGATGAGTATAGAGATTTTAACAACGTACTTCACAATGTTGTTAAAATTTTCTGGATTTGTACGGAACCCTCGATGTGCGAGCCTGACTTGCACTTGTCCGGTTTTTTTTATTTTATATACGCATAACTTTTTACGTAGTTGTCCGATTTCGATATTTTTTATTGGAAAGATATTTAAATTGATCCCAATAAAATTTTATCGAAATCGGCTGAGCCGTTCTTGATAAATCAACAATAGTGTGAAAAATTTTACATCGATCCGTGCGAAATATTCGTGAATTCTGAACACGGTTGAAGTCGGTGCTATTATTTGCAAAAAATAATTATTTTCTAAGAGCTTAATGTAGTAGACTTAGCTATTATCCAGAAACTAATGTTTGGCAGTTTGTCATTTTACATTTTAAACCCGCTCTATTTTTAGTTAATGTTTCTATTTAGCTTGCCTCTGTGTAGGTAGGTTACAACTTTGAGTTAAATTTAGTAATTGAAATTCTACCACTTCCAGGAATGGAATATGCAGTCATACTTATTTAGCTGTAAAAATTACTTAATTCACAGGATATTCACAGTACTTATTAAACAATTATACATTCATACAATTAGTAAGAACTCGGGTATGGAGTTCTACATCCTTGATCTTTGAACTAGAGATGTAGAATCAAAACGCTTTGTGTATACGTGGGGACTGCGGAAAATCCACCATATAAAGACAAAAATAAGATTTAACATAGAGCGATTTGTGACTTAAAGAAACCTGACGCACAAAATAAGACCTTGACCAAAAAAAGTGGAATTTATTAATTAACGGATATGTAGGTTTTAACACAAATTATAATAAGCAAACAGACGACAGACAAACAGCCATCGGCACGCATTAGTGATTCCCACGGACGGAGCGTTATGTCCACATGGAAGCATTAGACCGAGCCATTGCGCAACTTGGCTAATTAATCGACTAATATTACTGATTTTTCTATAAGTTAAATTTACATATAATATTTTTTTTCGAAAATGAATGCAAAATTGACTTCCGTTGTCTACAAAACTTGAATAGTTCGCTCGAATACAATAATATAACTTGCGCAATATGTATACAATTTTTGAATATAAAATACTTGAATACAATATGTATACAATATTTACATTATTGTTGATTTTCTCAAAAACAGCTCAGCCTATTTATATAAAATTTAAATGACCACCTCAAAATTATACCCTTTCAAACTAAAAATATTTTTTCAATTCGGTTCATAATTTACGAAAATATCAATGAATATACACAAAAAAATACCTACATACAGACGAACACAGAACCTTCTTGGTTAAAATGGTTTATTGACGGAGCGAATGAAGTGAGAGCGAGTCTCGGTTTTGACTCGACAATTTTGTTTTCGCCTGTCTGGATGATTCTCCTCTATAAGTCGCATTTTCCAACAAATCTTCATGAAACTTCTTGTACATTGGTTCTACAATATTTAACATTTATTTTCCTGGGATTTTTAATCGGACCTCTTTAATTGATGCCCTCGAAAAGGAGGGAAACTTCACTGCGCTATTTATCGATTTTGATATTTAGGAGGATACCTGAACTAAATTGGTCAAGAATGAGTCGGAATAAAGGCTTTTAAAGATATATCTAGTTAAACAGATGCGAGTTCTACTGTTCGCAGAACTACTAGTTATTGATCATGTGCAGAAGTGTTTTTGGGTACTTTTATTGGTATTTCCCAAATATAACTTGAGGCATCTTTCGTCTCGTGGGAGAACTCACGCCTCGCAAGCGCGAAATGTGAAATAAAACCCGATCCCCATACTTTGAGAGTAAATAGATTTACACACCTCTTGCTTTTTGGTGAAGGTAAACATAATGAGGCAGTGACGTCATTGAGCTCGCTTGATAGTTTATATTTTTAAAGATCCTAATTTTAAACTAAATATAGAACAATATTGTAAAAAAACACTATTCTTTGTGTTAAGGCTACTTATGTACTACATTTTCTATATTGATTGGCAAAAAACGATAAATAGTTTCTCCACTTTTGAATAACAATGACATTAGTTATTGTTATATACTACGGGACTAATCGCGCACTAAAATTACGAGATAAATAAATACTTCCTCATCCCGATGTTTCGACCGAGTTGCATCGATTGTGGTCACGGGTAGACTGAAATGTGAATCAGCTGGTACCGCCCATTCAACTTGAACTTGAAAAAATCAATCATTTTTAGTACGCTATTAGTCCCGTAGTATATAATAATAATGTGTTCAAATCGCGAAAGTTTGAAAACAACAAATGACCATAAATATTCTTCACTAAAAATATCAAAATCGACCGCCAATACCATCGCAATTATACCGCAGGACAAAACATTTGGCGTCCAAATGAGGCAGGGGACAATTAAACAACGATCAGAAAGAGTTGCGATTCTCCAGACTGCGGCACAGGGAGAACGGCAAAACAAACTTTATGACCGCTCTGAACTGAAATTGCTTTTTGGGGTTTACAGTATAAAATAATAAAATATTTTAGGTTCCTACAAGTTAGTAACTAAAATAGAGCATAATTATTTACAAAGCTATGTATAAGACATTTTTATCAGGTTACGTAGATAATAATATGACGATTTTGCTTGCCATCGAACACGATAAAAAGATTTTGAAGATTTTTTCTTAAATCGAACTTTAAGATATTATTTTACACCATACTTACAATCCTTAAATTTCAACGACAGCTTGATATCATTGCACTCATACATATCGTCGCTTTGGTGGTGAACTGAGATCAACCCAAATTTTTAGTTAAATTAGTTACAAAGATATAAACAATTATTATATTTAAACGGGGATTCAATAAGGATATTTTCCTTATACGACTCAATTTTCATCAAAATCGGACCAATGGTTTAAAAGATATTATAAAAAATATATTTTGTAGTTGACCCTTGTCCCTTAATTGCTCATTATCTCAAAACTTGATTTTGTGGGTTAGCTGTCTTCACCACCAAAGCGACGCTATATAAAATTATAAAAAAACACATGTAGGTATTTCTGTTTCACGAGATCATTCTGTCACTAGAGTATTCCTGCTCTATCTTCACATTGAAAGGTCCTAAAATGTTTTCGCGTGCCTTTTACTCTCATTGAAACGGCTCTGAAAACTGAGATTTGTATTTTCACTTTCAGCCAGTATACTATTTAAGAATATGCCTTTCCCCATTTCTAAAAAGATTTTGATGTGATAACGTCGAATCGATCAACGCCGGCTGCACGCAAGAATAACTATCACGAGATAAAGCGATCAGTTTAAGGGTTCGGCTTGTCTCAGTTGTTGATTCAACAATGTCTTTTAAGACGTCATCAAGTAAAATTATCATCCGTGAACCTACTTTACAGACAACCAATTGTTTTCATAGAAATTATGGCAAGGAATAAGGCAGTCTACGTCCAGCAGTGGATGTCTTACGACACATAATGATGATTATGATTTTAAAATCGTTCGGGAGATAGGGTTAAATATTTCAGTTGGGTACAAAGTTGGACATATCCTTCGGTCCGGCAGGCCGGGGCGCGGGCGGTAATTGCGGGTTAACCGCGGATGACCGTAACTTGCGGTCTGCGCCACCCTAACACTACTGACCAGGGACCGCTTGTCCCGAACCACGTAGGGTTGACTGATTGGAACTAATGAATTGTATGCACATTTTTATGAAGAGTTTCTAAGTAACAGTAGTCTACTGAATCAATACTTTTTTAATTATGGTCAATCATTAGAAAGATTTACAAAAAAATACATACAACTTGGCTAAAAAATATGAAATACTCACATACGGCCCCCACCCCACTGTCTATGCAAATGATTCTAATTACTAACAACCCTGTGATGTTTTTAGAAGTAGGTTAAAAATATTAATGTGCATGGGTTGAATATAATAGTTATATAAAATATATGGGTTATAATAATATGTGTACTTAATATAAACCTGCTGCAAATAAAGTTAATTAACTAAAACGTCAAAACCTGCATTAATATCAATATTGATTGGCTGATATACATTATCCGTATATTTCTATTATTTTCATTTCACTCTACGTTAAGTGACTAGAGCCCTAGTGACTCTAGCCACTTAGCCTATTTATATTCACTTTAGTAAAGTAAATAGTTACTTCGAATTAAATAAACAATTAATTTATATAATTCCTGCATTAAACCGCCATGAATAAGCATTAGGACACACATGGATACTTTTTAGAACTACATCATTGAGTATGCGCTCCTCAAGCTCGCTGGACGTTTTTTTCAAAAACTTACTGTCTCATTACAAATTCAAATCCACAAGTTCTTTTTAAAAAATGTCATATTATCAGATTAATTTTGCAATTAAAAATGGACAATTGAAGGTTGAATATTCTGTAAAAACATTGTCAGCGTTTCTGGTACACCTGTCACTTAATAACCAATTTTCACTGATCTCTAAACGTACTTCCTACTCAAACATAAAGAAGTCATGTTAAACTGGTTTAAGAAATGAGTGACGTGAAAAAAGTGCATCGCGATTACAATTCGGCGATTAATCGATACCGATACTAGAATCGATTATCGCACTAATAAAGGTTAAGCCGCAAAAAGATCGATTCTATACAAGGCGATATTAATTACTAAATTATGTATCAATCATAATTTATGTCATTTTGATGAAGTGCCTGTCCAATCCAGATAAATTTACTTATATTAGACTTAATAACACAGGACGGTGTACTTTATTAATAGGAGTAAAAAATTAAGACGTAACTTTCCCTTTTAAGTTTCGAAAATGTGCTAAGTAATTTTTCTTGCTTATGTTCTCAATAGATTTCTATCGGGCCATTAAAACGCCTTTGAATTTAGATTTACCTGTAGTTAAGGTGTGTTTGTGACGTTTATAAAAAGAAGCTGAAGTGAAATAAAATATACAAAAAACATTTTAAGTTAAACGGTATTATTGAGAAGTTAGAATATACTACAAGCTAAGAGAGAGCTCGCCATCACTTTTAAGCACCTGTTTTTTTAAATCAAAATATTCAAATCTAATGTTCACTATATAGCAACTAACACCTTACACTTACATCTTAGAAAATTTTGAATTTTGACAATAGAATTTAAATTAGGATTTTGAATATATAGGTATTTAATGTTGATAGTTTGTAAAGAATGACTATTTAGTATTTAAATACTATTGTCAATACTATAAAGAATGTAGACAAATATATAAAATTGTACAATTGTATAAAATTATACTTTAAATGTATAACATTGTATTGTTAACGGATCTAAACGTGTGCACCAAATATCAGATCAATCTGTCAATGGGAGGGAGTCAAATTTTAATGACAAGATTTGACCCAATAAACGGTCAAGTAAAGTAAAATAAACCGTTTCAAATAATTATTTTTCGCACAACATAGCAACACCGACTTCCACCGTGTACGGAATTCGAATTATTTGCACGAATCGATTTAACATTCATCTTCTTCTTCTTAGAGTTCCACTCCTATCGGAGGTTGGACAACATCAGGGCAATTCTAATTTTTGAAGCTGCTGCTCTAAATAATGAGGTGGTACTGCAGCCGAACTAGTCCCGCAGGTTCTTTAACCATGAGTGCCGCCTTCTGCCAGCACTTCTCTTTCCGGCAATCTTTCCCTGGATGATGAGCTGGAGTTAACATTCATGTCCATTTTTATTGATATATCAAATACAGCTTAGCCGATTTCGATAAAATTTGAATGGGACCATGTCGGAAATATACTCTTTTGAACTAAAAAAGATTTTTTAATCAGTTCACAATTGGCGAAAATATCGATGTACATAAAAAAACATACATAAACACGAAGATACCTCTTCCTTTTTGGAAGTCGTAGGTAAAAATAAGGCTTCGACGCAGAAGAAGTCATTATCAAAATGCCAAGTTATGAGTCCTGATAGGATTAATTCTACAAAAATATACCATTTTCCACGAGGCTAGTTACAATCAAAATTAATATTGCATTATCAAAATGTTAGTTCTAAAAATATTTCAATTCCGTGCAGTTCAAATTCCTGTAAGTTCCTGTAACCGAATACTTTTTATAAAGTCATCATCATCATCATATCAGCCATAGAACGTCCACTGCTGGACATAGGCCTCCCCTAATGATTTCCAATAAGACCGGTTGATAGCGGTTTGCATCCAGCGCGATCCTGCGGTCCTAATAAGGTCATCCGTCCACCTTGTGGGTGGACGTCCTACGCTGCGCTTGCCGGTACGTGGTCTCCACTCAAGAACTTTTCGACCCCATCGGTCATCAGTTCTCCGCGCTATGTGCCCTGCCCATTGCCACTTCAACTTGCCAATCCGCTGGGCTATGTCGGTAACCTTGGTTCTTCTACGGATCTCCTCATTCCTGATTCGATCTCGCAGAGAAACTCCGAGCATAGCCCTATCCATGGCTCTTTGGGCTACTTGGAGCTTACTAATAAGGCCCATAGTGAGAGACCACGTTTCTGTGCCATACGAGTAAGTCATCACTGGCAACACACACTGGTCGAAAACTTTCGACTTGAGGCACTGAGGTATGTCGGACGAGAAGACGTTACGCAATTTTCCAAACGCTGCCCAACCGAGTTGGATTCGGCGATTGGCCTCTTTCTTGAAGTCGGACCTACCTAACTGGACTACTTGTCCCAGATAGACGTACGAGTCAACGACTTCAAGAACCGAGTTCCCAACTGAAATAGGGGTGGGTACAACATGAGAATTACACATTTTTATAAAGTGATATACATATATATATATATATATATTATCCAAATGCTCAAACTTACTAACTTCAACAAATTAATATCATCAGAAGGACGTCCGCCGTCGGACTAAAAACCTTCCCATTACGAAAAACATAAGACTGTGCAATTGTGTATTTCAAATGTGCCCAAACTAAGCTGAGCCCGTATCTTGGGTTATATTTTTAATAATACGGTTTGTACACCACTAAATACTATTTTATTACCGACTTCCAAAAAGGTGGAGGTACTATGTTCATCTGTATGTTTTTTGTGTATGTTCATCAATAAAGTTTATCTGAATTTGAATTAATATTTTCGGCAATTGTGAACCGATTCAAAAAAATATTTTATAGTTCAAAAGTGTATGTTTTTGAGATAGTCATATTTGAATTTTATTGAAATTGGCTGAGCCGTTTTTGATAAATCAACAATAATGTACATGGATGTCACATCGATTCGTGAAAACTATTCGAATTACGAGTATGTATCTACACGGTGGAAGTCGGTGTTGCGATTTTATGCGAAAAATAATTATAATATATTTGCCATAGTCGGTATAGTATTAAAAATAATAATAAAAGTAATATACCAAATGAGTGTACACTGTATATGGGCCGACATGCCACTAACATCTGAGGCTGGCTAATGTCTACCGACTGATAACATCGGATCTCCGAGGCGCGCGCAAATGATGATATGGCAAGCTTTTAGAATTGACTCTCTAAATTATATTTGACTCTATTACCAACTATTACACAACAAAAATTTATATTGTTATATTTGGACGCATTTTATTTTATGCATTTATGGTAACTAAGTATTGGATTATGTAGTGATTTATGTTATTTGTTGACCGACAAACCGGTTCGGTCCGGTTTGTCTTTGTTTGTTTGTGTTATATATAATATATAGAAAGATAGATAATCATTTATTTTCAGTAAGGATAATTACATACATTTGTAAACAAAAATATATTAAAGTCAAAGTCAAAGTTCCTTTATTCCGTAGACATAACAATTACACTTGGAATCGTCAAATAACAATGTTTGAAATATTTATCTACAATTACATACTACATTCGAACCAATTTATCAATTCTATTAATAACCAATATTAAAAAATAAATAATGAATAACAAATTTAAAATCAATGTAAACTAACTAATGTCAACGACAACAGACATCAAATAGAATAAAACACATTGACTATTATACAAAATCACAGAGCTATTATACTATGAGCAACACCCTACAAAATCGTCGAAATAACAATTATTAATTATTATATTTACTCAATACACTAAATATTTACTCAGTATATATAGTCCGATTTCGATCATTCTTTTATTGGAAAAATATACTTCGAAATTGGCCCAATTTAAATTTTATCAAAATTGGCTGAGCCATTTTTGATGAATCAACAATAATGTAAAAGATGCCACATCGATCCGTGCGAAATATTCGCGAATTCTGTACACGAGTGAAGTCGGTCATGCTATTTTTTTCAAAAAATAATTATTTGAAAGTAATTCAAGTACAAGGTCTTTCTATTACTTACATGAACAAACCGAAACAATTTTCTAGTCAAAGGTTTTCAAGTGGCTAAAAAACTCTGACACCAGGGCTAACCACTTGGCCTGTACGAACTTACTTACTTTAAAATAATTCTAAGAATAAAACGTTATTTGTGTAATAAAATGTATCATAAATAAATCATTCAGTCCAGTATTATGTCAAAAAAGTGTAAACCAAAACAATAAAAAATATTATACTCGATCTGCGATGTCAATAAAAAATCCCGACAGAAACAAATGTGTCCTGACAGTACTAATAGATTATGAACCCCTCACGTCGTTCCCGTAATGAAAAAATAATTTTACATGATTTATAGCTTACTCAAGGCCCGCAAATTGCGCACCGTTTGAACCGTTTAACTTAACTACAACCTGCGCTTGCGCACTTGGACGTTAATTTAAAAAAATAACCTAAAAATATTTTTGCGACTAAAATCTCGCGGCGATTCTGCCGGGTTTTGGATCGATAATGGTTGATTTTAATAAGTATAGTGGTCGAATGCGATGATAGGGTTGAACGGGAAACTGATAATCAAACTTTGCAATTTTTACTGTTTCATACACTTAAAGAAGAAAAATATAAGTGAATGTTTATACATGAAAAATATAAAGTTAGAATAATTGTACACAAGTCGTAATCCCTTCGAATAAAAGTTTTAAAGTGTTACAAAAAAAAAAGATTATTTTTGAATTTTGAAATTGAATTTAATTACAGAAATAAAATAAAATATAAGAAATACCTAATCCTCGTCACAATTCAACGGAGTGCAAAAAGTATATAATTAAATGTTCGTAAATTACGTCCGATGTTTGGTATTAAACAGTCTCTGGCAGTAGCACTAGCTTAAGAAGAACCAGTGCAATGATGTAATTAAAAAAATCTATCTATATTTTTAGTGACTGTAAAATGATTTATTTACGCCATTTAGTTTTATCTAAAGCATTGCCATCCCTATTCATGCAAATGCGGTGTGTATTCTTTACGACGTAATATTAACTGATATTCGATTGCAACCGAATACCCGATATCAAACTCGGAACGTATCATAATGTCCCAGCCCTATGTCATTACTCGTGACATTTGTCGCTGTCAAACAGCACCTGTCAAACGCCTCGGGGACATAAAATAGTGCCAATATTATGGATTGCTTTTAATTAATGCCAATATTTAAAAAAAACCGAAGCGATCTCGAATTAGTGCGAATTTACTTTCAAATCATTTTTAAGGCGCTCACGATCAAAATTTGGAGTGACGCCACACGCCAGCTTAATCGCAAAAAGTCGACATAATGCGAGCGGCTATTTTTTTGCTGAAAAGAGGTTGGTCTCATAGTAAAGGTTAGTAATAATGTTCAACAATATTTCCGATTACTTCCGTCGTCCAGTAATTAGTAATTAAAACTAGTCGTCATTAAGATCTAGAACAGATAATTAATAATATAGCTAAATGAGAGGTTAAAAAAGGTGGAGTAAGACCACAGAACAGCAGAACTGGTAAGACGGCTAAATTGCATTTGCAAAGCGTCCAGTAGCCGGTAGGTATCTACTTACTTTCGATATAGAAGTAAATACCAGAAGGGTAGCTAAAATGTTTTTGTTTTTTTATTTTATTGAATAATTACAAGCATGCAACGCGCGGGTGGTCGTTATCAATTATTATAAATGAATAAATAATTATCGGATTTGTCCTGAAGTCTGCAGTTTACTCTTCTGTCATTACGTGGCAATAATATGTCTTTAATTTAATATATCGTTGTACATGCTTTAGATACCTACTTTAGTATAGTGTGGTGATTTTGACGAAACGGAGGACGTAAGTACTCAATTCGACGCGTATATTTTTAGGGTTCCGTACCTCAAAAGGAAAAAACGGAACCCTTATAAGATCACTTTGTTGTCCGTCTGTCCGTCTGTGTGTATGTCAAGACTCTTTATCTCGGGAACACGTAAAGATATCAAGTTGAAATTTAAACTGTATACGTATATCTGTGATCTCTTACAGTTGTGTAGAGGAAAACATCTCAGTTATCATATTAAGAAGTTAGAGCCGTTTATGTTGCAAAAAATCGCATATTTCTACACTCACAAAAATCAAAACCTACAGGGTACTTCCCGTTGACATAGAACTATGAAATTAAGCGAAGAGCATTGCCTTAGAGTACACATATATATAGGAATAAATCTGAAAACTGTACATTTTTATTTAAATCACAAAAAAATAGGGCTTCAAAATTCACAAAATATGGATTTAAAATTCAAAGTGCGTGAATCGTATCATGTAAGGTATCATTTAAATAAGCTTCATTAGCACGTGCTAAAACAGGTTTTTAATTATTTTGACAATTTTACAATTGTAAAAAAAAAAAACTTATGTCGATGAAGAAGATGAGTATAGAGATTTTAACAACGTACTTCACAATGTTGTTAAAATTTTCTGGATTTGTACGGAACCCTCGATGTGCGAGCCTGACTTGCACTTGTCCGGTTTTTTTTATTTTATATACGCATAACTTTTTACGTAGTTGTCCGATTTCGATATTTTTTATTGGAAAGATATTTAAATTGATCCCAATAAAATTTTATCGAAATCGGCTGAGCCGTTCTTGATAAATCAACAATAGTGTGAAAAATTTTACATCGATCCGTGCGAAATATTCGTGAATTCTGAACACGGTTGAAGTCGGTGCTATTATTTGCAAAAAATAATTATTTTCTAAGAGCTTAATGTAGTAGACTTAGCTATTATCCAGAAACTAATGTTTGGCAGTTTGTCATTTTACATTTTAAACCCGCTCTATTTTTAGTTAATGTTTCTATTTAGCTTGCCTCTGTGTAGGTAGGTTACAACTTTGAGTTAAATTTAGTAATTGAAATTCTACCACTTCCAGGAATGGAATATGCAGTCATACTTATTTAGCTGTAAAAATTACTTAATTCACAGGATATTCACAGTACTTATTAAACAATTATACATTCATACAATTAGTAAGAACTCGGGTATGGAGTTCTACATCCTTGATCTTTGAACTAGAGATGTAGAATCAAAACGCTTTGTGTATACGTGGGGACTGCGGAAAATCCACCATATAAAGACAAAAATAAGATTTAACATAGAGCGATTTGTGACTTAAAGAAACCTGACGCACAAAATAAGACCTTGACCAAAAAAAGTGGAATTTATTAATTAACGGATATGTAGGTTTTAACACAAATTATAATAAGCAAACAGACGACAGACAAACAGCCATCGGCACGCATTAGTGATTCCCACGGACGGAGCGTTATGTCCACATGGAAGCATTAGACCGAGCCATTGCGCAACTTGGCTAATTAATCGACTAATATTACTGATTTTTCTATAAGTTAAATTTACATATAATATTTTTTTTCGAAAATGAATGCAAAATTGACTTCCGTTGTCTACAAAACTTGAATAGTTCGCTCGAATACAATAATATAACTTGCGCAATATGTATACAATTTTTGAATATAAAATACTTGAATACAATATGTATACAATATTTACATTATTGTTGATTTTCTCAAAAACAGCTCAGCCTATTTATATAAAATTTAAATGACCACCTCAAAATTATACCCTTTCAAACTAAAAATATTTTTTCAATTCGGTTCATAATTTACGAAAATATCAATGAATATACACAAAAAAATACCTACATACAGACGAACACAGAACCTTCTTGGTTAAAATGGTTTATTGACGGAGCGAATGAAGTGAGAGCGAGTCTCGGTTTTGACTCGACAATTTTGTTTTCGCCTGTCTGGATGATTCTCCTCTATAAGTCGCATTTTCCAACAAATCTTCATGAAACTTCTTGTACATTGGTTCTACAATATTTAACATTTATTTTCCTGGGATTTTTAATCGGACCTCTTTAATTGATGCCCTCGAAAAGGAGGGAAACTTCACTGCGCTATTTATCGATTTTGATATTTAGGAGGATACCTGAACTAAATTGGTCAAGAATGAGTCGGAATAAAGGCTTTTAAAGATATATCTAGTTAAACAGATGCGAGTTCTACTGTTCGCAGAACTACTAGTTATTGATCATGTGCAGAAGTGTTTTTGGGTACTTTTATTGGTATTTCCCAAATATAACTTGAGGCATCTTTCGTCTCGTGGGAGAACTCACGCCTCGCAAGCGCGAAATGTGAAATAAAACCCGATCCCCATACTTTGAGAGTAAATAGATTTACACACCTCTTGCTTTTTGGTGAAGGTAAACATAATGAGGCAGTGACGTCATTGAGCTCGCTTGATAGTTTATATTTTTAAAGATCCTAATTTTAAACTAAATATAGAACAATATTGTAAAAAAACACTATTCTTTGTGTTAAGGCTACTTATGTACTACATTTTCTATATTGATTGGCAAAAAACGATAAATAGTTTCTCCACTTTTGAATAACAATGACATTAGTTATTGTTATATACTACGGGACTAATCGCGCACTAAAATTACGAGATAAATAAATACTTCCTCATCCCGATGTTTCGACCGAGTTGCATCGATTGTGGTCACGGGTAGACTGAAATGTGAATCAGCTGGTACCGCCCATTCAACTTGAACTTGAAAAAATCAATCATTTTTAGTACGCTATTAGTCCCGTAGTATATAATAATAATGTGTTCAAATCGCGAAAGTTTGAAAACAACAAATGACCATAAATATTCTTCACTAAAAATATCAAAATCGACCGCCAATACCATCGCAATTATACCGCAGGACAAAACATTTGGCGTCCAAATGAGGCAGGGGACAATTAAACAACGATCAGAAAGAGTTGCGATTCTCCAGACTGCGGCACAGGGAGAACGGCAAAACAAACTTTATGACCGCTCTGAACTGAAATTGCTTTTTGGGGTTTACAGTATAAAATAATAAAATATTTTAGGTTCCTACAAGTTAGTAACTAAAATAGAGCATAATTATTTACAAAGCTATGTATAAGACATTTTTATCAGGTTACGTAGATAATAATATGACGATTTTGCTTGCCATCGAACACGATAAAAAGATTTTGAAGATTTTTTCTTAAATCGAACTTTAAGATATTATTTTACACCATACTTACAATCCTTAAATTTCAACGACAGCTTGATATCATTGCACTCATACATATCGTCGCTTTGGTGGTGAACTGAGATCAACCCAAATTTTTAGTTAAATTAGTTACAAAGATATAAACAATTATTATATTTAAACGGGGATTCAATAAGGATATTTTCCTTATACGACTCAATTTTCATCAAAATCGGACCAATGGTTTAAAAGATATTATAAAAAATATATTTTGTAGTTGACCCTTGTCCCTTAATTGCTCATTATCTCAAAACTTGATTTTGTGGGTTAGCTGTCTTCACCACCAAAGCGACGCTATATAAAATTATAAAAAAACACATGTAGGTATTTCTGTTTCACGAGATCATTCTGTCACTAGAGTATTCCTGCTCTATCTTCACATTGAAAGGTCCTAAAATGTTTTCGCGTGCCTTTTACTCTCATTGAAACGGCTCTGAAAACTGAGATTTGTATTTTCACTTTCAGCCAGTATACTATTTAAGAATATGCCTTTCCCCATTTCTAAAAAGATTTTGATGTGATAACGTCGAATCGATCAACGCCGGCTGCACGCAAGAATAACTATCACGAGATAAAGCGATCAGTTTAAGGGTTCGGCTTGTCTCAGTTGTTGATTCAACAATGTCTTTTAAGACGTCATCAAGTAAAATTATCATCCGTGAACCTACTTTACAGACAACCAATTGTTTTCATAGAAATTATGGCAAGGAATAAGGCAGTCTACGTCCAGCAGTGGATGTCTTACGACACATAATGATGATTATGATTTTAAAATCGTTCGGGAGATAGGGTTAAATATTTCAGTTGGGTACAAAGTTGGACATATCCTTCGGTCCGGCAGGCCGGGGCGCGGGCGGTAATTGCGGGTTAACCGCGGATGACCGTAACTTGCGGTCTGCGCCACCCTAACACTACTGACCAGGGACCGCTTGTCCCGAACCACGTAGGGTTGACTGATTGGAACTAATGAATTGTATGCACATTTTTATGAAGAGTTTCTAAGTAACAGTAGTCTACTGAATCAATACTTTTTTAATTATGGTCAATCATTAGAAAGATTTACAAAAAAATACATACAACTTGGCTAAAAAATATGAAATACTCACATACGGCCCCCACCCCACTGTCTATGCAAATGATTCTAATTACTAACAACCCTGTGATGTTCTTATGGATTTTTTTGTTACATAGATTTTTTTAAATGGGTGGAAGACTTTATTAACTGCAACTAAATACAATAGATACTACTCGTAGGTACGTACTTAAGCTAAACCTCATAAAATTATTTAAACTACTATAGGAATATTCAGCGTGGCAATGCCGCCCACACTGGGCACGCTGCCAACTGGTAGTGGGTTTGAGCATTTCGATTATTTTTAGACCGTCAAGGGTTTTTAATTAATTCAATTGCTTTGTGAGTTGTGCAAGTTGGCAGCGTGCCCAGTATGCTGGCAGCTTTGCCACGTTTGGCAATGTTTAAAGAAACATCGAGTCAAATACGTTGTTTGTTTGTCAAATTCAAAATTACATGCATTGCATCTAAGGCCAGTGGCAGCCCTACATCCATTCACATTATTATCCTAAGCCACAAAATAAGCAAACCCGAGTCGGGCGCTGGCGTCCCGGTATCGAATTGAAATCGATGGCGTTTACCATAACTCGCACGGTTCGTACGATTCGATTATTCTAGCTCGGCCAATCGAATTGATTCGATGGTTACTGATATGTGAAGTTTGTCGCATTTAGCCATTGTCATTGCCAATGTTAGACTAAAAGCTGGTATTTCGGATTGTTAGATGACAATAAGTTGAGGCCGTCTTCGTTGTAATTATAATGACCCTATAGGAACAACTCTAAGCGTAACTGTAAGTATTTTTTTTGTGTATGTTCATCGATATTTTCGCCAATTGTGAAAGGAATAAAAAATTTTTTTTTAGTTCGAAAAAGTATTCTTTTGAGGTTTCAATTAAATTTTAACGAAATTGGCTGAGCCGTTTTTGAAAAATCATCAATGGTGTAAAAATTGTATACATCAATTCGAGCGAACTATTCGAATTTTGTACACATTGGAAGTCGGTTTTGCAATTTTTGCGAAAAATAATTATTGAGTGTGCACTATACACTTCCGGTTCTGATTTTTTTAACGCGAATAAATCCGCGCTTGGCCAGCATCTCGCCTGATGGTAAGCGACGTTGTGGTCGAAGATGAAGCACGAAGAGAAGATATCTATCTATTAACTCTGATCCTTAAAAGCAATTATATGAATTTTGTTATTTTTTTTATTGCAGACCTTTTTAGCCAAGTGAAGCACCACCATAATACCTACAAAGCTAGGAGTGCAAAGATTAACTTTACTATTGGTCCAGAAGGATTACAGCGGGTGTAGGCAAATATTTGCATTAGGGACAGTGTTGCGTCCGGCGACCGGCCGAGATTAGGAGGCTATAGTGGTCAGAGGGTTTCATTAATTTAAAAATTATTGTAATATTAGAAACTTATGCTTTGACGTCGACTATGTCGTGACTTTACTATGTCGATACTACCACTTAAGAACAATAACTGGGACAAGAATTCGATATTTAGCGGAAATGAGGCACTATACATGAAACAGTGCAAAATAGAGAAAGCCCTGACCCCTGGCTAAAAGTATAAAAAATTAAATAATTATTTTATATTCGAAAGCTTTACAAGTTTGTATAGTGTAAAACACCTCAGAAGTAGAGCGAAATTAAACGAATTAAATCCATTTACCACTTTAATCACATTTCACTATCATTACAATCATTTGATATCACAATCAATAACATAGAAAATTACCAACCACAATCAACCAAGGTCCGATTCAGAATGGCTTAACGTCAAGTGTGAACATATTCAACATGACATTAAACCGATGTAGTTGTCAATGTCAGTGGGTAGCATGTGCCAACGCCAATGACATTGACAACCGCTTACGACTGTATTCTTTACGTCTTAGGATCTTTCTTTAGTTGCACCTATATTTCATGCCGTGAAATAAAGTGTGTGTAACAATAGTATGAGTGTGTTTCATTATTTTTATACTACGGGACTAACCACGAATTAAAATATGAGATAAATAAATACCTCACTATCCCAACGTTTCGATCGAGTTGCATCAATCGTGGTCACGTGTTCAAATCAATTTTTCCGAGACTCGATCAGAATTGATCCATCAAAAGCTCAAACTTCCCGTGATCTTCTTTTCATTATAGAGCAATCTCTATAATTCAGAGTCTCTCACACTTAAAAAAATATTAATAAAGCAAACCAAAATAGAAATACTCGTACTCCTCAACAAACGACCAACCCCCTAGATAGCACCTAATGTATTTTACCCATATTTACTTCCCGTCCCATTAAACCATAGTTACTTATGTAAATAGTCTTATTACCTGTCTGACCAGCACAAGGCCTCGTCCCGATACCTGAAAATAAAACATATTAATTAAATTACACCTCAAGACCACCTAATATTTAATTATAATTAACCAACTGTGAAAGTCGAAAATACATTAACAACATTCCGGGTTCTCAACTTTACATGCGGACCTTTTTACCATAATTCAGATTAGATGCAAAGAAAAGTGACTCGTCCTTTAAGGCCAGGAGAGGCATATAGAGAAGTGACCATTTAGCATGTTTGTCTAGATAAGTACTGGCATGTAATTGACTTCATTAGCTTTTTGTCCAATACCTCATGCCGCGAGGTGTTGGTAGAGTTTGGGCCAATGTTGTGTGTTGGAGACAAGGTGAGTTTGTGTGGATTATGAGATTTGATTCAGTTACAATGACTAAGGTAAAAAAATCAACAAGAAATGTATGACATACTTTACACAGGCTCTTCCAAACCAAATTGTAGTGCAAAATATTTTAGTATAAAGTAATTTTTACTATTTTAATGGAATGTTTTAGATATAACACGATTAACTATGTAGTTAGTGAGCTAGATGCTTTACGTGATATAGATAGCGCATAGTATATAGTTATAATTTAATATATAAGCTGTTACTATTCGTTAATAAATCAGAGATACATTCAGAGAGTGACTAGTATCTTATTGTGATCTTTATTGCCACCCCGGCAAAGCGTCATCTTGTAAATTGAAAAAATAAGCTATGAAATAGGCCACACATTCAGATCCTACCTAAAACCAGGCAACATAGCAACAAAAGTAACCCTTAACTTTTAAAAGTCAAGGTCATTTAAATATCTTTTGGGTGAAACATGTATGTAATCATACAATATATGAGCTCCTGAATAAACTCCACGTAATAGATCCTTTCATTTGAAATGTATCATGCTAAAAAAATCTTTGTAAGATGCATAATAAGTATATTCTGACAGAGCAGAGACGCAAACACAACGATTGAGTTACACAAATATCAAAATGGCCATAAATTATTGATTCACTTATAGAATAAACTGTACACTTTTTGAAGAAGCTAAAGCCAAACAATACCTACATATCAAATAGAAACCAATTGGTCCTTGGACCCATAAAACGATACTGGTGTGTTGGCTCCAACATGCACCAACGTTGTATCATTATAAAACAACCAAGTCCAGGCATTAAAGCTATGCTCGTCGTGGTCGCGGCACCTTTGCATATGCGTATAGGTCGAGACTCAGTTTTTGCATCCCCTTGAAGATCTGTAAATACTTCTATAAGTTGGATACAAGCCTTTGAGAATATGTGGCCGCCAGGAGCAAGATAGAAATAAAATGAACCGTGACGAGTAATTTTGCTTTTTTAAGCTAGTAGATAATATGGTAAGTTATTTTAATGACCAGATATTTATTTATTGCTGGAAAATTGATTCTAAATATGGAATAGTTTTGGTTTGGCGAAGGTATATTACTGAGTTATTCAATATACTATTTAAACACAACCTTTGGTTTTTACATTTTTAAAACATATTAATACAAATAGGATTACTGGTTCAATACCTACTCTCTTTTACCATGTAATCAACCCTAAAACAGTAGAAAAATCAACTATTTCATGCATCATCGAAACTTCTTATACTAAAAATTGGTCATCATGACAAACATAACTAAATTTACCTTAAAATATTGCCATTATTCGACCCGGCACCCTGTCGAACGTAGTATTGAATAAATAGAAAATTAAAAAGTAGAAATGACCACTGCAACCGAGTAGTATCTCGAGAGATTTGATTTTGGTAAGACGTATTGAAATTATTCTACAATTTGGTAAAATACATTTTTTCTCTATACGCTAATAATTATAGTAAATCTTCAGACAAGGTTACAAAATAAAAGATTCCAACAGCCACTAACATTTAACAAGATCCTGTTAAACACACAAACATGTCAAAAGAACAAATCATCGTGAGCAAAATGCGCTTATTCGTGAGCGAGCAATAAAAGAGAAACTCCACTTTAAACGGCTAATTTCTGTCTTCAGAACATAAAGCCTGAAAGCAGACTCGACGTATTGTGCTGATCATTACTTATGGAAAACGGTAACAAAACATGTGGAGCACAAGATGGCGATGTCAATGACTCGTCTTCTAAGAATATATTGAAAGATTTGAAAGCCAATTAGTAATTGTAGTCGTTCAATGAATCAGCTGATGAGTTATTAGTAGGTATTCAGTTTCGTTACTGGATTTAAGTGTCATTGCTTATTTTTATATGAGTGACGTGATACTACTGTGAGTTTGCCTGATTTTACGTTACGCCTGCCCATACTAGGTGACACCACCACTGAGCCATGAAAATTAAAAAAATATTTCTGTCAGTCTATATTGATGCACTGAGCATGTAAGTAGCGCTCATAATTATAGATAACTTAATTTGACTTGGTAAACCCAGTCACCGAAATAAAACAACTGTCACTTTTTGTACCTTGGGTGGTACTTACGATTGAGTTATAAAGTGGCCTAGTATATATACATTTCATATATACAGATGTGTTACATATTACCGAGCAAAATATAATGTTGCTAGCTCTAGAGTGAAAGAGATTTTAAGCCGACCTGAAAGCTTCTAACTTGGCCTGTCCTACCTTGCAATTCACTTTAGGGAACCGTGTTTTTGACCGAAGAACCACCGGAGGAGGTATACAATTCAACGCGTGTATATTATATTTTTTTTAAATAAAACCACGCATAACTTTTTTTATAGTTGTTCGATTTCGATAATTCTTTTTTTATTAGAAAGAATATACTTTGAAATTGGTTCCATTTAAATTTTATCTAAATCGGTTGAGCCATTTTTGATAAATCAACAATAATGTGTAAAATGCGTGCATCGATCCGTGCATAATATTTGCGTTCTAGCGATGCGCCGCGGCTTCGCACAGGTGTATTATACATATAAACATTTCTCTTAACTTACTCTATCTATTTAAACAAACTGCATTAAAATCCGTTGCGTAGTTTTAAAGATTTAAGCATACATGAGGACAGACAGCGGAAAGCGACTTTGTTTTATACTATGTAATTATTCTGTACACGGGTGAAGTCGGTCATGCTATTTTTTGCAAAAAAATATTATTGGGTTTCTTTTCAGCAAGCGTCACTTTCCTCTCATGAAAAGTTTAAACTAGGAACTGCCTCGCTCCGTTGTACGCAGAACGGCCGCCGACAAATGAGTCGATAACGCCGCATCTGTATGCGAGACGCGCGCGCCCGATATTAGGAACGGAACGGCGCGCCAAAGCCTCCCGCCCGGCTGATGGAACCTCCTCAGAGGTGTTTGAGAAATTAAACTAAGGAGTTTTGAGTTTGGAGATTTAACTACTGTCATTTTTTGTAAGATTAGTAAGTAGGTGTAATTTTGCAGCTTCGAGTGTTCTGTAGACAATTTAGGTACAGTTACGAGTATTTATTTATTGGTGAAAAGCAAAGCACAGAAACAAAAACAAACAAGATAAATTAAAACTTTAGTGGATTTTTTTATGTACGTGCAGACTGGGTTGTGCTGTGTTATAGCACTTTAACAATTATACTGCACCTTGCTTTATTTTTATCACCAGTCGATCCGAAAATCTGAAGAATTTAAAACCTATTTCTGATGGTAGATATTATATTTTGTTTCATGTTTTTACTCAGAAGCCAACTGGCAAAAAAAAAACTTCTTTTACTTTAAAAACTCTAGCTAAGTAGACTTTACTTTAACATTAATCTTGATTCGCCAACTTTACTGCAGCAAACTAAGCAACAGATCTGAATGCGGTTTCACGGTAATTTTAAAGGAAGTTTTTTAATCAAACTAAGTATCAAATAAGCATAATTATTACGTATACTTAGTTGAGCATAGAGTAGAGAAAGAGCGAAAGTTTTAAAAATGTTACTTGATAATAGTAACGGCGTGCGCGAGTCTGTATTTTTTAAAATATTTTCTTCCTCCCCATTTATTAGCAATAAGTAATTTCGCTCGGAACGTGAGTTTTCGCCCCAAATTCACGATTTACAAAATACACTCTCTCTCAGGTTCATAAGTTACGGATGTCTGCGATCGACAATATTCCACGCACATGTTTTACTTTACTCGCTACAGTTTACAGGTTAATAGCAGTATGGGCTTTTGAAACGTGCCATTTACAGTGTGGTACTTTATTTGAAATGACTTTATAATAAGTAATGTAATATGTAACTTTTTCTCCTAAATGAGTAGCTCAATGGTAGACTCATTGTATTTACGTTTTCGTACCTAATGGGGAAATGCATAACTTAACTTAATTTGAATGTAATTTTAACAAAATAAATCAAACGAAAAAATCGTTGACAAGAATGATAAGTAATGAGATCCAATGACTATATCACCATTACTTGTCATCACTCTCCAAAAGCAAGAAATCGCAACCAAAACATAGTTCAATTGTCACCTTCGATATGTATTAATATTCCCTAAAACCTGATCTCCTAACATTGACAACCTACATCATGCTTGCATACCTAAATTAGGTACTTAACTCACACTTTATCACAAACTAAATCTCTAAAGTTCCTATCATCTGACAAATTCACATAAAGCAATCATAGAAAGTAATATAATTGGTGAGCCACAAATTTATTCTCATAAAAAAATGTAAGTGACCTTACTGTCACGACACTGTATCGCGCAAAAATGTCGGAATTTTAATAAAACACCTCCATATTGTCTGCTTCCATAAATTTCAAATAAAACATGCCGAACAATAATCCGCGCCCGATAAACCGTCTAGCCTTCCTTATTATGCGAACTTTCTTAGCGATAAAACGAATACCAAACGTGTAATGAAACTTTTTCGCGGGAAACGTGTTTTGGAAATCATTTCATTGAATCAAAGAAGAAATCGCAGATCTTAGAGATCGGCTTTCATGCCTCGTTCTAAACAGAACCGACATTTGTTAGAAAATCTCCACTAAAAAACACAACTACACGTAAACGCTAGTATTTTAAATTATGCTCACAAAACCTTGCAAATTTGTTCTCCGAAAATACCTTAATCATTTACTAACTAATCGTTTTTCCGCTTCCCGTCGCCGCCGTCTCACATTTTTCTTTTGTTTAACTATCGCTTTAACAGCTTAATATTGTTCAAAAGATAGAGTTCATCTTAAACAGATTCTCTTTTTTCAGAATAACATTCCATCGTTTTTCTCTCCTAGTTTTGCGTTGAAATTTTCTAAAATTACAATGGAATTTTAGATTTTATGAACCGCTATTTGAAGTTGCAGTCGTGCTACCAAGCAATATAGTTAAATAAATAATGATAAACATAGTAAATCTTAGTATTTTAATAAAAAATTAATAATTTAACTCGAATAAGTATTTGAAAAACAACTACATTGTTACGTTTGACAATTATGCCCAGTTTTAAAGTATTAATGAACTACTGAATTACTGGTAAATGCAAAAATTGTGCGATGCCATCTTTTAAAGAGAATTTTTTTTTTTAAAGTGAAATAAGAGGAAAATTGAATTTAGAAAACATTTAAAGCTTCCAATTCTCGAACACGCGTTTGAACTTCGAAGTAGCTATTTTCGAGCGTGTTCTAAACTGAAACGCCATAAAGCGTAATGGAAAACCGTTTAGGAGCAGATTCCCGCGCTAACACTAGAGAAAAACTCGTGTTGAATGCAATTGTCAACATCCGGTTGCGCCATTTTGCATTTTATAGCATTTTTTGACACGGTAATGGGAGCTATCAATTTTTAGGGTCCGTCAACTCACATGAATTTTCTTTCTTGATTTTACCCTGGATTTTAAGATTTTTGACCTATTGTTCCGCAGACTAAAGCCTAAGTAGATCGAAGAGCGGATGGCCGATGAGGCCATCAAGTTCTCGAATTGAGACAAATACCGACAAGCGCAGCACGTCCACTGACTAAGCAGACGGATTCGTACCGATATAATTAGGAACCAGATCACTGAAACGCGCTGGATGCAAGCTGCTTCCAACCGGGCTCATTGGGAATTCATATGAGAGGCCTATGTCTAGCAGTGGATGTCCTATGACTGATGAATGAATATGAACACACACAGTATCGTTCTCTAAAATAGTAGAACACCTTGCTGTACGAAACTAGCAATAGCCCCCTACTGAGTATTTTGTTTTAAATATAAAATTATAAAAAATGTATAATTAATAAAAGTATAATATTAAAGGGTGCCATAGTAATTTTTACTAACTAGGTACTTAAAATATTTTCTTTTTCATTTTATGCCTTTCAAAGCGAGAGAGCAATATTTTAGTTGCTGTTAAATTTACGATGGCGCCTTTCAAATTAGCCACAATATTCATCTAAAATAAATTCGCGAAAACCACTTACATAAACCATTCTATTATTACCCGCTATTACTAGAATCTAACTGTTTTAGAGTAACAGTAATCTGAAATAAAATGATATTCGTAGTTAAATCGCCATTAAAGTAATCTGTTAACCCTCGAGTCGCGGCGGTGGCAGTTAACCCTTGACCGCAAACTTGGGGCATTGCTCGCATGTGGCGGCTGCTACCTGCACTCAAAGCTTTGCTTTATTACCGTTTGTTTCTAATAGATTTAGTGTTATCATCATCATATCAGCCATAGGACATCCACTGTTAAAAATAGGCCTCCCCTGAAAACTTCTAAAAAGATTAATAGTAATAAAAATAAAATCAAAATTGCGCAAAACGTTTTGGCTTACGCTCAGAATGGATGTAGTGTTGGGTGCCGTGGTACTAAGGAGCTCCTCTTCATAGACATGGTCATTAGCCAGCAAGTCCGGCGGAACAAGGAAGCCCTCTCTACCACCTGGATTGACTATAACAAGGCCTATGACTCAGTGCCCCATTCGTGGCTTGAGAGGATTTTAGAGTTGTATAAAATCGATACAACTCTAAAATCATTCTAGTGTCATGCATGGGACAATGGGCCACTGTCATTCGTCAATCAGGTGGTGGAGACGGCTCCGTTGGCCCGCAAGACTTGATAAGGATTGAGCGTGGAATATTTAAGGGTGACAGTCCATTGTGGTTCTGCCTGGCCCTGAATCCTCTCAGCACTTTGCTGAGGAATTCAGGGCTAGGCTATCGGCTTCGCAGACAGGTTGAAGTCATCTCTCACCTGCTGTACAATGTACATGGATGATCTCAAGCTGTTTGCACGGAAATACCAACACCTGGTTGAGCTGCTACAAAACAACTGAAGTATTTAGCAGTGCCATCAAGATGGAGTTCGGTGTAGATAAGTGTGCATGTACAGCCAGGGAAGGTTGTGGATTCTCCGAATCTACAACTTTCTGAGACGATGACTATCAGGTCTCTCTCCGAAGCCGAGACCTACAAGCTACAAGTACGTCGGTATGTCAGAGTCTTTGGATACGAGTATATTGGCAGTGGACATCAAGAAATAGGTGAAGGAGCGTTTCTTTTATCGCCTGACAAAAGTACTTAATAATCTTTTGTCCTTTTGTGAAACGAGAACTGGCGCAAGCCATTGGTGCTCAGCACCGATGATCGCAAGGCGGTATGGAAGAGCAAGATGCTAGCGGTTCTATCGGGCCCTAACAGGACCTGATGTGGACCTGCTCGCGTCGCTGGCCTGGCTACGGTTCGATGACCTCTTTGGGGAAACTGAGGGTTTTGCCTGTGCAATTGCAGACGAAGTTGTCTTGACGAACAACTACCGGAAGTATATCCTGAAGGACGGTACGGTCAACATTTGTCGGCATGCCACCGTCCCGGAGAGTCACTCAGGCATATTACTCCCGGTTGTTCTCATCTTGCCAACGGCGAGTACTTGCACAGGCATAACCAAGTAGCCAAGATCATCCATCATCAACTTGCTCTTCGACACGGCCTTGTCGAGGCCAAGGTTCCGTACTACAAGTACGTACCAGCGCCAGTTCTCGAGAATGGTCGTGCGTTGCTCTACTGGGACCGCTTATCATCACGGACAGGACTATTGTCACCAATAGGCCTGATATCGTTGTGGTCGACCGGTCCCAGCGCCGGGCAGTGCTCGTCGACATCACCACCCCACATGATGAGAACGTCGTGAAGGCCGAGAAGGACAAGCTCAGCAAGTACCTTGACTTGGCTCACGAAGTTACCGCCATGTGGGATGTGGACTCGACGATCATTGTCCCGATAGTCGTGACGGTGGACGATTTAATAGCGAAGAGCCTCGACCAACATCTCAAGAGACTCTCGCTAGATGGTTGGGTCAAGGGCCAGATTCAAAAGGCAGTGATCCTGGACACGGCGCGCATAGTCAGGAGATTCATCAGCCTGTAGCCCCAACCACCGGTAGTTTGGCCCTCGCCCCGCTGCCGGCGGCAACCTAGGTTAAGTTTTTATAATGTTTTTATAAAAATATTGTAAAAATTCAACTTAAGGTGTTAAATAAATACGAATTACTATAATAATAATAATAATAACTGTGTATCTTGCCCACTGCCATATTGACTCGCTACTCAGCTCGCTATTTCGATAACTTTGGTTCATCCATGGTTTTTCATCACTCCTACCAATTAGAAATATTATTCTTGACACGTCAAAAAAAGCTATGAAATCTGTCCTGAAAAGTCAAGCTTTCTATTGAAAAAAAAAATGTGTCTCAACTATTTATTTCTAAGGTCTTTGTATTTATATCTCTCTAGATATGTAATAAACTAAGTATAACTTATTCCAATACAAGTAGGTACCTGCCTATTATCCTCCGTCAATAACAAATACATTCTTACATCCCAATAAAATTGTTTTATTAATTCAGCGACACTAGCGCCCCTGCGAGGTGAGTATGTGTTTTATAGTAATTTTATGCAATAAGCGCGCGTGCTTCGGACGAGACAACGTGTTCCGAATTCGAAAATTCAAATTTAGAACATGTGTGTTATCGTTGTTATGAGCAATTATGGCAAACGGCGTCGGCCGCGAGGAGGGTTGCATGAAAACTTCTTTTAAAACTTTGATTAATTTAAGAAATGGAATACTTAGTAGTATTGTAGTTTCATGGTAAACTGCTACTTTTTAAGATCTTTCTTGAGTTTAAAACCTAGTTAATAATCAGGCCAGCTCTAACCTAACGTGTTATGAATATGCGCAAGGCTGTACATCAGCCAAGCGTATTGCTTGTCCTTTGTCACATCTCAGAATTAGACACAATATCTTATTCTTATTTTCTGCTATAGGACGTCCACAGCTGGACATTGGCCTCCCCTATAAATCTTTAATCTTTGACAACCTCGGTGGCCCAGTGGTTTCAGTGACCCTGACTCCTGCGTCAAATAGGCGTGGGTTCGATTCCCACCCAGGGCAAATATTTATGTGATGAACATAGGTGTTTGCTCTGTGTGTGGGTGTTATTTAGGTATTATCTATATAAGTATGTATTTAAAAATATGCATATGTAGTATATCAGTCTTTGGCGGCCATATCACAAGCTTTGCTTAGTTTGAGGTCAGAGGCCGTGTGTAAGTTGTCTCCTAATATTTATTTGTTTATATTTATTTAATAAATAGAGGCGAATTGCACCTAGAGATACATCTTGTATTTCTGAGCTTATTAAAATTTATAAGGCCGATAGTAAGAGATTACATTTCAGTAGGTACAGTGAAGTTGTCCACTAGTAAGCTCTACAAACAAGTCGACAGGATTTGTTCAGCACTTGTCCTAGGAAGGCGGTCGACAACTTCAATATCTGAGTTCTTATTCCATATTGGGATGGGAAGATGGGTACAACATGATATGAAGAAATGAAATTGGATGAAAAAGTATATTATTCATACTGACTTTTCAGTGAAACCAATCCGCACTGGGTCGGCGTCGTGGATATGGCCTAATTAGCCTTCGTGGGTAGGCGTATGTATAGCAGTGGAGTATTAAAAAGGCCGGTACAGTATACGTCCATCCATCAGCTATATGACGTCCACTGCTAGACATAAGCCTCCCCTATGGATCTCCAATAGGACCGGTTGGAAGCGGCTTGCATCCAGCGTGATCCAGCGGTCTTGATCATCTGTCCTCCTCGTAGGCGGGCGCCGTGCGTTGCGCTTGCCGGAACGTGGTCCCCACTCGAAAAAATTTCGACCCCGCCGGTCATCAGTCTTCCGACCTACATGCCCTACTCACTGCCATTTCAACTTGCCAATCCGCTGCGCTATGTTGGTAACTTTGGTTCTACGGATCTCCATACCTGGTTGGGCTAGTTGGAGCTTATTAATAAGGCCCATAGTGAGAGACCACGTTTCTGTGCCATAAGTCATCACTGGCAGTTGATACAGTATAATATAGTAAAAAATCTTCAAGATACGAGTACATAGGCACTTGTTCAGTAATGAAATGTTGGCAAGCCGCGAGTATTCCCGCGGCCGAGTGTACGGGCACGGCGCGAGGTGTGAAAGGTTAGCCTGAACGCCGGATTATGACCATTACATCCCGGACCGACTCTACATAGCGAACCGACTGACATAACACGACAGGCGCATGTGGATAAGCCCATCTAGGATGTATACTTTTGATAGTACTGAAAATATTCTTAGAATGTTCAGTAATAAAGCAGCTGTAAGTAAAAAGCTGGTTGCTCGTAAGCGCGACCAGCTTTACGGTGAGTTGGGACCAGTTTTGTGACAAAGATATTAGGTTAGTTACACTCATCCATGTCTAACTGTAACGAAAATTATTTTTTGACCGATGAACCACCGGAGGAGGTATACAATTCGACGCGTATTTTTTTTATTTTTTTTTTATTTATAACCTAGCATAACTTTTTTCATAGTGGTCCGATTTCAATAATTATTTTTTTATTGGAAAGAATATACTTCGAAATTGGTCCCATTTAAATTTTATCGAAATCGGCTGAACCATTTTTGATAAATCAACAATAATGTGAAAAATGCTACATCGATCCGTGCGAAATATTCGCGAATTCTGTACACGGGTGAAGTCGGTCATGCTAATTTTTGCAAAAAATAATCTTGTTACTAGAATTAGTCATGAACACATTTAAATAGGCAACCTACGAGTATCATAGGCTTGTTTGTAAATACCTATATTATACTGGATAATTAAAAACGTCTATCTCATCTGGTTATCAAATGAATGAAGGTCGATATTCGCTTAGAGTATTCCACTCTTTCTTTACATTTTGGGACACAGTTTGAGCTACATTTGTAAATAAATCCACGGAGCGAGAATGTCCACCCTATTCCCCCTCGACCCTTGCCGTATAATCTCGCGTACAGTTATTGTTTTTTCATCCATAATAAGCGGTCGGCGGGTCATTGATAGGAAATTATTGATTGCGGTGCCACAAACAACTTATTTCTGCGCGTGTGCTGGCGCCACTATCGGATTTCCCTTACAAACCTGCAAGGTTGTTGTAAAAACTTTTAGTTCGGCTTTTTAGTGAAGTTTGAGTATAAGTTGGTGAGTGTGTATGGTGCGAGAATGATTGTTGTGTGTGATTGGATGGGAGGATGTATGACACCGGTGGTTTGTATGATTCTCTGTAATCTTGTGTTGACTGTGCTAAGAACTGGCATGTATTCAGTAAAATAATAATTGTTTGGGCTATAACATCGAGCAATACTTTCGATGGGCTCTAAGTCTAACCAACTCTGAACTTTGGGCAAGTATCTACTGCGTTTGTCAGTTATTTACAGGGTTATCTAGAACTGGTGTACTAAGGCGAAATAGGTGATTCAGACCATCGTAATGACAAACTTTTGGGGCTTCATAGTTCATAGTATAAAAGTTGTTCATAATGATTGTCTGAATCACCTCCCTTCGGCTCAGTACAAGGCAAGCAGGTATCCTGGTTATATAGTAAGGTCAATGTTATCGCTTAATTACTTTTAATTTAACTGTACAAAACTTACGTGCCCACAGTGTCCGAGCCCTTGTACTATGGAAGATCTATACACCCTGCGAGATCGCACTGCCCAAACACTGGGAGAAAATTATACCTATAAATAATCATTTATACCGAGTTCAAAAAAGGAGGACGTACTATGTTATTTTGTATATATATTTTTTATGTTCATCAATATTTTCCCCAATTGTGAATCATTTAAAATAAATATTTTTAGTGTATACTTCTGAGGTAGTCCCATTTAAATTGTATCGAGATTGGCAATTTGATAAATCAACAGAAATGTACATGGACGTCACATTGATTCGTGCAAATTATTCGAATTATGTACACGGTGGAAGTCAGTGTTGCGATTTTTTGCGAAAATTATTGAACTATTGACTCGACGAAGTAGAAGACTGTACAAAAATAGTATACATACGAATATCTCACCTAGATTGTAGAGTTCTTTGTTTGGGTATATTTTCCTGTCGTAATACATTTACATCGTAAAAGTTGAAGAGTGCCATAGCTTGCTAGACTGGTGCCTAGAGCGACGCCGCGGGTAAAAGCTGGTAGGTAGTAATTGAAGTGGTCATCAGTCAAGCAAACATTCATTAGGCTGGCTACTGTATCCATTACAGCGAAAGGCAATTAGCCAACAATTAGCCGCGGGATAAGATAAGCAAATATTGGCGACACCCGACGCCTCGCCATTGTGCTGTGTTGGAATATCTTGAATAACTTAGGGTTTCTGTAACTTGCCTGTGGATTCTAGCGGCTGGTTTTTGTTGAAGACATCGGTTTGGAGTGTTTCGGTGTGGTTTCGGGAATCTTTAGCTGACATGAGATCTGATCGACCTCATACCCATCGAGAAAAATATGGATAAATGTTTTTTTGTGTTTGTAGAGTTCTTGTAATTTTATACATCACCAAATTTCACTCGCAGCAACGCTCGCGCGGTATTTTGGTATTTGTGCTATACCTACCATAGAAACCTTTTATTATTCAGATCTAAAAAGTAGTCTATTATACTTAACTCTAGTATCTAAAACAGGTCTATTTTATAGATATTGCCTGTCTACGTACTTAATAAATCTTTCAGTATAGTTCATAATTATATCAGTTAAAAAAAAATAATGAAACAAATAATTATAATTCTTTTAGTTAATTATTCTTAACACTTTTCATACAATACATAGCGAGGTCTGGCCACACCTAAACAACTAAACCTAATATTCGTATTTTGAACATGAAGCAATATTTTCAATAAATCAATCAATACGTCTGGACTCTCGACTAGATGTGCCTATGTACATATATGTAGCTAGATAGGTAGGTACGTTATCTGTACAATTCTCAGGCAGCACCTCGGTGTAATACGAAATCCCAGTACAAATGATAGCAAAGCGCCGAACGAGCCGATAATCTGCCCGAATGCTGGAGCCTAACAATTTAGTAATTATTGTAATAATGACACGTCCGCCGCTCACGACGCAGATTCGGACGCCGTTCCTACGTGAGTCACTCGCCTGCACACCTGATAATGAAGTATCTAGTATGTATTGTATATCTTATTTTGTTACATCTGTATAGTAAAATAAATATTTCTTATTTTAGGGTTCCACACCTCAAGTGGAAAAAACGGAACCCTTATAGGATCACTTTGTTGTTCGTCTCTCCGTCTATATATATGTCAAGACTCGTTATCTCGGGAACGCGTAAAGATATCGAGTTGAAGTTTAAACCGTATGTCTATGGTTTCTTGCAATTGTGTAAAAGAAAAACTTCTCAGTTATCTTTAAAAAAAGTTAGAGCCGTTAATGTCGTATAAAACCGCATATTTTGCACTCACAAAAATCAAAACCTACAGGATACTTCCCGTTGACATAGAACTATGAAATTTGGCGAGAATCATTGTCTTAGAGTACACATATAGGAGAATAAATCTGAAAACTGTACATTTTTATTTAAATCACAAAAAAATAGGGCCTCAAAATTCACAAAATATGGGTTCAAAATTCAAGGTGAGTAAATCGTATCCTGTAAGGTATCATATAAAAGAACTTCATTATCGCATGCTAAAACAGGTTTTTAACTATTGTAACAATGTGTAATTTTCGATGTATGACGAGAAAAGAGGAAAAAAAATTTTTTTGTCGATGGTTATAGTACCTATAGAGATTTTAACAACTTACTTCCCATACGGAACCCTCGGTGTGCGAGCCTGACTCGCACTTGTCCGGTTTTTTATAGAGATACATATTATACAATGTGTTTGTCTGCCGGTGTCGGAACCTTAAGCGGTGACATCTATGGCAAATTTTGAACAACTTTTACTGTGGGGTCAACTATTAAAACGCAAAAACAAATCAGTTTTCCATAATTTTTGTCGAAAGTCGTATGGAATAGCAGTTTTTTTACGTTTTCAGAGTTGGTCTCTAGTAAAAGTTGTTCTAAGTTTGCCGTAGATGTCACCGATTAAGGCTCCGACACTGTAGACAAACACATTGTATAATTGAACTAGCGACCCACCCCGGCTTCGCACAGGTGCATTATCCATACATATAAACTTTCCTTTTGAATCACTTTATCTATTAAAATAAACCGCATCAAAATTCGTTGCATAGTTTTAAAGATATAAGCATACATAGGTACAGACAGACAAGGAAGCGACTTTGTTTTATACTATGTAGTGATAGTGATGATAGTGATAAAGTGGTGTGTTATATCTACTGTTAGCCGCACACTCGACTCGCCATATCGAGTGACTGCGGTACAACACTAACGCGCGACGGATGCGCGCACAACACTAGCGACGCGACAGTTTGAACAGGGAATGCGCAATAGCGCGCGACCGTATCTTTTAATATTAATAACGATTGGATTAAAAGTGTAGTCAGTGATATATCAGTTTATAATACGCCCACGATCGACCTTATAACTAAATTAGGGGAAGCAGAAACATCCTCTAACACTACATATCTAATATACCTATATCTAGTTATTGGCTCCAGAGACATATTATTATTTTGCTATTTTCCAGAGATGTTGGACTAGTACGGTAGATAATAATATGCAATTGTAGACTTAATTACCTCTGAACATCGCATTTAGCTTAGAGTTCCATATCAGTAGAATTTGTGACGACGCGGCGGGCGGCGGCGGTCCGATCCCATGGGCTGAGCTACAAGATGTACTCGTAGAATACTAACATTATTGTAACATTGTTATTTTAAAGCTAATGCTCTTGGTTAGCGCACGACATTGAGTTTTTTGTAATTACAGATAAACTACTAATTTAAAAATAACAAAAGCTCATTTAGCCGAATTCCCAAAAATGCATCAACTGATTTTCCCCTTAGTTTTTAGTTGATGCACTTATTCGTACCTAAACTCTCCGTTAAATGAGTTTTTGACCGACGAAACGGAGGGGGAACGGACGCGTATATATTGTTTTTCGCATAACTTTTTACATCGTGGTCCGATTTCGATAACTCTTTTTTTGGAAAGAAAATACTTTGAAATTGGTCCCGTTGAAATTTCAGTGTAATCGGCTAAACCATTTTTGATAAATCAACAATAATGTGAAAAATACTACATCGATCCGTGCGAAATATTCGCGAATTCTGTACACGGTTGAAGTAGGTCATGCCATTTTCGCTAAAAAAAATATTGTAAACGTACGTAATGAGCAGTTAATCTGTATGTGCCAAAAAAAATTGAATTTCGAACAAGTGAATTCAGATTACGATTTTAATCTACCATGTAAGCTACAGCAACTACACGTTTCGGATACGGATGTGGTTTCCAAACGCCAGGCAGTACTCCGAGTACCTCTGAGCCTCCCCCAGTGTTGCCAACGACCAACATTACCTCAATCCCGGGAATAAACCCCCCATTACCACCACCGCCATAAAGGTGCTCACACACGCGGTATTTTTAGCGCTGCCCATAACGCGCCGGGGCCATAAAATAATATACCTTAATACATTATAATAGTCGATGGCTGGTAATGTTCGTAAGTATTGGAATTACAGGGCGGCGAGATCGGCCTTCATGTTGAGAAGGGTGTGGCCACGGTGGCAGCGTGGACTAGTTGTTAGATAAACGTCATAAAATATTTACATATTTAAGATATTTCTGGTTGATTTCAATTGATAAGATCTTACGGAACCTACTATAGATTAAATTATAATATTATTTGATACTAGCTTTTAGTACAAGCGGCTTCCCGGATAAAAAGTAGCCGGTAACACTTTCTGACTAACTACCGAGCCGTCTCGGCTTCCCACAGGTGTATCATAATATAAACTTTCCTCATGAATCTATTTTAAAAAAAACTGCATCAAAATCCGTTGAGGAGTTTTAAAGATATAAACACACATGGGGACAGACAGTGGGAAGCGAATTTGTGTTATACTATGTAGGGATAGTGATAAACTAAATCCAAGCCAAAAAATCAAGTCGATCCATCACTCCGTTGCTGTGTGAAAGAGTAACAACCAGACCACATACTCTCGGATTTATATGAATAGGATAATGATTAATACCTCTCTATTATCGCAATTTTTATATAATATCAAAGAAGTAAAAATATCTTAGCTCCTGATTTTTTTTCACAACTATCTCGTTTCATATTGGTTTAAATAATTTTAGCAAAACAACATATTTATTCACTGCTTTATTGTATATTTTTTTTTGTATTGTTGTTTGTATGTTGTATGTTTTTCTTGTTTCTTGTATGTTTTTCCTTTGCTCTCGTAATGATAAAATAATATAACAGAGCATTTTTATTATATACATATATTATATTGCTCAAGCAAACATATTTTTGTTTTAATTGAAGTGTTTAATAGGAATCAAATCAAATCAAATAAATAGGATCAAAACCACTAGGAAAAACATTGTATGTGTAACAAAAAAATTACGCATGCGTAAGCGTCGTGTGACGATACAAGTAAAATCAAATGTTAATCAAAATATGATTGCAAAATCAACTGCCAACCATTAATTTGGCTACAATTACGCTACTCTTACGGAGTATACAAGATACCTAGGCAGCAAACCCGCTAAATAAAGTGTCCCTCTCACCGCCGCATGTAGAGCCACACCCTTACATCGGATCCCATCGCGGCGTTTGATTGGCTGCGGGTGGCGAAATTGTTCGATGATGGTGATTCGATTCATTTCGATGACAGATTACGATTTTAAATTTAGAATTTGTAGCTGGCCAGGAGATGGGAGATTATGACGTTCGCAATTTAAAATATTAGATTGTGCTATGATTGGACGCTGAACTCGTTTACTGGTAGCTAGCCGTGGCCTGTACCTGTGGGAAACATTTATCTTTTATTTAGATGACGTTGGCGTTCAGATATTTTAAGCTTAATTTTTAACGTAAACTTTAAACTTTATTTTTAGGGTTCCGTACCTCAAATGGAAAAATGGAACCCTAATAGGATCACTTTGTTGTCCGTCTGTCCGTATGTCAAGACTCTTCATCTCGAGAACGCGTAAAGATATCGAGTTGAAATTTAAACTGTATACGTATATCTATGGTTTCCTGCAGTTGTGTAATACAAAAACTTCTCAGTTATCGTTTAAAAAAGTTAGAGCCGTTTATGTCGTAAAAAACCGCATATTTCGACGCTCACAAAAATCAAAACCTACAGGGTACTTTCCGTTGACATAGAACTATGAAATTTGGCGAGATGCCTTGTCTCAGATTACACATACAGGAATAAATCTGAAATCTGTACATTTTTATTTAAATCACAAAAAATAGGGCCTCAAAATTCATAAAATATGGGTTCAAAAGTCAAAGTTAGTAAATCGTATCATGTAAGGTATCATATATAAAAGAGGTTCATTAGTACATGCTAAAACAGGTTTTTAATTATTTAAAAAATGTGTAATTTTCGATGTATGACGAGAAAAGTTTTTTTTTTGTCTATGGTTATAGTATAGAGATTTTAACAACTTACTTCTCAATTATAAGAAATTTTCTGGATTTGTACCGAACCCTCGATGTGCGAGCCTGACTCGCACTTGTCCGGTTTTTTTTAATTACTCTCAATTTACACGTAATTACGCCTGAGTCATCGAAGATCTGATATATTATTTGAATTGTACAAAATAATGAATTAACGCCGCAATTAACACGTGAAACATATTTATAAGTAGGCAAAAATCTGGCGTTTCATTGTAAGAGAAATTAAATGAATAAAAGCATAGAATCGTTCAAAAAAATTACAAATAGCTTATTTTTTTCTGCATAGATATGAATTATACCTAGATATGAATCAGAAGATTCTTTTTCTCGAATGCCGGTTTGGCTCCATAGTAAAAATTGGTCATAATGATGGTCTGAATCACGTCCTTCCGGCTTAGTGCACCAGTTCTGGATAACCCTGTATTATTTATCTTTTTTAGGGTTCCGTACCTCAAACGGAAAAACGGAACTCTTATAGGATCACTCTGTCGTCCGTCTGTCCGTCTGTGTGTATGTCAAGACTCTTTATCTAAGGAACGCGTAAAGATATCAAGTTGAAATTTAAACTCTATACGAGTACGTATATCTATGGTCTCTTTCAGTTTTGTAAAAGAAAAACTTCTCAGTTTCTGTTTAAAAAAGTTAGAGCCGTTTATGTCGTAAAAAACCGCAAATTTCAACCTCAATAAGGCCTCAAAATTCACAAAATATGGGTTCAAAATTCAAAGTGAGTAAATTGTATCATGTAAGTTGTCATATAAAAGAACTTCATTAGCACATGCTAAAACAGGTTTTTAATTATTTTAACAATGTTTAATTTTTGATGTATGACGAGAAAAGTGAAAAAAAAAACTTTTTTGTCCATGGTTATAGCATACAGATTTTAACAACTTACTTCCCAATTTTGTGAAATTTTCTGGATTTGTACGGAACCCTCGGTGTGCGAGCCTGACTCGCACTTGTCCGGTTTTTTTTTATTTAGCTACCTAGTTGCAGATTAAAAATTAAATAAATAGTGCGTGGAGTCCCTCCGCGCGGAAGAAGTGAAACTTCGACGCAACAGTGCTTTCATACCCCCTCCATGGTAGCGTTAAACGTATAACGCAACCTTGTTGGAAGTCGCATTAGAAGTTTCACTTCAAAAAAAACAGGAACACCCACGGTAGCGAATTAGTGCAGCTACACCATGGTGGCAATCTCTTAACCCCTAACTGGCCATAAACACTCCACAAAGAAGTAAACAAAACATTACGGCGGCAATTTAAATTAAGAAGCCATAATCTAATCGCCAACAGCAGAACCAAAACGCCACTTAGCGCGGCAACACCGGCCGCCGCGCGAACGGACTTATTTGAATATAATCTGGACGCATAAACTTGGGATCCTACTAATTAACAACACTAGGTTTACTCTCTGATAACGAGATCTGGTACACGGTTTGATTAGCGGGATGATACTTTTATCTTATTGCTACAAATGTATCACTACAGAGTAAAAGTGCTAGCTACTGAGAAAAATAATGTTTTTTGCAAAGCAAACAATCTTTACCCAGTCTCAAATAGATACCAATAAGCGATAAGGTTTAACTGCACTGGACGAAGCATCATTTTTTTATAAATATCTTCATCAGATACACTTAATTATTATTATGTACAACGGGACTAATCACCCACTAAAATTACGAGATAAATAAATACATATACATATATGTAATAATAATACATACAAATAAATACATAGTAAGTATCTAATGTAAGTGTTCAAATCGCGAAAGTTTAAAAACAACAGATAAACTTAATGTCATAGGTCCGAGACTGATTATTATTATAGGAATCTATTGTATACTCTCTTACGATTAAGATTTCAAAAAGAGTGAGCATTTTATGAAAAAAAAAAATTGACATAATACTTTGTCAAATTACCTAATATAAATTTTGGAATCTTTAACAAAATATCACAAAAATGGTTTCCTTCTTTCATAGTTTTCTACAGGTAAATATACGTGTACCTACCTATATATTTTAATTACAATCTTACTATAGGACTCGCCGTAATTATGGTAATACTAACACATAATTATGATCATTAGAGTTTACATAGAAATAGAAAAAATGCGCTAAATCTCGAAGCAACAGTTTGACTTCGGCCTGACGTTCTTTTTATTATTGAATATCGGACAAAAAAATTAAGAATATTTTTCAAAAATTGAGATGTAGCAAGAATTTTATTGTTTTATTGCAGATTTTACATTATTAAGTCATATTTTACACTTAACATCGCACTCGATCGAAAACCAATCTTAAAAATTGCTATTGATAATTATCTCCCTTATTGACTGGGAAATAGAGTTCAAATTTTGTCGTTAAACTGTAAAATAATGTTGCCAGATATAAAAGCTATAAGAGAGATGGCGTCAATGAATCAAAGAGTGCGTTTTGTTTTTGGAATCGTTTTGAATAATTTGTGAATGGACGCTATCTCGGGGAGATAGTAATTTATTATTTGTATCTGTTTTTAATTAATTAATCACTTTGTCTGTTTATTTTATTTAACAGAGTTTATTGAATTGAAATAATTGGGAATGTAAGGAAGTTGGTTGCCTTATATCCAAAGTTTAGTGATAGGTATATTAGTTTTTTTTTATATAGGTTTGCGTTTGACTACATACTGCCTAATGTTGAGCAGATATGCTGTCTAGGGTGTAGCACGCTTACCTAGAAGATACCTCTTTACTCGGGATTTGAAGAACACACGTTGTACTTAAGCGGGAAGACAGACCCAGGCAAAGCGTTCCACATTCTGGCTGTTCGTATGAGGAATGAGGATTCAATACGCTTAGTTCTAACGCGCGGAATGTCTACCATAAAAGGGTGCCGCTTTGGTCGCGTCTGTCTAGCCTTACGATAGAAGAAAGGGGCAGGTGGGTGTTTTGAATCGTATTATTAAATTACTACTACACTAAGTTTGTAAGTAAGTAGCCCAAATTAAAAATAGTTTTAGTACCTAAAAGTTGTAATAAAAAATGCGTATTGACCTAAAAGTATAAAATTTGTACACAATATTTAATTCAACTGGTATGTAAATGTATGAAAAAAACATATTTAACTATTTTTTTTTAAGTTTGACGGATTCATACAGGACATACCTATACTATATGACATACCTATAACTATACCTATCATAGGACGTTCATAGTACATAGTAGTTTTTTTCAATTCCTGCGTTTTCTAGATTTATCTGCTTACCCTATGGCAGACTTTTTTCTCGAATTTTGGTTGGCCACCTACCCTGTTATACAGGATTATCCAGAACTGGTGCACTAAGCCGAAAGGTGCTGATTATTAATTCATAATTATGAACATTTATATAATACAGTATAGGTACTCTCTAGTAAATCAAAATAGATGGGTAAGTAAAACACAAGTTGTACAGAAATATGGAAATAATAATGTTTTTTAGTATTTATTAGTCATTGAGACCCCTACCGTCGCGCGATGTCCCTTCGGTATTGGTCCTTCATCATGTCTAGGACACGGACGATATAGGGTTGGCACTCTACGAAACCATCAAAAATAAAAAATAGCTTTTTTTATTTCGCATAAGAAATTGTTTAATTTAATTGTTTATTTAAGTAGTTTATAAGAAAAAAACTTTGGAAAACCATATTTTTTTTAAAAATATAATGATTAGATTACAGTCCTGTCTCCAAGAAGCCCAAAGACCCATGGAGAGGGCTATGCTCGAAGTTTCTCAGAAATGAAGAGATCCGTAGAAGAATCAAGATTACCGACATAGCCCAGCAGATTGGCAGGTTGAAGTGACAATTGGCAGGGCACATAGCACGGAGGACTGATGGCCAATGGGGTCGAAAAGTTCTCGAGTGGGGATCACGTACCGGCAAGCGCAGCGTAGGACGTCCACCCACAAGTTGGGCGGACGACCTCATTAGGACCGCAGGATCGCGCTGGATGCAAGCCGCTACCAACCAGTTATATTGGAAATCTTTATAGGAGGCCTATGTACAGCAGTGGACGTCCTATGGCTGAAACGAACGAAGATTACAGTTGCCAGTGGCTACCTATTAAAGTAAGTTCGTATAGGCCGGGTGGCTAGCCCTGGTGTCAAAGTTTTTAGGCCGACTGAAGGCATCTGACATAGCTAAACGGTTAAAACAACCAGGACCTATAATTTAACGTATCGTCCGAGCCACGGTAGCGCTCAGTTGGAAAATGCCACCCGCGGTCACCTAACCAAATACTGATGTCCCTAGATTTTGCCAGCCCTACACATCCTGGTACAAAATATCTCGATAATCGATAAATGTATCGTCTCCAGCGAGAATCCGTGGTAGAACAAATAGCTCGGAATAAGTGTGACTTTTGTCGCGCGGCTTGTTCGGGTAATGGCGGCCATTAATAAACGGAATATAACACAATTTCACAGGCGGTAAGGTCGTACTGTGCTCGCGTTGTTTTGACATTACTTCTAGTATCGATTACAGTACAGAAACATGTTACACATTAAAAATTTCAAAAGCCTCCAGCCCAAATATGTTCCTACCGCAGCTAATAAAAGAGCTGATAACGTTAGAACGGCTGAACAGATTTTGATGAAACATAGTTAAACACTACCTCCGATTTCACCTTTCACACAAAAGAATCAGGGAGTTACAATGTCACATAAAAAATATATATTGTAGTCACATACACACACAGACACGTCCAACGTACCGGGGTTAAAAATTAAGGAAATCAAGCAGTCGAGTCGAGATGATGTATAATATGTAGCTCTCGTCGATAGGTCAAAACTTCTGTTATTGTTTTTGACGTCTGCTGCTGGATATAGGCTTCGCTTACAATTTTCAAATTGGAATAGGTTTAATCATTAGTTGGAGTCCAACGCGATCAAATCGCCTGTCCATCTTATAAGTGAACGCCCCACGTTGTTCTAAGGCTCGGCGTAGACGGGCCACCGAACACAGCCACCGTTGGCTAGTGACAAGCAGATCACACGATTTTTCATACATTTTGTTGAAACGCGGCGCACACGTGAGCCGGTGGCGGCCACTCGCCACAGTAGTGTCCGCGATACAAGCAGATGTAGCGGTAGCGTGTCTGCGCCGAGCACTTACCGAAAACTGTGTTATGTCTTGTGCATTTTTTGGTAGGCAGATAATTTCAAAGATGGAGCTACGATAAGTCCTATGAAAATATAAATCCTGGAAATTATGAAGGGTGTTGCTACAACTCTTTTAGACTAATTACATCGACAAATTTTACCTTAGAGAAGATTAATTAATAAAAAATAATATTAGCATCATACTTGATCTTACTATTTATTTGTGAACAAATCTTTTAACCGTATCTTTTAAACTTTCTTCCCATGCACCCCTCGGCGTGCTTCAACGTATATTTTTCTCAAATAAAACCCTCCCCAAGTTCCCTTGTTTAAAAAAATAAATTTTCAAGTCATAATTACTGTAAGGCCGGCGATAGACGACATTCCTTAAGGGGCGTAAGTGCGAATAAAAGAAATGTGATAAAGGGATGCAAGCAATTGAGTGCGAGGGCGCCGGACTCCACTGAATTAGGGAAATATTGGGCACTGGGAAAGGTATGGAGCTGCTCGTACATATTTCAACCGACTTCAAAACAGGAGACTCTCAATTCGACTGTATTTTTTAATATAATTTAATCTGCCAATAGTACGAGAGAACTTCAGCTGGCGACTTTTATTTTATCCGTACACCTATCCCGGTAGGCGAACACATTAAGTGCCTAGCGCAGTAGAGATAGTGACATCATCCACTAAATCCACGTTACGCTATTACTCCCGCGCTCCGCCATTTTAAGATTTTTTTTATTGGTAGAATTTTTAAGTTCAGAAATGGTCGCATTTAAATTTTATTGAAATGTAGTTTTATATACATGTATTTTATGATGTAGTAGTTATTTTTAAGTTAACATTATAGCACTGTAATTCGACAATTCTCCGCACATTTGAATGTCTGTGAAATAACGCTAATATTTATTTTGATCAAGAAAATCAAGTATGTACAATTTTACATAGTAGTTAACATAATTTTTACATTTCGAATACGTAAAATTATAATACACAATGCAAAAAACAACACAGGCTGTAGGAACACGCTAAACGCAAGCTCCTTCTAACCGGTCTTATTGGAAATCCATAAGGGGAACCTGCAAACAGCGCACATCCTGCCGATATTAATGATGATTATCAAATAAACAAATATTTAGAAAAGTTTTAGCCACTATGTCTCCAAGTATTTCCCTAGTCATTCCCAGCTTGCGCTGGGCAAATGGAGTGTAAGAATTAAAAGGTGCTCAGTGCCCCGGCCACCCGCGCCGTCTGTCGCCGCCTTTATTAGCTCGTTCTCATTATAGCATCGCTTTGCGCTGGAGCCCGGGCTTTAACTTCCTAATTTTAAAGGGTGTCCCTTGAACTTTTAAAAAAGCTTTTTAGACGCGAGTGCCTTGGTATCAGATTTTATCGAGCAAAGCCAGGAAAAGCAGTTAATTTCCAATGAGGTAGATCGTAAGGTGCATGTATTTAACGTAATCCTGAAATTTTAGGGATGATTTATATTAGAATGGAACGTGCACGTAACGGCCCTGGAGGAGTGTGGACGACACACTACACAAAATAAATGGAACGTGTGTCCTCCGTGCCCCGTTCGGAATCGTCTCTTGCATGTCCCGTTCTAATATCGTCGCTTTGGTGGTGAAGAGAGCTAACCGACAAAATCAAGTTTTGAGATAATGAGCAATTAAGGGACAAGGGTCAACTACAAAATATATTTTTTATAACATCTTCTAAACCATTGGTCCTATTTTGATGAAAATTGAGTCGTATAATTATCTATGGGTTGACCTCTGTTCACCACCAAAGCGACGATATCCCTAAATCAGATCATCTGTTCATTGTAAAAATAATATAACTAGTGGTTCTTCGAACAGCAGACCTCGCTCTTTTCGTTCATGCTCAAGGGTTCATCTTCATCTTTGAGGGTTCATCTTTGATTGAAGGGGAAAAAATCGCTGACGAAAAATAATTCAAAAAATATATTGGAACCAGTGTACCAAGATTTGTTGAAAAATGTGTACTGTGAAGTATAATTAACATCCGGTCATATGGAAGTAAAATTTTTAGAGTAAAAACTGAGACGCTTTGCTCACTTCATTCGCTCGGTCAATTAGTTTTCACCAGTTTAGTAAAGTTCGCTTCAGTGTGCGAGCTCTATGATTTACCAGAGAGTAGCAAGATAATATTGTTTGAAGAGTATTCTGCAATGATCATCCGACCGCAAGGTGGTTAGTGGTGGCCGCACTAATGCTGGGTGGCGACACTACTGCTTTCCTACTTACTGGGGTTATTTCCTTGTTAATTAGATAGTAAGAACAGCGGTTCTGCGAGGTTGGAACGCCGCAATCTCTACATCTTTTGCCGACTTCCAAAAAGGAGGAAGTACTATTTTTGTCTGTATGTTTTTTGTGTAGTTCATCGATATTTTCGTCAATTGTGAAACGATTTAAATAATTGTTTTTATTTCGACAGAGTAAGTACCACGGTGGTCCCGTTTTATTTTATCAAAATCGACTTAGCCGCTTTTGATATGTCTACAATAACGTACACGTATGTCACATCGATTTGTGCAAACTATTCAAACTCTGTACACAGTGGAAGTAGGTGGTGCCAATTTTTATGAAAAAAAAATTGTTTGCGATTGTTATGTCTATTTATGTGTATAAATAAATGAATGTAGAGTGAGATGGATACTTTAATGAATTGCAGATAGTTTTGCGTATTGTATAATTATTTAGGTGCTCAATTCAACTAAATTACTTTTAGGCAGAAAATTTTAAATTGATAATTTTGTTGCAGTACCATTATTTTTCATGGAATCAATTTCCGTGTCATATTTAGAACGTTCTACGCAATTTTAAAATAATGAGTTATAGGATAGCATACCGTCCATTGTTTGTATACAGAATATTTGATTGTATTTTTTTTTCTTATTTTTTCTAAGAAGGTACTTATATGGGCTCGCATTGCTAAGTATTACCTCGTATAAATACACCCAAAATGACCAAGTCATTCAATAGCTTATTAACGTGATAATATAACATTAAAATTTTGATATTCGACTTCTTCTTTACGAAAAAACATAGACTTATTTAAAATGCGGTACGTACAAGATACAATGTACCAATACATAATTATGTGTAACTATTGTTATAACTAGATATATTGTCTATTTGTTACCTTCCATACCCAACTGCTGAACAGGTTTGTGCCGAGGTGTCGGATCCGTTTTTGTTTGCAAAATGGCTAAGGCCAAGATGTATACCTGAGCAAGATGTATCTTGCTGTTTTTGTTTATAGGGTTCCGTACATAAACTAGACTAGTGAAGGCGAGTACTGACCTATCTTCGGTGGCTCAGTGGTTAGTGACCCTAACTTCTGGATCAAAGAAGCGTGGGTTCGATCCCCACCCAGGGCAAGTATTTATTATGTGATGAACATAAGTGTTTGCTCTGTGTCTGGGTGTTATTTAGTTACTATCTATATAAGTATGTATTTAAACATAAGTATATGTAGTATATCAGTTTCTGGAAGCCATATCACAAGCTTTGCTTAGTTTGGGGTCAGAGGCCATTTGTAAGATGTCCCAAAATATATTTATTTATCTTCGACTGCCACGGTGGCTCAGTGGTTAGTGACCTTGACTTCTGGATCAAAGAGGCTTGGGTTCGATTCACAGTCGGTGTAAATATTTATGTGATGAACATATGTGTTTTCTCTGTGTCTGGTTAATAAATTAAAGTTCTGCAGTCTATCTGATGACCATCTGTCAGTCTATCTGACACTATGTTTCATTGAATAACTATTAACTAATATAGTATTATATGTTTTTTACTGTATATTATGTATTAATATATATACTCCTTACCCCCAACATAATTAGGGAAGTTTTTTTTATTAATTATTTACATACTGTAATATTTAATTATACAATAATATTTGCATGAGAATTATATACACAACTGAAGAGAACCAATTAAGAAAAAAGAAACAAAAACTTCAAACACCACAATCAATATCAGCATCAAAAAAAAAAGCCTGAGGAACATACCTATGGGTCGAAAGACCCATAGACCAATATAGTATAGTTAAATGTATAAGTTTAATTGAAATTAATTCATATAACGTCCTATTAAGCAAACTTTGTATTGATGTACGATATATATGTCGGCCAATACTTAATCACTTATTAATGACGTGTACTAAACTGAATGAATAGGTAAATGAATATGAATTTGAATTACACAGAACTTTATCATTGGTAAATAATAAAGCTATAATAAAGATTTATAAATAATAGACGTAGTTCTAAGATATTTGAAATATACGTGTGATAAAGTTTGTCCTATGGGTACGGCAAACAAATATACAGAAATGATATTGTAGATTAGTAGTATTAATTAGAAAATTATGAATAAGTACATGAAGTTCTTTTTTTTAACTTAACTTTACTTAAGGTAAGTAATTTAGTACAATACTTTAGTTAGTTAAAATTGTATAGATTCTTACCAGTTACCAGTCTAACTTGATCTCAGTTAACACAAGTTCCAGGTTTATGCATAGACTGGATAGCATTAAAAAATCATTTGTCATAGTCATACTTAATATAGAACCTAAAAAGGTTTTGGCTCGACTTGCACCTGACCATAATTCATCTCCATAGTCTCAAACTACATCCTGTCGAGTTTTTAAATGTTATTTCAAAACACTTGTTCTTTTAGCTGTTACGGAGCGCGAGGACAAGAGCGCCCCCTATCATGGAAATAATCATTAAATTTAATTGCCCCATAGAAATTAATGTGACCGTCCTGCGCAGGATTGCCATTGAATCGGCGACCGATTCCTCGATACTATTGTGAGAAGTCCTGCTGAATGCCTAGGATCATGCCTCAAATGTTGCGGTATAAAGTTGCACAGTACTGGTATACGAGGTGGAAAAGGGGAATAAAACATTTTGTTAGAGGGTTACTTTGTAACCCTTAACATGATTTGGATTCAATAATTTACATATACATAAAAAATATATACATATAGGTATAATATATATAAACTAATATAACAATTTGTATAAATTTAATTTTAGTGCGCGATTAGTCCCGTAGTATATAATAATAATGTGTTCAAATCACGAAAGTTTAAAAACAAAATTTGTATAAATTTAGAAAAGACATCTTGGCCATCCTCGCCGCTCAGAGGATGCCAGGTCATGCTTAGGTGTGACTGACATCCTCTCATTTGTTTATTTTTCTGTAGTATGTGCTGCTTTAATGTTAATTTTAAAATTTGTTTCATTGAAATTTACTGCTACAATCATGCTGTGTACGCTTCTGTGTACCTTTATAATATAATAAAAAGTAAATAAAATTAGCTTTAACATGTGTATATTGCCCACTATTTATATTTACATAATATTAAGTATGGAACCGTGGTGGCCTAGTAACTAGTGAGACCGCACACCTTACAAGCGTGAGATTACGCCTCACGTTTCAAATTTGATTTTTTGGATTTCTTTTTCGAGCAAATATCTACAGAGCCACAGTCTCTAAGTGAAACTAGAAAAAATGTCCGAGCGCCGGCATACAGACTTAGATATTTACATTAAATAAATCACAATAACCCGTTTTCTCGAAACTCGACGTTAAGTCACCTAATAAGTGCTTGTTACCGATCACTTTGGCATCGTGGCGTTGTAGTCGGTTTGCAACCGCCTTACGACTAACTTAAAAGCATGCCCATTACGTCGCTTGGGCAGAGTTTTGCCTCGGACACTTTTTTGCACGATTGTGATTCTATAGATATTTGCTCGAAGAATTTTATTTATATTTTTTTAACGGGCAAAAGGCAATACTACTTTATAGGCTAAAATTACCTACACTACTACTACATAGAAAGCAATTGGATTATCCACAGACCCTTGAAGGTCTAAAAATAATCCAAATGCTCAAGCCCACTGCCAGTTGGCAGCGTGCCCAGCATGCTGGCAGCATTGCCACGCTGAATGGCAATGCTTATACGTTGATCCAAATAAACACCAGCATTTTGGTCACGCGTCGCGTCCACCAGACGCTCAGAAAGACTTTTGAAAACAAGATGAGCTCCCGGCCCCTACGGACCCAAAGTCTCAACTCTAAATGGCTTAAATATGTAACCACTACCGAGGTTAGCATATTTGCGCCGCTTGTGCTGCTTCGCCGAATTGGCCGCCGCTCCAGCCTTACTCTCTTTACCTAAGTAGGGATATACGCACCAACGTTAACATACTGACGAAGTATAATCCAAAATGGTCTCTATCATAATTATGTACATCATAATATCTGATATCTGAACTTAATCCCAGTTTACACAAATAAAATCTTTCACACAGTTCAACCATACTTTTTTCGATTATTTTCTACCTCTGTATTTTGAAAACATTTGCAACATCCTCTCTGTTTTATAATCACCTGTTTTCTTGGCTCAATTAAAAGTTAATTTAGATATAAAATTCAAATGTTCAACAGGAGACAGTTAACACACATTTTTACAATTATTACGCCCAAAGAAGTGGAAATAAAAATGTTCTCGTAGTACTTACTCCAATTACAATATAATGTGCCACAATGTTGCAAATTATCATTCGTACCTATAAGGCTTTGAATTGCCGCGTCGAGGGCGAATATGAATCTTAGTAATGTGTTTCACAGGCAGGCAGCAATTTGTTAGCCAGTATTTATGAAGTGTCAGTGTTGCTCGATTTGAAGTTTTGATGCAGTTCACCTATTTTGGAATTCGCTTTAAACGTATTTAAACGGAGTCTCGCTGCGAGATCGAGTCAGGAATGAAGAGATTCGCAGACGAACCAAAGTTATCGACATAGCTCAGCGGATTAGTAAGTCGGAGAACTGATGGCCGATGGGGCAGTAAAGTTCTTGAATGGAGACCACGCACTGGCAAGTGCCTAGTACGACGTCCACCGACCAGCCGGCTTAGCATGCGACCCGAAGCAATTATTTCGTCCGAAATACCAATTCGTGTGAAGTAAATTCGGGTCATAGAATCGTGATCTATGGTCACGAAAAACTAGTGTCGCCCTGTGATTAAATAATTTGGATATTTAATTTTGCAATGAAGCAACACTGATATAGTTCATTCAAAACACAGGGGTGCGTTTACGCACTCCAGTTTATGATAAAAAAAACAGGCTAAGTCTATGTCATCTGTTTAGGGCATCCGTCAGGTGGAGTGCGTAAATGCACCCCAGTGATTCCAAAGGGATAATATTGTGGTCTGTGGTCTATCGAGATAATCTAAAAGAGATCCATTGATTTAATTTTAATACAACATGAGTTAAAAGATATATGAAAAATATGAACTCTTGTCAGATTTTCCATTGAAGAATGTTACATTTTATTAAAAATTTGACAACAGATAACAATAAAGAAGGAAAACCATTCCTCACAGAGATACCTCTGTGATTATCACAAAGGTACAGTTTATACGATTATCAATGATCATCATAGTTTATATTATGACTGAAACCTTGAAATGAACTGCTACAAAACCACAAATTAATTTGTGTTTTATGCGTTGGAGTTCATACATTGGTCTTTGAGTGTTCTTTTGCATCCTGTAAAATATTGTATCGTACTACAACTGCAAGCGAAGCATAATTAGGATACAACATATTCCATAATAGTTAAATAGGACTCAAGTGTGTGTCTACTGTCAATAATAACTGTGCAAAACTGAAAAACCTTATTTTACGAAAGTGAACCTAAAAATGTCCAAAGAAATTGATGTGAATGATAAATAAACATGAAGAAGTATTTTTAGTTTTATTTATAAATTAACTTCTATATATCTATATAAATAAATGTATAGTAAAATAATATATAAACTTATTGAAGGATTGAATATTATGCATAGGTACAGGAATTAATAAATATTTATGGAGCCAAAAAAGTAATGTCGCCATTTTGGTAGCCATGTTTTAAAAAATAAATAAATGTCAAACTCTAAAATATCAGCCCGCTATTGGTTGTTCGAAGATTCCTGTCTGATACGTAGTACCTTTAGTATTCTGTGAGAGTATCACTCAAGAGCTCGGTGCGCTGTTATAAGTTTGATATTTACAGCGTTACCAATACCAATTTTCCTAATTACCGAAAACCCAAAGTAAAATTCTCTATACTGGGGAGAAAAAATATCCCGATTTCCAATCTAAACTGATACCTCGCCAAATTGCAATCTAGGAGTCTCAGCTCGGAACCTGTTTTAGAAAAACTACCTCGCTAAGGGATGATTTATATTAGGACGGGGCAGGCACGGGACGGGCCGGTGATAGGCCGGACGGGGCCCGTACGAAGCCCGTATAACGCACATACGACGCTTGTTCCATACATTTTTGTTGTGGCACGTACGACACCCGGACGGGGCTCGTCCGAGCTTTTACACAAAATGTATGGAACATGCGTCGTACGGGCGTCGTACGGGCCCCGTCCAGCCCGTCCCCGGCCCGTCCGGCACCCGCCCAGTCCTAATATAAATAATCCCTAAATCGATACAATAAAATATCTATCCCCACAACAATCTCCAATGGAGATAATACCCCGTAATTTGACAAATCCTTCACAATTCAGCAACGCTGGTTGTTTATTTAGTTAGTTTTGCCTATCTCGTAGTATTTCGTCCTCAAAAAGTTTGACGAAAAGATATTCGCGGTGAAATGTCAAAATACGGCTAAATTCGCGTGCACATGTTAGAGTTTGTCGACGAAAGTGCCACATGTACATAAATCATTCGCGAGAATTCTACACCACAGAGTAAAAACTGACGAAATAAGTGTGTTGTCATGTTAGGGGAGGTAGAAGTATCGGAATATTTCTATTTTACTCGAAATAAGATCGTTCTCGTGGGTCGCATCCTAGATGGACAGGTGGACCGACGATATTATCAAGACCGCAGGAACGCGCTGCATGCAGGTCGCTTTCAACCGAGCTTATTGGAAATCCATAGGGGAGGCTTATGTCCATCAGTGGACGTCGTACGGCTGATAATGAAGATGATGTATTTTACACACTTGGCATTCAGAGATCTGTCAAGTATTTCTGCTTGCTCTATTGTTGTTCATTTATTTTCTTGATGGTGCCTTTACATTTTACTGTCTCTACTCTACTCCCACACTCGAGAAATGGTCCTCAGTTTTTTGTTAGACACTATAAGTACCCATCTAATATAATAATTATAAAACTGTAGTCTAATGCTTGTTGTCTGGAAGATATCGCCATTGCCGATATAACAAACAATGCTATCCTAGTTTCAAGAGGATTTTGTATAATTTATGAATTACTTATTAGATGTGATGATAGATGTGATCACTAAAAGTAGGCAGTAATTTCATTTTTTAGGATAAACAAAAAGTCTTTTATGACTAAATTTTCCATTTTTGGTCATTTTCGCTTTCCATTAATTTAAATTTTAATTTCAATTTCAAAATAAAAAACTATAACTGGAAAAAAGAGTTATTTATAAAAATTTGCTAGTATGAACTAAATCAATCTAGAGCGAGTCGTGATATAGGGTTATGAAGATTCAGTTAAAGAAATGTGCCGCGAGGTCTACTGTTCGAAGAACTACTAGTAGCAATATTGTGATAGCCTTGCCTATAGCCTCAAAACAAGGACAATATCAAAGTATAGCAATAGTGTGGAAATGTCTGGCTCGTTACTGTCGGGCGGCGACGGGCGCGGGCGCAGTAAATAAAACCGCGTAAATACTCGACAATAGAGTGATAACTCCTTCAAAGGTTCGGTTCCCGAGGAGAGATAAATCTAGGCAGCACGACGTCTACTCGAAACTCGACTATTTTTTAGGGTTCTGTACCCGAAGGGTAAAAACAGGACCCTGTCACTAAGACTCCGCTGTCCGTCTCTCTATCACCAGGCTGTATCTCATAAGCCGTGATAGCTAGAATGTTGAAATTTTCACCGATGACGATTTCTATTGCCGCTATAACAACACGAACTAAAAACAGAAAAAAATATACATTTAACGGGGACCATACAACAAACCTGTTTTTTTGCTCGATATTAATAAGGGCGACAGGTAGATTCAAAGTCAACGTCAAATTATTTATTGCAACATATGAAAGAAGGATGCGCGAGCCCATACATACCAGGACTTGTTATATACGAACAGACTAATTTATCCTCACTTATTTTCTAAGAATGATATGTTCACCAATGTGATTTATGACGCTTCTAAAACTGTTCAAATATGTACAATTTGGCTAAAATTGAATATAAAATAAGAAAAAACGAAAACAATTTTCAAGCTATAAGTACCTATTTATAAACATGTATACACACCTTTTTTTTTTTTTTTTTTAATTATACCTACTCATGACCATGGATACAGAGTCCTTCAGTCGAAGTCTTAAATAATGCTTTTTTTCAACTTCTTCTTCTCAGTAAAGCAGTGGAGACTTTACTAGAGGCGTCTATGGAGTTTTGGTAACAACACGGAAGAACATGATACGTCACATTATATCACTTGCCTACACTCATGCACGTAAATCAGCTCATAATCAACGAAATACCACCATTTTTCACTAATTATCACTGACAAAAACACAAGTTTAACAAAATAATACAATGAGGCGACATGATTTCTCCGCGTTCCCGCCAAAACTCCTGTATACACACTAAAGATTATGGATTGCCAGGTTTGTTATGTTCAGAGTGCTAAAATGGTGCTCGATTTTAAAAACTTGATGTCATGTATTTTTAGTCAATATTGTCTCAATGATATTTATATTGATTTTTAAAACAGTGCATGTCATCTTGTCTGTAATATCAGATTACTTTTTGGAGTTCATCGATTTATAAGACGTTGTCACGTCAAAAAAATCAATGTCTAGGACTGATATAAAAAGAAAATGAAAAATGGAATGATAAAGAAAATTCGGTATTCATCCATTTCATTAGCAAAAGTACAAGAACCGCAACTATAAGTTAAGATTATAAGTAAAGCAGCTATTCGAACCTCGGCTGCAGCCTGCGGATGCAGGTTGGGAATGGAGGTAGCACACACATGAGCCGCTGCTTGTATCCGCAGTCGGGAATGATTCCGATGCTGGTTGCCTACGTCGTACATCGCAGGTACGTTGGACTTGTTTAAACAGGCTAACAACACTTGCAGCCGAGGCTCGGTAGCACATGCTGCCGCAGCCGTGTTCGGAATCTTTTTGTAGAAATTCATACAACTACGTAGATAACCAGAGCCCTTAGTCCAGGTTTTGTGTTGTTTACTTAAACTTTTGCGTTCGCGTGTGGCTCCATACATTTTGGTTAGTTCTTCATCGTTTCGGCCAGGGGCGCTGTACAAAAATGTATAGGGCAATATCGAACAGATGTAATTTCAATTTATGTGTAAACCTGGACTAACGCCTCACTTGTGTAGCCACAGCCGGCCTAGTGCAGCTGCTGCAAGTGTAGTAAAGCAAGTGAAAGATTCGAATAGCACCCTTAAGGATTATTACGAGTAATATTAAAATTGCCACGAATTTCTCGGATAACTTCAACTACTGCTTTTTGTTTTTAGTAGTAAAGTATATGATAAAAAGTACATATAAAAATAATAAGAATATTATTTTTTTTGATAATCTTTTAGTATACAAAAATGTATGTTTCTATAAAAATGTATAATAACACCTCAGTTTGTAAACATTACGGGCTAAAACGAGTTAACGCAGGATTATGTGCCAGTAGTTAAAAAAGAAAATAATTATTACATCAACACGTCAACATTTCCAAAATTGCTAAGTCTGGATACCGAGAACGAAGTCTGGCAACACTAAATACGTCATCTGATTGACTGAATTTGACATTTCCTTTTTTTTTTGACAGCAACAGTAATAAAAGATTGTTTTTTTTTTTCAAATAATTCGCCCATTTTGGACACTAAAGCCTTTAAGACCATACCGCCACTTCTTATGTATGTAATCCGTGATGTAAAAACAATAAAAAAATCATTGTAATTTTTCTGGTGGGTTAATTTTAATTTTAATCAGTGATATGAAAACAGCAAAAAATCCCTATATTTTTGAAGCACATATCATTTTTAGAAAATATGTTTGGTTTTTTACTAACAAAAATATATATATATATACTCGTATTGACAGGTTAATTCCGTGCATCCTTCTTTACATGCGGTTCTTAGTTAACATGTTTTGTATAGTGATACATATGACCCTATAAGGGTATGGCAATTTTATTATCTGTATTGGAACGATTTATTATTATGTTTTCTAGATTTTCGTTAAAAAATTCGTCTAATGTGTAATAGAATTTCGATAAAAGGATTATTTTTAGTTGTTTTATGAAACTATTTTCTCTTTCGATATCTTTTAGATTGTTTGGCAATTTATTGAATATTTTTATAGCCATAGAATTTGGGCTAGAACTGTGCATTGCTAAGTTAGACTTTGGTTCTAAGAGTTTATGTCTATATTGTGATCTAATTTTGTGCGATTTGTCAGACGCTTTGTTAAAATAGTCAGGGTGCTTTTTGACAAATTTGCATATTTCAAATATATAAATAGATACCAGAGACATAATTTCAAGTTTTATAAAGTATGGTTTGTAAAAATGAAATTATAATAAAATAAAAATTAAAATAAAATAAAATAAATATATGAAGGTGGGCTTCCATACGGTACGGAACCCTTAGTGCGCGAGTCCGACTCGCACTTGGCTAATTATTTATTTCAAATTAAAGCTAGCTTTTATTTTGTAGTATTAAGTAGTTTTTTATAACTAGTGCTCTTTATAGGCCTTGATAGCTCTCGCTATAGATCTAGATAGCTGTCAAAGATCTAGATGGCTTCCATAGATCTAGATAGCTTCCATTGGTTAGGTATTTGTTTTTTTTAGTTGGTGTAGCAGAATAGTTATTCAGTGACTCGCTCGAAGGAAACTCGCTCGCGCGAGCGAATTACCACCCTCCGATTTCACCTATTTTATGTGTCGTTAACTCGCTCGACGGTGATTAAATGTACACAAAAACGTTTTAATAAATTTTAAATGTCCTATACATACCCATCAAGTCAGATGGCACTGTAGACTGTAGAAAACTGTGGATGATGATGACCTAGTTTATTTGTATTTACAATATTTTATACAATTTGTGTTTGAAATAAAAGAAAACATAGATTCAAATAATATATTATATTAATAAGGTTGCGATTTTATTTTCTGGGTTTGATCACAATACATTACAAAAGTTGGTTGTGATGATGAAAACAAGATACACTAGCATATGTTGTCGTCTTGAGATACATCCTGTATATAATGGCTTATATTTCTATCATTAATCAACAACATCACAAATCAACAAAATTACAGTGATATAAAATTTAGGTTTAGTTCATATAAAAGAATAGGTACTTTTTACTTATTAATCGAGTTTGTGATGTTTTTACGACAAACTCATCTTTATCGATATTGGCGTTGTACCCGCACAACTTATTCCCCGCCCTAATTTTAAGCTTAATTAGCCAACGTGGTCAAACTGACGACTGTAACTTAGGTATTCAACTTATTTGATTTAAATACTTTTTCTTATGACTGTACTACTTTGTAGGTGCGAGCGACTTACGACACAAAAAATAGGTAAAATCGGAGGGTGGTAACTCGCTCGCGCTAGCAAGTTTCATTCGATCGAGTCACTGAAGAACTCTAGTAATGGGTATCTTTCACAGAGTTGAGCATTTTGTATGCGTCCAGAAAGTTTTATTTAATTTGTAATCTTCTTACTTAGATACTCGTTTAGATCAAGGAAAAAGATAACATTAATTTAATAAATTGTATATGTATTGTGTAGTTGTATACACTGTACTCGTTTAATTCACTTGTTGCGTCTTTGGTACGTTAGGTTAAAACTATAGAGAATATTAGGCAATAGACCCAATTATAAAGGCGCCATCGTAATTATAATCGCTAATTAGACTATTTCTGTTTCTTTTTCCTTTAGGCATTCGTTAGAGAGAACACTTTACGTTGCTGTTAAATTTACGATGACGCCATCATAATTGGGCCTAAAGTACCTATGTATCTAGTAGGTATATGTTTCAATAAAAAAGAACAGATTTAATTATACTTTTTTAGTAATAAATGTGTATATGGTTACGATAATAATAAAAACTAGACATAGAAATATAATTTGTGATGGTTGTGACTTAATTTAATTTAACACGATCAGCGATTTAGGCCCGTCCATTCATTTCATTTTGGAGGTACGAGTAGTCCACATCTTTAAAAAAAACCATGTCGTACGTTGCCAAATTTTAAAAATAATGTCAACGTTATGGTTCGCTTTTCTCGTTAAAAACAAACTCAACATTGTTATTACAAAATGAAAGAAGGTATTCTACATTCCAAATTCGAATTTCAAAAAATTTTCTTATATTGGTCCATATTTGGCGTGTTGCATTTGGGACCGCTTCATTACGGCGGGTGTCGATTGCTCCCGGCGACCATGGACCCTTTCTTCTTCGACGACTAGCTATGGCCGGTGGCTTTTCCCGTCACATCATGTGACGGGCGAAGTCACCGGTACGCACACAAGTACATGTGACTCACATGTACTTGTCACTACTGTTTGACCAAGTTTTAATTTTTTTTTCGCGAGTGGAGACCACAAGCGCAGGAAGGACGTCCGCCCACAAGGTGGATGGATGACCTAATTAAGACCACAGGATCGCACTGGATGCAAGCTGCTACTAACCGGTCTCATTGGAGATCTTTACAGGAGGCCTATGTCCAGCAGTGGACGTCCTATGGCTGATGGATGTAATTACGCATTTCTGGCCACTTATTTATTGGCGTAGATGAAAACCACATACGAAATTTAGAGAACAAAAAGACGCACATTTATATCTAAATTAAACATCAAAAATCTACAAACAAACTTTCAAACTGCTCAATGATATTAGTATCGTTCTTTATCATCAATAATTAATGAAGCTGGAAGCGGTGGAATAATCTCGACGTCTCGATAAAACACATCCTATTAGTTATTCGAGTATTTATGTGACGATGTGGATTTTGACTCATTTAACGAATTTCGAACAAATTCGCAGTTTGCTGCAAAATTTTTTTACATGACACGGCATTTTAATTTATGTTAAAGATTCACTGATTTTAACAAGTTAAGTATAAATTTATTTTTCTGGACTAACAAACGTGTTAACTGGCTGCGAATTTAAATGAGTATTAAAAAGTTATTTGTAAGAGATTCCGAATACGATGTTTGATTCCATTTAGGTACGAATATCGTACAGCTTTGAAAGTCTTCCATAATATTGAGCACTCTGAGATTCAGCAAAAAATGAATTACATTGTAGGTAGTACACGCATTAACAATACAATTAATTTACTATTTTTTGGACCAAAACCGTCACAACCGTCAAACTGAGTTTTTCCGCTATCCGGCACAATAATTTCTCCGCACGCTGTCCCGAGCCTCAGAGCCTTAAAAGGGCTTCAAAAGCGTCTCAGCCGTCATAAATCGAAGCTCGATTAAAAAACTGCACTATCTACAATTGCCCCTTTAATTCTTCCCTTGCATTGATCGTAAATACGTCACAATTAGTCAGGCAAGGACTCGGTTTATCTACGGTAAAAAAGTCCTCGGCTCGAACGTTACATTTCGACCTTTGGCGGGACGCGGAAAAAATCATGTCGCCTCATCGTAATATTTTGTTAAACTTGTGTTTATATCAGTGATAATTAGTGATAAGTTGTGGTATTTCGTTGATTATGAGCTGATTTACGTAAATGAGTGTAGGCAAATGATATAATGTGACGTATCATGTTGTTCCATGTTGTTACCAAAACTCCATAGACGCCTGTAGTAAAGTATTCATTGCTTTACTGAGGTATGACTTGGACTATGTTTGGACTTGACCGCGACTTTATTGGACTATGATGTGACTACGACATTGACTATCTAGATAAAATATTATCAAAAGTGATTAAATCTTAATACCTGACACTGGCAAATGCACAACAATGCGACGCCAAAACATAAAAGAAGAAGAAGAACGGTAGCGCTCAGCTGTAAACGTCAACCGCGGTCACGCATCCGAAGACTGACTGAACCTTGGTGAACTTCGATGATCGCTAACGAACACCTAGTCAAACTACGCTACGAGCGCTACAGCTAAAGATAATAGAGCACAATAGGTTTCTTCTTTGCTTACTCATCCTCGCAAAAAAGTCGAAACGCTTTGTGTATTATTTCCGCAAACCCGGATCTGTAAATGACATCAAACATCTAAAAATCTACCTCAAACGGACATATTGCAACCTATCCTATAATTAAGTGTGAGATGCGAACTGGCCATTTCCCACCAAATGACAAGGTGCGCCGCCATGTTGGATTGTAATTTTTTATAATTTTGGCCTGTGTGTAGCAGATTATAGAGCCGAAGGACATTAGTGGTCCGACGACAAGCAATGACAGTGATTCGATTCGGAATCGATATTTATATCGATTTCTTGGTAGAGTCGGAGATATTGGTTGCATGAGGTGTAGTAGGTATATTTTTTTTTTGTTATAAAATCTTGAGATACTCAAAAATATTATTTAAACAGTACCTAAATAATTATTTAATTATACTAATTTATCTGATTACGCAGACGGTCGTCAAATACTCTCTTTTGTAATCAATTTAACACGGAGTTCACAGTCTATCTCTTAAAAACAAATTATTCTAATAATAAATTGCTGATATTATTATAATTTTATCAAAAATAACGGGGTACTTAGTGCTAAAGTAAGTTTTGTCTTTTAACATAATATTCAAAGATTTTTAATGAGTTCGTTTTGGAGCCCTATTCGCTGTTTTTGTAACAATGCTACTAATATTATAAATCCGAAAAGTTTGTTGGTTTGTTCCTCTTTCACGCAGCAACGGATTGACTTGATTTTTGACATGGATATAGTTCATGGCCGAAAAGTGACATAGGCTGCTTTTTATCCCGAAAAAACAAAAGATTCCAAAGTCAAATTCCACGCGGGCGGAGCCGCGGGCAAAAGCTAGTACTTCATATTTTGACCTGTAACTATTGTTAATTGACTATGATAATATTATTCAGTACCTTTCGTCATTGACCTCTTGTTAAAAAATTTATCACGTATTTTAATAATGTTGCTAGTACTGAACAAATTAGTGAAATTTAAAAGTTCAACGTCCTCGAAAAGCATGCCACGTATTCTGTATCATCTGTATTGTTGGTACTTAATGAATAAAAGTGATCAAAATACTCAATACTTTCTAACCACAACGCGATGTCTGACGAAGTACAACCATCTCAAAGTGAGTGGATGGTGCAGTATGGAACAGTCGACAACATATTGAACAAAAACAGCCTGCTGCGGCATCCCGCCCTAATAACTACCCATATATGACTCTACCGCGCCACGCACGCCACTCTAGCCCTTATGTGTATGCTGATTCCCTATGCTGATTGGGTAGTGTTATAATTATTAATTAGGCTTTAATTGCCGTGGCGGCCAATCGCCGTGTGAACTGGAGGCGTTGGTCTCGGTGCTCGATTGACGAAGATATATAGAGTTGGTTTGAAAAACTCGATTTGGCAAAAACAATAGTTCTGTGTCGTTATTTTCGATTATAATTTAAAAGTTAATCAACAAAACTTCATTTTATTTACTATAAGCATCAAAGCGACTTCAAAATTACCTACTAATCATAGCTGTATAGATATTATTAATATATTTTCTGTGATTGATCTAGAAAAATAAAAAGTATTGAATAAGTAGAGACTTCTAACAAAGATTCTTACATACCGATTAACTTTAAGTTTTACTAAAAAATAAATACAATAAGGCTCTATGGAGAAACCAAATTAAATGGTGCCTAAATTGCCTTCAAGCCAAATCTGTAAGAGGAGAGAAAAACCGGACTTAAACGACAACCGATCAGATGGCTCGAGCTCAGTCGATAATGTAGCAAAAATCAAACTGATACACAACGGCAGCTGGCCTTGGGAATTATGAACACTTTTGATGCAGCAAGTATCATTATTGTTTTCGTTGCAATATTTTATTTTTCGACGTTAAGGACATCTTCACTAGATTTTTGATAAAGCAGCAGTGTTAAACCGGTGACTTTCTTTGCACTGTACCTATTTACGAGTGAATATTTAGTCATGTTATATAGATAGTACTGTCTAAGAAAATGAAAATGTAAAAGGAAAGTGTAAGTACAAATACAAGGCCCAAACTGCGTGCACACCACATGGTACGGCGACTCATTACGACACATCGGTAGTAGGTCCATTCCTGTGCTCTAACCTAACTTCAGTGTAGCTCTGTGTACGATAAAAATGAATGTGAAATGGGTATCGCGGCGTGAGTTTACAACCCGTGCCGTGAAAAATCATGCACCAGCAAACACACATCAATACGCTTAATTATCTCCTCTGGTGAGTGCATTTATTAACCTGGATGGTATTATTGGTACTTCAGGGTTTCTCCACATCCATAGGCATCCATACGGCTACCCGTGTGACGCGTGATGCGTTGCACGCTTGCACGCGTAGTACCTACAACTCGTGCCACCACGATATGTCTAATTCTCTCCTATGCTGTGTGTGCAATGTGTGCATTGTGTATTGCGTGCTGTTCTTAGCGTACCTATGTGTAACTCACCGGTAGTATGGGAAGGGTTGGTGCACGTGCAGGTCCATGGGCACAGCGGCGTGCGGGTACTCGGGCACGTGCACGCCGTGGCCCAGCATGGCCGCCCACGGCGACGCGCCGAACCCGCTCCCGTGCTCCATGCTGCCCCCTCTATGCACTAGTACATCACTCAACCTTCGACATTTTCAATTCACTCATGTGTTCCATTTTCGTATCACTGTTATTATCTGTCTGTTATTTGTTTGATCACTGTTGTTCCATCTTGAAAATAGTTCTAGAGAAGATTTTGAATTATGAATTTTACAATTTTCTTTTTGTTATTTTCGATTTAATTGATAGTTTAAATCCTGCAAAAATAAAAAAATACACTTTTGGACATGTGTTTTTTTTCGTAACTGCTAAAAAATACTCAGTAAATTTAGCGGGTTAAGAATTTAATCCGTAATCTGTTTAAAGCGTTATTTTTGTATTTCTTTGCGTTATGTTGTCGGATGATAATTCTTGATTCCACTTAATCATAAATATATTATTTATTATGAGAAGAACAAGTAGAGTGCATTTCTTGGCATTTAAATAAAATTACATATTTTTCTACTTCTACACTACGCTTGAAATCAAACTGAAATTCTTGGATTCTTGAAAAAAACTAAATTTGATTTGAAAGAACTCTTTTGCCGTATTTTTTTCCTTATTAGATAATTGATTTAAATTAATCCACAACCAATCATATTGTCAGCGCGAGACGCCACAAATATTACTTCCAGTAGTAAGTACCAATCTTACTACCAGTAGTAAGAACGGTAAATGAATTACCGTTGTTATCATTAGTATTGGTTCAGTCGTTCAGTGGCGAAAAACTGACAGACACGAAAAATACTATATTATTATTTATTTTGCATTTATAGAAATCACCCGGCCGTGTCTATCAGCAAATCTTACTGTGTATACTTAGTTATATTAAAACGTGCAATCAGTAAAATCAGTTATTTAGTTAGTTCTTACTATGAAAATTTACGTGGTTTTCACACATTTTATACTATATATAACGGGACTAAATTTACGTGTAGGGATAGTCGTAACGACTATAGTTTCGGTCGCATTCGGCGACCTTTCTCAAGTTGGCGAGTGCTAGCACGCGGAGCGGTGCATTGCGAGACGGCTCCGCGTGCTAGCACTCGCCAACTTGAGAAAGGTCGCCGAATGCGACCGAAACTATAGTCGTTACGACTATCCCTACACGTGAGTTTAGTCCCGTTATATATAGTATAAAATGTAGTTAGTACTTTTTACAAGATTGTGCTTGAAAACCTTTAGTTGATATTTTGATGGGATCGTCATTTAGGTAATGAAGATATTGACACGAGTGTTTTAATTATAACAAGAAAAGGTCTTGTTATAGTGTAGATTTAGTCACAGTCCGTACAAAAAATTAACAACTTGATTATCATCATCATCATATTCATCGTAGAAAGTCTACATCATTACAATAAAGCCTTAAAAATATCTTCTGTATAATATGTGTATGCAATATGCAACATTTTTATATTTAAGAATATCAAAATGGCACTTGAAAGTTAATAAAGGCACTTGCCCTATAAAAAAAAGAATATCATGGACTTGAAAAAACATACCCAAATGTTTTTAAAAATTATGAAATCAAGAACAGTTTTAGTCTCAAAATCTACTATAATATGTACCTATATTTATAATCTTCAAAATAAATTTTATCGTGGAAAGCATTGGAACTTATGTACTGCCTGATCATGGTTACGAGCAAAATCTCTCATCTCCTATTACCTGCGGTGTAATATCACAAAAATAATAAACCTACACGCAAATGCAATTAATGATGCGCAAATAAATATTATATTAACGGCCTCCATGTTGACAATACGGAATGCCGTCGCGCACTAACGCACCTACTGTTTACTCGGTGTTGCTAGATTTAACTTTACAATCAGATCAAAGGTTAGTTAAGAAGTAAGTTAGTTAAGTTTCAACATTTATAAGCATTGCCATTCAATGTGGCAATGGCAATATAACCAGCATGCTGGGCAAGTCAACTGGCAGTGAGCTTGAGCATTTGGATTATCTTCAGACCTTCAAGGGTCTGTGGATGATCAAACTGCTTTTTATGTAGTAGTAGTTTTTGTAGTTTTAGCCTATGTAAGTAGCGTTGTATTTTGTTGTAGTTAATAAAGGCACTTGCCATATTATAAAAACCGGACAAGTGCGAATCAGGCTCGCACATCGAGGGTTCCGTACAAACATACTGTAAAGATAATTAAAAACCTGTTTTAGCATGTGCTAATGAAATTCTTTTATATGACACCTTACATGATACGATTTACTCACTTTAAATTTTGAACCCATATTTTATGAATTTTGAGGCCCTATTTTTTGTGATGTTAATAAAAATGTACAGTTTTTAGATTTATTCCTATATGTGTACTCTAAGACAATGCTTCTCGCCAAATTTCATAGTTCTATGTCAACGGAAAGTACCCTGTAGGTTTTGATTTTTGTGAGTGCGAAATATGCGTTTTTTTACGACATAAACGGCTCTAACTTTTTTAAACGATAACTGAGAAGTTTTTTTTACACAACTGCAAGAAACTATGGATATACTCGTACGTATACAGTTTAAATTTCAACTCGACATCTTTACGCGTTCCGGAGATAAAGAGTCTTGACATACACTCAGACGGACAGACGGACAGACGGACAACAAAGTGATCCTATAAGGGTTCCGTTTTTTCCGTTTGAGGTACGGAACCCTAAAAAGGTTAGTTCTTATATTGATTTATTCCGCGATTGAATATAAATTAGGCAAACTCAAAAGACGTATAGAATTGTATACGTTTGAAACAAGAGACACACTGATCAGAAACGTTTAGATACTATTAATTTCTATCCCTGGCGAAAAAAGGGAGTGTTACGAGCTTGTTTCTAGTGCCGGTGCCACTGTAGCCTACTTCTCCTACTGAAGCTGTGTACTGAATTAAAAACTACTTCAGGTCGGTTATATATCTAAGAATTAAAGTTCGAATAAACTGTATACTTTTAGCTAAATAGATAAGCTAAAGCTAAAAAAAGCTGGTACCTACACCACAACGAAATAAAAATACGTACGTTATCGTATATTTGTCCACGTACGGTATGGTTTTTGTCTGTATTGTTGTGATCAAGATGGACGCTGGATCTGATAAGATGGGAACACACTGGCAGTTGACGACCGGTCCTCATGGTAATCTGCAACGCCTAAAATGTCCAGCAATGTGTGCAAGGCTGAGAACATATATTTTATTTATTTATTCATTTTGACGAATTACTTAAAAGAATAAAAAATTCTTAGGTGAAATTGAAGATTTTCCATAATGTAAATTACATGTTACTTTAGATTACTCAGTTGCATAATCTGGCATGTACCAAAATAATAGAGTATACATAATATTATTGACTGTCTATGAATGACTGTCTAGTGGTTAGTAATTATTCATCTTGTGAGCCCTCTCTCTATGTACATAATTAAAATTTGTTGATATAAGTTCGTTTAGGTCATATTAAAGTAAATAAAATGTACAATAGATATAGCACCTAATTACCTAAGTGTTCGGTTTAGTTAGTTTGATTAGTACTTAATTTGATTATTGTCTAAGTTAATACATTTCATGTAGGTAAGCTTCTGTAACGGGTAGTTATGTCTAGCCAAGTTATTTCTTTTTAATACTGCACGCCCGTAATGGGTCCACTATTGAAACTAATATTTATTATTAACACCTTTGTACATAGTGTTGCAATAAACGATTTCTGATGAATAAATAACTAGGTAACAACTATTTTGACCTACAATCAAAAACCCCAATTATTTGGGAAAACTTTCAAACCTAGCAACACAATATTTGCCAGAGGTGATTAGATATTTGAAATAATTGTTTGATCGGCAAGAAATGCGTAGAGTCAAGGCAATAGATAAACAGACGTAAAAACCAATTTGTCGTGTATTTGAATAAAAATATGAATGAAATATGTAAAAATCTACGCAAACGATAAACTATTTTGTTTTAATGGAAACTCCCGGCCCAGTTGGCCTGTTGGACTTTGCATAACATTACAAACTTAAAATGTACGAGTCATTGCTCAAAGTTTTACAAATTTTGCTAGTACACCTAAGCTACCGAATGTCTAAACTTTAATTTAATATGTTATGAAATTTATTGCAAGCTATGGAAAGTAAAGGGTATTTTTAATTGATTCATATGTGGCCTATAAATACCAGTCTGTTACAAACCAATAGTTTGTTACTTTCTGGCAAAGACTTAACCAATTTAGCTGATGCTATTCAGGAAATAATGAGCAACAATACATAGGGGTAACGCAGGAGAAATAAAATCTTTCGATAATGTTAATGATCTATAATATTTAATAAATTTTACTTTTTTTAGAATTCTCTACAAATTTATTGAAAACGCTTGAAATGTATTTTTTTCTAATCTATTTGTACAAAACATTACTCAGTCAAAAAAAGTTTTAAGTCAAAAAAAATTCATTTTACTCATTCCATAAAAATACGTTTTCACATATAGCAGAGCAGACAAAGAGTACAAAAACAACTAAAAATTTTCTGAAAACAGCAAAATCAAACTCAATTTTTTTTCTTGCAACAGGAACTTGCTACCTTAATAAATATTCCTATCTGACTACATTTCTTTGCATTGCGGAAATTAATAATTGCACTAAACCGACTATCCCAAAAGCCTCGCGAAACTTAGTACGTACTTAGGACACCAACGTTTAATTGCCTTCGCCGTAATGGCTTACCGAGAAGTTAAACCTTGGGCCAGTGTTTCCCAAACTGTGGGTCGTATATTGAGCGTGTAAAAATTGAGTGGGCCACCACACGAAAACCAAAATAAATTAGACTTACTACCTACACTCATTACGATCAAGCGATTGACATCAACTTCAACTGGAGTTACTTCCAGTAAAACATAGGAAACAATTTCATCCTTCCTTTTAATTTGCTTTCCGCGCGCCATTTTCTTTTCACGCCATATATCGTTAAAATGTTATACAACAAGTGAAAAACCAAATGAGTCATTTTATAAACGAAGAAGTTTACAAAATTGACTGAAACTGTTAATAATGCGCAAATGAGGTTTTCCCTCAACAAGCACGCGGTTAAAAAGCAGCTTTGCACTTCTGTATAACTAATAGATAACTATTACTTATGTAAATAATAGTGATGTAGTTAGTTAAAAAGTGTTCTATTCGTATTGTTGGTGGTCAAATTTCCTAGAAGTGGGTCCCGGGTTTCTTAACTTGTATTAGATACGAGTAACCCATACAACTTTGGAAACCACTATCCTAGGCCGTTCTACGCATTCCTATATTTAATGCGCCATATTTCACAGATTCTATTCCCGGGACGGAAAGTTCCTACAATTTAATGATAATTTCAAGTACTAGTTTTACTTTAATTATTGTTTATGAATAATTTTATGTTGTTTGAAATAAGCTAGGCATTATATAAATTGTCAGTTGGGAAAGGAAACATTGATTGATACGTGAAATAAAAACTATAAAGTAGAATTTGTGAAAACATTCGTGAAAATGAAAGTTTTGCTACGTTCCGTACGTACTAAACTATTTGTTACTGATATTTTTATTTTTAATTGTGATTTTCTAAAAAATATTGCTGAAGTTATAGGAAATATTATTATTTATTCAAAATTTAAAAATAGAAGTCAAAGAATGTTGGCCAACATAAATTCTTTTGCTTGTTTAATGGTAAGCGCTACTTGCTCATGTACTAAATAGGTACTGTACTTGCACGGAAAAACTCAGCATCAATCAGAAAAAAAGAAATTCCAAACCGACATTAACATTTCTCTCTTCGCTCTACATTTGTACATTACCAATGCTCATATTGGATAAAATACTCAAATATATTACATGTTGCACGAAACCCAATCCTCACGGAACTGTTAAGTTAATTTAAGCAGGATTGGGTTTTGTGCAGCTTGCAGCTAACTTGTCAGCCGCCAAGAAGTTTGGTTCGGCCTATACTGTTTATGACAATATTTAACAAATATTTCAATGTTTGCTATGCCCTATTAGGCAGGGTATGTACTTAGCGTAAGAATGCTATGTATACTATGCAAATAAATAAATTCAATTCAATTCAAAATTCGGCCTATACTGGAACACACGCCGCGCCGCGCTGCGCCGCCCGATTGTTTTCCTACAAATCGGCACCTATTAGTAAAGCCGATATGTTATTTACACAAAAGCAAGTTTAAGTAAGCTATTTAAAGTATTTATTGCGCTAATGTTTTGTTAACCTCAAGGGACTACAGGTTTGGTGTTTGACCAGCAATAACATGTTGAGTGCGCAAGAGTCGCCGCCGCGACGGTTTTTGACACTGATGGCCTTTATGGATTTGTGATGTTTGCTCTCCATCTTCATGGTATTTTGTCGAAAATGTAAAATCTCTTCACGGCACTTTAAATGCTGGTTTACTGGATCTCGTTCAATCGTTTTAAGATATATTAGGTGTCATTTTACGAACAAATTGATGTGTTTCTATGCTAAAACATATTATTTGTTTTGTTTGTTGATACGCGTTTTACGCGTATTTAGTTTTTAAAATATTTGATTTGGGATATCATAAAATATCCTCAAAATAAGTTTTAAAATAACTTTTACCAATTCCGAACTTTCGTAATCAAACTTTTTTAAATTCCGTTACGTTAAGAATTTTCCAAAGATTTCCGAGTTGACCACCTCACAAGTGTTATCGTCAGTTGAGGCACAACCACTTCCACTATCACAAGTCACTGTCCACTGTAAACACGCAGTCAACAAAACACTTCAGTCACCGGCACGACAAAAAAAGTCCGCGGAAAAAAGTACGAGTAACTGGCACAATAGAAAAAGTGACAAGTCGCGAGCGCGTGAAACGTCAACTGTCAAAAGAGGTCCGAGTCGTGTGGCCAGTATTTGTGTGGTTCATGTTGCGTCGGCGTGGGCACACGTGTGTCGCGGCGGTCGGTCCAGCGGTCATTGAGAGCTGGATGTGTGCGCGCCATACGAAACAGGCTCGCGGGGCGTGCAGCCTCCGCGCTACGTCACCAGTAATTGGGTTACGTTTACGTGACGCGATGGGGTGTCACGTCGCGGGACCGAGACCTACTTTAATTATTTGGGATGGCTCTTGGACGAAATATGTAAAATTTAAAAAAAAACGAGAATTATCTAAAAAGTTCTTTCTTTCGTAACTCTGATTATTAAGCCGCCAAAAAAATAATCTCGTACTTTTTTGGGGTAAAAATTATACGTGTTTGCTCTATTTTCGTATATTTTTATTTATTTTGTATTATAGGCCAAAATTCTATTTTCCAAATATAAACATTAATAGTTTACACAATTTTTAAATAATACAAGAAAATCGCAAACAAAAAAATACACTTACATACTGTAATTAAATAAACAGTCTAAAAGTGAAAGAAAAATTTATGAGTCACGCGTTGAAGTCTTTTCAACGACACCATAAAAACTTCGACAAATCAAAAAGCGATATTGATAATTTAATGTTTTTCAAACTTTTATTAGGGGTAGGCTTTTAGAAAGGAGGTGGGGGTTTGAACCCTGTAGTCCTCTTCTTGTATATACATCTTTCCTAAGTAGAGTTTGTGAAAATAGAGAAGCGTCGTAGGTGAGGTCGCCCGTGTGCCATTTTACTAATGTTGTTACGTTGACAACACTGCTCTGTCATTGCTAGTACAACTAAAAGTGTTTGATACTTGGTAGACACCAATTCGGTTTTCATCAGTAGACTCGCGTCTACCAAGTATAGTCAGTACCTTGGCTGCTGATTAAAATCGTATTGTTAGTTCACCGTTACGCCACGACGGCTCTCTTTTTGCACATACTCTAAGCGTGCTACATCCTAGGCCTCATTGTTGCTTAAAAAAAAAAACTTCTTTATTTCTCAAACTATTAATAAAGAAAATACAATACACATGTGACGGTTACAGGTAAAAATATTAAAAAAAAAGTTATAACCACGCCATTTTTCATCTCATACAAACTTTTTCATTTAGTGTTCTTACTTTATTAAAGTTTTTTCCTAAAGTAATTTCCCAGGGTCTGTCCCGGCAATAAGGAACCTAACCTCTCGTTAACTTCACAAAATTACCAAAAACCGTTCCGTAATAAGCAAATATCAAATTTTCTCACGAACAAATTGCAACCTTACGACCTGACCTTAAGTCGTTCTGACGTTTCTCTAACTGTCATAGCTATAACACTCGTAGCTAGTGTAAGTTGAGCTCTAGAATCGTTTAGTTGTTTGGTGGTAGGGGTCTTGTTAAACTGGATTCGTTAAAATAATTGTAGAATTAAGTGACGCAAGTGTGAGTAACGCTTAACGGTGTTTTTGCACTCTGAAAATTGTTATTAGAATGTAGACTGAGTATTAGCGTAGTTGTAAGACATTTTGTTTTCTTATACTTACAGGGTTATCTAGAACTCGTGTAGGAAGCTAAAAGGAGGTGATTCAGACCATCATCACGAACAACTTTTTTTTTTCGAGACAATCCAGACATCACGAAAAAAATCACTTGTTTCATACATTTTGTCACTGCCGTGTTGTAATTTTGTATGGAACAGGCGACTTTTTCTCGAATTTTGAGTTGGCACCATAGTAAAAGCTCTTCATAACGTTGTTCTTTATCAACTCCTTTCGGTCTTGAATAGGATAAGCCGAAAACTCTGTATTGAAAAATACTATAAGAAGGTAGATATATTAATGTTATTGCAATATACATTCCAAGTATTGTACTATGAATTATCTTAGTCGTTAGTTTCTAAACTGCAATGTTACATGGTACTAGTACTAGAATGGTATATTTCTAACATCAAATATAAGTCAGAGATCCAAATTTGGAGCTAATTATCTAGATCGTTTCCTGATTTAAAAAAGAAACAGGAATACTAGGTAGGCGTTACGTATAAAAATCAATCAATCATTTATTTCACAAAAATATCATTACATCAAACCTACATAAACATTTCTATCTTAATTTTAAATTAGAGTTATTATAAAACCGGTAGGTTACAGCGTCAGAAATGAGCAATATTATGTATTTAATTTCAGTGCTATATCTTTGTTGCACATTGCCAAATATGGTATGGGGTAAATAAGTACGTATGGGCTGGGAGACTAGGCCCTGGTGTCAGAACTTTTAAGCCGCCTGATCACCGCTGACTTAGCTTAACTATACAGGGTTATTTTTAATCAATTAGCATCCTTCTAGGGGCGTATTCTGTACATCAAAACTAACAACTTTTGTTTTACGACTTTCGTCAAAACTCAAAAAAAATGTTTGTTTTTCCATAGAAAAATATCGTTCACCCGCGACAAAATGTATGGAACAGCTGTTTTTTTTTTTTTTAGTTTTGACGAGTCGTAGAACAAAAGTGTTAGTTTTAATGTACAGAATAAGCCCCTGAAAGGATGCTAATTGATTAGAAATAACCCTGTATATATGGAGGAAGATTGGTAGGTAGTTATTCTACGTAGCTATATAACTTATGTGCTAGGCGTTTGGCAATTTTCTGTAAGCTCCATTACGGCGAGTGTGCGCTCGAACTCCATGACCTAATTCCTTCATCTTCTTTTCACAACAGGACAAGCCGGAAGGCGCTAAGAGTGAATAGGTATCTTCCAGGGTATACCTATATAATACTCTACTTTCGACCACGACTTCGCTTTTCATCAGGTGGCCATATGAAGCCTTATTGACCGACGAACTACCGGAGGAGGTATACAATTCGACGCTTATATTTTTTTTTTAAGTTTAACCACGCATAACTTTTTTCGTCGTCAACCGATTTCAATATTTTTTTTTATTAGAAAGAATATACTTCAAAATTGGTTTCATTTAAATTTTATCGAAATCGGCTGAGCCATTTTTGATAAATCAACAATAATGTGCAAAATGCTACATCGATCCGTGCGGAATATTCGCGAATTCTGTACACGGGTGAAGTCGGTCATGCTAATTTTTCCAAAAAATAATCTTGTTTTGCACATTAAAAGTGCTCATTAGTGACCACTGAAATAACGATCGTTATCAACTAAGTTGTAAGACGGGTGCCCTGGGTGGCGATTACAACTGAGCGCTACCGGGGCACGGACAACACGTCAAATAATAGGTCTTGTTTTATAACCGTTTAGTCATGTTAAGACGCCTTCTGCTGGCTTAAAAACTTTAATGCAAGTACCAGCTAAGCTGTTCAAGTTTATAAGAACGTATAGGTACTTTACATGAAAAGCAACATAGTGGTCGAAGATGAATCACGTAGGCTTAAAAAGTCACTTATGTACCCATTTTACTAACTCTACCTACTTTGCTTGACATCGAATAAGATATGGTCAAATGCAAGTTTATCGTTCGTTATCGTTCGTATCGTTCGTATCGTTCGTATCGTTCGTATCGTTCGTATCGTTCGTATCGTTCGTATCGTTCGTATCGTTCGTATCGTTCGTATCGTTCGTATCGTTCGTATCGTTCGTATCGTTCGTATCGTTCGTATCGTTCGTATCGTTCGTATCGTTCGTATCGTTCGTATCGTTCGTATCGTTCGTATCGTTCGTATCGTTCGTATCGTTCGTATCGTTCGTATCGTTCGTATCGTTCGTATCGTTCGTATCGTTCGTATCGTTCGTATCGTTCGTATCGTTCGTATCGTTCGTATCGTTCGTATCGTTCGTATCGTTCGTATCGTTCGTATCGTTCGTATCGTTCGTATCGTTCGTATCGTTCGTATCGTTCGTATCGTTCGTATCGTTCGTATCGTTCGTATCGTTCGTATCGTTCGTATCGTTCGTATCGTTCGTATCGTTCGTATCGTTCGTATCGTTCGTATCGTTCGTATCGTTCGTATCGTTCGTATCGTTCGTATCGTTCGTATCGTTCGTATCGTTCGTATCGTTCGTATCGTTCGTATCGTTCGTATCGTTCGTATCGTTCGTATCGTTCGTATCGTTCGTATCGTTCGTATCGTTAATAGTAAGTTCGTATAGGTCGGGTGGCTAGCCCTGGTGTAACAGTTTTTAACCCACCTACACCACCGTGTCAGAGGCCTCTGACACGGTGAATATAACCGAGACTTACAATATAACGTGTCATCCGAGCCACGGTAGCGCTCAGTTGTAAATGCCACCCGCGGCCACCCATCCGAAGAATGACCGTGCCCAAACGGTGCTTAACTTTGGTGATCGCTGACTGATACCTAGTCAAACTACACCATGAGCATCGTCCATTAAAAAAACTTTTACACTAGGTGAATATAAGTACATGTTAATGACGTCACACCACTCCGGCCAATGAAACAAAGCCATAAATATCGCCCCACCCCTTTCTCCCTGACCGTGCATACATTCTACTACTTAAGTTTCATACAAAAACCTCATATTTTCAAGTAGGGGTAAACTAACAATTGTAACTTGAGCTCTCGTGCCTTAAGAGGCGACGAATAGTTGGTCTAGCGATAGAGGTCAGGATATGCTGGTTGTTTTACTTCAATAGTCATCTCATAAGGTGATAATACTGATTTAGTGTTTTAAGGAGTGTTATGATGACGATCCTTTTGAGTAAAATATTCAAATTGATTTATATCTTCGTCATTTTGTAGAAAATATTTTATGTCACTATTAGCATACCTAATAGTGTCATAAAATATTTCCTACCGCATGTCACTACAAAAGATGAATCTATATGTAGTTATGATGGTTAGCAAATTGAAGCCGTATGGTGTAGTGGTAAAGATACCCTCCTTACAATCGTGAGGTCGAGGGTTCATATCCCGGTCCCGTACCGATGAATTCCTTGGAATTTATGTATGGAATTTAAAAAACGTTACAAATAACGGAGTCTACAAAGTGTGACATCGTGTATTTAATTATTTCCTTAAATTGGTCCATGGGGGTCGTCCGCCCTATCACTCTTTAAAGACTTGGCCAGGCGGTTAGTAGAAGTGACGCGTGACCAGAATGCTGGCGTCTACTTTGGTCAAAAGCTCAGCATTGCCATTCAGCGAGGCAATGCTGCCAGCATTCTGGCCACGTTTCGTCTACAAAGGGGCTTTTAGATTAAGTTTTATATGTTATAAATTTAGTTTTGTATATATATTAGTTTTAGTGATATTAGTATAAGTTTATTTTTAATTATGTAGATAGCTGTAAATAATACGTTGTCCAATGTTATTTAAGTTTGTTTCAAATAAATCGTTCCTTAATATTATTGACTGCCCAAAATCAGTAGGTATTATAAAATTCACGTGACGCAATATATGGATGTCCCATACTTACGAGGATAAGTTTTAATTCTATCATCTTCGTCGTCACCTTGTATCTGAGTGATTATGACCCCTTTTTGTGCAACCATATTTGTTTTTGTAAGTATTTTGGTCCCGTTTTGAACCCATGCACGTTTTATCAGTCAACAAATGAATTCTTACTAAGTAATATCATAAATCTGAGAGTGTGTTTGTTGATTTATTTCTATTTCATGCAGCAGTGGAGCAACGAATGAACTTGAATTTTGGTAAAGACATAGTTTGAAAGACGAAAAGTGATACCTGCTCCTTTTTATCCTGAAAAAATAAAAGGGTCGTGAGATAGCATAAAATTCAAAATCAACGCGGGCGAAGCCTCAGGCAAAGGCTAGTAAATTATAAATTAATTAGTGTTTATATTCAGTAAAAAAAAATCGAGACTAATTCGTGAATCAATCAAGATTCAATCTAGGTACATATTTTTATGTCCGCTCTTCCAAACACATTAAATCTGAATACTTAAGTACTAAACCTCTGAGAGCCTGCATACTAAACACCTTCAAAACACAAGTAAATCCAATTCCATCTCCATCTCCATACCGTACCGCCCCGATTCCATTACAGCCCAAAATTAAAACTGAAAAAAAAAATACAAATTTCATTAAAATCTAAATATCGCGCCATCTCGCTCGTACCCGCGTAGTGTGAAAGGGACGGGAGTGTTTGGAAGGTTGTATAGAAAGGAGCGCTGTAATTGGCTGACGCGGCGCAGGGCGTGGCGGGGGGCGTGCCTAGACATCTGGGTCACGTTATCTGATAAATTACTTCACACCTATACAACTTGCTACGGCTACGGCGTAGCTGCTACGAAATACTCTTGAAAAAAGATGTACCTACCTAACATATTTGGTAAATATTTTTAAAAAAAACTGGTAATATCAGAATAAAATTTATCAAACTCAGGTAATCTCATTCTATCAGAACTGATTGTCTACCGAGTGGTAATTTTTTTTAATGGAGACCATGAACTGGTATACGCAGCGTAGGTCATCTACACAAAAGGACAGGAAACACAACTCGTCCTGTTGGAAAATGGAGGTCACCTATGGCATTTTTGGCGAAAAATAATGGTAACTGATAACTTTTAAAAAGTGATTCTAGTAGACTTTGCTATTTCCTTCGCTGTACTTAAAAAAATAAAATTAATTCTAATTAGATTAAGTATTGAACAAATCTAATATTAATCTACCTACTAACTTACTGGGGTAGACTGGTAGGGGAATGGCATAAACCGGGAGAAACCTATGCTTTGAGTCGCTTTTCTTGGGTTGATGATGTTATTTCCAAAAATGAAAACATGACTAATATAAAAATGAAAACAAGCTAAAACACGTCAATAAACCCGATTACAGAGGCTCCAGCGTAAATTAAATAGCAGCGTAAAAAGCGTTCTCTCTATCGAATGCCTAAAGTGAAAAAGAAACAGAACTATGCTATTTTGCTAATACCTATAGTTACGCTGGCGCATCTGTAATCGGGCTTAATGTCAGATATGAGTATAATATAGGTATTTTAATATCTGAAACTGTACAAATTGTTTTGCCATATAAAAAAATGCTGACAAGGGCCACCTTTACCACCTAGTAAAGACGTAGGCATAAAAATAGTTAGCAAGCTATTCTCATACCAAATATATACAAAAATTACATAAAAATCGGTTAAGCCGTTTCGGAAGAGTTCCATATGTAACAATTACGAGATTTGTATACTAGATTATCCAGAACTGGCATACTAAGCAGAAAGCGGGTAATTCAGAATCATCATTATGAACAACCTTTACTATGGGGCCAACTAGGAATTCGTGAAAAGAAATCAGATGTTACATACATTTTTTAGATTCAGTGTTGCAATTTTGCATGGAACAGCTGATTATTTATTCTCGAATTCCCGGTTGGGTCCGTAGTAAAAATTGTTCATAATGATGATTTTAGCACCCTCTTTGGCTTAGTACATACAGGGCAAGCAGATTACCCTGTGTATGAGAAAACATAAAAGAAGACTAGATTTTTACCCTAACTTCCATACATCCAGTATTAATATCTGCCATCAAGTAGCACTACAATCGACATGCCTCACTTCACCGCCGTCGTACATCACTATCTGTCCTTGGAGTGGCCTTCAAATCCCCCACCGGCCCCACCAACACCACCCCTATCCCTTTGACATAAGGTCCACAAAACCGCAGAGTAAAGTTGGCTGCAGAGACATTAGGTATGCGAAGTGCGCGCCTCAATCGATGCTTCCGGAGTGTTTTAAGGCACCTCGGGGAAGCCCCGAGTGATGGATGATAGAAACTCGAATTAGATTTTGAAAAATTTATAGCTACTTTGTAAGTTTTTAGAAAGTTTTTTCTTTATTTTTGTTTTGATGTCCAGATTAGTAATTTGGAATGGCAATCAGCAGGGCTCAAGATAGATAGATAGATATTTGGGACATCTTACACACGGCCTCTGACCCCAAACTAAGCAAAGCTTGTGCTATGGCTGCCAGAGACTGATATACTACATATATACTTACTTTTAAATACATACTTATATAGATAGTAACTAAATAACACCCAGACACAGAGCAAACACTTATATTCATCACAAATATTTGCCCTGGGTGGGGATCGAACCCACGCCTCTTTGATCCAGAAGTTAGGGTCACTAACCACTGAGCCACCGAGGCAGACTCAACTGAGATGATTTAATGCATTTTTAGATATTTAACCGCAAGGTGGACAGTTGACCTGATTAATCACATTATCCTTTACAACCAGTTTTAATAAAATAAGTATCTGTAGAGTGTCTGTATCTTCCGATAAATATATGACCATATTACAAGAAGACATTTGTTTTCATTATTTAATTGAATATAGCTGAAATAATGATGATGAATATTCATGTATATTTTATTAATAATATCTTCAATACCTATAATACTATTTTTCATCGAAAATAATTTTGTAACAAAAAAAAATTGTTTTGGAGATGCTGGGGATCGAACCCAGGGCCTTTCACATGCAAAGCGAACGCTCTACCACTGAGCTACATCCCCTTGTGATCGTCTCACATTTTTTTGAGACTGAAATACGCGAATAATTTAGAATGAACAACTGCTCAAACATTATGGGTGAGTGAGTGACTTACATACCTACGTAGAAACATCTGGTTTTGTCACAATAGAAAATTAGTGAAGATATTAATAAATACTTACCATTGAAAGATTGGCCCCGAGACGGTGCTAGCCATTCCGGCACACTTATACAACGGTGGCGTGACTACATCCAAAATTTGTTCGGCAACACCTGGATGAGACTGGAACAGGATATGGATAATTGGTGTAAGGGGGAGGAGGCTTATGCCCTGCAGTAGGCCGAAATAAGCTAATGACGATTAAAAGGTTCAATTTCTGACTAACAATATTGTTATATGTCATTTTATTTTAATCTCGCAACTTCATCTAACTATATTTATCTTTATCTTTTTTTTATTGTGTTTATACATATGTTACATTCGACAGACTCCGGAGTTTGTACCTTTTACTATCAATGTTTCGACTTTTTTTTATAGGAAGGCAGTATCACTAAATATATATTTCGTCTTCATCTTACATCTACAAAATTGTTACGAAGACTAATTTGACAAGCATTACCTACTTCCCTCTGATTCTGCAAAATCGGTAATTAAAGCAAGCCTAGTTGCATAAGTACTCAAAATTTATCCAAAAAGTAAGAAGCCTATCTAGGGAAGGTCCTTTTTAATATAAAATACTGACGTCAAAAATTAGTTATGAACTAAATAATTAACATATACATATAATAATAATTGATTGTAATTATTTATTGACTCAACTGTTTCCTGTTATAAACTTGAAATTAAATTGTAGGTACTTACTTAATTTTTACAGAATTTTCTTGGTTTCGTGTAAATATTTAGTCGTGCATGTCATATGGGGATGTAGCTCAGTGGTAGAGCGTTCGCTTTGCATGTGAAAGGCCCTGGGTTCGATCCCCAGCATCTCCAAATTCACTTTTTTTCCAACTCTCTGTAAGGATTCTAGTTCTAAAAGTAAATTAATTTTGAAGTATCCTAAGAACAAAGGGGAATCAAAACTGTTAGAGCAGTTTCCGGGATTCAGATTTTGTACAAATAAATAAATGAATTTATACATATAAAAATCCACCAACTCACACTGGGCCATAGCTTGGTGGATATGACTCAACCAACAAAGCATGAAGCCCAAGACAGGCTGCAATGGAGAGTCTCTGTGGACGCCCTCTGCCCCACCCTGGGGACCTAGGAACTAAATCAACCCTTCGTGGGGAGGCTTATATCCTTCAGTGGATTATTAAGAAGGATGTTACAGTTATTGTTGAAATGTATAAGAAAATGTATAGACTTCCTCCCGAAAAGTCTTCCGTAGCTAGCGGAGTCAGAGCGTGCATCGATCTGGGCGGGCGGCGGGCGATCGATGGTGGCGCGTGCCGCGAGACAGCCGCCCGCCCAGACCAGCTGGAACTGACGACTCCATGCCTCGAAATAAGCCTGTAGGTTACCCAGAAGCATACCAAGCTTGCTCTAAGTTTTGCTGTCCTATAGAAATTACCTGCCAGGCTTACGCATTTTCTTCCCAAATCTAAAGAAAAACTTGATCCAAATTGATAGAACTATCGAGATATAGTAAATCGACACTAGTAAAATAGTTCCCGGGACATTAAAACTAGTTATACAAAAATTGCTGATGTAAAGATAGAAAAAGAGCAAAATATAAAAATAGGTCAAATCATTTATCGTTCGAAGGTTCTGTAGAGGTGAACGTGTTACACTACACCGCATCTCTGCTTATGATGGCAGAATGGAATCATAAATCACCTATCTAAGATATAAAAGAACAACTTACAAAGATAAAATAAAACAAAAAGGTTACTAAATGGCGGCCTTATCGCTTAAAGCGATTAGGTAGAAGATGAATTGAGTCAAGGTCACGTCATTACATCATTATCAGACGTTTAGACGTTGTGTATAATACTGATATACTCGTATTAATGAATGTGTACCTATCCAAAAATCTTATAACTTGAAAACCATAGCTATTATCTGTCCGTGTATCCACAGCTCCGAGTTCCCAGCACTCCTCGCGCCTCCAGCCCGGCCCCGGCCCGGCCCCGGCTCGGCCCCGGGTGCTGCGATCGATGCGCGGACGTGACGAGCGTGCCAACGGCCAGGCCTTCCAAATTGCGTTCCCAACTGTTTATACAACGTTACCTTAACTATTTTGATCGAGAGAATGTTGCCTCTAACTGAAGTATGCGAATTCACACACTGCTTTAAAAAATACCAGCACACCAGGGACAGTTGATTTGATACTAAACATTTATTGGAGGAAAATAAAACACAGACGATACAAAAACAAACATAACTCAAAAAATTAAAAACTGCCCTATGCTTTGTTTGCACATGCTAGTTGTAGGCTACCGGCGCTGGTCTTCCGTTGGATCCAGCGAGTGGCGTCGCGTTAATCTCGCGGTGTGCATGCCAGAATTGAAAATCACATGAAATATAAACTACAAAAACAAATACATCATAAAAAAAGATAACAGAGTTGGTGGTCAAGCGCGGACTTATTCGAGATAAAAAAACGATAGTTACATAGACAAATACGCCTCTACACTATTTATAACATCACAACCCACCTATACTACCTCAGTCAAGTTTCCTTTGTCGTCAGCATCGGTCTGTGTTCTTGTAGTTTTCGTGCAAAGTAATGTCTTCCTACCCCCAACGAGTTCATCATGCTATGTAGTACCTACAACCAGATTTCATGTCTGTCATAATCATTACTTTTTCTTAATTGTTCTACTTGCGACTAATTAATCCTTTATTAAGAGACCACGTTTTAGTACCTGCTGTAAGTCATTAAAATTTAGCGTATATTAATAATGTTTTTTCTTTTATTTATTTCAAATCAGCAATTAAATTAACAGATAACATAACAAGTTTTAATGAAATGGCCTATTGCGAACCATATTTTAACCTTTGCTATAGATATTTGTTATTAATTGCTCTATATTAACAGTTTATTCAGGCGCAATAATTTTAATAGTTGTATGTACAGTTATGTGGCAATTCATAGTTTTTTTCACACGGGGATGTAGCTCAGTGGTAGAGCGTTCGCTTTGCATGTGAAAGGCCCTGGGTTCGATCCCCAGCATCTCCAATAGTTTTTTTTTTTGATAATGCTAAGTTTCAATTTTAATAAAGTTCATTACCTTTTTTATTATTTATATTAAAGATTCGATAAGAAACTTTACTACTTCATAGACATTTTTGTAACAATATTAAAACTTGTTATGACATTGATAATTTTCTATAGATTGGATTATAATTTAAAAGTTAAAATTAATTTGTAACAAAAATATTACATTCAAATATTATTCTCGTTGAGAGTTAGTTTATTTCCCATTATCTTAATAAATATTCTCGTAAGATAAATCATATTTTTTTTTAGTTTGACCACTCTACCTAATCCTCATATGAGCCAGCTGCTAATTTGCTGCTGTATTTTACATTTAAAAAAATAACTATGATTTGGAGATGCTGGGGATCGAACCCAGGGCCTTTCACATGCAAAGCGAACGCTCTACCACTGAGCTACATCCCCTCACAACCTGCGCGCCTAGGACCACCAACACATGAATATCACGGCGATTATAATTTCGTTCGTTATTGGTTACTTTGTAATGATCATCTGAATAAACAATTATATTACTCAATACTCGTCAAGGTGTATGCCCTCAGTCAGCACGCAAAATTCACCTTAGTTTTTAGTTGATTTTGGTTTTTCGGCTTTAAGTAGTGTTTTACAAAGTACATACCTTTGTAAAACACTACTTATTCATGGCCGCCAAATGATTTTTCTCAAACTTGCGAAGTTCTCTTCCAATAAAGATTATTTTGTATCAAAATAATAGTAGATTAGTAGCTAAGGGCTGTAAGGCATCAATTACAGCCCGAGATATTTTTTATTTCGAGGGTGCAATAGGGTATCTGACTAGTTTATGGAAATCGTTTTAAATTATTCGTTAGTACATACTAAGTACACTACATTTATATTTCCGAGAGATCTACTGTATTAACTATGAAAATCAGTATTAAAGAATAGATATTCAAGATCCTACCAAAAACGACATTCTGTAATGGCGTTGGTCTTTGACGTCACTCACGAGTAAATGACGTTAATAATACTGGTAAATACGCTAGTTCACATCTAAAAATTAACAAAAAATACTTTAAAAGTGACTTACAGATCCAATAATATTACTCCGAAATCACAAAACACAAATCACACAAACAACAGTCAAATCAGAAATTCTTGTTTACCAGCACGTGACGTCACCAGAGTTGCCGCCCTTCTTGGAGCTTTTACGTCACAGATAAAATATCAAAAAAATATCGTATTTTATTTCGTTCGATTTGCGAAAATTAGACATATTTTAGTTTAAATAAAGTGAAATATATCTTTTTCAGGCTATTATCTGTATGGATTACCAAAATTAATAGAATATTTTCAATGTTGTCAAATAGCCTCTTACACCCGAGTAGAATAGTTAGCTATTCTACTTTACATCTCGATTGTGAGGTAAGTAGAAAAAAACCGGCATTACAAGAATAAAATATTGTTAATTGTTGCTTCAGCTTCCATTTTCATTGAATCAGAGTGCAGCTTATATCTTCATCACTTGAAGAACTCATGTTTTTTCCTAATTAGCACGTAATTATAAAAAAATCCCAAAAACAAACAATATTTAAATTAAAAGTTTTCTATTCCCGCCTTTTTTCATTAAAAAGAATCAAGTAAAGACTTAACTAAAGTCTTAACGTAAGAACTTTTTAATTTTATTTTCAAGAACTAAATTGAGCTTCGCCTTTCGATATTTAAAACTGATGACTATTATACTCACACAAAGACAAGGCTGAATAGCAAAGCGACCTCTTTGTCATTGGGCTGAATGCATGTCTATTGCCAGTATGATGGTTAGGTGTACGTGAACATTTTGAAAGAAAGAAGTGTTTTTTTTAATTACTTACCCCTAGAGCGCTAATTAGTCACCTAGAAGCCCCATTTGAAGGTAATAAGAATCTACTTACCGAACATGAGAGATGTAAAATAGTTTTGAACAATTAAGAATTGCTGTCTGAATAGAAATATGAAGTGCTATCTAAATAGTACCTATACGTAAGATACGAGACTAGCTTATCTGTTTTCGAAAATAAGTACATATTGCTAAATGCTAGATTTCAGACGGAAAGGAAAGAAAACTTGTGTGCAAATATTCATCTTCGAGACATGAAAAGTATGTCATACCTTGTTAACATAGTGACCTTTTTTTTTTTTTTTTTTTATTTCGAATAGGTTTGCGTTTGACTACACACTGCCTGATGTTAAGCAGATGTGCGGTCTAGGATGTAGCACGCTTACCTAGAAGATACCTATTTACTCGGGATTTGAAGACACTCACGTTGTACTTTAACGGGAAGACAGACCCAGGCAAAGTATTCCACATTCCGGCTGTTCGTATGAGGAATGAGGATTCGAAACGCTTGGTTCTAACGCGCGGAATGTCCACCATAAAAGGGTGACGCTTTGGTCGCGTCCGTCTAGCCGTACGATAGAAGAAAGGGGCAGGGGGGACCAGATTGTGCAACTCCTGGGCGCACTCTCCGAAGTGTATCCGGTAAAAGACCGACAAACACGCTACCTTGCGACGATGCTCAAGACTTTGCAGCTGCGTCTTAGTCAAGGTGTCGTTGTCAATCAGCCTCCTGGCTCGTCTCTCAATCGACTCCAGAGCCTCCAGTTGATATTTGGCAGAGCCATCCCAAAGGTGAGAGCAGTATTCCATGCAAGACCTGACTTGTGTTTTATAAAGACTGAGCAGTAGCTCAGGTGTGAAATACCGTCTCACCTTAGAGAGAACACCAAATTTTTTTGGAGGCTAATTGGGCTTTGGACTCTATGTAAGAGCCAAAGTTAAGAGAAGATGAGAGTGAAACGCCTAATAGTTCCAAGCTGTCAGTTACCGGAACGGAGACACCACGGAAAGCGGGAGACAATTGAAAGGGAAGACCTATAACCTAATTACTATTTAGTTATATTTAAAAAACGAATATCGTTTATAGCTTCATTGTTTTGTTTTATTGCACTTTTTTGTTGCACCGAACTGTCGAAATCTTTTGTTGATTCGTCCTCAAGGAAATAGTGACAAGACTAGATTACCACTAATTGCCTATTTATGTAGAATTTGAAAGCGAGTTTGTAAAGGGCCAATTAAAGTTAAGTGATAAGCAAAACTTGGAGATGCTGGGGATCGAACCCAGGGCCTTTCACATGCAAAGCGAACGCTCTACCACTGAGCTACATCCCCATACAACCTATGTAACTAAATTCAGCAATACAAGAATAGTAACAGAAAAATAGCTGGGAATGCGTGAAATTCTCGAATGGAGACCGCGAACAGGCAAGCGCAGCGTAGGACATCCACCAATAAGATGGACTGATAGTAGTCGAATCGTTATCAGCCGTAGGACGTCCACTGTTAGACATGGGCTTACCCTATGTATTTCCAATAAATCCTGTTGGAAGTGGCTTGCATTCAGAGTGCAGGAACCCGCAACCATGCTTTACTAGTTAAAGCCAAGTTATTTCTAGTAAAAAAAATTAAATCTCAAAAACCTGCAATTTTCATAGTCAATGTCTCATCATTATTATCAACATAAAAGACGCGAAACAAGATTATCACTATCATTAAGTACCAATATAATTTAAGTAGAATATGTTTACTTAAATTATGTATTATTTTCGTGAGTTTGTAATAGGCCAATTAAAGTAAAGTTATAAGCAAAACTTGGAGATGCTGGGGATCGAACCCAGGACCTTTCACATGCAAAGCGAACGCTCTACCACTGAGCTACATCCCCTCACGACTTACGAAACTAAATTCAACAATACAAGTATAGTATGAAATACGGCAAATTAATTACATTCATAAGTTTTGTTCACAATCAAATGATCGCTGATGAACAGCTGTACAAACAATAATCATGCAGCTGTTCAAACAATCAACATTATCTACCAATTCCATTTGAAAACAAGTTTACAGATAATGTACTCAGGTCTATGATCAGAGTTATATGTCTCAAATATTAATAAAAATAAATGAATATTAGGGGACATCTTACACACGGTCTCTGACCCCAAACTAAGCAAAGCTTGTAGTATACTCGTATCAGTCTCTGGCAGCCGATATGGCTGCCAGGGTATACTACATATACAAAATTATTTTTAAATAGATTCTTATTTATTATAGATAGTAACTAAGTAACACCCAGACACAGAGCAAACACCTATGTTCATCAGATAAATACTTGCCCTGGGTGGGGATCGAACCCACGCCTCTTTGACCCAGAAGTTAGAAGAATAATATCAATTTTTTTGGAGAACTCTAGAATTCTGACGATTTTTCTGTAATTTTAGCATATAATTTATTGTGTACAGAACCCTCTCCTTACTACCTTCATCTGCTATTGTCTAGTCTTTTAATATTGATATATTTGTCCAGTTGTTTCGAAAATCGTAAAGAAATTTACACGGGGATGTAGCTCAGTGGTAGAGCGTTCGCTTTGCATGTGAAAGGTCCTGGGTTCGATCCCCAGCATCTCCAAAAAATCTATTTGGTACTACTTTTTTAACCTATCTAGTTTTATTTTTATAAAGACTTACCTCGATTACATAGCAGCTTAAACGACTTTACCTAAAGTTTAATTATTTATATATTTTTTACTCTACACAGTATTGGTTTGATTTGATATTGAAAAACCTTTATTGACATAATAAAGTACTATGTTTTGTACAAGTTAGCGTTAACTATGTTACAATTTACCACAATAGTACAGTGTTTTGTAGGCTAATGTCGCCTTTTAAAATTTGTTATAAATTTACCAAAGTTGTCATTAAGTCGTAAGTAGAGGGTAGATAGAAAATAAATTTTAGTTATTTGGTACGTATTACTTTGTGATTTAGTACGTGTACAGCATGAGCCAAAAATAAACATTCACATTTCTTCTTTTTAAACGTGTTATTTTTTTTTCTATTTTTATGTTATTTATTTGTATGAAAGTACCATTGGTATATTATTATCTATGATATATTACTAAAACATAAAACGTAAATGAATGAATGTAAAATTAGGTGGTGGACAGTGGACACGAGGTGGACACACAAGAAACCGCGCTGGATGCAATCCACTTCCAACCACTCTTATTGAAGATCCATAGGGGAGGCCAATGTCTAGCAGTGGACGGCTTGTGGATGGTTGGACGATAAAATGTAAATGAAACTTCGGGGCTAATTAAAATATGATGGTCTGCAAAATTTGGAGATGCTGGGGATCGAACCCAGGACCTTTCACATGCAAAGCGAACGCTCTACCACTGAGCTACATCCCCCACGACGTTGTGAGCTAGATATAGCTATAGAACGACGATATTTCAATAACCTACCAACTGTATAAACAAACAGTCACCACAACGCAGTGATTGTGTACTCCTGCGAGTACTCGGAACATAGGTATTATAACCTGCTTAACTTTTTATACGAAAAGTAAGATGGAAAATAATGTATCAAAATATAAATTAAAATATATTCTTATATTTTTTTATAATCTGCCCAATAAATTCTTATCGTTCGGCACGGTTGGTATTCGGATGTGTAACTGTGGGTGGCATTTATAACTGAGCACTACCGTGGCTCAGGTGACGCGTTAAATTGTAGGTCCCGGTTGTGTTAACCGGTAAGCCATGTCAGAGGCCTTCAGACTGCTTAAAATCTCTGACACCAGGGCTAGCCACCCGGCATATACGAACATACTTGCTTAATAAATTCCATATTGTTTTAAATATGAAACCTATACTTTTCTATATTGTAGAGCGAGGAATATTGAGTCTTTCGCATCTTTGAACCATAATGAAGAAACTTTTATAATATGTGGGCCGCTTCTTTAGATGACATGCACACACATTCACAGAACAAACACATTAGAAACTACAAACGGCAGAAAAATTACTGACACAACTTATCACTACAAGCAATCCCTTCCAAGCAACTTTACGGTGAAGAGAAACTAGTACTGGTAGAAATAATAAGTAGGTACAACACAGTACCTACATAATAATATACTTACCTAAGTACGACAATAGGTACAAACGTGCTTTGATGGTGGACACTGAAGATGCATACACTAGGTACTTATGCATCTTCATTTTACTCTTCGTTATGTGTATTGAATTTCGGAAGATAGCTTGTACTTAGTTTTACATCTGAAGCGCAAAATTCTACATCGATGGTAATTTGGTGATAGCGTGAAGTCGGGATCGAAGGGAACTGACCTCAGTCGGGCTGCGACGGACGACGGACGCACGGCGACGCGCGGCAAGAAATCATTACTGCGCAGGAATCCATACAAATAATTGGCCCGTAAACATGTCACCGCGGCGTCTCTGCCATGTATATTACGGTAGGGCTGCCACACATGCCTCCGCCATTTCTTGAAGGTTTTTAGCACGCGGCCTCCGGTCACCGGCGGAGCAGCCTGAGCCCTGTCAGGTCACGAGTACGTGAGTGATCGATTTTGAATATTGACTCTGGATGTCGGCAAGTTCTCTAGACGAGACCACGTACCTACAGGTAAGCGCGGAATGCAACGTCCTCCAGGATGTAAGCCACTTCCAACCGGCCATATTAGAGATCTATAGGGGAGGCCTATGTTCAGTAGTGGACATTTTATGGCTAATGGATGGATACGGGCATATCATGTGAGGCAGGGTTTTTATACAAACAAATGACAGGCGACCTGATGGTATAGAGCTCCCAGGCTACCACTTACTGCTATTACCACAGGCGTTGTCCGTACGTTGCTTACTTTTAAGTGTGGGGATTCTTTCTGTTCACATTTTTCTTGGAGTAACCCAAATGGCACTGGCAGTAAATGAACCCCATCCAAGAAAATCTGTATTTTAAGGTAAACGATAAGTCTCGTAGTAAAAGACAACTTAACAATGGCCGGGAGCCATCTCATTCAATCTCTCAGGCTGACTGAAATCTCTTCATTGTCATGAGGTGGCAGCCCTGGACGCGGTCCCGAATCCGTCAATGTCGTATCAATAGAGCGAGGCGCGATTTTTTCGTCGCGCGCCGCCGCCGGCCGCCGCGAGATGGCGGCGCACGCTATTGTGCGCGCACTCCTGACTTACGACGCACTGCCTGTATCTTACGGCTTTCACTGTACACTTCCATCAAAGGTCAGATATCGTTACATATTTTTTTGTAAAAAAAAAAATACCAATTAAAGTTCAAGCCTTGTTTTCTTAAGACAGAGAGAAATCTATCGAATGTTGTATTTTATTTACTGTCGATCACGTTACGCTTGATCTTATTTTAATTACATTCGATTATATTCACCAACCTTGTTAAAAGTCCATAGGGAAGGCTTATGTTCAACAGTGGACGTCCTACAGCTAATCATGAAGATGATAATGGTAGTCATCTTATCATGGACAACTTCTGGTGTGTCGTCAGTGGCGACTCTTGGTATAGTTCTTCTTCATTATATCACAACACTTCTCTAAAATTAAAATTAGTTGAACTACAAACGTTTAATAGACAAACAAATGTTCCTACTCGTTTCCAACATTAGTCAGTATATAGGTAAGTTGCCGGCAATGCTGTGTGTGGGACAGTTTGGAGAGGTGATTTAAGAAGCAGTCAGCTGAGCGGCCGCGGACCCAGCAGCAGCGCTGACCATTAGTCTGACTTACTCGTACATTACTAATTCGCGCATTTTTAGAACTCTATAGTATAGTCTAAAGTCTAAGTATAAGGTATATCTGTACATGTTACTCAAACTCAAGTCATTAATGCAACATAATTATGTGATATTATTTACATGTGGTTCTTAAGTAATATGTTCTATTATATGTATATAAGTATCAATTAGGAAGTACCTACTTGACTATTTTATTGTCTTATTGTTATGTTTCAGATTCAGATTTTCATTCAATGTTGCACGTCAAACATGAATTATGAAAAACATCGTCTAAAGTAAGTATCTTTAAAAATCGTCTAACATTATGTTATGTGCATTTGGTTAGTAAGATAATTTTAGTTGTTTTAGAAGATTACTGAAGATTATTAAGGAAATCAAAGTCAAATCATTTATTGCAACATATGAAATTTACATGTGGTTCTTAGTTAACATGTTTTATATAGTGATACATATGACCCTATAAGGCTATGGCAATTTTATTATTTGTATTGAAACGATTTATTATTATATTTCTCGATTATCGTTTAAAAATTCGTTTAATGCGTAATAGCATTTCGATAAAAGGATTATTTTTAGTTGTTTTTTGAAATAACATTTTGCTGCGCCTAATATCTTCGCCTGAAACGAATCATATAAAATCAATATTCCCCTATAAGACGTACCTATAAGTAGGTACATATACTGCAACCATTATTTATCAATACTTACCATCGAAGTTAGATAAAAACGATAATAACCAGCCGATGGCCGGCGACTCCGGTGGAACGTATTGTCAACAGTAATTACTCGTCATTAAGTTAATTAAGATACGGATGATTATAAATAACATATCTACTGTAGTCGGAATCACCCTATAACTCATTGTAACGATTACAGTTATGAGCTTTGTTGAAAAAGCTTCATGCCTTATCCTTTAAATCGGGATTAATAAGCTTATCTTTAAAATTGGTGTTCTTTTCGTAGTCGAATCGGTCATAATAATTACTTATTATATTAATAGTACCTATTGGTAGGAAGCAGGCTCTAATTATTGTTAACACTTGGAAGCAAGCTTAATTTCAATATTTCATACTGTGCGATGCTAAACACTCGACCAGGTACTGTTACACGCAAAATTAATTGATTAGAATCATAAACGTAGAAATATATATGTCCCAGTTCAATACAATTACAATTTAGTAGTTGACTAGGCCTTGTGGCCGTGGTGGTCAAGAGGTAGTGACACCCGCCTTACAATCGTGAGGTCGTGGGTTCAAATCCCCGGTCCCGTACCAATGAGTTCTTTGGAATTTATGTACGGAATTTCACACCACTGGCTTTTCGGTGAAGGAAAACATCGTGAGGCAACCTGCATGCGTCCGTAGAGGAAATTCGAATGCGTATGTGAATCCACCAACCCGCACTGGGCCAGCGTGGTGGATATGGCCCAATCACCCTTCGTGGGTAGGCCTACGTCCTGCAGTGGACTATTAAAAAGGCTGGTACAGTACAGTACAGTTGACTAGGTAATTAGCTACAACTTAGTTCCAGAATTCATGAATTTAAGTTTTCTTTAAGCAAAAAAGAGTTAGCTTCGCCTAAGCTTGTAAATACAACTTCTTTATTTAGTTTAAATTAAATTTCATTAAAATAAATTTTCATAAAAAGCAGAACAAATCTCGCCGACAGTCACAAGTAAAAAGCCGTGCAATGATAGAAAACACATAAATCATAAAAACCAAGCTGTTTCGCGCCGACTAGCGACTCCCGACGTGTTAGGAACCCATAAAATGTTAAACAAACGACACAAAAGTCGCGCGCATTATGCCACCGGCCGTCCTCTCAATCTCGCGATAGGAGCTTAAATCAGACCGCTTTGCTTTTTCCATCTCTATTCTTATTCATTAAATCTTCAAATAAAGGGTAAAAAGCCCGCGAGTGGGGGGCTGACATAACAGCGGGCAACAAAAACTGCATTCCATCTTAGAACAAACTTCCACGCGCTGAACTCGCCGTCATATTGTATTGAAAACTTGCGCAGATCGAGTCTTTCGATAACTCATCGGAAATATTAATTATAATTTAATATAGTTGTAGCTGTATCTACGAATAAACTCGAAGTCATAGAATCTAGCGTTCTCTATTTAAGATCTCTAGTTTTCGGTTACTAAAATTAATTATATTCAAATTATTCTTCCTGTTCATGTTGTCTATTAGAAGCTCAGACCCTTGCGGGATTTTATTGATCATCAAACTCACGGTCCTATTTCTATCAGTAAGTTCGTACAGGCCGGGTGGCTAGCCCTGGAGTCAGAGTTTAGTTTAAACCGCCTAAAAACCTCTGACATCCTCATTCCTTATACGAACAACCAGAATGTGGAACGATTTGCCTGGGTCTGTCTTCCCGCTAAAGTACAACGTGGGTGTCTTCAAATCCCGAGTAAATAGGTACTCGTATCTTCTAGGTAAGCGTGCTACACCTTAGACCGCATATCTGCTCAACATCAGGCCGTATGTAGTCAAACGCAAACCTATACGGAATAAAAAATAACATGGCTAAACGGTTAAAACAACCGGAACCTTCAATTTAACGTGTTATCTAGCGAATATAACGATCAGTGATTCTTCCAAACGACCAACACAAAATATTGACCACGCATTGTGTAATTCGTTTGTTATTGTTTCGTCGAATTGTTATTGTAAAGAATTAAGATGATTTTTACTGAAAACATTTTATCAATCTTAGCAACCAGCCATCGGCCGAACGTGGTGGAAACTTCCTAATCGCCTCCAGGGTCGACACATATGGGCCTTCGTGAGTTGGCCAACGTTCAGTAAAAGGTTGGTACGGTACAGTGCAGTTCACTCAGTAGGTATCTATCTGTCTAGCAATCGATGGAAAGTATCAGAATATACCTACTTTACTAAGACATCATTGCGTTTAAGTTATACTAGTGCTTATAAAGTTATAAATATTGATTCGGAAAGTGTATTGAAAGGAAATGTTTTTACGCATCGATGCCATTCTACCTACTATTAAAAACTATTTGTGATACATTGTAGCATTTATAGCCGAGCAGATAAGAACTCTTTTTGCTTCGGTGAAATATATAACTTATATAATTGGAATCATCATTTCCGAAACACACATAGCGATTATTTCATACATACATATCACTTTTGTAACAGTTGATATTTTAATCTTATTGAGTAGTATCAGGTATCTACGAATACCTACGTCAGTTAAGGGAAAGGGATCAGGGTACGAATAGAGCTCTCAACAAATGGGTACACAATGAAAAAATAATCTACTCCAAACTCGTAACCTAAGATATGGAACAGCTGTTTTTTTAAAACTATTTCCCATAGTAAAAGTTATTTATCTTGATGTTACTCATGTCGCCCATAAGAGAGAGATGTTTATAAAATACTTATATTATACTAGCTGACCCGGCCACGCGTTGATGTGGCTAAATAAATTAAAATTGCGACTATAATTTGAGATTTAAACTATCCTATCTCTCAAGTTAGATCGAACTGCACATGGTGTGCGAATTTTATTATAATCGGTTAAGTGGTTTAGGAGTCCATTGAGGACAAACATTGTGACACGAGATTTATATATATTAAGATAAGTATTCATATTGTAATGTTAGAAGGGAAAGTAAAAGTAAAATTTATTGCTAAAATGGTGGTACAATTTCATAAGTATAAACAGACTAGTTGATTGGTAGGTATGTCCTCGCGTCATGCAAGTTTTCGCTTCGTATACCTAGCAACAATCTAGCAACGTTTATAAAAGACATTCTGCTCGCCGTGAGAAGTTTGTAGACGGTTATGCGTGACTTACAGTAACCCGTGCGCGGTATACGTAAGATCTTTGTATACCTACGTATCTATCGGCGGACATCTACATAGCTTAGATACCGACGTACCTAAAAGCAACATGTTTATGGCGTGTAATTGTCACCGCCTGCGCCGTCCAGCGCGGCTCCAGAGCCTCCATACACCTGACAATTACCGCTAAATTGCATCGAACTTATTTTACCCATACAAGTCATACAACGATCCGAACTATTCGATTCTTACCGGCCAGCCCCAACTCGGCTTTTGACAAAGCGAACTGCAATAAGAAATGCAATTATTTCAGCCAAACAGTAATTTGGTGTCATTGTTCTGGAGAAATACCAATTATATACGATTACTTGTATATGACATTGTGTCGTGTTCATTCCTCGATCGATACAGGATCGATTGTGGATCATTCGAATAGTCGGCGAGTCGATTCAACTCGATTTCTGCGCGGCAAAAAGTGGAACAATGAAGAGATATGTTCTGCGGACGATGGCGGCGATGCCTTATGGCATAGGTGTGATTGGGAATGTGATGTTTTAGACATTTCAAATAACTGAGTAGACGCAGCGCTAAAAACTCTGCGGCGTGTCTATCCGAGCCGACTCGTATCGCCATTGTGACCAAACTACCGCGGGATAACGATGCTCACCTGTTTCACCCAACACACATTTCAACCGGAAATTGGGCTACTATCTATTTATAGAAGGTATAGTTATTCATTTGGAAGAATGAAAAAGAAATATAACCTACAATCAAAATCTCATCTGAAACTATTGACTGGTTAAATAGTGAACATTTCAGCACATTAGCATCATAATTATTGAAAATAAGTACCTACTAAAGTAAAAACTCTGAATAAATTGGTACAATACAGGATTAGGTATCTGCTTGTCCTGTACTAACTCGAAAGTGAAAATTATTATGAACAACTTTTGCTATGAATCGAACCCGGAATATGAGAAAAAGAATCAGCTGTTTCATACAAAATTTGAACTTGATATCAACAAGATGTATTGAACAGCTGATTTTTCCTCGAACATCGCATTGGTCCCATAGTAAAAGTTGTTCATTATGGTGGTCTCACCTCCTTTCGGCATATTACGCTAGTTCTGGATAACCATGTATATGGAATATTTATAAAAACATTCAAATTCTTTTTACTATTACGACAAGCTTCACATCGGAAGTTGTTCGTAAAATAAATAAGTAATAATGATATCCTCAAATGTGTCGACTGTTTGTTTACAACCAGTCACCCAGTCAAGGAAAACAGTAGCAGCACCCAACGGAGTCCTGCTAGTTGCCTTCATCGCGGAGTTTTTACCATCTTCGTTAGGATTGAGGAGCCACTGCGACTTCTCAAAACTCCGTGCCAGCAAGAAAAATGTCAATTTACTGGAGGACAGTGATTGTCGTGTATTACGGCGACACGTGGCGCGCCGGTCGCCTAGCGCGCGCTTTTTACGAGGCGCGGATTCAACGCATACATTGTCTTACTATGGACAAAATAAGTGAGTCGGAACTACCCGTAAGAAGCGGTCTATCCACTCGTTTCCCATCTCTTTGATCTCACCAGTCTCATTATAAATCCTACCTTAACAGTTTTGAAATAAAATCGAATATTAAATACTTCTCGGTGCCGTCTTGGAGAGTTTATATTTACAGATGAGTTTTCTCTTTATTTTCATGAAGTCAAGGTGTAGATTGGAGTGCGTGGTGCGATAGTGAGGTAACAAAAACTGAGTGATGATGAACGAAGTAAGCAGAAACTTATTAAGCGAGTTTGCCGAAGATGCCGATCGTTTGTTCCCTGTGCCTGGATGTGTGTGTGTGTGAGTGTCTTTGTCTAGATCATCGAGGCTTATAGAATTCTCGGACTGGTTCCAAATGTAATTACAAATCTGGGTGTTTCTTCTTACAATTTTTTCAATATGTTTCATATGTCATGATTGAAATTCAAAAAACTGCCTGAGGAATAAGTTCCTACACATAAACGTTTCTAAGATTTTGATTACCAAATTAATTTCCTTACTTATCAGTAAAAGTATAGTATTTCCAACTTGCTCTTACTGAACTTTTTACTTTTAAATCCAGATCTAAATCGTCTTGGAAAAAATAATAGTACGTTTAATTATTCGTAGCTCCAATAAACTTAAAATCTCGACGATGGTATACAGGAACACACTTCATTAAGTATGCACTGTTGACGTCGTGACTCGTGACCTTAAATACCTTAGCGATTACTTATAGATAGACTTATTATGCCAGAGTTAAGACGGGTGCACTTTAAGCCCGGGAAGAATTTGGAAGCACCGTCGTAGTGGCAGCATAATAACCGATGAGCAATAATGATTCGCAGTAAGTGCGGGGGCGGATTAGAGCATGATTTACGGCATTCCTGCGCGGCCCCGCGCGGCGAGAGACGACATTACTTCCCTGCTTCGGTACTATTAGCAAAGAAGATATAATAATACTACGTACTATTAGTGCGGGCCACCACACTAGCGAGCGCGGCCAACGCTTTCTACGCTACTCAAGATTCTGTCTTAATTTTTTTATTTAGTCTGAACCAAATAAAAAAAATCAAGTCAGAATCTTGTGAACAAAACAAGTGAGGCCGGCACGAACTATGGTAGCGCAACACCGATGCACTCACCTTAAAACCAGCCTCACTTGTCTGTTCACGACGTTCTGTCTTGATTTTTTTATTTGGACTAAGTAATACGTACCTAGACGTATTCACGCGAACAAAATCGTTTCTTAAATAAATTTGTAGATACTTTTAACGTGATCATGTCTTATATAAATCGATGAAAGCCGGCTGCAGGCACGAAAAAGCATGACTATATTTTTTATTTATTTTTAAGTTGCCTTTTTACCGACGAAACGGACTTACTCAATTAGACAGGTATATTTTTTTATGTATAACCACGCGTTACTTTTTACTTAGTGGTCCGATTTTGATAATTCTTTTTTATTGAAAAGAAAATACTTTGAAATTTGTTTTGTTTAAATTTTATCATAATCGGCTCAGCCATTTTTGATAAATCAACAATAATGTGAAAAGTGTTACCTACATCGATCCGTGCAAAATATTCGCGAATTCTGTACACGGTTGCAATATTCAATTTTTAATCGTTTTTATTGCACCATAAATACATTTTTTGCAAAAAATAATCTTATTATTTTATATGCACTGATGCTTAATGCCGAAGTAGTCTCCACATTACTTCGCACACGATTCCACACTCTACCAACCATGGATTCACGCGTACTCAATTCTACGTGTCGTAATAAAATTTGGAACGTGTTAAAAAAATGTTGGTGCATATACTTATATTCGTTTGAATACTTTTTAAGCCTTGCTCATCATTTTACTTACTACAAATTTTATTATTTTTTATAATCTTCCTAACTTCTTATTCCCAAGCATCGACGAGGCCGCAGCTCGTACATTTTTTAAAAATACATACCAACAGTCGGCAGTTTTAGCTGGCTCGGCACAATACTTATACTTGCTACACAACACCGACTTCCACCTTGTACAGAATTCGAATAATGTCGATCGATGTGACACCCATGTACATTTTTGTTGATATATCAAAAACGACTTAGCCGATTTTTATAATATTCCTTCAAGTTATTATTTTTTAAATCGGTTCACAATTTGTGAAAATGTCGATGAGCATAAACAATAAAAATACATACAGACGAACATACAGACTTCCAAAAAGGAGGAGGTGCTCCTCTTTGGAAGTCGGTAAAAATATTTAAAAAATCTTAAGTTGGGTACTTGTAGCGAGTTTGCCCGCGGGTTCCCTGGCCGGCGCGAGTGTCCACATGTCACTGCTGTCCAATCTTATAACACTCACAATGCGATTTTTTTAATAACACCCCAAAAACTGACCACTCCTTCCCCGAGGACGAAAACATCCGCTCCGACTCTAATGGTCTTTTTTATTGTTTTTAGATGCGCCCTTGTTGTGCTCTGATTGATAGCTACGATGTAAGTGTGATATTACATGAGCTAGGAGCAGACAGTTTTATAATATTACTTAGTTTTGCTTATCACAAATATGGGTTAAATAGTTGGTACTTAAATAAATAATTAATAAATATTAGGGACATCTTACACGCGGTCTCTGACCCCAAACTAAGCACTCTAAGCAGAGACAATACATATTTTAAAATACATAGACAATACCCATATTACATCCAAACACAGAGCAAACACCTATGTGCTTGCCCGGGGTGGGTATCGAACCCACGCCTCTTTGACCCAGAAGTGAGGGTCACTAACCACTGAGCCACCGAGGCAGTCATATGACATTTTTCATCAATCATATTGACCAAAAAATAGGACTATATTATAGAATATATTATGCGTTGACCTTCAACTTCAAATGATTTTCCGGTATATTTAATCTTTACTGTACACAAGCGAAATTGAAGAAAATTTCAAGTTATGTTTCCCAAAACTGAAGGAACCTGTAGTGATAATTTGGAAATTCTTGAAGAGATTGCGCTGAAGGCGCCTTGCGAGGTTTTTAACCTCGGGGGTCCTAATACGGTGTTACTATGCGGCCTGCGTACAGGTGGGGGCCTACTTTTTATTTCATTACCACCCGCCCAGGGTGGGAGGGGGTGGTAGGGGGTGCACCCGCCAACACGAGATGATCTCGGCGTAGTGTGGGTGAGCTCCACTCATATGTAGGTTGATGGTTTGTATCATCTGCTGAAAGGTAGGTGTTATCTTAGCAGCATCGCTACGGATATAACCTATAGGTACCTACCTAAGTTTAGGTAATTAAAAATATGACAAAAAGTACAGTACATGAAAAGTGTTCTCTACATTTCTAAGCTGAATTTTTTTTGTTAGATAGACTGCTGGTACTTTTTAGGGTTCCGTACCTCAAATGGAAAAAACGGAACCCCTATAGGATCACTTTGTTGTCCGTCTGTGTCTATGTCAAGAGTCAAGTCAAAGTTATTTATCACGGGAATGCGTAAAGATATCGAGTTGAAATTTAAACTGTATACGTATATCAATGGTATCTTGCAGTTGTGTAAAAGAAAAACTTCTCAGTTATCGTTAAAAAAAGAGCAGTTTATGTCGTAAAAAACCGCATATTTCGACACTCACAAAAATCAAAACCTACAGGGTACTTCCCCTTCACATAGAACTATGAAATTTGACGAGAAGCATTGTCTCAGAGTATACTTAGAGGAATAAATCTGAAAAATGTATATTTTTATTTAAATCACTAAATAAACAGGGCTTCAAAAATTAACAAAATATGGGTTCAAAATTCAAAGTGAGTAAATCGTATCATGTAAAGGTATAGAGATTCTAACAACTTACTTCCCAATTTTGTGAATTTTTCTGGATTTGTACGGAACCCTCGGTGTGCGAGCTTGACTCGCATTTGTCCGGTTTTTAATATATGACAGGGTTTTTCTACTATTTTATTCCATAAATCAGCTTACATATCGAATGCTATTAAAACATTTGATATGTGCCGAATCTTACAACTTGGTGGCTGTACTGTTAGCTCCAAGCTGCGGATCACCCGATCCTCGCGCAGCTGTTTAGTGAACTTCACTCAGAATCAGGCTATCTGCAGCTTGTAACTAACATCACATCCTCCAAGTTGTATGGCTCGACTTACCAAACATACGATTAAATTTTGCTCAAACAGACATAAGTCATTCACTAATGCGAGTATGATGCGAATACAATAATTGATCGGACCCCGGCAGAATAGCTAGCAGTGGATAGTTCCGAAGTTCGCGGCCTGTCGGCGGTCACGTCCCGTCCCGTCTCGTCGTGACGCGACATTGCAGGACGGGTTATAGTGAACACTTTATATAGATACGGCCCGAATCAATAATAACTGGCTAGGACTGATATTTCATGATCACCATCTGATGCTGGCTGCCCGTGCCCAGCCTTATTGCAAGGTCGTCAAAAAAGATTCAGACAATTTCAACACCGACTGTTTGAAAAATTAAGTAGTTTCACTCATTATTGCCACCCTATTATCACCCTTCGTTGGTAGGCATACGTCCTGCAGTGGACTATTAAAAAAGCTGGTACAGTACAGAACAGTAGGTTCTCATGATTCTAAAAGGTAAAAAAATGGTAAAATATTTTCAATAGGACATGACATCAGCTGGTCAAGAATGCGACCACGACAAGAAGACTTTGCCATAACGCTGTCTCGTTCTGACACTACGAACGAAATAATTCGTGGCGCGCATACCAGCCAGGCTGGAAACGAAAGGCACGCCTGTAGACAGGTATCTCTAGATAATTATTGTACCATACTAACTTCAGTGTACCTGTTTTTAATAATCCACTGCAGGACGTAGACTTACCCACGAAGGGTGGTTGGGCCATATCCACCATGCTGGCCCCGTGCGGGTTGGTGGAATCACGTACGCCATCGAATTTCTTCTACGGACGTATGCAGGCTGCCTCACGATGTTTTCCTTTACCGAAAAGATAGTGGTGTTAAATTCTGTAGGTATATAAATTCCTAAGAACTCATTGGCACGGGACCGGGATTTGAACCTACAATTGTAAGAAGGGTGTCAGTTCTACTAGACCACCACGGCCTTTTTATTCAATCTATTGAACTTCACTTTATGTATACAGGTTGAAGATACCCATAGACGTTTTTAATGGCACTACCTAAAGATTTTTCAAAACAAAGAATCACGCCAGGGACCAGTTTCGCAGTGATTCTGCATTTGATTGCAAGAAGGTTCAGTATTCGAGTTTTACGTAGTTCGAGTGTCGAGTAGGTGGTGAAATAAAGCAGTCGTCACGCGGGCGGTCACGTCGCGCGGCGGGGCGCGCGTGACGCGGCGCGGGGCGCGCTGCAGTCACACGTCTTTATACTACACCTGGCAGAGCTTTCCAATCAATGATCGAGTCAACATCTCTTTGTATTCGATACTTCCATCGAGACACTCGAGAATAGTATCAATCAATAGATGCTTTTATCGCAAACACTACGCAGTACGCACGCCTACCTTATTGTCTTTGTGTCAAAGATTTTCTTTACAATGGAATAATAGAGAACTGACTGAACTGGTGTGGTCAGTTCTAAGTACCTAATCGCTCAAAGTTCCTTTATTCCGTAAACATTACAATTGCACATGGAATCGTCAAATAACAATGTTTGAACAATGCTCGTTGATTTGATCCCTTTCGCCAACTCCAATATACTAAGCCCAACCAAATACCTACCTACGAGTATGATACATTTTTTGAGTCACATATGCTAATGCCCTGTGTTCCGATAAGTAAATAAATAAAATACCTGCTCGTTCGTAGTTGCAAGGTTCCATGAGCCTAATTAGTAAAGACAAAATTTGAGGCAAAAACACACGTAACGCCTCCCCCGCGCCCCGTGCCCCCCGCCTGTCCTCGTCAGCCGACAACATCGACACTCTTCTAATTCGACAAACAGAGTAAAAACTCCCATCCACCATCCACCAAGTTTTTCATACGTAATCACCGAAAACCTCCTCGTAACAACACAGACTAGAGAAATCTACAGATGGTCAACATTATTTTATGAATTACTAGCTGCGCCCCGCGGTTTCACCCGTGCAGCTCACGATTGTGTTGGGTACAATACCTACTGACTAAAATGTCTTATTGGAAATTTAATAATTAGGTAGGTATATCTGAAAAGCCGCGGTGTTCTAGTGCTAAAAAAGCCGTGTGGTTCTAGTGGCAATGACACCCGCTTTACAATCGTGAGGTCATGGTTTCAAATTCCGGTGCCGTACCTATGAATTCCTTGGAATTTTTGTACGGAATTTCACACCACGGGCTTTTCGGTGAAGAAAAACATCGTGAGGCAACCTGCATACGTCCGTAGAAGAAATTCGATGGCGTATGTGAATCCACCAACCCGCACTGGGCCAGCGTGGTGGATATGGCACAATCACCCTTCGCGGGTAGGCGTACGTCTTGCAGTGGACTATTAAAAGGCTGATACAGAACAGAACAGTTATCTATCACACTGATAAGTCGCATCATATTATTGTTTAGTGTAGGTACCCTTCGTGGGTAGGCCTAAGTCATGCAGTGGGCTATTAAAAAAAGGCTGGTACAGTACCTACTGTACGCGTACTTTAATGCGCGGTAACAATAATTAAATATCAATTTTTCGCATGTTACTTTGAAACTATTTTCATCTGCAACCACAAAATGTGGACAGACAATTAAGCAGGTTGAAAGTTGCGCTGCAGCATTTTTGGTGCTCCTACCTCAAGGAGTGTCAAGGCATTGTCAAGTTTGAAGCGCGGAATCTACGAGAAGTCACAGTGGCACAGCAAGGCGCCGTGGTGCGTGTGACCGTGAGAGGTGTAACAACGCGATGTTCGTTTACCTACAATGTTTACATTATTACTTGAAAGGTGGGCAAGTTGTCCATCGCTGGCTGCGTGGTCTGCCGCGCGGCCGTCGCCATGCTGCGCACGTCGCGGACGTGCCGGAGCAGCGCCGTAATGCGCGCCCGAATAACGCCCGTCATGGAAAACTAATATGCTAGATGGCTTCATATTTTGATACCTACTAAGAAATTGACATTTTTGTACTACTTACTTTGTGGCCATAGATTTATAGGATTCTTCACTCGAAAACTCAAATCTTATATGTACCGTAGGTGGTGTAAGACGTTCACTAACAAGGTAGAGCAAATCGGTGTAATTATACCTATATACCCGAATGCGTGCACAATGCGGGACCTCTACCAGGCTACCCCCGGCGGGACGAGTGTCGCTGAGTACTGGGAGATGATCTGGGATGGGAGGATCATCGACACGACGAAGAAGAAGAAGATCGAAGAGAAACCTACCTAGGCTACCAATTTGGAATGAGTAGCTATACCTACCTATAATGACACAGATTGTAGGTTACAAAATTGAACTGCAGAGACAGAGATAACAACAATACCTAACAGAAATATCAAACATTTCAATCAAATTCTAAATATTTAAATATGAGTAATAGATATTTATTTGTAAAATGCCAGTTACCACGGTGATTGAAAACATATCTCTCCATTTGACTACAAAACAACATGTCCCAAGTAGGTGATTCTCCAGTTTTCTTCCAATTTTCGATGCGTTTCCCATAGATAGGTGTAGCGGGGATGGGGCGGGGGAGAGGGGGCGGCATGCCGGTCACGTGCGCGGACGTGCTTCGGGCGCCCCCTCGCGGAGGTTCCGCTACACGCCGCCGCCAATATCGCACACACTCGCTACGTTCGCCGTTCTCCTATAGTTACTGTATCACGCTAAACAAGCAGCCATGGTAGAACCATTTTTAATTCTAGTCCAGTTTCTATGATAGGCATATTCTACAAAATGTTAAACGAATCGGACCTTGAAAATATACCTCGAGATGAAGCAACAAAAATAACCTCCTGCTAGAAAGGAATACCAGTTGGTATTTTGTTTTTATACTTTAAAAATTGTTCAATACTAACTTTTTAATTCACTTACTTCATTTAGGTAGATTGGTTTTGGAAAATTGTGGAAAATACAAGCAAAACTGAGGCTAGAAAAAATATTGCATAGGAGGAATTATGATGCATTTGAATTTCAGATGTATTTTTCTACCGTATTTTATGAGATTATTTAATATTGCTCTACTTTAGTCGATGAATAACGAATTTGCAAATAGCGTGTAGTAGGAGCGCATTAAGCGGGGGACGGCTCCGAGGCGTGAAGATATTTTTATAGCCGAGGAGCCCGCGTCCCCCGGCCTGCCATGATTTACTGGCTTACGACTAATAAAGCGATGGGACTTAAATATGGCCGAGACTTAAACGGTCAACAGTAAAATTGTTTTGTTAAATACTTTTGGTAGGCAAAAATAAACTTGATGAGCTACATAATGAATAAGTTCAAATAAATATTATAGAATACGTAGGTAATAGCCATCAACTTGTCATTTGCTTTGTTTTAGGAATGTATGCATATAACACCAAGACAAAAAATGTTCGCTCTACTATTCTCTGAAAAATACTATTATAAACCTAAATGATATTTTTAATATAGTTGATACAATAAATTGATTCAAAAATGTAGAGTCCGGAAACGTCGTTATTGTCCACAGGATTACTGCAAGGATATTTTCACAATGCCAGCTAGCTAGCTACGACCAGCGGTGTTACCCGCGTTAGCCCGCAATAAAAAGTAGCTTATGTGTTAATCCAAGATCTAAGCTACCTTCACACTGAATTTCATCCAAATCGGTTAGTCCGTTTGTGCGCGAAAGAGTAAAAAAAAACAAAAACAAACGTCCATACATACCTACTCCAGACTCACAAACTATCGCGTTCGTTGACTTCTTTGCCAAACCAAATTACGATAAATAGTGGTTGGTTTGATTTAAATATGTTTCTTTTTACGTTTACTTCCTTCCCAAATGAGATACTCGTGAAGGCCGGTGAAGGCAAGTGAAACGCACTTGTTTAAACATTTAGTGAGTTGCTCAAGTAACGTTTGGTTCGTCGGTTGTGCATTACGTCCTACAGGGGATGTAGCTCAGTGGTAGAGCGTTCGCTTTGCATGTGAAAGGTCCTGGGTTCGATCCCCAGCATCTCCAATTTTTTTTTTGTTAGTGTTAGTTTATAGTAAACGCCTGCAACGTCGTACGTAAACCGTATTTAGTAGTGTCAAAGCTAAGTAATTATAGTATAGGTGACATGTAGGGCTGTTCCTATTAAACATCACAGGGTTACCTACTGATAATCACTTAGCATCCTTTTAGTGGCTTGTTCTGTACTTCAAAAATAACAACTTTTGTTCCGCAAATTTTGTCAAAAATGAAAAAACAGCTGTTCCATACATTTTGTCGAGGGTGAAGATTTTCTATGGAACAGCATATTTTTATTGAGATTGTATAAAAGTCGTTCAACAAAAGTTGTTAGTTTTCATGTACAAAATAGGTCCCTAAAAAGTGTTAATTAATAACCAGTATAACAGTTTTTGTCCTATCCTACAGGAACCTTGATTTTTTCCGGGATAAAAAGTAGCCCATGTCACTTTTTGTCATTCAAACTAGGTATGTCCATGGCAAAAATTAAGTCAATCCGTTACTCCGTAGCTGAGGAACAGATTTTCTCCTATCCTTTGGGAACCACGATTTTTTTCGGGATAAAAAGTAGCCTAGGTACCTATTTCAGTGACCTATGTCTATGTAGTACCTCGTGGGTGATCAGAGTTGCGCTCTGGCCATACACTCAACCGGGCCCGAAGAGGATGGCAACGTGTGTGGCAACGCTGTCGTACAGGACCGTACAAGCCTGGTCTACTACCAGGCGAGTAGACACACGAAGTGCCGGGAGCACCGGTGCGTTCTTTTTGGAGATCCCAGAGCTCCCATGAAGGCACAAAGGCTGACCACCGAGCGGGTTTTAGTGGGTACAATCCCACATAACCCGACTGCACCCCAAAGCGGTCGGGCATCTTTGGAAGATTTCCCCCTCGTAAAAAAATAAAAATAAGATACCTATGCCATTTCTCAGGCTCTAGACCATATATGGGCAACGACCGGCCCGCGAGATATTTTCAAAACTCCCAATTAAAAAATATTACATTAGGTACAGACAAAGAAGTCTTAAAAATAAATTCTATTATGTTTTAGGTTGGTCGGTATAGTCCTTCATTGCATTATCCACCAACAGAACTTGTGTTCTAAGTCCATTCGACTCAAGAATGTTATGAATGTGGTATTAAAAACCATCAACTTTATTCGATCCCGAGGGCTTAACCATCGTCAGTTCAAGGCGTTTTTGGATGAAATATCAGCTGAATATAATGACGTAACATATTATTGTGAAGTCAGATGGCTGAGCAAAGGAAACAGTCATGTTGAAACGGTTTTACGAGCTTAGAAATGAGATAGCAGCCTTTATGAAAATAAAAGATAAACCGCTATCTGAATTAAGTGACCCAAAATGGATATGTGACTTAGCATTTCTGCGGTCGATCTTACAGGCTATTTGAATGATTTAAATTTGAGACTTCAAAAACAAGGACAGTTAGTAAATGATTTCCATTTGAAAGCGTTTCAGATCAAACTACGTTGTGGGAGTCACGGATGCTGTCTGGTAACAGTTACCATTTCAACACGCTCTCTGCGTATGAAAATATTGCTTTTGCTCAATATGCTGAAGAACTCAAGTTACTATCGGAACAATTTTCGAACAGATTTAGCGACTTCAAAAACATGGAAAACTTTCAGTTTATTTGCTACTCCTACAAAATATAATGTACAAAATGCTCCAATACACTTACAAATGGAGTTGATCGAGATTCAAGAAAACTCAATCCTAAAATCTAAATTTGAAGACGTAGAGTTGTGCGATTTTTACAAAAAATACCTAGAAGAAGACAATTTTCCGCAGCTTAGAAAATTCACAAGAAGATTGATTTGTGCGTTTGGCAGTACTTATAAATGCGAACAGTTAAGTGCATGCAAGACTGACTGACGATAATTTGGAAAATTCTTTACGTCTTTGTATCAGTGGAATTAATCCAAATATCGATGGATTAGTTTCCCAAATTCAAGCTCAAGTGTCTCATTGATTTCGGCGTATTTAGCTTTCGTAGTTTGTAACAATTGCAAAGGTGACGTCCACAAGTGGTATATTATTCAGAGAAAAATCGAAACAAGATGATATATACATAATTTGGAAGCTGGATTTATGGGCATCTCAATTATAGATATAGATTTTTTTATCCCTCCATTTTTTTTAAATGTGAAAAATAAATTGTATGATAAATAATAATATAGCTATGTATTTTTCCAGTTTAGCAATAATAAAGTGCTTCTATCGTTATTTTACTTGCATTCTCAGCTGATTCTTCGCCATTCATCTCTTAATTTGCTAAAATTAAAAATTATAACATACCAGTGTGTGAGTGTGAATAGGTACAATGTGACAAATAAACACTTAAAAACTATGTCTCATTGGCAAAAATGCTATTTTGCTAAATTTACCAATTTGGAGGTTAATTATTCAGGGTTGCTAGAGATAAGCTACCTATTGAGCCAGATATATTTATTTATCCTAATAAATTCAAAATTAATTTATAAAAAAAAACGGAGGGCTCGTTTTTGGTTTTAACTGATGTAATAGACTCAGAAAGATATGAACTTTCTCAAAATCTAACGAGTGTTGTGGTTAGAATTTTTGATTATTATTATACCAGCCCCCATACATTTTGAGATCAGAAATCAGAATCAGAATCAGAAATCGTTTATTGCAACACTATGTACAAAGGTGTTAATATTAAATATTAGTTTCAATAGTGGACCCATTACGGGCGTGCAATATTAAAAAGAAGTAACTTGGCAAGACTTAACTACCCATTACAGAAGCTTGCATACATGAAATGTATTAACTTGGACAATAATCAAATTAAGTACTAATCAAACTAACTATACCGAACACTTAGGTGTTATATCTATTCTACATTTTATTTACTTTAATATGACCTAAATTAACTTATATTAACAAATTTTAATTATGTACATAGAAAGATGGCTCACAAGATGAATAATAACTAACCACTATTTACAATGTGATAAGGTAATAAAAATATTGTTACATAATAAATCTTTAAGCAAAGTTAATAATACTACATTAGTACTTATATATTACCTATTAATACATTAGATATTCATTTTTACTATGTTTGAAATATATTTATAATATTTAGAACGTGGAATATCAGCTCTGTTTGAAGAGTTGCGAATACTTATTTGTCGTAATACTTACTCCTTCATATTGTAATACGTTTTGTCTACTAACCAATTTTTAAGAGAGCTTTTAAATTTATGCCCATTCAGTGTTTTTATTTCAGATGGCAGAGTATTGTAGACGAGTATGGCATTTATATATGTACTCTTGTGGTACATGGTGTTATTTACCTGGGGAATCTGCATGTTGTATTTGTATTTTGTCCGTAAGTTTTCATTTCTATTAGATTTACTACTGAAGTATATTTTTTCGTTATTTTTTACAAATAAACATAACTCTAATATGTATAAACATGTCAAGGTTAAAACTTTATGAACTTTAAATATATTATGTACAGAGTCAGTGGATTTTAAATTGAATATTGAGCGGAGACATTTCTTTTGTAATATAAACGTGTTCTCAACATTTACAGAGTCACCCCAAAATATTATGCCATAAGTTAAATGAGGGAATACACATCCATAGTAGGCGCTCATCGCTACTGATTTTGAAGCGATGTTACTGAGCACTGACAAAGCGTAAATATGTTTAGAGATTTTGTTATTTATTTTTATAATGTGCGCTTTCCAGTTCAAGTGTTTATCCAAAGCTAGTCCTAGGAAATTGGTTTCATTTATTTCCTTAATTCTGGTTCCGTTGTACATGATGTTGAGATTAAGTGGGACTGTTTTATAGTTAGTAAATTGCATGTCAATAGACATGCAAGTAAAGGACATGTCCTTTAACAATTTAACTATAATGTAATGTACCATTCCTTTTTATTTTATTTTGTTAATTTTATAAATTGTATTATAATAACATTGTCTTATTATTTCATGTCTAATATCTATCGCAAAAAATATTATCACTACTTTAAAATGCACTAAGTTCTTTTAAACGCGGCCCGCGAATGTATTTGCACGCTAAGGTTTGGCCCTCAACATGTCAAAGGTTGCCCATACCTGCCTAGACTATCTGTGTACCTCATTTAAATCGGTTCAATAGTTTTGGCGTGAAAGCGCGTCAGACAGACAGACAGAGTTCCTTTCCCATTTATAATAGGTATTAGTAAGGATTGGATCTCGGTGAAATTCAGAAACACCGACCACTCGCTGTAAACGAAAAGTAAATACCCAAGTACCTAGACCAAAACAGAACATTACAAACAAAGTACAACAAACAGCCATAAAACTAATTTCGCAGTCGTAAATCCAGAGCAAGTGCAATCCCGGTATTGGCCGATAGATCAGCTGGGGAACGCCGTACATCGCGCTAATAGCGCCGCGCGCGCCATAAACTGAATGTTTGATGCAAACCGCACGATCTATGGCGACACCGCCCGGACACAATGTTTCTACTTCCTGGGGCTTTATCTCTGACTTTCGAACGTATATGGAGCTTTGACAGATTGTATGGAGAATCCGTAAAGTTCCGTAAGTACGTCCTAGCCAACTCCATACAAAATCCGTAACGTCTTAGCTGTTCGAAAGTCAAACATAATGCTACGGGGCTCAGGCTTATTTGCCTCAGAGCAAATAAAAAAATCAAGAGAGAATGTTGTGAACAAACAAGTGAAGCCAACCAAAACTACGCCGCCGTACTCGCCGTGTACAGACAATAATACACACATCAACGTAGGAAACTACAAGGAAACTACGCCTTGGCTTGTCAGTCGAACTATGGCGGCGCAACAGCAACGCACTCACACTTGTATAAAAAACCGGCTTCACTTGACTGTTCACCGACATTCCCTCTTGATTTTTTTATTTGCTCTGAGGCCACGGGGGCTTTATTTGAATCATTAGAGAATCATTGCGAGGATCGTCTCGAGGTCGAGTGTAAGCAGGAGCGAGCATTGAAAACCTGTGCTTATGCGAGCGGGAGGGCACAGCGTGCGATCCTCTGCGAACGTTAGAAATGATTCTAATGTTTCAAAAATCGGGCTCCTGCTGGACAGGGCCGACGGGAACATATCGTTACTGCGTTATATTTGTGAGGAAAGGTCATTAGTGAAGTACTGAGTATCGTACCTACCTTTGTAGAGTAGTAGAGTCGAACAGGAACGCGTAGTATAAAACTTGAGCAGCAAAGTAGTGTGTGCATGAGTATGTGAACAATTTATTAGGTGGCTAATATTACATTTTGTGGTATTGCAGCTTATAAAATAATAAGTATGTACCTACCAATAATAAACATAAATTAAGTAGATATTATTTATTTATAAACAACAAATAAGTATAAATTAATTATAATTAACCAACTAATGAATACTTAAAGGTAAAAAACACAAATACTTATACCTACCTAAGAATGTTCTAAAAATATTAGCGTCTTTTAAAACCTCGTAAACATAATTTGGCTGAATATCTTCTGAGTTAATAGGTACAACAATTTGCAACAGTTTAATTTGGAGTCCTTTAATAAATCTTTGAAATAAAAATAAGAGTATCGGTTTCATTTATTGGTAACGTAAAATATTTCCAGCGTCAGGTTGACGTGCGGCGACAATAAAACGCGAACTGAAACATTTTTCACAGGGGCAATATTTATAGGCCTCCAATTGAATTTCACAGTTGATTTGATCGAGCCGGCGCCGCCCGCCCGCCGCCCGCCGCCCGCCCGCCCGGGCAGCTTGAAAATCCAACGGTTTTCAAATTCGGAACACATCTGTCAAATAATGGCGGGAAAACAGACCACGATGTTGCCAGCCTAGAAGGGTCGCCATATGTCAAACGGGAAATAGTTATTTATGGACGCCATTCACAAATTGCATTCGGCCGAATTGATTTATCGGAATGTTTTATATGTAAATGCGGATGTAAGACGAATGGCTTAGCCCACAAACGATGCCTATCGCATGATTTATGCCTAGCTTCAACTGGAGCACATTACTCTTATAATTTTCGCAAATCAGCAAAAATGCTGAGAATGCTCGATACCTAGGTATATCTGCAACTAACTCGACAATTTATTGTAATAGAGCAACTTCATTTATTCTTTAATAACGTTTATTTGGTTTAGTGTAAGAAAGAGTCAATGAGCAATAAAAAATCTAGACGCGCTGAAGCGCGTCCAGCCATGTGTTTAAAGAAAACTGGAGAAATATGAACTCAATCAATTTCTTAAAAAGACAGAACATATAAATGTATTAGTTTTAAGTTTAAATCGGAATAAATGTCTTAAAGAAACCACTCTAAATTAATGCTTAAGATTAGTTGCCAATTTTTTTTCGAAATGTACGTATATCAACTTTGATAGTGATTTGAATGTAATAAATAATAAAATAAAAATGACTAGAATTTGTAAGAATATAAATACTGTGATTGACCAAACAGATATATAACAACATGTATCTAAATTTTAAAAATAGAAATGAGTTAGTGAAATCGCAAAACAAAAATATAATTAAGATACAGGACTCTTTTCCAGACGCAAATAGGGCTCGCACAGGATTTCAAAATTCTCATAACCCAAAAAATAATAATGTCTACTGTTCGATCTCTGCAAGTGAGTGAGGGTAGATTGAAATATTTGCTCCACCCGCTTGATATTCGCTACCGTCGAAGGGCGGAAGCTTCACTAAGTCGACGAGAACTGAACTGTGCGCACGTTGCGCCTACCTTGAAAACTAGTCATCGCCTAATATTAAAATTACCCCGTGACCCATGCAACGGAAGTGTCTGGTGCACGTGCTGTGCACGTACAAGTGCTGTGGTGTCCCATAGACGTCGCGACTGATGCTGAAGTCTGGAGGCGGTCGTGGATCGAAAGTTGGTGGCGATTTCCTTTTAACGACTCGCAGCTTGCAGGGATACATATCTGGGTTTTAAAATCATTAGACGCACCTCATACAGCCCACTCTTCTGTACAATTCGTACATCTACAGACGAGTACAGGTTTTTCGATCCTCAAAAGCACATTAGAATTCTACATCAAAACATAGCCAGTGTTCTTAATAAGAAAGAAAATTTAGAAATAATACTCACAGACTTGAAAAGTACAGGGAAGGAACCTGATGTTATTTGTTCAACTGAAACATTTCTAAAATCCGGATCGGAACACACATTAAAGTTAATGAATTATAAATTGGCAGCAAGAATAAAAAGAGGTGGGTCTTGTATATTGGTGAAGAGGCATGTCATACACTAAATTAAGATCGATTAAAAACTTGGCTAAGGTAAGCTCTTTCGAATGTGGCGGCATCAAATTGACACATTACAAATTGATAATTATATTTGTCTATATACAATTACTTAGATAACAATAGATAAAGATCTATACTCTAGAAAATATAGCTTGATCTCTGCGACAGCTGCCAGAAAAATCACGCCTATGAAGACCTGAATTTCTATGGCATTTCTTAATAGTACAGAGAGTACCTGTCAATGTCATACTTTATGGGCATGCCGATTAATGATGGGCGACGAATGATCGAGACCACAGAGTTTTAGATAGAGTTTTATTTAAAATATCGATAGTTTATACTAACGATATTTTAAATAAAACTTAATTTATCACTAATTTTACTGTATATTTTAATATCATAACATTATTTTCACGTGTTTATACTTGATCTCAAATAATAGTGAGTAAATTGAATCCAAATTCTCACCTACTCATGTAACATTTAGCTCAAAGACCGTGTTACCAGGCCATAAAATAAAAAAAGGCACGCCGCCATTAAGTATTACATGCATTAGCATTGATAATAGCAGAGACCATGCTGTATGGTCTTTGATAATAGTGAAAAACGTCGATAAATACTATCGTAACATTATTATAATTTATTTAATTAATATCATAACATTATTTACATGTGGACATACTTGATCCTTAATTATAGTAAGTAAATAAAATCCAACTTCTCACCTACAACTACTCACTGGATTTCATTAAAACATTGTTTGCTAATCAATTTTTCCCACCTAAAAATGTCAATCTTCTATGTCATTGTCACTGTCGCAGAGATCAAGCTATCTTTTATGCAGTATAAATTGGAAACTGCATACAGACAGAATTTGCATAAAAATAAATAGTTATGTATATGTATTGAATCGTTTACGTAAAACTGCAAATAAAGATACAGCAACTTTTGCATATCATGGTTATGTTGGTTGTTGGTTCACTTTTTTTGTAGAACGTTGTATGTTTTTGTAGCTAACATTTTGGGATTTCCTACAGAGCACATGGCCCCTATGTAGATCTTAATTCTTTTGTTAGGAAGTTGGCAACGACGCAAATTATTATTCTTATATTGAACCCATTGCTCATACATTTATGTTTTTGATGAGATATTTTTAACGCGAATTCGCCTGATAGGGCTGTTTGTAACCGTGGTTGTGGTAAAAGATGAAGCACACATTACTCGTAGATAGAAGATATTTACCTACTAATCATTTAGGATTTAAAAGGTAGAAAATATGGTGATATGACTAATTGAAGATATTTTTATAGAGTGATTTTCTAAAATATACCTAAGACAAAACCTAAACTTTATAAGCATTTTTTGTTTTATATTATTGAAAAAAAAATGCAAAGCAAAGGAAGGGAATGTGCAAGACTTATGTATACATTAATGAAGAGGATTATTTATTCTTCCCGTGAAGAATATAATTTATGTAGTTACATACCTGTCTTAAAAATAATAGGTACAATAAAACAAGTTCTATAATAATTTCATCGACGTAACTGTATTAGGAGGTAGAACACCTCAGTCGCTCTAATTAGGTGATTTTATAATCATTGTTGTTTTAGTTTATGTTTGTACTTACTGTTATTTATTCATAATTCATTAACGCGCGGCGTTAATTAATTAATTACGTGCGGCTAGGTCAGAGGCGCGGTGGGGGGGTTCTAATCGGTGTTCGTCGTGATCTTGCAGCGTTCGAGCGCCCTAACTGGTATTCTACAGCTGAGGATATATGGATAACTTTAAAATTCAAAGCTATAGCTAATAATCCGCCAGTTAATTTGCATATAGGTTGTGTTTATCTTGTTGCTGAAAATCTAGGATTTTCATTCACAACTCAACTTGAACATTTCTGTGACAAAGTCCAAACAGTCTCGACCCAAGGTATCAATGACAAACTTCTGATTTTAGGGGATTTTAATCAGAGCAGCGTGGCATGGACTTTGTCACCTGATCATACTTACCTATTGCCAACAGTAAACAGTGCTGATATCAACCACTGTGAGGTTCTCGATTTATTGAACTTGAATAATCTCAATCAGTACAATCACGTTCGTAATATGTACGATGGTGGTATTCTAGATCTGGTATTATCCAATGATGATGTGTCTGTGGTTCACTGTTCGGAGCCATTAGTCAGGGAAGACATGTACCACCCTGCGCTCGTTTGCAAACCGCACTTTATACACACAACTATATTAGCCCCCGCTCCTAGACCTAAGTATCTTTATACGAAAGGTGATTACTTAGCAATCAGTAGTGAGCTTGACTCGCAGGATTGGCGCACGTTTCTTTCATGTCCCAGTTTGGATGACGCCGTCGACTTGTTTGTGAAATTACTTTCAGAGCTCAGAAATAAATATATTCCTTGTAAATGGGTGCGACCAGCGCGGTATCCAGCTTGGTATTCGCCAGCCCTAATCAAAATTTTAAAAGAAAAAAATAAATATCATCAAAAATTTAAAATTTATAAGAATGTTTGCGATAAAAACTCTTACAAAGTCTTGCGCGACAGAGCGAGAAGGGTTGAGCATGAATGTTACTTAATTTATATTGATAAAGTAGAAAAGTCTATTCGCCATAGCCCGAGGACGTTTTGGTCTTATGTGCAATCTAACAAACAAAATAACTCGTATCCATCAACTATGACGTATAGGGACCAACCCATTGAATCAGGTATTGGTATATGCAATGCTTTTTCTGACTTTTTTAACTCTAACTATTTACAGCCGTCTACCCAAGCCTCGGTGTCTAATGAATCTCACCCTGAAATAGTCACATCTACTGCTGATATACATTCTATCGAAATTTCAACTGATAAAATACTAAAACTACTGAAAAATTTGGATTGCAGTAAGTCAGCTGGACCCGATGGCATACATCCGCACCTTTTGGTAAATTGTGCTGAAAGCTTGGCATTTCCCGTTTCTCTACTATTTAGCCGGTCCACTTCTGAGGGAATAATGCCCTCATTATGGAAAACAGCTATCATAACACCCATTCACAAAAAAGGTCAAAAACGGGAAATTTCAAACTATAGGCCGATTTCTAAACTTTGTGTACTAGCCAAGGTGCTTGAAAAAGTGGTTCATGGTCAGTTGTACGAAGCTCTTAAGCATACATTCTTGCCACAACAGCATGGTTTTCTGAAAGGAAGATCTACCACGACTAATCTGATTTCGTTTATTGAAGCTATTACTGCTAGCATGGAAGGTGGAGGGCAAGTAGATGCTATATATACAGATTACAGTAAGGCTTTTGATCGTATCGACCACAGTAAACTTCTCGAAAAACTCTTTAAATCCGGAATCCGAGGAAATTTGTTCCGGTGGCTTACTTCTTATGTCAATGGCCGTACCCAAACTGTAGCACTGCATGGATACACGTCAGCGCCGTCACTGATACCTTCTGGAGTCCCTCAAGGTTCGATTCTCGGGCCGTTACTGTTTACTATTTTCATAAATGATATTAATCGAAGCTTTAAGCATTCTCAGTTTCTAATGTTTGCCGACGATATGAAAATTTATAAAGCTATTAACAGTCACAAAGATATGGAGCTGCTACAATTGGATCTAGTTAACTTTCATAACTATTGCCTAAACAATAAGCTTGATTTAAACGTACTCAAATGCTTTTGTATCACCTTCAGTAGATCGACAAACAATCTAGTGTATAACTATAACATTGACGGCCAAAATCTGGTAAGAACCAACCAAATTACTGATCTTGGTATAACTCTTGACTCTAAACTCCTGTTTGATAAACACATAGAATTAGTCTCGGCCAAAGCTATGAAAACCTTGGGGTTCATATTACGTGTTACCAAAGATTTTAAGTCAATTAAAAGTTTGAAGATTCTGTTTTGCTCTTTGGTACGAAGTCAGCTCGAATATGCCTCACAGGTTTGGAATCCATGTTATGATAAATATGTTAGCATTCTAGAGAGGCCACAAAAGAAATTTTTGCGTGCACTAAATTACAAGACTAGGATACCTACATCTAATTTTGAATACGATGAGCACTGTTATCATCATCACATGCTACCTTTAAAGATTAGGAGAGAGGCTGCAGATCTTACATTTTTACATAATATAGTATCAAATGCAATTGATTGCCCATCCTTGTTGGCTATGATTGGCATGGTGACTCCATATCGATCAACCCCGCGCAGAAATGAGCTCCAGCTGCACACACCTCACTGTGATACCAACTATCGCAGAAACTCTTTCATTATCCGTACTTCTTTCAATTTTAATCATAATTATTCCAGTAATGTTGATTTGTACATGATGAAGCGAAATTCTTTTAAAAAATTAATCAGTAAATACTTTTTTGACAAAACTAAATCTAAATATGAAAACACTTTAAAAAGAATAAGTAAGAAGAAAAGAGATATTAGTAGGAATAAACACCTTGTTAAAGTAGGTACTAAAGGCACTAAGTAATCGACAGGTACAAACTTGTTTCTGGCTCTTATATATAGGTATTCTTGTTGTCATTTTTATAAAGTATAGGAATGCTATTTATTGTGCATAGATAATTTAGTTAAGTCCATATTATCTCTTTATATACATATTCCGTAATGGGCACTTTGCATTTATAAGTGAGAACTGTTTTGGCTTATGTATTGTCATTTAACCTCTTCTTACTGTGTTTGTTAGAAAGCCGTTTGTTTTCCATGTAAAATAAAAATAAAAATAAAAAAATAAAATAAATAAAATTAACATTTATTTGCGCATATGGGTACAGTAACAACAGGATGCTAAAAAAGTACAATAAAATGAACGCCATATTCGACTTTCCAGTATGCAAAAATGAGAGAAACAAGGTTGATATGATTTATTAACTCTAATTAATCCAAAATTGTTAAGTTTTTGAGTCGAAAGTGAGCAGATTCTACATAATTTATAGTCATGTTAAATTCAATGTTTTGTAACCAATATTATTGACATAAGTGACCACTCTCACTCGAATGCAGTGCCTGACAGGTTCCATACTGAACTATGTACCTTAACTTTGTTATTAACATCCTGTACTGTATGGAAGCATGAATAACTTATATGAAATGAAATGAAATATGTAAGTAGGTATTACTTAGGTACTTACCACAATAAATTACACCTAGCCATTGAACTAATAAATATGTAAATCTCGTTGCACCTAGCCTATAATAATATATTAAGCCAGATTACAGAGGCGCCAGCATAAACTTAATAGCAACGTAAAAAGCGTTCTCGTACTCTCTTGTTGGTGCAAATAAATGTTCTGATTCTGATTCTCTCTATCGAATGCCTAAAGTGAAAAAGAAACAGAACTATGCTATTTAGCTATTATAATTACGATGGCGCCTCTGTAATCGGGCTTATTATATTGATAGGTATTGATATACTTAGGTACTTTTTGTTTAAGTTCCTAGATAATTATAACAGACTAGCTGCCCGTCCCGGCTTTGCCCGGGTATGATTGGCTATACATATACTTAACACGTAATGTAGGTATGCGCCACACACATGCTAGACATACCGGATGAACCATTATGATGAGTTAAAACCTACCCAAATCGCGAGAGTTTCAGTAGTCTTAAACTTTTCGAAGTTATGAAAAAGAGATAGTAGGTATTGGCATATCTAAGTAAAAGTGAGTTCGTATGTGTCGGGTGGCTGTACATAATATATAGCCCTGATTTCAGAAAATGACAATGATGAGAATGAAAGCGACGTTAAAATATTAGAGACCCACAGTCTATACATTCTACCCAAGTAAGTTAGTTTCTTGATCTTGTCTTCACTCGAGAACTTTGAAAAACATTGGACATCAGTTCTACGTCTACGAATAGGGATGTTTACTGGGTATGAAAATCGTTATTATAATTAGTCCGTCAGTTAGATTATTTAAAAATATTGGACACGTATTTTTTCTTTTGTCAATCGAACAATTAGTGACTAAGATAAAACTTGTCAAAGTTTGAGAGTGGTGGCTCGTGACGGCACTAGCCGGTACATTTCATAGCGGTTATTGACGTCACGCGGAACTTTAACAGCCTATATCTTCATCAATTTGTGTTAAATTTAGAAAAGAAAAAATACGTGTCTAATATTTTTTGACAATCTACATGACGGACTAATTATATTTTTTTAGTAAACATCCCTATTGTGTGCCCTACCTAAGGCCTCTTCAACTTGCTAACCCAAAGAGCTGTGATGGAAGGAATCAAAGCGCTGGCATCCAACGTGTTCCGGACGTCACGACCAGATCTTAGATTCACGTGAAGACCTTCGCTACACTTGCCAATACATTGTCTAGATTCGAGAATTTAAGGGTCCCACCGACAATTCGTTTCACATACTATGTGTAGGGGCGTAGCTACCGCAGTATCAGCCGTGTCAATAATACGGGGCTTCCGGGCTACAGGGGCCTTAACGTGTGTAAGCAAAACCTAGAAAAATGTTATCCACAATGTCACTTAATCTCGTGCTTCCCGAAATAAAATCATCTCTTTTTTTCCCGGGGTAAACATTCTTCCAAAAGTTGTCCTAAGAGGCAGAAATTTTATAACAACTGAAATCGTCTTCAGCTAGACTTACTTAGCTGATATAGGTATTCTATTCATTATCAATTATCAATTTCCTGAAAAAAAGTGTATATTTCATTTGGATTGTTTGGTTAGCTTAATTTCTAGGAGGAAGTGACAACTTATAAATAACCGTCTTACCACAAAAGTTTTACGCAGGCTTTAGACAATGTTTAACAGCACAAATTTTACGGCTAAACAGTGTTTAAAACGTGTTTAAATCTATTACGGTAAGGCGGTATATATTTATTTCAATTTAATGCAAGCATTTTTGTTTCTTTTGTGAGAAATGAGTGATTTTGACTCCCCAACTACCCTTTTTTATTCATTGCTCCTCCAAGGCACGCTACGCCACTGCATACCTATTTACTACCAATAAAACATAAATCGTCACACTAATGGCGGAGATATATAACTTTGGTGGTCTAGTGGTAGTAACGCCTGTCCTACAATCATGACGAGGTGGGTTCAAATCCCGATCCTGTATCAATGAGTTTCTTTGGAACTTATGTACGGAATTTCAAATCATTTGCTTTTCGGCGAAGGAAAATATTGTGTGGCAATCTGCACCAACCCACACTGGGCCCTGGCACTGGTGGTGGATATGGCCCAAGCACCCTTCTCAATTCTCAATGACCCGTTTCCTCGAATCTCGACGTTATGTCACCTAATAAGTGCCTGTAACCGAGCACTTTGGCATCGCGCGGCGTTGTAGTCGGCTTGGAATCGCCTTACGACTAACTAAAAAGCCTGCCCACTACCTAGCTTGGGCAGGATTTTGGCTCTGACACTTTTTTCACTATTGTGACTCTATAGATATTTGCTCGAAGTGAATTTTGTATTATGTACATTGTACAAAGTACATTAATTGCCAAGCGGGGAGAGCGGCGAAACGGAACTTTTATAATACTTACATTTTTGAACTCGTGATATCTTTGTAATAAAATGTCTGAATTAAATAATTTAAAAAGTTGCATAAAGCTATTGAAACAGTTTTGAATATGAAATAATTTATTTTGATAAGGATTAATACCAAAATAAAAATTAACATCCTTTTCCTGCGACGGTATTTCAATTAATTTTTAAGAATAAAAGAACAGTTATTACGGCTTAACCATAATAGTTAGATATATGCTGTCGCGACATTTTTTGTAAATGATGGTGTGTTCTATAAAGTCGTAGTACATTATTTTATTCCATCATCAATAGTTTTTGCAGCGCACGCGATGTAAAGAATATTTTAGGCATTTTTTTACACCTTTGGTAACATTATTATAGTTTTAATATGGATCCTTATTATTTTCTTGCAATTAAAATAGCCTATGTTACTCAGTGATAATGTAGCTTTCTAATGAAAAAATAATTATTAAAATCGGTCCAGTACTTTTTGAGTTTAATCATTACATACAAAAATACAAAAATACAAATCTTTCCTCTTTATAATATTATATAGTGTAGATATTCCAGATAAATAATTATACAGTAGGTATTATTAATTTACAGATATCTGTGAGTATTATAGAGTAACCCAAAGTGGAGCTAATGGTACTTAATTTTGAATTTTCCGCCAGCCAGCACAATGCACAGCGCGCCACAGAGACAACATGGAGGTCGCAGTTTGGTCGCAGTACTCGCAGTAGGAGGAGAGAGGGCCGGGAGGGGCCGAGAGGGCCGCGTCGGTCGATGACGTCCGCGGCGCTGTCAGCTGTCAAGTCACGTGCCGCTCTCAGTGTCAAGCGAATACCTACTTTAATATTGCTAGCTTTTTTGAAACTTGACCAAAGTAGTAGAAAATCATAATTTGGGTACCAAAGTAGGTTAGATAGATAAATAAAAATATTATGTACGAGGCGTTAATATTTCGTCCCTAGTAATATTTGAGTAAAATATTGATTGTACGATTCTGAAGATACACTGCAAGTATCTAAGCTACCTAGCCTACTCAGATTTGAGAGAGGTTTTAAGTGAATTTATAATAATATAATAATAATATAATCTTTATTGCAGATAACACAGATCCATATAGTAGGTACAATGTTACATAGCCATAAAAAACTTAAACTAAGTTACATTATACAACAATTTTGGCACTTAAATGAAACAAAATAAGTAATATAATATGAAAGAACAGGTAACAATCGCATCTTTTAAAATTATAGTAGGTAATTATTAAACATTAAAGAGATCAATTTTTTTATTTTATTTTAGCGAGATCAACAATTATTTAAAAAAACTAACTAGACTAATGGCACATTTACTTAATTTGATATGCTTTATTTGTACCTGGTATTATAGTTTTTATCCAATGTTTTAGTATTGAACAATCGTACTTCTCGCTAATATTATTTAAAATGCTATTTTGGCTGCCTCTCACCCTCTTCAGTAAGGAGATCATTTTTTTGCGAATAATTGCAGCAAATATTTAGAGCGTGGCGTTGCACGATATGTTCTCTCTCGACAAGAAAACATTTTATATGTTTGGAGTTTGGATGAGAATGTTATATAGCCCAGATAGCATTTTTGGTAGCCGTTACGAAACTAGTCGACACTAAAAAGACTAGTTTCGTAAAAGTTCGTTCTAAAAAGGCTACTAAAAATGCTATCTGGGAGGTAGGTAGGTATTTTGCTAACCAGGAGGAATTCATAGATACGTATCTACCTATTATACGTATGGAACCAGGAGGAATTGGCATTCTAAAGATACCTTTTCAACGTTGCGGAAAATCGAAAAGGAAAATGAAATTGTTGTTTCATTTTCACAAATTGTTTTAAAATGAAAAGCTTAAAAACGTAAAAACTTTGAGGTAAGTATTGCAGAAGTAAGTTAGTTTCAGTCTCTGGCAATATCGTTCGTCAGTGTTATTGCGAGAGTTTTGGCGGGAACGCGGAAAAATCATGTCGCCTCATTGTATTATTTTGTTAAACTTGTGTTTTTATCAGTGATAATTAGTGTAAAATGGTGGTATTTCGTTGATTATGAGCTGATTTACGTGCATGAGTGTAGGCAAGTGATATAATGTGACGTATCATGTTCTTCCGTGTTGTTACCAAAACTCCATAGACGCCTCTAGTAAAGTCTCCACTGCTTTACTGAGAAGAAGAAGTTGAAAAAAAGAATTATTTAAGACTTCGACTGAAGGACTCTGTATCCATGATCAGGAGAAGGTTTAAAAAAAAAAAATTGTTATTGCGACGCAAGAGCGATTGTTAGTTTTCTCGTGATCAGCTGTTCGTATTTGTGTAACCTTGGTTAAAAACTACAAGAAACAGAAGCGTCCTAAAATGGATTTTACCGATAAAGTGGTGTTAATCACGGGCGCCAGCTCCGGGATCGGCGCCGCCACGGCCATCTGGCTGTCCAAGCTGTCCGCCAAGCTGGCGCTTGTCGGCCGGACGGAGCCCAACCTGAAGAGGATCGCTCTGTACTGTGAGAAAGCCAAGGGAATCAAGCCCCTGGCCATCTCCGCGGACGTCACGGACGACGTGGACGCCGAGAGGATCATCAACGAGACCGTCGAGCACTTCGGCACATTGGACGTGCTCGTCAACAACGCGGGAGTCATCGGCATGGGCGGCATCAAGAACTCCAGCATGGAGGTGTTCGACAAGGTGATGGCGACCAACCTGCGCGCCGTGTACCAGCTCACCATGCTGGCCGCGCCGCACCTCGTCAAAACCAAAGGCTGCATCGTGAACGTGTCCTGCATCTCGAGCACCAAGCCCAGCACCATGGCGCTCGCGTACAACGTGTCCAAGGCCGCGCTCGACCACTTCACCAAGTGCGTCGCGCTGGAGCTGGCGGGAGACGGCGTCAGGGTGAACTCCGTGAACCCCGGGTTCGTGAAGACGAATCTGCTGAAGGGCATCGGCCTGACGGAGGAGCAGCTGGAGTTGTTCGTGAAGAACGTGGTGGGCAACATGCCGCTCAAGAAGCCGGTGGAAGCGGACGAGGTGGCCGCGCTGGTGGCCTTCCTCGCGGGCGAGCGCGCGCGCTCCATCACCGGCACCTCCTACATCATCGACGGCGGCAGCTCGCTCAAGTAGACTCCATTATTGGTTTCATTGTGACAGGCCATTATTACATCTTTGTATACTGTTTATATCTACTATATATTTATAGTTACTTATTTAAAATACTAACAATCTAGTCATAAACTAACTACTCACTGTTATACATATAAAGAGGCAATTTTAAAAATGTTATAGTGATGTAAGTATAACTTATTTTTATGTATTGTAGCTTTAATAAATGTAACTTGTAATGGAAATAATATTTTTAAAATAAGTCTAGTTGTTTTTCTATCTATTACCGAATTGTTAAAAAATCCTCAATCTTAATTTCATATGGGATGATGAAGAATTTCCACAAAGTAAAAACTGCAAAAAGTTGCAGTCGGCTTTCTGTTTCCTGCTAAAATCCAATTTAAAGGAATGGGTAGGTTAGGTAAAATTACGTGCTCCATCTTCGATCACATCGTCGTTTACTATCAATTGGCGACATAGTAATTATTATACTCGATCCAAACATTAGGTAAGTACCTACTACAATCACTAAAATCATAATAAATATTTTGTCTATTCAATATCTTCCTCAAAAATGCGTTTTGATGCTATTCAAATACCTCGGTTTACCATTCCTTCAAGTACACGACACTTAAGTATCTATAATTCTACACTGCAGGTAGGTACTTGCTGAGACCTTACCATTTAAACAAACAAGATGAATAGTATTCTGTACAATGCACCGTCGCCTTTCAAGGCAATATCTACAGCAAAAATCTCAAACACTTTTTACTTGATAATGGAAATCATCGGGAACCGGTATGATTTCCCCGTCAGTGGTCGCGCGGGCAGGATCAGCCAACTTGGCGCGTGCTGGCCAGCGCAGCGCGGCTCGGCGGACAGCTTGAGATAGAGATAGGCCCCTGCTGAGACTAGCAAAAACATTGAACCTACGGGGGACCTACTAACGTTTCTCGATCGCGATGCTTCGACAAGAAAAACTGTATAGGTAGCCTTATTTACATCCACCCATCAGTCATAGGATCTTTAAATTACAAAATAGCACTCGAAATTTTTTGCGATATATTCGTCTTACAAGCTATTAAAATAAATTTTAAAAAATCCTTTCCAAAATACTGGTACATGTACCTAATTGTACAGGTATAGGTACCTAGCAGGGCCCAACACAACTTATTCCATGCCAATAGAGGTTTATTTTAGCCTCTTAGAAACTAATTAGATACTTTATACGCCTTTACATTGACTTACTAGGTACTAAGTATCTACAGTAAGCTATGTACAGTAATTTCACGTGTAAATTGTTCGGAAACCAGTAGTTGTCCGGAAGCTGCGAAGGCGGCCTTTCCAAACCAGTCTGTCGCTGCATTCAGAAATTCTGAATTATTTTTACCGGACCGAAACAGCCATCTTTATTGTCGGTGACGCTAATAGTTCTTATAAAAACCCTTGTTTTCAATTTTTATTTAAGTATAAGTTTTTCCTAAAGCCTGTAGCCTAAGTCAGTTGCATTGAATTTTGTTAGGTTTTTGCTATTAGAGGTGCTTATAAGGCTGTGTTGTCGGCAAATACATACAACATGAAAGGTATAAAGTAGGCATGCACTCGACATAACCATTAAATAAATTCATGAAGAGATCGTACTACCTACAATGTAAACATGCCAATAGCAGGGCCGTAGCCAGACTGAGTAGCCAGGGCAGGCTTACAAAAATCTAGGGCAGGCTGAACTAGCAAACATCATCATCATTATCAACATATAGGTATACCTAACGATTATAACAATTTCCCTTAGAGGTCGTTCTATCTAGAATCTTATTGGAATTTCCGAGTGAAATGTTTATTCATATTTTTTTATTTATTTCCCAATGAAAAATATTATTGTGAACAGCTATTCTAGTTCTAAAAGGCTTTTGAATGTAAGGAATACATGGAGATAGCAATATTTGTTTAGGTGTAGGTACTAAACTCGTATAACTGCTACGAATAGGCAAGGGTAAATCCAGCCATTGACTCAGGGGGGTCATCAAGCTCAAGTTGTAGTACTAGTTGATGGATTACACGACTCTAGTGAACATTTTTTTTACGATTTTTCAATAAAACGTTTTGATTAAAATTTTAAAATAGAGAAAGAAACACAAACCGTATCATCGAACAGAACGAGCGCAAAAATTTGTCAGTTTTTTTCCTAAATGTCAAAAGAGGCATTTTAGCAAAGCACACTGCCCCACCGCTATTATTTATACCTAATATGTGTAAACATATTTTTTAATACTCAAACAGTACCTATAAATACAAAGCTGTCACAACTTACCTCGGTGGTAGAGTTGTGACAGAGGGAGTAATTTTCCTTTTTGTTGATTTTATCGGAAACCGTAATATTTTAATTAATTTTGATGATTGTTTTGGAAATGATGATTGTTGGGAAGGGTGCTACATTAATTCACATACTTAGGTCATAACTGTGGAATGTTTCTTGAGCGAGATAAGTCCGTTAAATCAAAAATTGTCACAACTCTCCTAGGTCTCCCCTACATGTAAATCTTATAAATACTCGTAGAACCATTATTTTTGCATCGGGAAAGCTGGCAGTAGGTACGTACTGTACGTTTCTACCTATTCTATACCATTAGCTTAAAATACAGAAAATGATTGTGATGATGCCGTTGATCTATGAAAAACTACGTCGGAATATTCCGAATATCAATTTATGTAAGGTTGGATAATAATCGTTTATCAGGTCTGTGAAGTAGTTACATGCTCAACTAGAGCAAGCTAGCCTTAGTTATTGTTCTGAGACCTCATTTAGCTATTCCAGTGAGTATCACACAAAATCAAACGTGAAATTCAATTATTATCTATTACCTATCACTTTTCTGTACAATAGGTAGTTGGAAAGCAATTCGTGTTTATTATTTTGACGTCATTGGTTATACGGGGATGTAGCTCAGTGGTAGAGCGTTCGCTTTGCATGTGAAAGGCCCCGGGTTCGATCCCCGGCATCTCCAAAGTATTTTTTTAATTTCTACTTTTGTATACCCAGAAAATGTTGACATTTCTAATAGCGGTCTTAGACATTTCAACCTAATTGGTACCTACTTAAGCATTTTAAGAATGAAATAGGTAGGTACTATGAGTTCTACTTTTTTTTTAATGTTTTTTTTTTAACTTTTTATTTATACTTAAGTCTTAATTAATGACAATACTACACTACTACTACATATAAAGCAACTAGTAGTATGAGTTCTACTAGTATGTCTTATGATGTGTATTTCGCTACCAGGTATAGGCCGATTTGGAGATCCCAGAGCACCCAACAAGATTTCCCTCATAAAAAAGGTAGGTATAAACAGAATCAAACTACTTGACGGTTGTGAAGTCGTCGGACAGCTGCTAAGCGAGATCCACTCGGGATTGGGTTTTGGGCTATTGCGTAGCTTCAGCTAACATCATTGCATCCCCGCGCCGAACAGCTTGAATGGGCCTACAGCATGCAAGATCCTGGCTTATTTCCTGATTGAAGGGCGATGTTTCTGCTTCATCGAAAGTTATATAGTAAGGGATGTTGCAATATAAAGCATCAAAATGTCAACCATTTTTTTATTCGTTTACACTGAAAAATAATTTATAAGTTACAATGTTTTAGATTCCAATTCAAATACTATTTAAAATCATCGCTTCATTAATAACATGAGATATTTGATCTAGTCGATCATTTTTCACAGGGAATGGATTTATCGATAACATTTTATTGATTATGTACATCGACATTGTTACCGTGAACACCTCAGTACCTTTTCAAATCATTAGTCGATATTATTATAGTCACAGCTCTCGTTTAGATACTGAGTGGAGAAACGAAGAGGTACTGGCGTGTGAACGTAACAGTGCGCTCGCTCGTCGAGTCGAACGATCCTTGAACACGGCTCGAAGACACGAGGAGTTACATTAAAAAACTAACTCTAGCAACACTATGTATACAATGAACACATTGTAATTTGGGAGTTCCTAAGCTACATAATATAACTAGGTAGATGCCGCTTCACTGTTCGCTACTTCTCTAGGTGCGTTCGGGAAGCCTACTGATGGCAAAATTAACTGTTAAAAACGCCAACAACAATCACATTCAGAGTTCACATTCGTTTTGAAAATGTGTGAACAAAAGTGGCATTTTTAACTGTTTTCGTTCACCGTTCGGATAGCTCAAAAACAGTTAAAATGCCATCGTGAACTGCCACTTTTGACCCACCTGCGGAGGTGGGTTTTTTGTGATCGTTTCACTTTGACGTTTTAGCGTTCGTTTTGGGTAGTGAACAAAAGTAGCATTATTGGCGAAATGGGCGAAATTCCCAAAACAAAGGTTTACAGCAACACTAATTTTGTAAATGCTAAACATGCCATCGAGCCCATCTCGAACGCACCTTTAATTGCACTATGGTGGCGTGGAATAAATATCATTTGTTGAAAACAAGTGCCAACTTATTGCGTAACTAGTTAGATTTGAAAGTTTACTTACTAGGTAATATTTTTAATTTTACCAATTTTTTCGCAAATAGAATAGAACGCGGGTTGAGCTAACAATTGCTAGCAGTGAAGCGCGCAGATACAATCTCTTTATAAGCCAAAGGCAACAACATACATACAGCTCTTTTATATTATTTTTACAATATCACTGCAGCCAATTAAGAAAGTTTTAGTAGGCAATACGAAATTATTAAAAATATACTTCTTCATTGTTGTATTTGAACGATGACAAAAACACCACAAGCTTTAGATCTGCTGACGTATTTATATATACCTACGAACTTCGAGAATTGGTCGCAGTAATTTCTTAAATCTGGGACAAATACGCAATACACGACTTTGGAGATACGGAGATGGGTACTTTAGGGAAAACTGCCCGATTTCCTTCGCACTAAAATGAGTCAAGAAATACGTTTAAAAAACTATAATAACAAAAAAGTCAGTTACCTTTAAAATAAGGAAACTTTATACAATTCATAAAATGACGATCACATTTTATGGACATTTTTGTTCATATTTCATTGATTCATGTCCTCATACTTTTCATAAAAGATAGACTATTTGAATCTAACGCTACAACAATTTCACATAAATATAAATAGACTATAATTCAAATATGTACTACAGATTATTCAAAATCGTATATTCCTTACCTTACAGTACATATAAAGTGGATTTAAGATCACATCGAACATCACTTTTCTAATTTAATTTTACAATATTAATTTTACCATTTTTTGCGTATTATAAAATATCTGTGAAAAGAAAAGGCAGCAGGAATGTGCTTTTAATATTGAGCGGAGACAAAAAACGAATATTTTACAAATTTAACTCGACTGCTAGATTTGGCTCGCATTTGAGCTAATAACAAACCAAATTAAATAGATGGAAGTTTTTTTACTTGGCAACCTTAACGAAAGTATTATTTTATTTGCAAATTAAAGTTTTCAAATTGAGTAGGAACATCAAAAATCAATCAAAACACAGGTTTCCCTGGAGCTTCATTGAGATGGCCGCCCCGGGCATTACAGCATGAGAAATGTTTCAGGTAACGACAAAACATATTTTAAACTTGTTACCCACAGACAAAAATAAATAATCAATAATACCAGTCATTAAAGTTGCCACTTCAGGATTCTCATAAAATTAACAATGCACCTCGACGTTTTAAGGCCCTCGCTCATCGGATCCATTCAGTTTTCAGAATATTGACCGATGTTTGATAATACTCGTCTTTTGATATATTCATTCGACTAACAGACGACGGCCTGTCGTAGTCGCAGGTCCGTCGCAGCGGCTCCTACGTTTGGCCGAGCCGTTCGTCGGGACCTACAATGACTTCTAAATATTTTATTTTCTTAGAAAATAAGCTCTTTACCGTTACAATTTTCACTAAATCAAGTGTCTAACAAGAGATCCGGCACTTTTCACGCGTTAATTTGTATCACACGTCACTGGCGGAGGATTTCTCCTCGCAACACTCAGTCTTCTGTCCGGCGGCGCGCGCTCGGCCGGCGCCCGCGCCGGGCTCGCTCGCGCCCGCGCTCCACGACTCACACGTACACCCGAGACCAGCGGAGGGATCGAGTTAAAGATCGCGGGCGCGAGCGAGGCCGCGGCGCGGGGCCCGGCCGGGGCGCGCGTGCCGGCGGCGCGAGCCACCGATTCACCGATAGAAAATCACTATGGAGTCTGTGGTGCGATTTCCGCATCGGCAAAGACAGCGGCAGCGGGGTCGCTATGGGGCGTCGCCGGCGGGCGCGGGGCGCACGGGGGGCGCGGGGCGCGCGACTGGCGCGGGGGGCGTGGGGGGCGGAGCGCCTTCCGAGGACGCCAGCGAGGGCGCCGAGTCGCGCTCGGACGCGGGCGGGGAGGGCGCGTCCACGTCATTCTGCAAGCATCGGCGGCTGTAGGCCGGCCGCTCCGCGCGGAGACCGGGAGGGGCGCGGGGGGCACCGTTACTCACACGCTCTGGCTCACGCTTTACGAGACGCAACCACTGTCCCTAACTGACTGGCTGGCACTCTGCCTGCCTAGCTACCTAGCTCTCTGGCTGCCTGGCTCCCTGAATGCCTAGCTCCCTGGCTGCCTGGCTCTCTTGCTGCATATTTCCCGTACATCCACGCTGCCTACGTCTTAGTCCTACGATGTGACCACTAGCTCGGGCTCTTCCAGCGGTTGTTCGAGATTTCTATTTGTTGAAAGCTTTTTTACAATAACATATAAGCCTGCGTTCGACCACATCCCGCCTGGTGAAAGCAACGATGAATATCTACGTCTATTTACCTACCAGATACGGCCACTGCGAGTATGCACTCTATGAAATCTTCCTAAAATAACATTTAATAAATGCATGTAACAAAGAACTATCTACAAGTACTAAATCTGGTGAAGAGCGAATCTAATATTCACTCTGAAGTCAAATCGATAAGACAGTGAAGTTGTGTCGGTAAAGCGTCACGTTATAACTTAAAATTATGTGCTGACGATGAAGATGATATGAAGAAAATACTCGGACGTGACACACAAATATATTTCAAAACAAATACAATTTACACATAATGTGACTAGAATGTAACTGTACCCTTACACTAGGTGACTAGTATTACTGCGAGGTTAAGTGCGAAGCAGGATGGCCGAGCGCTAAGACAAATGAGAATGATTTAAAGGGAGATCTTTTCGGAAAAAGAATTAAGTAACAAAAATGATCATCTCAGTGAGGTTTTTCCATTATTTTAAATCCATTAAAACGTCAGCGTAATTTCGAGAAGTACTACTCGACGTGGCAGAATAAAATCTTCGTAAACATAAGAATAATATGGATTTATAATAAAATATTAGTAATCGGGACATTTCAATTGAGCGATGAACAGGTGCTTGCTAAATTTAGATGATAGGATGATCGATGATTTTAGATTGAGATGTTCGAGAATATACGAGATCGTTTGCAATATACTCTAATTTATGACGTGTAGTTTTGTTCACAGTAAAAAAACGTGTTATTATGTACAATAAGTTGTAAAACCCTATATGAGTAAGATCAATAAGTGGGATAGCGTCCTATCATCTAAATATAGCTAGAATGATCACGGAGCCACGACGCAAATCGTCCCGCCAGGACACTAATGAAACAAACGATTATATTGCATAAATAATTATTATGGTAATAGTCAGTAATTGTGGCTAATTATGAAGGCGCCATCCTAAATTGAATAACAATAGAATAGAAGTTGTTTATTTTTAACTACTTGTATGCATTTGAATGAGAGAACAACATTATAAATTGCTATTAAATTTAGGATAGCGCTTCCATAATTGGCCACATTATCTTATTGACCGCACGCAAACAAGACCGTTCTTAAAACTTGACAGGTGTCAAAGTGACAGATGTCACGAGGGTAAAACTAGAATTAGCTTCATACGTGTCTGGAGAGGATATGTGGAGAATGAGTGCGTCGCCACTGGCAACACTGCCATGAAGCAAGAGTACCTCGGGCAAGGCCATCTCCGCGGACGATGCTCAATAATAAGAACGTACCGTCGACTCCGAGTCAGTAGCCTTATCCGAGATCAAATACTAAATCATGCCGAGAGAATGCAAATCGTTCTATGACACGCGTGAGCCAAGCGTGGCCGACGGGCGCCACGCCACCTCAGAGCGTATCGTAGACGCGGGCGTTCGTTTAGCGTTTAGTTCTCAATACTCAATAGTTTAATGCAACATAATATGTTGCATTTCAATGTGGTTCTTAAGTAACAGTATTGATATACCAAAAAAATAAATAAAGATTTTTCGTCCTATCCGTGAAAATCTATGGACATCTGTTTTCAATTACTTTTTATTTTTAAAGCAAAGTTCCTCATACGACTACCCAAAAAAGAGGGTGTCGTTTGATGTCCTAAACAACGTATCGAACCACAAAATTGTAAATGTGCATATCGGACTAATGCTTCCATACAACATTATCGATGGACTAACATCAGACGTCGGCAATAGATGTGCACGCGTATAATGCCTTGCACCACGACATTAGTTCACATCGACGCAGGCAACAGGTCGGACGCCAGTGTCTCCGATACCACTCCTTCTCAATTATTCTCACATTCCTTCAATTTTAGATCAACTACTTTATTTTGACAACTTCGGCATTTTTTAATTTTGTAATTTATCATTCGAACCGGTGAAAGCGGATAGTAAGAGCTATATTAGAAGTATTGCTAAATCTGAAAAGTAAAAGCAATTATAGTCATAAGCAGAAAAATTAAAATGTACAGTTCAACAATACGAGTATGTACCTCGATGAATATTATTTTGTAGAATAGAGAGCATGCAGTGTGTTAGTGTCATGTAAATATAAGAATATAGATATTATAAGTATATATAACTCTAGTCATTATGATGTATATAATACATAAATGGGACTAACATGTGCCCTAGATGACCCACTATACAACAACTGGTTATTATCTAACACAAATATTATACAATAAGAAAAAATATATGACATTCTCACTAAAGTTGTTCTATAAAAAATTGGCAATGACTAATAATTATTCTAAATCATAGTTATAAATAACGCCACCATCGAAACATTATAGCAGCAATTACATCTAGTAATACTTAGCTTACTCTAGTAATAGTACATGTATTTTAAAACTATAAATAACTACAAAAATACATTTCCACATGGGTACCTGGTTTACGCGGGAGCACCTAGATAGTAAAATTGATGTGTAATTAATATTATCGGTACATAATACATAACGACAAAACCTACGACATAACAATCAATATATCATTATAATACTCAACTTTCTACAACATTTCGAATCTAATTCCAAAAGTATCAAAACTTTCTACCCTGTTAAACATCCGTCAATTTTATTTATCGATTCAAAAATGCTATCAAATGTGCATTTCATAAAAATTCTATAAAAATGTATAGGAATCATGCCAATTCGTTTACACAATGTAAATAAATTCTATTGGTTTAGCTACCTATGGTCGGAACGAGTAAATCGATGTAAAGTTCGGCCGAGGAATATTCCGGGCCTCCGCGACATTCGCGCGTTACAGTTAGCTACACTCGGGTCTAGTCACCGGCGCGGGGTAGGCCCGCGGCTAGCGCTACTGAACATCGGAACCTTCTAGCGGCGGCGCTCCGCGCGCGGCCCGCCCCGCGCCCGCCGCGCACCCCGCTACAGTTCACGCTAATGGAAGACCAAGTCGACTTCATCGATGGTTTATTGATTCAAAAGTATACTCGGTAAAGCAAATAATAGAAAATGTTAATACTTAATAGTTACTCATAAACGGTAGCAGGTTTTCCTCGAGTACATTTTAATCTTACGACTTGGATACAAGTTGAGGTCAGCACGATCCTTTTCAGTAAATCTTGTCCGTAAAATCTGACCCTTTATAAATCGTGGTCCACTCAAGAAACAACGTCGACTCAGAGCTGCACAGACGTAAGAAGTCGGCTCTGTTAGTATTTTATATGAGCTAGTAGTAATAAAACACACTATTTGACAACTTTGGACCGGCGGGTAGCGGGGGTGTGCGGGGCGAGCGCGGGGGGCGGGGCAGTCTACTGGGCGGCTGAGCACGAGCACCGTACAGTCTATAGAGTGGGCGGCCCGCGGCCGGCTACGCGGCTCCTGCGGCGCGGCCGCACTACGCACTTACTGTGAGCGACGTGCTTACAACCCAAGTAGGCGCGCCTAAGCGCTCCGGTCACTTTGCCCTGCTGACCAAGGCGCCACTTTAGTTCACAAACAGGTACAAACCGATAAATGCGCGGAAAACGACCGATTCGCAGATCAGATCGGACACTTTTAAGCTGACTTTTTGCATATGAAATAGGATGAATCTAGTCTCGCTACGAGAAGAAACTTGAAAACGATGAATTTAAAGTTAAAAATGCTTCGAAGGCTCATGCAACTTCACGCTAACTCACACTCGCCGCCTGGACATTCGTACGACTAAAACGATCGTGAGATGAACGAGTCGTGTTTCGGTCGAAAAACTATTACTTTTTTTTTCATTTTTCAAACCGTGACTGTATATAATCGCCATGAAAATGATTAAAATTTAGTAAGCGAATCACTTAATGATATTTACAGACCAAAAAAATAGTAAAGCATGCAAGAAGCCAGCTTAATATAATATTTTAAAACACTGAGTCGGCGCGAATCACACACGAAAACAACGACACGAGCGCGCGCAGCACGACGCGCAATATCTCGGTAATGACAGTAACCATGCTCAAATAACTGAAAAAACCTCTCACCACGCTATCTCCGGCTCTGTCCTGCAATCACAACACCGTTTGATTCCTTCCTCGGGCTCGGCCTCGGGCTCGGCCTCGGCCCGACGCGACATTACTCGCTAACTTATCTAATAATATCATTACTTTCTTAATAAGTACCAACTCGACGCTTTCGAACACGACTGCGTTTCAATTTACTTGTAAGCTACAGCCTTCATAGACTTCCTTGACGATTTGTATAATAATATAATTGAATATTAATAATTGTAATGGTAAGAATAAAAAATAAATAAATACTGTAAAATATAAAATAGTATACATTGAGTAGTGTACATGTGTTTTGTGGACATAACAATAAATAGATATAGTGAATGTATTTTGAAGTAAAATGTATGAGAAACGCAATCTCTATGAAACGGCTCACGATTTTCGAGTTATTTGACATCAGCAGGTTTAGTTCGGACCACAGTTCAAATATGCAAAAGCGAGAGAAATATAAAAATGTATTGATTCGCTGTTTAAAGCAAAAATCATTGTTTCATTGGCTGTATTTCAAGCTATTCTAGGACACCGAGAAAAAAACTATTAAACAAAATACGAAAGCATTTTCATCAATATGGCGTTACTAATTTCGCCAACCATTCGAAAAAGACATAAAAAAACCATTCATTTAATATAGCATTTTGATCTTTCACGTTCATTCCCGTATTCAAATTGTCCGTTAAATAAAATCCCTTAAATAATAATGTAATATTGTTGGCTTTCTGACTGTTCTAATAAAATAAAAGAGGTAATCAAAGTTTATGATTGAAAAAAAAGAGCACATTTAACAGAATTACAACTAAAGTAATAGAATATTTACTAAATTTTGCTCAAATAAAAACTATGTTACTATGAGTGGAACAAAAAAACGCATTGTCTGTAACGTCAAAATCACACGTTGGAATGTCAAAATGGTTAAAATTTGGTACCACTTTGTCTTCTGCGATATGATCAGAAATTTGAACCCTCTAGTTCTAGTAAGAAGGTTCAAATCTCACCTTCCTATTTTTTACCTTTTTGAATTTGGACAGCTGAGATAGCTCAATGACTTTGAAATTAAGTGAATTCGGGTGTATATGCATCTTTTTCTAACAAATTTCATATTTAAAGTGGGACAGTGATCGTGACGGTTTCTATTACTTTAGTTGTAATTCTATGACTAATAATAAGCTCAGTGTCAGTTATTATCTATCCGGTGCCGAATTTTGGGACGTGAACCTAGGTCGCGAAGATCGCGTTCCGTTTCACAGAGAGTGCGGCTTGGGCGCCGGGCGCGGGCGGAGCGCGGCGCGAGCGAGACAGAGGCAAGCGGCGAGGCGGCGGCGCAGCGCGCGCGAGAGGGAGGAGAGAGTTACCTTGAGCGGCACGGGCGGCACCTCCAGGTGGTAGCCGATGTCGCACAGGCTGCGCAGCAGCTCGATCCCTGCAACACGCGGGGAACTATCTCACTCCTGTACTTACTCCACTCAACTATTATTGCGCACTCAGGCAGTGGGCCATTACTTTTATCTTTGGTACGGAACTTGTATGGAGACAGCTAGAACGTATACGTAACTTTACAGATTCCCCATACAATCTGTTCATATCACTAAATCCACAAGTGACGGGTTGACCGTGCCCAATATCCCCGTCTTTAATACCTACCTCAGTCTCCCCACAGTTCTGCAGCCGGCCCTGCACTACGAACTTGTATTCGCGCGGCTGGAGCGCAGGAGCTGGCGACTCGTTCGGACCGTGACGCTCATCTGCGACATATATCGCATCCGGACTATGCACTGACGTTAAAATATTATTTTAACTAGACATCTTTATTCTAGTTATCTTTAGTACTACTTTTCGTCTTTTCATAACAAATTAAATTCAGTGCTTTAATCCCCGATTGGGGTCCAAGATTTGGGGACAGACCGTCTTCCAAGATTTGGGCGAAGAAACTTAGTTCACGGCACGACCCAGTTGGGATGTTCTCCTCCCTTCCCGCTCCAGGACTTCGGCGCCACTACTGCGTTTCTTCCGCCGCGTCGTCGGTTCCCGCTAGGAACAAGTGCTCGCCTGTAACTGCCTAGTGGCCGCGTAACCTTACATGGTGATGATCCGGGCTATTGTTTAAACCCGCAAACAATTTTTGTTGTACGTACCACGTTCTTTTATTCTCATAAGTAGGTGGCCCCGTTACGCTGTCAAAGTTTCGTATACGTCCAAGCCGTCCGAAGTTCAAAAATAGAGCCTCTGGTCGTCGGACTTCACTCAACCCCAAAGTGCTGTGCGGGTGTTTAAATTGCCAACTGCAACATAGCACACTATGGTACGAGTATATTGAAATTGAGTTAAACCCATTTTTAACCTTTAAACCGTTCCCTCTTAACCTTCTCAACCTCAGATGGAACGTAATTATTTTTTTCTATCATTTTTGTTATATTCTCTTAATGTTCCTACTATAAATATTGATTTTTCAGTTTTGACCGTTGCCCAAGGCTTCTGCACTGGTCTACTAAGAACGCCGCACGCGCTGCGGAACCACGGCGCGGGCCACGAGGCGTGGCGCGGCGCTGACCTCACTACTCGTCCAACCCGTCTGTGACATGTCGTGGCGTATGGAGGTACTGACCGGCGCGGCGGTCGTCGGCGTAGCGCGCCTCCCAGGCGTCGAAGAGGCGGTTGTAGTAGCGCGGCCCGGCCAGGTAGGGCAGGTAGCGGTGCGTGGCGCGCGTGGGGAACACGCGCGTCAGCCCGCGCGCCGCCGCCAGCTCGTCCTCCGCCACCACCAGCTGCCGCACGTCGTCCGGCGTCAGCGTCGACAGGATGTCACGCAGGTACTGTACACACACAGGTACATGGGTCAGCGGGCGCTACTACTGTACACACACGGGCACACGTCAGCGTCGACAGGATGTCGCGCAGGTACTGTACACACAAGGGCACACACGTCAAAATCTCACGCAGATACTGTATACACGGGGGCATACGGGTCAGCGGGTCACTACTATTGTACACACACAGGTGCATTCGCCAGCGTCGAAGAGGTATCACGCGACCGCCTGGGCGATCTTAATTTGATACCTGCGTCTGCGTGTTGATTTAATGAAACTTGACTGTATTCATAATAAAGATACGTGAAGTGATATGTGAGAGAAGAGTTGACGATGGCATGACGTATGTCATAAATAAATGTGGTGCTGATCCCGCCTAGTTTAAGAGCGAGAAGCTGAGGATGAATGTGTTGTGCAGCTCACCATGTCCCGGTCGTCCATGTTGGTGTAGATGATGTGCTTGTCGCGCTCCTCCTTGGACAGGTAGGTGGTGTAGAGGCGGCTGTCGTACGGCAGCCCCGCCTGCAACCACACACGCACCCGAACTTAGCTACAAGCTGCGCTAATCCCCACATTATTCCCTCATCATGAACGCTCGATTTACAAGCGAGGGGCCGTGAGTTCAGACCACATTCAATCGAATTATTTGAAAGATCTTGCAAAGTAGAACCAGGAGCTTGTTTGAACAATCCATTAAAATATGCTAAATAAATATGCAGAGTAAAACAAACGCTCGACTTCAATAGAATTTCATAAATTCTAATTTGATTTTTGTTCACGGCCGATATCACGCTGCCATATTTTACAAGCAATAACAGATTTTTTTTATTTTATAAAGATAAAAATAAATGTGATCTGAAAATATAAAATTCTTTTAAATGAAGTTTGTTATGAAAGAAAACAATAGGAAAATTGTTTTTCCAAAACAAAAAAGCAAATAATTAAATACCACATCAAGTGATGGCCTAAGCTTATATATTTTTGTGTTAATAACCTGTGGCTTTTCAATGGAGGACATCATCATTTGGAAAGAAGTTGCCTTTGTCCAGCGGTGGACTATTAAAGTTTGTGAGTCGCATTGTTGCTCAAGTCTGGTAGTGATGGACACGGGCGTGGCTAGAAATTGTTTGTAGGGGGGCGGCGGCTGCCTAGCTTTGCCCACTCCAATAAATAAATGTCACGGACTGATTTACTAAACGTGATTTTTTTAAGTTTTAGTACCACCCCAGTAGGGTGGGATACGAAATGTTTAAACGTAGCTCGCTGGTTCAGTGGTCAATGCCCACCCGTGACAACCAATCGGCTAGGTCTAAGGCGACGGGCTTTTCTACCAGACAGTTTATCGAGATTACAATGTGACTGTGTACGAGCGCGGCGAGTGTTTCACTAAAATGGGCTAGAACTTAAATTAAACAAAAAATACATTAATATAACGACATGTACAATGTATATGCCCAAGATAAAATTTGCTACTTAAAGTCCATAAATGAAATAGATATTATTTAGATTTTTTTGAATCGGTTCGTTTTAGTGCTCTCGGGCATATATGGGCTAAAAATGAACACGTGCTTAACAAAATGAGTACTGAATATAATAATGATAAATATATAACAATAATAAGTAAATGAATAGTGTTACCAGCTTGGTGGGCTTGTCCTTGGCGAGTTGGTCGAGGTTGGTCTTGAGCGGCACCTGGAACTGCGCCACGTTGAGCACGGCCGTCACCAGCGGGCCCTTGACATGCTTGTCCAGCGGCGACGCCGAGTGCAGGCTCGGGGAGATGTTCACCTGCAACACGGGAGGACGGCGTGAGACCCGGCGCGCCAGCCACGCCGCCGCGCGCGACCAGGGACCCACCTCCAGCAGCCACGGCTTGAGCCGCTCGTCCAGCAGCACGTCCACGCCGAACAGCTCGTAGCAGTTGTAGCGCGAGGACACGTTGGCCTTGGTCAGCGAGGAGATGGCGGCCTCGCCCGAGATGATGGTCTTGATGATGAGGTCGGTGAGGCCGGCCCACAGCGCCTCCGTGTCCACGCCGCGCTCCGCCGCCAGGTACTGGAACAGCGACTGCAGCGTCCTGCAGCACCGAGCGCACGCTCAGACACGTCCGCCCTCTCTCGGGGCGCCGCACACACTGACGACTATAAAGTTATCGCTAACTCTGAAGCGAGGCGTCTGCGGACTCAGGACGTTAAACGCCTTATCGTTGAGATCCGCTAGAAGATTCTCTACAGCTAAACATCAAAGGCCTATTGCATTGTTCGCCCTTCGACAAGTGTTTCAAAAGCACGTAGTTTGTCTTTAACAGCGAGACGATTCAAATCTTACCTATAAATTCTAATTCAAAATTATTTATTATTGTTGTCACTCACAGGATTATGTGGGTCTTCTCTACCGAACTAGGCACAAGCATGTATCCGAGCAGCTAGTCGCTTCACAGTTACAATTTTGTGATCAAATGATTACACCTGATAATGTATAATGTCATCATAATTTAGTTACTTTATTAACTACCACTAAATACAAAACATAATCTAAAACTACACAAAGTACTACATGACAAGCAATTGCATCATCCATAGACCCTTGAAGGTCTAAAAGTCTATTCAGTTACTTAAAAAAAAAAGAAAAATGATGATAAATGATCTCCTACGCGGGTCGAACCACGAGGTTGTCAAGCCTCGTCCCTGGTAGCACACATAATAGTAGAGTTTATGGCGGTTGATAGTAGAGAATGTGTTACCACTTGTGGCCCTCGCAGGAGTTGAAGTCCTCGTTAGGCGTGTAGTTCTTGGAGAGGCGGTTGATGGAGTAGTTGGTGAGGTGCATGTAGCGGTCGCCCAGCGAGCTCAGCTCCTCCGTGTACTTGACTGCAACACACGAGACGGGACACGTTAGCCGGAGGGCGGAGGGCGGAGGCCGGAGGGCGGAGGGCGGAGGCCCGAGGGTACCCACCCGAGGCGAAGCGCGCGAGCCCGTCGCGGTAGAGGTAGATGCGCAGCGGGTGCACGGAGGTGAGCAGCACGTACAGCCGCATGTCGAACTTGGAGCCGTTGATGAGCAGCGGCTTGCCGATGTAGCGCTGCACCACCACGGGCCGCTTCTTGGGGATCTGCGTCCAGCGCGACACCACCTTGATGCCCGTGCCGCGCGCGCTCGCCGGCTGCCGGAGCGTCGCAACAGTTCACAGGTGATAACAACAACAACAACAAGGGCAGGGGGGCAGGGGGCAGGGGGCAGGTACTCACGGGCTTGATGATCCAGCGCTCGTCGTTGGCGACGTGCTTCTGCCACTCGTGCTTGAGCAGCTTGAGGTCGTGCGGCAGCACGTAGGTGCGCGGCATGATGCCGAACTCGGCGGCGCCGAACTTGGCGGCCAGCTTCTGCAGGTTCCTCCAGAGGCGGTCCTTGCGGCCGATCTGGAAGGTGCCCGGGAAGTGGTTCATCTTCTGGCCGTCGCGGATGGCGCGGAACATGAGCGACTTCATGTGCTTGCCCCAGATGCCGACCCAGTCCACGGTCTCCTCGTGCGGGCACTCGGCCGTGTCGCACGAGGAGCGCACGAGCCGGAAGCCGGAGTTGGTGAGCGTGCGCTGCACCACGAGCGGCGTGATGCTGGTCAGCTTCCACTTGAGGTGCTTCTGCACGGGCGCGGGCGGCCGCAGCGGCGCCTCCTCCGCGCCCGCGAACCGCAGGTACGGCGGCACGCGCGGGAACAGCGACGGCCGCAGCCACGCCGCGCCCTCCTCCAGCTGCAGCGCCGGCTCTGCAACCACCGACAACACTGCACCCGGCAAGCCCACAACTCTTCCCTACATAACTGAAGTTTTCTCAAAATGTACAGCAAAGTGTTAAAAATTTAGTAAAATAGCGAGCTAAATTCTCAACACCCATAAACGATTTTAATATTTCTTTAACTTTTTTTCGTTTTTTTTTTTTACTGATTTCAAAACAATCACCCTTCGTGGATAAGCCTATGTCCTGCAGTGGACTGTTAAAAAAGGTGGTACAGGTACTGGATTTTAATACAAAATATTGTAATTAACTTGATTGTTGTCGAGATAAATGTACCAATACCGATGGCAATGGCTTTTTGTTTCGAAGAATCTTGAAGGATTATTTCGACGGATTCGATCGAAATGACGACCATGATGATTTAGAATCTTGCACTAACTGTGAACTTAACTACAAACTGCCAAAAGCCAAACTTCTACTACGCTACATACTACGTGCGACTGAACAATACTCCGAGGTTGCAGGCGCCGCCTGAATAATGCGTGTTAAGAACCAATTACGATAAGTAAGCAAAAAGCAAAGCTTTCTATCAATTTTTACAAAGACAATTTAGCCAAATATATCGTTTGAATGTTGAATCACTTTTCGTTTTGAACTCGTAAAACCGATCGGAATATAAAGTGTGGTAAATCGACTCGGCATAGTTTGTGCGGATCGCAAGAGAGATATCAAAACGCAAATGACCGAATATCATGTAATGGCTGAAGAAAATGTTTACAAACAATACGGGATCGCGTGCGGAGCGACAGCGACTGACGTCTCGCGTTTCTATTATACAGCGTACATTCAACTACAAGACATTGTGTGTACGCCGCACGGCACCTTGTCCAACACGAGCTCTTTTAAAAGAAGTAGCCTAGCACCTGAGGTCAGTGTATTGACATCACTCATGAAGGACGACGATAAATTGAGCTCAGGCACTAAAACTAAACAACTGATTCAAAATTTGACAAGAGTATGAAATGAGCAAATATTTTAGTCATGCAATATTGACATCGAAAGCACGATATCCTTTCACCTAACAGCGGTCGTCAGTAATATCTATTGTGACAAGGTACAAGTTCCAGCGTACACGAAATTCAATCGAACTACAATTGACGACAAACATTAGACCAAACTAGGGTGATTAGAATAAAACGGTGAAGTTTGGAACCTTTGCGTGCCGGCAGCGCTTTGAACGGGTTGGTGGTGTGCAGCGCCGCCAGGAACAGCTGATCTGCGGGATGTGGGGGGTTCAAGTCATGTTTTTTTTTCTTATAGGTTTGCGTTTGACTACATACTGCCTGATTTTAAGCAGGGCGTAGCACGCTTACCTAGAAGATACCTATTTACTCGTGATTTGAAGACGCCCACGTACCGTTGTGCTTTAGCGGGATTTTATCCTTGACCCTTGTAATTTTCCTGTTCATTTTCTCGACTGGGGACTTCCCTACTAGCGGGGTGGAATCAAATTCGGTGATCACCGAAACACACACCGTATGTTTAGTCAACCCCCAAATCACCTCGCATGTTCTTCCAGCCAGCGGGGGTAATGAAATAGGCTACTTCTCGGTGCTCGCCATAACTATATGTATATTATCAATCTGCTAATTCCTACTACATTTTGTGGAGGACTTTAGCTACTACAGCAGAAAAAATACTACAGCTTGAGCGTCAAGGTCAACTAATACAACAATTTTTTTAGACGAGTTAATACTAGTGCGGCTTGGGGACAACTACTAGTAATATATGGTCGTGCTCTACATTATAAAACATTGTCAGCATTGTGAAGCACATGCGAGCGGCCGTGCTCGCTGGCTGTGGGGAAGCAGGATTGCTCAGCAATGCTAAGCAGCGCTCTACACCTACTAGGTATACAGTTAGCGAGTGTCACACTTCCTAGCATGGCAAAGGGATTTAACCATTTTATCCACTTTCAATGCCACTTCTCAATGCCAATCAAAACCTTATATATTCTTCTAAGGGGGAAAATTGGTGGAAGCACCGTTTGTCTGCCATGATGGGGAGCGGGGGGTGCGGGCGTCTGCGGCGGTCACAATACATCCACATCGAACAAACTCTAGTATGTTCAATGTTATGATGATGTTAGAATTGTCTACAACGCTATTCTAAAAATAGAACATTTCTGAAGCCTCGCAAATGCATTCGCACTAGTTTTCTTTGATTTATCAATTATGTTAATCCACTAAGTGCAGAAACGAGCAAGTTACTTACAAGTAAAGTTAAGCAAGTTAGTACTTGCTGAAATTAAGCGTTACATTTGCCAATATTTACACACCTCATCGATAAAATGTATATTCGCAAATTTAATCCAAAGTTAATCCATAAATAGTAAAAAGTGCATTAATATGTAAATGTATTGTGACATGAAGTGCTGTAGTGTTAGTTAGTGCGGCTGGAGTCGACGTCGCAGCCATAATGCGGACCATTCCATCGCGTGCCGGAGCCCGCGCCGACTCCGCCGAACGTCCAAACTGGCGCAACAACGTTGAACTATTACTTCGCTAACTTCGGAACACATCATCAAGCTCATTAGCGTTAGCTAGCTCATTAGCTACTTTGCGTTGAATATAAAGAAAACTGCAGTAAATATGAGCAACTATTGTTTAGTTAATTCATCCATTTAAGTTTTGAGAACATGTACAGCAAAATTGTTGAGTAAGTATTTTCTATAAATAGTTCCATGATGTTGGGGCACCCAAGACACAAGGCTTTTCGGCCAAGTTTGGGGTCCGCATGTCTTTCAAATTTTTTGTCTAACCAAAACAATGTAAAATGTATTAGCAAGTGTTATTTTTGTAACTTTTCTTTTTTACAAGGTTTTTTTTTATGAATAAATTATGAAATTAACAAAAAAAAAATTTTAAAGGTGCTATGCCTTGATTTTGAAAAAAAAAGTTATTTAAAAAGAGTTCATATTGAATGGAGTACAAAGTAAGATTCAGTCCAAACAGACCGGAAACACCGCCTCGACGCCGCCACGAGATTTTAAATTCAATCTCGTCTTGGTGACTGTATAAAGTCAATGTTGGGAATATATGAATTGTGATTTTTAAAATTTTCCACGGAGAGGCCGAGCACCTGAATATGTTTTCTGGCCCACTAGGTTAGCAGGTAACAACTACGTTTTATTTTATCAATCGTTTGACAAAACTTTTCCGTTTTTGAACATTCCTACTAAGGCGTAAATGTTATCCATCCGTCAGTGAAAGAACATCCGCTATGGATCTGCGATAAGACCGGTCGGAAGCGACTTGCATCCAGCGATGACGTCATCCGTCCACCTTGTGGCCGAATTCATATTCGTCGGCATGACAATAGTATTGTAGTATTAATTTATGACAATATTAAGTGAATGTATACAATCTTATCTGCGTACCCGGTACTAAGCCAATAAAGGGTGATTAAGACAATCGTCATGAACTTCTACTATGGGACCAAACCAAAATGCGAGAAAAAAAATCAACTGCTTCATACGAAACTGCAACTCGGAATCGGTTTTTTTTCTCGTTTTCCGGGTTGGCCCGGCCATAGTAAAAGTTGTTCACAATGACGGTCTGAATCACCTCCTCACCTCCTCACAATAAAGTGAAGAGTATCGGGAGGGCGGTCGCGAAATGAGCAGCAATGGAAGTTATAACGTTATATAATGGAAAGTGTGTAGAGAGCGCGGGCGGCGGGCGGCGGGCGGGGGGCGGGGGGTACCTTTGTTGGGCTTGTTGTTGATCGACACGGCGGCGCCGTTCATCTTGCTGGACAACTTGGCCAGCGCCGCGTCCTCCGCGGCGGCCGGCGGCGCGGCGGGCGGCGGGGCGGGCGGCGGGGCGGGCAGCGCGGCGGGCGGCGGAGCGGGCAGCGCAGCGGGCGGCGCGTGCTCGAGGCGGCGGATCTCGCTGACGAGCGCGTCCGTCTCCATGAGCCAAGGGTCGGGCGACGGCGAGCGCGGCGACTGCGCGCTAAACACACACACATTATACTAACATTCGCACACCCAGAGCCCGCAGAACACTTCAACTTTCTGGCACCAGGGCTTATACGATACTTATAGACGGCGAGTGTGAAGTCAGCTTCAAACTGCGGAAAACCCAATCAACGCGCTGCTTTTTTTGAGCTTTATGAGAACTTTCGGGAGAACTGGATGTAACGCAGCTAGTACATGGCTCCACATCTGCCGACTTGTATGATTCGACCTATACTTATTATTTATACAAATATGCAAAAATCACAACAACTCTCTACTCTCTCCCGTACTCTCTTTCTCTCTTTACTCTCTCTCTCTTACGTTATACTTCTTTAGAGTTGTGTTTATTCAGACCGTGCCAAAAATGAATTGTAAGAGCGTATAGAGCGTACTCGGCAAACGAGCGTCGTCGACGCGCTCCGCGAGCCCAGTGAGGCGGCGGGAGGAGGAGATCAAATAACATATAAAATCACCAAGTCAACATATTGACTGTTTTATTCGTAATGCCATTTTTTATCTTAATATAAAAATACGATTTAATTATATTTGTGAAATCTCTTCATGCAACATATTTTTTCTTTGTAAAAACTTAATACTCGTTATTTTAGACGTTTTATAAAAGGTTGCGGTCGGCGCCCCCCGGATTTATTTTCTGATATTTTCAGTTATGGACCGAATCATACAAGTCGACAGATGTGAAGTTGGCTAAAAACTGCGCAATACCATATCTTGACTAGAGCTTACATAAAACTGCGCGGTGAATGGGTTTCGCGCAACTTGTAGCTAATTTCACATCCGCCGACTTGTACGACCCGGCCCAGCTTATAATATGAATATGTCATAGATAGGAAAGAGTTCAACAAAGTGAATTAAGAATCCCAATGAATGATGTATGAGTGACGGCGGCGCGCGCGCAGTGACTCGTCTCGGCCGGACACCACGTCATCACATCAATCATTCATTCATAGAACCTCGTCTCTCACTTATAGGTTTGAAAATTGAATCCTTTCTGCCGTAAGAGTTCCACTGCTGGACATATGCCTCTCCTGTGGATTTCCAATAAGGCCGGTTGGAAGCGGCTTGCATCCAGCGTGTTCCTGCGATCTTTATTATATCGTCAGTCCAGTTGCTGGTCCGTGGTCTCTATTCGAGATATTTATTGTCACATTAGCAATCTGTTCTCCGATAGTGTGAATTTAAATGGGCTCCACTTAAAATATGATCTACCAAATAATAATAAAAGAATCATCACAATCGATTCATAATTGGCGAAATGTTCGCATAACACATATAAAAATACATAATTGCAGTAGAATTGAGAACCTGTCCTTTTCGAAATCCATCTCCTATATACAGGGTTATTTCTAATCAATTAGCATCCTTCTAGGGGCTTATTGTGTACATCAAAACTAACAACATTTGTTCTACGACTTTAGTTAAAACAAAAAAAAAATCAGCTGTTCCATATATTTTGTTGCAGGTGAACAATATTTTTTCTATGAAACAACAAAAATTTTTTTTGATTTCTGACAAAAGTCGTAGAACAAAAGTTGTTAGTTTTGACGTACAGAATAAGCTCCTAAAAGGATGCTAATTGATTAGAAATAACCCTGTATACCTATATATAAAAATTAATCCCTGTTTCCCTGTGACAGATGGTGATATGAAGTTAACCGGATCAGCTAGTTGCTTATAAGAACAGGATGAAGGATATAAGCTTACTCGTCGAGGTCGTGGGGGCGCGCGCCGTCGAGCGTGGCGCCCGACTTCATCTTCTTGCTCTTGGGCTTCTTCTTGTGGTGTGGTGTGAGGGGTGCGGGGGGCGCGGGGCCCGCCGCCGCCGAGCTGGCCGGCAGCGCCGGGCTCACGGCCGGCCGCGCGCCGCCGCTCTCATGCCGCGACTGCACACAACCACACACTTAGAGAACCTACACAAACTGCCAACACAACTATTACAACCAGAGTGATAATGTGGTCGACAAACTCTGAATGAGATGTGTTCATTTAAAATGGCATGATTTAGAAAGAGACATGAAAAGTATCTCGAAGCAGTGGCTGTTGTCGTGTTTTTCTCCCCATAGCGTAGAATTCCAATTCATATTTGGCAGCTCTGGGCAAGATTTCCCATACATTTTTGAGCGACAACAGCGCTACCTCTCTGGTTGTATTAGCTCTGTGAAACTACCAAACTCGTTCAGGGCCAAGTCGGAGGCTCGCCAAAATACCACGCCCAGTCATTTTTGTCTTTTTTTCATACCACGGCTGAGAGTGGTCACCGAGAGAAAGTCTAAAGAGGGTTAAGAGTAACTCCCCTTACTCCAGTACGAAAGCAGCAGACTACTGACAGGGCATGGTAATGGTATCTAACAATATTTCGTCTTCAAACAAATGGTCGGAACGCGAATCGTACCTACGCGCCTCGGAGTTCGGTATACACTCGTCGGTCACATCAGTCGCAGGGACGCGCCGCAGCGACGAACGAACGTGTGGGTTTGTGACAGTATGCGAACGATGTAATATCTACCAGGCGGGCAGCCCTAGCGCGTGATACGTACTGCGTGGCCACGTGGGGCTGTAGTTATTTATTCCAAGGACAGGGCCGAGTCACAATATTACTACCGTAGTATTATTATATCTTCTTTGCCACCACTAAACAAGTGTAGATCGGCGACCCACAGATCCTACACCATAATAATAATTAACAAGCCGGCCGTGTATCGGGCCTACTACATAAATATAAGCCGTGGTGGTCTAGAGGTAGTGACACCCGCCTTACAATCATGAGATCGTGGGTTCAAATCCCGGTCCCGTACCAATGAGTTATTTGGGATTTATGTACGGAATTTCACACCTCTGGCTTTTCGGTGAAGTAAAACATCGTGAGGCGACCTTGCATATGTCCGGAGAAGAATTTCAATGGCGTATGTGAATCCATCAACCCGCACTGGGCCAGCGTGGTGGATATGGCCCAATCACCCTTCGTGGGTAGGCCTACGTCTTGCAGTGGACTATTATAAGGCTAATTCAGTACAGTACATAAATATAACAACAATGATTAAAAAATATGTAGCGTAAAATTACGAGTTAAGGAATTTGTCGTCTTTTTGTTGATTAGATAATTGTATCGTGCGTGGTCTCCCGCGGAGTCTGCAGAGTCCGCCGAGCGCCGGCGCAGCACCGGTCGCTACCTACTATTCGCATAGTTTGGGTTTTGAATGGAGTCTGCAAACGGAAATCGATACACGAATTCTCCATTATTAAGATCTAACTCCGCCAATACCACCTTTATTTTATGTGGCCACAGACAACTAGGTATAACAGGTTATTACCATACAGCTAGGGCATAAAAAAACAATATGTAAATTACAATACACGCTATGAATTATACAGCCAACGTTCAGAAACATCAACAAAGCCATGAAAATTTGCATCATTGAATGAATTTATCGGAAACGTACAGCTTCCGCCAGATGGAATCATCGAAGAGCTGTCAAACGTCGGAGTGAGGCGGCGCGGCGGTCTCCGCGGGGTGCTCGCGATATCAACACGCCATGAATCACTTGGACGATATTACGAGATAGGAGAGGTGCCCACGTGGCGAGTATAAATAGAACGAATAGTTACGCGACGCGCTCGGGAATCTGCCGTTACAAACTTGGAACGAAATCGATTTCTTTAAAATAATGCTATTAAGTTATGCTAAAAGTTAAGTTAGCTCAGGATTCAAATCGCGTCAGAATAAGTGTTATGGTGATATAAAAACTTTACCGGAATTCCATGTAGTCGGCGGACACGGTGCGCTGTCACTTGGTCGCTGGAAATACTGAAATAACGTTCCAAAGCGCAATCCTATTGTAATTTGTAACACCTTGAACGTCTCACGCGAAGAGTTTCAAATATAACCGCACAATACATGTCAAGGGCGCGGATTCCTCGGTCGGGTCTCGTGGTCGGGGCGCGTGGGCGCCGGCTCCTGCCCCGGGCTCCGGTGACTACCGCAGGCAGCGCGAGAGATCGATCCGAGTCGGCAGTAACGACGATAGTGCATCCTATTGACATTTGGTACATCGTATTGTCCTCTGGTGCGTGGCTCAATGCCAATTCTCTTGAACCGCAATAAAATCTAAGCAGCACCGAATTAAACGGCCAATTATGAGTTTTAAGCGAGATGTAACCAGCCAGCCGCCCGCGCCGGCAGCGGCGCCCGTCCCCAGCTGCGCGGCGCTCCGCGCCCCGATATCTGTCTCCGGAACATTTATATTTCTTCATGTCGGTTATTTACGATCGTGAATGACTATATTTTTGAGAAGTTATTAGTTTTTTTACTATAGCAACTACGAATGTTTTATCACCGGCCGTTAACGACTACGGAAACCACGTGTCTCTACGAATGATGAAAATATTAATAGACGAGAATTCATTCAGGATTGCGAACATTAGGCGCCGTGTAGGTCACGGCCAGGTTTAACACACAGATTATCCAGATTACGGAACCTGTGTCACCGACATAGTGTTGCATCGTTTTACTTGTATACAGAATTTTGAAACTAATTCACTTAGAATATACGGCAAGGTTAAAAGCATAAACGGTGTTCAGTTTCAGAGCAGGAAGGTCAAGTGGTATTACAGAAAACCTAATAGTTCTCGCTATGTCACGATATAGTAAGTTCAACATAAGTAGTTAAAACTGGTATCAATAAACTTACATTAAAATGGCAAATTTTCCCGAGGATATTTAGAATAAAGCCCATCCTCCGCGGGCGGCCTGCCGGCGCTCGCCACACTACGACCCCAGAAGACAACACATTACACTCTTGGCTGCATCTCGCATAACACTCCGGCCCACTAGTGTAGGCACCTATCGCAGGTACGTCATGCCATTAAAATATCGTCACTGAAAAAACTAAAACATCTCTTGAAAAAATTCCACAACTTCCGCTATGTTAGGCGATGAGGCGCTACGTAATCTTGTAAACATCTTCAAACTGTGCCGCCGTCCGCCATGAAAACAAACGGCCCGTAGCCACTGCTAGCTATTCTGTGCTGCAGAGGAAACCACTCGAACGCTTTCTTGTTGTTATAATTATGTTTCTCGCTTTTATTTTGTTCAGCACATTTTTCCCGCCGGTAAGTTGGTGATCGATATGTTACGGATTAAACGAAAAAAAAAATGTAGAGCAACCGCAAGTTGTGAATAGCGTGGTTTCTCCAGTCACTGGGCCGCGGGCAGGGGCCGCGACGGCTCGACTCCGGCCGAATTTGCGCTTTGCGGCGACCTACTGCCGTACTTTTTCTAAAATTTTATTTTCTTTGCAAATCGTAACACACGAAAAATTATATTTATCGAGGACGCCAAAATAAAATGAATTTGTGTCGATATATAAATCACAGCATCGCGACGCGTGCGGCAGGTCGCCGGGCTCGCTGATACACTACAGCATTCTTCACACAATCATTAGACGATACCTTTTTAGGAGCTCATATAAAAAAATGTAATGGATCCTGGTTGTTATTGTTGTGCAGTCTGTTAGTCTGTCTCGTCCACTTGAAAGGAATTTATACCTCGTGAATAAATGGAACATCTTTGGGTGATTCTCAAAAAATTGCCGATTTCACCTGCCAGAATGTTTTAAGTTATAGTTTTTTTTCCCAGTGTATGACAACGCAACTCTTAGCACCAGGTAAAAGTACATCCGCTGCGTCAAGGCAAACAAATAAATTCTATAGCAAAATTTAGAGCTTTAATTGAAGTTTGCAATCGCATTTTCTAATTAACCTGCGTGTCCAAGGATCGAGTGTGAGAGAATTTTAAATATGAAATATTGTACATTAGCGTCTAATATGTACATATTTCATATTTAAAATTGTAATGATTAGAGAATGAACAAAATGGAATAAAACATTTCATTAATGAAAGTCTAGGCTACAATCTCTATAATCTGTAATCCTTAAATTGAGAAAACGTGGAAGAAAAAAAATTAAATAGTTTTTGTAAGAAGCAATAATTTCTATATCACCTGCCACCTTCAATTTTTTTCGATCGGTCGCAACACTAACTCTATACGAAGTTCGTGCCCCTGCCGCCACGTTGCCTCAGTCGTCTGCTAGCCGCGGAAGCGAAAAAGTGTGAGCTTATGTATTTTGTGTAACCAGATATAATTTTCTTGTTGTTGCCGCGGAATTTTGTAACGATAAGTTCTATTTTTTCTGTCTACAATAACTAGTACTTAAATTTGAACAGATCTGGTTAAATTTTCACCTGATTATAATATAAATATTGTAAAAGTGACGTTTGAATTAATATCCCACAACTTAACCGTCATTTTCTCATTACCCTGGTTCTAAATAACCTGTCACCTTACAGGTCGATGAGATGTATTTGAGTGAATGAGATTGCTATAGTTTTTTGATACAGTAATAACAAAATATTTTTCTACACGACGCTTATTACTTTAAGGGGTTATCGACGTTATCGTCCTCATTAATGTCGACCATTTTTACTAAGGAACCAACTCTGAAATTGCGAAAAAAATCAGTCAAAATCAAAATCAAAAAAATAAAGTCAATAATGAAAAACTGCGTATCGCTGCTTGATGCATTGCAGTGAAAAGTACTATTTTTTACTAATTTGATATAATTTCATACAAATCAGGTCTAGACATTTTTTTACTTTTCATCAAAATCGGCATTTTTTTTGAGAACTAGCCCTTTACTGAATTTTGTGATGACTTAACTGAAATTTCAAATATTTTATAAAACAGCAAGGAAACAGGTAAATGAATACAATTGACCAAAAATCGCAAACACTATATGCGGCGGAAACTATATGCGGGCGACGGTACGGAACCGTCGCCGCGTCGGTGCAGACATCGCATTTTTCTTCTGGCGAGATTCTGTCTTTTCTGGGGAATCATTTGATAAAATAACATAAGACTATTGTGTTAAGCTTCTTAATAACTCGATAGCGTAAATAGATAATGCTTTCCGAGAGCACGCAGTGCGGGACACTGCGCAAACATTGCAGATGCTCTACGTAAGTAGAGCACATAACAAAAAAAGTGTTTTTAAAAATATTATGTTTGGGTAATGTAACGTAACACTTTCAGTATCTTAAATAGGTATATCGATCGTTTTATGAAGAAAAATTTCGTATAAACTATAGGCGAGTGACGTTAGCTTGCAAGAATATAAACCTGATCGGTCTATGCGACACATTTCATTACCGATTTCATACCATGGACATACCCAATTCAACATTGTTTTCTATCAGTGAGTATGGCAAATACTTAATTAAGAACCATCGTGTCATTGTGCATGAAAAATACTACGAAATTCACATTCACTTCTGTTCAAGATACCTTTTGAAAAAGTCTAATTCAAAATCGGTTCAAATTTTATGAGCTACCGCGCAATAAGCCCGTCTATACAAGATCATGGGGTGCTACAGTATCGAATGTACGGGCAGCTCAGTACACACGCGTGGGCGTCAACAAGCGAGCTTGTCGCGTGGCCTATGAAAGTAAGGAGGCTCACCAGGTCGGCTCGCAGCGGGTCCTCGTGCGCGGTGATGGCGGTGGTGCGCAGCAGGTGCGCGGGCGCGGCGGCGGGCGGCGCGGGCGGCGCGGGGCGCGCGCGGCGCGGCGGCGAGCGCGGCGGCAGGCTGGCCACGGCCGAGCCGTAGGACACGCCGCCCGCGCCCTCCTTGGCGCGCTTGCCGCCCGACAGGTGGCCCGCGCGGCTGCAACACGCACTCCGTTACCGCCCGAGCCTGATTATTGCCAGCCGAGCGACCGGCGCCGGCGGCGGAGACCGCCGGACCGCACCGTGCAGAAGCCGAGCTTCGTACGGCGCGCGCTCGACCAAACTATACATGAAAATCTTTACAAAGCAAGCTCAGAACTGCTCGGAAACAGTTTGTACACCAGTGCTCCGAGATCACTTTGCTTGTATGGAGTTTAACTTCCATATTCTCTATCTATACTTAGTAGTTTGGATGTGCAGCCTCCTTTACGGTCCTGCACTTTGTGACGACGACTGTATCGGCATAAATGGCACCATTTATAAGCAGACATCAATTTAAATAAAAATTAAACAAATATTTATGCCTTATCAAAATGCACAAATACAAACTAATAATTTTGATGGCGCAGAATTAATTATTTCCCAAATGTTCAACAGAAATTATGTATCATATTGCACAATCACTGAAATTATTACTATTTGTATAAATATGAATCATTTAGGTGGCAAATCAGTAACCAATTTACAAGTTTCGCTTATACTTTGCATAACACAGCAGTTATACTTTACTACTTTATATTTAAAATTTTGATAAATAGTTGATTAAAATATAATTTCTCATACTGACAAAAAATACCTGTGACAATAAAATGTACATACATACTCAGGCATTTCATGAATATAGCGTTAACACACTAACACACTAGAATATAACTACAATATACACCACTTTTCTTAATATGTCATTGAACACAATATTATTTACTTTTTACACATAATTTGTTATTAACCAGTCCAAATTAGAAACTAACACCAGACCAACTTGATTTATCAAAAACACAATGAAATGAAAATTGTAAATAAAATTCACATAATCAGATTAGATATGAGACAGAATGTGAATAACCTGCGCTAGGCATGGCCGGATAACCTACAAAACACAACTGTGTTGGGCCAAGCCGCTCTCTGCTCAGATAGTACTGCTAGCCAAACAAATTAAGGCTTCATAATACATGTGTCAATACATCAGTATCCAATTCAAATTTTATCAATTCCTTATCTTATACAAAATTACTTGTATGTTATCAAATACTAAAAAGTAGTTGCCTGTGTCCACACAAAGCTCAAATTCCTACAAGTATTTTGCTATGGAAAATGTAGCAGGTGTTAAAAAATGTTTACAAGTGTAAAGTTTAGAAATGACAATTGATCAATCTTTAGCAGATTTAAAGTAGTGAACAAAGTAATTTTCTTTTAAAGGTAATGGCTTCAAAAATGAAGTGTGAGATTTAATGCTTTCTTTTCATAGTTGGTGTGGAGCATCTAGCTACGAGGATATTAGTATTAGCCAGTTTCACTGACTTGACATTAACAAATAGTAGAGCTGTAGCACATACCTATCGAGTCCGGGTACGGGAGATCCTGTGGGATAGCTGCAGTACAAATTGTCAGATTCACTCGATGCCCGCTGTCTCCGTCTCCCTTCTAAAGTTCCTTTAGTTTCCTGATACGATTTGCTCTTTGGCTTTTTTAGTATTCCAGGTGGTGGTGACTTGGGCATAGGATTATTTAGTATTGATTTGAGCGGCTGCTTAGTTTTCACTTCGTTCATATCGTGCTCCAATTTCTCCAACAATTCCTCCACCTTCGGTAATCGATTATCGTCTACTTTGGTGTTAGAAAGCGTGGATACTATTAAAGGTCTAGTCGGGCTCTTTCTATATAATTTAGATTTCCCTGGTTGGTAACTAAAACAGAAATATGAAATGAGAGCTGTGCGTGTTGATGTACCTACAAACCGCAACAACAATAACAACAACTGATTTGTCGGCCGCCGCCGCGGCCCAGCCAGGGCGCGGCGGGCGGCGGGCGGCACTCACCTCCGCTTGTGGTCGCTGGCCATGAGGGAGTCGCCGTAGGGCGCGCGCGGCAGCGAGCACTCGTGGTGGAAGCGCTCGCCCGCGTTCAGCGTGAAGTGGCCCTTGTAGGGCGCACGCGTGCGATCTCGGCCGTCGGCGGAGCGACGCTCCCTGCTCGCATCCTCGTACGGCGAGCGCTCCACGCCCTCGCTGCGGCAGCGGCGGCGCTGGATGCGGGCCGGCCCGCGCCCCGATGCCTCCAACACGGACCCCAACGGATCGCACGAGTCGAACCCTACACCGTAGCTCGGACACACTCTCCTACTATCCATATCTAATCGCAACGCATCGTCGAACGTCCACATCGATCGTGCCCAACCGATTTCACTATTGCACTGTTAATTTTATAAGAGCACCTGAAACATGAGCGTTATTCGGCGTCAAAGCGGGTTGAAAGCGGGAGCCAATAACGTACAAGCCAGTAATTCACGACATGATAATGTACAGCCTGATATTGTACGGCATGATAATTTGTATCCCTGGCCATGGAATATCAGGCTGTGCAATATTGGGCTATGATATACAAGCCGAAACAACCTATCCTTATGACGAGTTAAGGATACTTTAAATATATGCGCGAGAGCCAGAGAGACGAAACATCGGGGCACCCGCCTGCCAACCTCATGCCTCCCGCGTGCTCCCAACACCCATGCTCAACACTACGCCACGTGGCGTCGGAACTGTGCACACATGCGCAATAGTTAGCGAATCACGGCAAATTGTCATCTGCGGCTAACTTCTCATCCGCCGACTTCAAGTCGGTGACAAGTCGGCGACTTGTGTGGCGCTTATACTCTATAAAATTTAACTTGATCTCTGCGACAGCTGTCAGAAAAATCACGCCTATGAAGTCCTGAATTTCTTAATAGTACAGACAGTACCTGTCAATATCATACTTTATGGGCATGCCGATTAGTGATGGGCGACGAATGATCGTAACCACGGAGTTTTATTTAAAATGTCGATAGATTATAATCACGATATTTTAAATATAACTTAATTTATCATTTATTTTTTTGGTATATTTTAATATCAAAACATTTTTTACATGTGTAATTAAATTAAACCCAATTGTATGTTACATTAGCATTGATAATAGTGAAAAACGGCGATAAATACTGTCGTTACATTATTATGAGTATTAAATTAATATCATAACATTATTAACATGTGTCCATACTTGATCTTAAATAATAGTAAGTTAATAAAATCCAATTTCTCACCTACAACTGCTCATTTGATTTCATTAAAACATTGTTTGAAAATCGATTTTTTCCACCACTATCCCAACTCTAAAAATGTCAATCTTCTATGTCAATGTCACTGTCGCAGAGATCAAGTTAAATTTTATAGAGTATAGTATATCTCTGTGGAATTGACAGAAGCCACAGACAAGCCAACCAATAAGAACAAAAATTCTTCGTGCAATTAATGTACAGCATGATATTTTGTATCCTTTTCTTCGGGACACGTATTATCATGCTGTACATTATTGGGTCGCAAAATACGGGCTGTACATTATTTGCACGAGGTGATAATGTCCAGCCAGTATTGTACGGAACGTATTGTACAGCCTGATAATTGGTGGCATGAGACATGAAATACGGGCCGTGCTTTCCTGCCCGTACAATTTGGTGTCATCAAATACGTGCCGTACATTAAAGGGACTCGTCAAAGCCAAGGTGCGACAGCTTAGGGTGGAGTGCACCAACCCTTACTTAAACGTCGGTTACATAATCGCCCGATGAAATCCTAAACATGGGTTAAACGGGGGTTATAATATTTACTGTTCACCATGCAAAAATAATCCTCGGTTACAAAACCGACGGTTTATTGAATGAAACCACAGATAATATAAAGAATGTGTAGGCATTATATTGCAACTCATTTTAAAAGTCATTTGTTGTTGCGCATCTGGTGCAGCGAAAGTGTCTTTTGTATTTAGTGGCATTATAAGGAATACTTACAATTTGAAAAGTACTTTATTGTTTGAAAGAGTCACTGCAATGTTGAACTTCTCAACTTAGATAGGTAGCACAAAAATTTTTATTATGTCAATGTCAAATTTTAATGAATGTCATTAGTTTACGTGTTATTTTATTTCAAGGTTTATTCACAATTTCAGTGTCGATTTGTAATAGAATTTGCGTTTGATTTGTGTTTTTTGCATATTTGCGGTTTAAGCCTAAAATGAGCAAGATGGATAAAAAGAGGACGAATAATTTCACCTCGGACGAGAAAATTATTTTGTCTGAATTAGTTTTAAAATACAGAAACGTTGTTGAAAATAAGCGAACCGATGCAACATCAAATGCCGACAAATTGAGAGGATGGGAAAAATTGGCTGCAGAGTTTAATACGCTAAGCACGTATTGCTACAGAAGCCACTTACATCTAAAATGCTGCTGGGAAAATATAAAACGGCAAACAAAAAAAGACAAAGCGGAAACCAAGAAGCAAATGTTTATGACCGGTGTGTACCTATATTTTCTAAACAAATATGAATTTAACAAGTACTTATGTACTGAAACTCGTTTTGTTTAACCGTAAGTAATCCATAATTTCATTTTTTAGGTGGCGGTAAACCGCCGACGCCACCGCCAAGTCAAGACAAAAAGATTATTGACGCAGTTGATGCTGTGTTAGGGCCAGCCTTGGAAGGTATCAGCAATACCTATGATGGCGATACCACAAAAGACGTGAGAACTATGGCTTATTACCTTCATTAGAATTTGGTGTGAATACTTACTTGCATAAAATTAATTATTACATATATTGTTTTACAGGACACAATTGATTTCACTATGGAATTAAGCGATGAACCTGAGTATAATGTTTATGTAATACATGAGGATCTTCCATTTGAAAACACAACAAAGGATAATAATAAGGTGAGCGAGAATACAATCCTATTTCTATTTGCTGTTAACTTTCAATTCATAGTTATCATATCAGGCATAGGATGTCCGCTGCTGCACAGGTCTGGATAAGCCACCCTTATACATAGATTTTCAATAAAACTGGTTGGAAGTAGCATTAATTAATTTTGGTGATTCCTGTCATACACCTCATCAAACTACACTATGCGAGCGAAACAATATCTGTGGTTGTGTGTCTACAATTGTGAACTTTTCAACAACATCTATCCGTTGTATACATGGCATCTATATCTGTGCTATGTGCACTGCCCACTAATATTGGAATAGAAATCATAAGAGGTATAGTATATGAAATAGTATTATCTACATCTTTATATAATCATTTACTACTTGTTACAGGAAAATATTGAGATGAAGAATGAAGTAGTATGCCTACCAAGTACTTCAAATGCCATGTTGTCACTACCGAGTACTTTAAATGCTACATTGAAAGAAAATAATGTAATACTTCATTATTACTCCTTATCAATCTTGTTATTATGTTGAACAGTTTAATTTATTAGAATATTTAAAATACTTATACATAAAAATATGTCTACATAGTTTTTTCAAAAATTAAAAAATATATGTATTAGTAGTACATAATTTTGTTAATTCACTGCTCTTGTTCAATTTGTTTTTATTTTACAGGCAAATGATAAGTGGAGCAGCTGGACACCCAACAATTTGAAGACTCCAGTATCGGAAGTGCTTAAGCCGGGATCACATAATGATAGCTGGCTGAAACGGAGAAGACCAAAAAACGATTGCACTGGAGATGTATTGATAAAAGAGAAAATTGAGCTAGTAAGGTTATTAAAAGAAAATGCAATAAAAGAGGGAAATATCAGGATTGCTATATTAGAAGAACAATTAAAGCAAGAAAAGCTTAAGACACAAAAATTGATCTCCGATTGATTCCATGCTTCAGTGTGAAAGTGGTTGCTATAATAAAAAGAGTTGTGTTATATTTTTGTTTTATTGTATTAGCTTAACCTAAAATTAAATTACATATAAAAGAGATATGAATATGTAACACGCTTCAGCGACACCAGTTATTGGATGATCCATATCCAGGCTATTATTTATTATTCTGAAGTTGCTAGACTATGAAAATAATTATTGATCAAAGCTCTTCGCCTGGGATTTATATCTGTGCGGTGTTGCTGTTGATCAGTAGAACGCTGTGTTCTAATAATTCCTTGTTGTAGGATTTCTTGCCATGGTGCTGGCATATTGAGATCTGGATCGTCACGAGGCACCTCTTCATTTTTCACTTGTAATATATTGTGCAATACTGCTGTTGCCACTACTATTGGTATTACATTTTTTAGATGGACTCTAATTCCTAAGGCTAAAACTGGAAAACGTTTTTTCCAAATCCCAAATAATCGTTCAATTGGGTTACGGGTCCTTATTTGGGATTCATTATAAAGAGATTCTGCACGTGATGTAATAACACTTAATGGCATCATTAGGTAGTCCCTGTTCATGTATCCACTGTCTACTACAAGAGTTCCATCTCCATATAATCCTAAAGTAAACAAAGCATTTCTCCTACATGCACTAAAGATCCGTTCATCATGGGAACTACCTGGCCAGCGCACCACAAGATCAGTAAGCGTCAATTGGGCATTACATATTGCTTGTACATTAATGGACATATAGCCTTTCCTATTCCTGTAAATTTCAGCGTGGCTTCCCCCTGGTGAAATTATTTTTATGTGAGTACAATCCAAAGCTCCGACAACATTTGGAAACTTAGCAATGTCATAGAATTCCATTTGTGTTTTTCTGATTTCTTCAGATGTTTGGGGAAACTTTATATATGTGCGGCCTAAAGAAGCCAATGCAGCTGATACTCGATGGATTACTCGACTTGCTGTTGACCGACTCACTCCAGAGAAGTCACCCATAGTCAGTTGATGGCTTCCCGTTGCATAAAATCGCAAAGCCAATAATAATTGGTTTATGGGGGATGGCGAATTATTCCTGAAAAACAAAACATTTTCAATTAAGTATTCATTTATAGTCGTGAAATCGCCTACTTTAAATAGGTATACCTACTATTTCTAAACTTATAGGTTTAGAATTTAAACATTAGCTAGATAAATAAATTATACAATATAATCAGATAGGTATTTGGTAAATTTGTATGATCATGATAATGTAATTTGTTGCTTGTTTAGCTCATTGAATTAGCAAAATAACAATAATGTGAATAATACTAACCTATCATCAGGATATTCCAATTTGTGTTCAATCAATTGAAGTACTTCCATTGCAGATGATTTAGATAGACGGAATCTTGTATTGAAGGATTCTTCATCATATTCTTCATAATAATTACGGCGCACTTGATACACCCGTGGTCTTTTCGACATCACTTCAAAATTGTCTATATCATCAAGAAGATCCAGATAGTGTTCATGATAGTTGTCTACTAGTAAGTTAAACGCCGACTGCATATTTTCTATACTAAGTACGAAATTACAAATGAGTTGCAAATTATTGTTGGTAAACAGAATAACCTCGAATAACTTGAAACGGTTTTGATTTGACGTAACTAGCTGGCAAATGTCAACAAAGTGACATAACCGAGGTTTAAACGACCCTATCGAGCCCGGTTAAGATGATCGGGTGGTTAGGGAACATAACCGAGGATTTTGTTGTGGTGAACACTAAAAACTGCTTCAACGACGGTTAAATAGATAATCGGCCGGTCAAAATGTTGGTGCACTCCACCCTTAGAAGGCTTAGGGCTTAGATTATTGGCTTAGGGCGACAGCGCCAGTTGAAAATGAAGTGACATATCAGATCTGACGGCTCGTCGCCTCGTCGCACGCCATTTTTAAGGGTTGCCTATACATAGACACCGGATTCACCGTGAAAAGGGGAGTTTTGGCGGGAACGCGAGAAAATCATGTCGCCGCCATATAAAGTATGACTAGAATCCTCAATTGCGTATAGTGTGAGAAAAAAGATGTGCTATACATACTTAGATAGCTATATATACGTTGTTATGATTTTATCATATTTATACTCTAAATAATTGTAAAAACCTGCATAATACTAATAGAAGTGATAGAAAATAGAGAATAGTTCATAAATATGTTGATTTACTTAAGCATCTCATCAAAAATTCAACAGTAATTTTTCGCGCGAAAAAGAAGGTGCACGGAATTGACCTGTCGAATGTTTTTTTTTCTGTTAGTAAACAACATCTTTTCTAGAAATGATAAGTGCTTCAAAAATATAGGGACTTTTTGCGGTTTTCATATCACTAATTAAAATTAAACCACCAGGAAAATTACTTACAATGATTTTTTAAATGTTTTTACCCTCTGATTTCTATACCAATCTTGGAAGAGTTATCCTCGGGAATAGAATTCTACGCGCGCACCCCTCTGTCATGGTATGAGAACTATAAAGGCTCCTTTACACACAGGCGGTACGAGCGGTATAGCAGACGGGCGGGCATCTGTATTGTACCTACTGGTTATATAAGAAGGGCTCACACAGGTCCGGTCGCGGTACTGCCGTACCGCCCTTTACCGCTGGTACCGCTCGTACCGCCTGTGTTTGATGGAGCCTTTATTCTTACACGTTTATAAAAACCACTTACCAATCGATATTTCAACAGTCATCTGATTGAATCCCCTGCGCGAAGTGCTCATTGAAAAAATGCCAGCTTATGCAGTTAGAATAAATCTAATACCTCAAATTTACAAAAAGATAGTGTAACGTTTCACTTGTAAGTATTTTTTTGTTTCATTGAAGCTTATTTTTTTATAAAAACTTGAAATAGTTCACTCGGACCTGCATCGAATATATCGATTCAGTAATGGAGTCTACGGCAAAGATCGAGAATCATATCCTCCCATGTTTATTCAACATTCAGCCATATATCTATACTTTACAATCTATTATTGTCTAACAATGACCCAGACAGAGTGCGTGAATCGTTTTTTGGCGCCACAGATACAACAATAAGCACACAAACATATATTAGAGCATTAGCAGTGAGATGTAATATGATTGCCCGCAGGTTTGCTAGATGTACAAATGACGTTAAAATAACTTTATTTAAGGCCTTCTGCCAGTCTTTTTATTCGAGCAGCCTGTGGGTATCGTACACCAAAAAAACATTAAATTCACTTAGAGTACAGTACAACAATGGTTTTAGGATACTGTTGGGGCTGCCACGTTATTGTAGCGCATCAGGGATGTTCACACAAGCTCGAACCGATGGTTTTCATGCCATCATGAGGAAAAAAGTATACTCCCTGCTGACAAGAATGCGTGGCAGCAGTAACAGTATCCTACGCATAATTATTAGTAAACCAGATTGCCCTATACAGGGACATTGGAATAATGTTTTACTAGGCTTAAGATAATAATATCTAATATAAATTACTGCTGTAATATGGACTAAGTACTGTCTGAAATAAAGATTTATTATTATTATATATTTAATTTCTTAATTTCAAACTTATCCCGCATGAAATTAAGGCTAAAATGGTATATCATGAAGTCTGCACTAAATTCGCCATTTTGACGTAACGTAATGGTAGTGATTGCTAGTGACAGAATACGATTTGAAATCCATATCGATTAAATATATACCACTATAAAATAAAAGCGTGTGGTTGATATTTTACTATTGGTCAAGAGAGTACAGTAATATTGTAAGATCTGTGTATGGGCCTACTACAACCAACATCTTGTATGTATATTAAGAAATTAGGGCTGATGCTCTCGGTCAGCGTGTGAAATGCGATTGTTTTTGTGTTTCTGTGTGTCAATGTTTTATGGGCTTGGCGTACAAAGTATCTATACAAGATAGAATCTTCTAACTTTATGAGTTTACAACCATACTCTATTTTACCTACGCTGTGTCTGTCCGTCCCATTCATACAAAGTCTTATAACTTCCACATTGCATGTATATTTGATATTATCGAAATGTTATTACCCATTAGACGATTTTTTTAATGATAATCTAGAAAACATAATAATAAATCGTTCCAATACAAATAATAATATTGCCATACCATTATAGGGTCATATGTATAACTATATAAAACAAGTTAACAAAAACTGCATGTAAATTTTTACGGTATATTCTAAAGTATATTCTATCCTATAATAATACGAGTATCTACTCTTATAAGGCAAATTATGGCAAAAAATAAAATAAATCGCTAAATCTCAAATGACTTTATTTTGCAAAATATCGATATTACTGATTGTGTGATATCGATATTTGTCAATCCCTACGGATGCTAAAAATTAGTCAGTCTGTGATGCCAGGACCAAAATACCCAATATTAAGGTAAATATTAGATAGTAATTATGATTAAGATGAGTTTAAATTTTTCGTGGGTATTTATTGTTTAGCCATATAGAAGTATTTATAAACAGTAAAATATCACTATAGTATATTAAATGCTTGAATCATATACGTACTCTCCATTTCTACTATCCATCGATCTGTACTGTACCATCTTGTGGATATGGCTCAATTGTCCTTTGTGGCTAAGTCTATGTTCAGCAGTGAACTATTGAAAATGGCCGTTACAGGGCACCTTTTCTAACATAGTTATAATTTCAAAGCTATTAATTTTGGAGAAGTAATATAAAATTTGAAACTGGCTACACTACTGGGAGGTGTGGGTGTCGTTTACAATATACTACCCAAAATTATTAGAATGTGTTCATCATTTGCTTTGTGTGCGTTAATACGAACACAAATTATTTTTCGTTTGTGTGTTGATTGTTTCAATGTGTAACTTCCTCACTCCCCGCAAGCTGACAGAATGTAGTGAATGTGAATCGTTGTACATTTCAAGTCCTGAAGATAATAGACCATGCTACCAATGCTTGTGCGACCGAATATTTTAGGTGTAGTATCCACGCTAGAATAAAAAAGATTACATTTTTAGGCGAAAAAAGTATTAAGCTAGAATTATGGCGTCGCATTTTTATGTATTTGCCAGTTTTATTTGTTCATAATGTCAATAAGGACTTGGAATACAGCTACGCTTAAAGTTCGATAATGGCATCACAGAAATAAACACGGCTTTTGCGTGTCAACTGCAACATTGATCTGAAAAAATATTAATGACCTCAGAACCGATAACAGACCAAGAATATTAAATGAAGATGGCATTATAAAACGTCGAGTCTGATACCAAAATAAAAAAAAAAGTTTTTGATTGCAGCTGTCAACACTTTTTTTACTGTTACTGTCAAAAAATAAGTCAAAGTCAGTCAAACAGTCAGATGGTATATTCAGTCTTAGTGTTTTTTTTTTTGGCGGGAACGCGGAAAAATCATGTCGCCTCATTGTATTATTTTGTTAAACTTGTGTTTTTATCAGTGATAATTAGTGAAAAATGGTGGTATTTCGTTGATTATTATGAGCTGATTTACGTGCATGAGTGTAGGCAAGTATATAATGTGACGTATAATGTTCTTCCGTGTTGTTACCAAAACTCCATAGACGCCTCTAGTAAAGTCTCCACTGCTTTACTGAGGTATGACTTGGACTATGATTGAACTTGACCGCGACTTTATTGGACTATGACAAGACTACGATAGCGACTATTTTGATAAAATATTATCAAAAATTATTAAAACTTAATACTTGACACTGGCAAATGCACAATAATGCGACGCCAAAACTAAGAAGAAGAAGAAGAGTATAAATAACTTAAGTATAGAGCGCTAGCACCGCACTAAACGCCCAGTGCGCGTCGTAGGCATAAGGCAGATGATGTATAGCTACTTATATATCTATGTTGGCGATTCCTAGGGATGGGCACGCGGGCAACGCTAACTCATTTTGTTGTCGATAGATGCAGGTTCTGCGCGGTACAAAAAAGTACATATAATTATATTTCGTGCGATAACATCTATAAGTATAAGTAGGTATTTTATTTTAAGGGATTAATTAAGGAATCAAATTAATCAGTGTACTGAGCAAACTTTATTCCATATATTTGTTTTAAAGCGATAATCCGTTTTCGGTCTTTTGGAATCTGAAAAATAAGAAAACAATCGATATATTTTTTTATATTTCACCCCTTTTTTGGAAAGTTGTTCAGTATTTTGAGGAGGTATATCCATTACATATTTTATACTATATTTGTAGACCCTGTATTTTCAGTCAGTCAGTATTTGGATGTGTAACCGTGGGTAGCATTTTCCAACTGAGCGCTACCGTGGCTCGGATGACACGTTAAATTGTAGGTCCCGCTTAGCCATCTCAGAGGCCTTCAGGCGCCCTAATACTTATTACAAAAATGTATCTCTCACGGTCACTTTTTAAAATTTAATTTTACTCCATTCGATACCCACTAAAATCTTCAAAATCAATTTGCCCTTGTAGACGTGATATCATAACATTACATAATCATGTAGGTACTTTAAGTTAACGCTATACCTAATACTTACGCATTAAAAATATTAGAAAGTATATGTACAAAACACTATAAAATTACCTATTTATAGTAAATTATTATAAGCTTTTAAGTGAACATGTTAACACATTCACTGTGTGAATGTTCATTCATTCAGCAGTGAATGTGTTAAAGTCACAAAATTCTGTTACAATATTGTGCAATAGTTCTATCAAACATTATATCGACTACCGTTGGTCACGTCCCATCTCTAAATCACGCGGCGGGAATGCGGTGCGCAGGCGAGCCTGCGCGTCCCACGTAGTCTTAGAGTATTAATAAGTAACTATAGAGCGCGCACAACGAAGTGGGAACAGAAGGCACAAGTGAGAACAAAACGACGCTCCCGCCGCGAGCGCTTGTAGTCGTAGCTGAGAGTGCTAGGAAAGTGCGTTTCTCGATGGATTTTTTTCAAATTAATGTATTAAAATGGTGAAATGTGCAGTTCGACCTTATAAAAACAATACTAGAAAACACACAAAATTGAAATCCAGTATCACATTTCATCGCTAAGTCGATTTTTATACTTATTTTTATAAAAACTAATCCGTGATCGCGGGGGTGAAGGAGACGTGAGAGGCGGGGACGCGCAGGCCCGCCTGCGCACCGCACTCCCGCCGCGTGATTTAGAGATGGGACGTGACCAACACTAGTCGATATAATGTTTGATAGAACTACTGCACAATATTGTAACAGATTTTTGTGACTTTAACACATTCGCTGCTGAATGAATGAACATTTACACAGTAAATGTGTAAACATAATTATTCACTTAAAAGCTTATAATAATTTACTATAAATAGGTAATTTTATAGTGTTTTGTACATATACTTTCTAATATTTTTAATGCGAAAGTATTAGGTATAGCGTTAACTTAAAGTAACTACATAATTATGTAATGTTACGATATCAAGTCTACAATGGCAAATTGATTTTGAAGATTTTAGTGGGTATTGAATGGAGTAAAATTAAATTTAAAAAAAGTGACAGTGAGAGATACATTTTTGTAATAAGTATTAGAGCGCCTGGAGGCCTCTGAGATAGCTAAACGGGATCTACAATTTGGCCACGGTAGCGGCTCGAATGACAAGTTAAGCTCAGTTGGTAAATGCTACCCACGGTTACACATCCAAATACTGACTGACTGAAAATACAGGATCCTACAAATATAGTATAAAATATGTAAAGGATAAACCTACTCAAAATACTGAACAACTTTCCTAAAAAAGGGTTGAAATATAAAAAAATATCGATTGTTTTCTTATTTTTCAGATTTCCAAAAGATCGAAAACGGATTATCGCTTTAAAACAAACATATGGAATAAAGTTTTCCTAGTACACTGATTGATTTGATTCCTTAATGAATCCCTTAAAATAAATACCTACTTATACTTATAGATGTTATCGCACGAAATATAATTATTTGTACTTGTTTGTACCGCGCTGAACCTGCATCTATCGACAGCACAATGAGTTTGCGTTGCCCGCGTGCCCATCCCTAGGAATCGCCAACATACTTAGAGTATATAAATAACTATAGAGCGCGCACGACGAAGTGGGAACATTAGGTACAAGTGAGAACAAAACGACGTTCCCGCCGCGAGCGCTTGTAGTCGTAGCAGAGTACTAGGAACGTGCGTTTCTCGAGCAACTTTTTTCAAATTGATGTATTAAAATGGTGAAATGTGCAGTTCGACCTAGTAAAAACGATACTAGAAAACACACGAAATTGAAATCCAGTATCACATTTCATCGGTAAGTCGATTATAATACTTATTTTTATGAAAATAAATCCGGAATCGCGGGGGTGAAGAAGACGTGGGAGGCGGGCACGCACAGGCTCGCCCGTGCACCGCACCACACCGCACTCCCGCCGCGTGATTTAGAGATGGGACGTGACCAACGCTGTAGTCGATATAATGTTTACTAGAAGTACTGCATATTACATATAACAGATTTTTGTAACTTTAAAACTTAAAATCTTATTATAATTTATTATAAATAATAAGGAAGTTTCCCGTTTTCTAGTTTTATTTTTATTAAATTACACTAAGCCTGCAATAAATTATGGTGTTTTTATTTTTCAATTATCTTCAAAAATGACGGAGTTATGAATTTTTAAACATGACCGCACGAAATCAAAAATCCTCGCGACGGATTTACGCGTGTGACGTCATTCGGCTTCAGAGCCGCGCCGTGGGTTAGGCGGGAGTAAGGAAAAAAGGAAATAAAGTACTTTTCTCTATGCTGGGTATTTTTCTAAGCCACGAATACGTTCCAGAATATCATTGTACTTATCTTTATGTTATGATCAACATTTACTATGGGACTAACCTCCCAATATAACGAATAAAAAGTCAGCATTCCCATAATTTTGTCGTGAGTAAATGAACTTTATATCTAAATGGAACAAGACTTGGTGTATATGTCTAGTGTACTGCGGTTTTTACATCTGTAACCATTAACTAGTAGCTCTCCAAACAGTAGACCTCGCAAGTATACATTTTCTTGTAATAAGTTCTCAAAAATGCACAACTTTCACAGGTAAATATATTCTTAATCATAAAAATGGTAAGGTTCTTTACTAAGATATTATTGTATATAATGGGACTACGTAAGTAAGTTTGTATAGGCAGGGTGGCTAGCCCTGGTGTCAGAGTTTGGGACTGATCCCCTATACAGGGTTAGATAGCTAGAACTGGTGAAGCGTAATATTTTGTTCTAATAAAATAATTTAGATATTTTTTTTCAAGGCTTTTATTTTCTAGTCCCAATAAGTTGTCAAGTTCGTGTCAAGACATGCGTATGATAGGCTTCCGTAGACGTGACGATGATTATGATGATGATAAAAACCAATTTTTTAGATGGTTGATTACTAGGAAAACGTAATTTAGTATGAATTCTTGGTTGCCTGGGAGAATTCGCTTAAAGCGATAAGGCCACCAGTTAGAAACCTATTAATTGTATTGTTTTGTCCCTGTAATTTTTTTATGTTATGTGGTTGTCTAATAAAGTGTTATTGTTTGTTTGTTTGTATGAAATATACATGTGAAGTCAATGACCCCTAATGTTTAAAAATTTCAATTTTTTCTTTATAGCTCTAAAATTTATGATTCCACAGTACTCAAAATAATTTTCAGGGAAAGTTTTTAATATGGTCTGTAAACGGCGTCCGTTCGTTACACGGACATAACGAAGTTTGAAGGGTTCCTCGTTTTACTACGAAACCCTAAAAATGACTGAACAAAGTGACAACTGTCAAATTCTAGAATCCATACTAGGATGACATGTTAGGTCTCAAAGTGACAGCTGTCAAACTTAAATGCGGTTTATTTCTGTAGCTAACGATTTTAGACCATTGCTGTCTTCACAAAAGTGATAGAACTCAACAATATCTATATTTCGGATGACAGCTCTTTAATGTAATTTATCTCCGTAACTGTCGTTTCTATACCGTTACTTTAGGCACAAAATTGATAGAGCTCAACGAGATCTACATTTCGGATTACATCTGTCATGCCACTCTAGTATGAATTCTATAATAATATGTCATATAATGGCAGCTGTCACTTTGACATCTGTCATTTTCGGAACTAAAAAATAAGTCCTGAAAAACCTATTACCTACAATGACTTTATAAGAACAAATATTAGGCTGAGAAGTTTTGGATAACCCTATACAGGGGATTAGTCCCATAGTAAAATTTGGTCATAATTTACAATGATATTTTAGGACAGAATATTGTAATTATGATTATATTTGCCTGTGCAAGTTGTGCATTTTTGAAAACTGATTACTTACCAGAAAATGTTCACCAAAATGTATACTTGTGAGGTCTACTATTTGGAAAACTACTAGTCAATATATACAGATGTAATAACCGGAGAACAATAGGTACACACGCCAAGTCTTATTCCATTTAGAAATAAAGTTCATTTACTCACGACAAAATCATGGGAATGCTGACTTTTTATTCGTTATATTGGGAGGTTAGTCCCATAGTAAATGTTGATCATAACATAAAGATAAGTACAATGATATTCTAGAACGTATTCGTGGCTTAGAAAAATACCCAGCATAGAATGAAGCACTTTATTTCCTTTTTTCCTTACTCCCGCCTAACCTACAGCGCGGCTCTGAAGCCGAATGACGTCACACGCGTAAATCCGTCGCGAGGTTTTTGATTTCGTGCGGTCATGTTTAGACATCCATAACTCTGTCATTTATTAAGATATTCGAGTAATTTTTTCACTGTGTCTAATATAATTCTAACGTCCTTAAATGTATATAATTATTTTTAGTTTTTATGATAAAGGAAACTTCCCTATTGTATAGTGTGTTTTGTACGATATACTTTCTAATATTTTTAATGTCAAATTATTATAGCGGTACATAATTATGTAATGTTACGATATCGCGTCTACACTGCTAAATTGATTTTGAAGATTTTAGTGGTTTAATTTAATTTAATGGACATAAATTAAATTTAAAAAAATGATAGTGAGATACATTTTTGTAATAAGTAAGTTCGTAGGTATGTGGCTGGTGGCTAGCCCTGGTGTCAGCGTTATTAGGCCGCGTGAATGCCTCTGACATAGCTAAACGGGACCTACAATATATTGTGTCATCCAAGCAACGGTAGCGTTCAGTTGGAAAATGCCACCCACAGTCGCCGATCCACATAATACCTGACTGTATTTTTGTAATGAAAATATAGGCTCCTACAAATATAGTATAAAATATGTAAAGGACAAACTTACCCAAAATACTGAACAACGTTCCAAAAAAAGGTCGAAATTTATAAAAATATCTTTTGTTTTCTTATTTTTCAGATTTCCAAAAGACCAAAATTTGATGAACAAATGGATTATCGCTTTAAAACAAACAAATTTTGAGCCAAACATATGGAATAAAGTTTGTTCAGTACACTTTCTTGATTTTTTTGACGTACATATCCAATAAATACTTAATTTTTCTGAATAAATGTCGTAAGTAACATGTAGATAAACTTATACTCATATTATTCTCTTAGATGTTATCGCACGAAATATATTTGTAGGTACTTGTTTGTACCGCGCTGAACCTGCATCTATTGACAACAAAATGAGTTTACGTTGCCCGCGTGCCCATCCCTAGTAATCGCCAACATAGATATATAAGTAGCTATACTTCATCTGCCTACGACGCGCACTGGGCGTCTAGTGCGGTACTAGCACTCTATAGTTACTGTACTCTAAGCCAACATAGATATATAAGTAGCTATACTTCATCTGCCTACGACGCGCACTGGGCGTCTAGTGCGGTACTAGCACTCTATAGTTACTGTACTCTAAGCCAACATAGATATATAAGTAGCTATACTTCATCTGCCTACGACGCGCACTGGGCGTCTAGTGCGGTACTAGCACTCTATAGTTACTGTACTCTAAGCCAACATAGATATATAAGTAGCTATACTTCATCTGCCTACGACGCGCACTGGGCGTCTAGTGCGGTGCTAGCGCTCTATACTTTAGTTATTTATTCTCTAAGTACGTAGTACATAATAGCTTCTTTTCGTTGATAACCACGATGTTGTTTAAGAACTTCTTATTGCGATTCGAAACCATCTTATGTATAAAATAAAATACAAGAGTTAGAGAATCATTTATGTATTCTTTATACACGGCAGTACCTAACCTAAACCTTACAGCTGACGACGCCATTATACTTAAAATATAATACGATCTGACTCTTTAACTAGTTTATATGTATTTGTTTTAGTAAAAATGTCTATTTGTGAGAATATTTCATCATTTCACCGATTTATAAAACATAATGTCCTACTATAACACAAGGTGCATCCATTCACTATAAAAACTGGAATTTTTTACTTACATCTAAATTATTCGCAATATTTAATGATTACAGATACGTAATACATTAGTGATCCGGCCGAGAGCGAGACAGCCCCGCGTCTTCACAACAATATCAATGTCCTGATTCGTTCGTCGCCGCGTATTTACAAGCCGACGAGCGCCGCGCGGACTAATCTATAAATTACAGATACGTAATACACAAGTGATCCGGCCGAGAGCGAGGCAGCCCCGCGCCCCGCGCCCCGCGCCCCGGGCCTTCACAACAATATCAATATCCTGATTCGTCCGTCGGGGCGTATTTACAAGCCGACGAGCGCCGCGCGGACTAATCTATAAATTACGATTAAACAAAGTCCAATTTTAAAACGATACATCTAGTCATTTTATAATCTGTACAAAACAGTCCCGCACAGAACTTCACGCTTAAGTTATATAACATTGCAACATCGTAAAAAAGTAAATTTGATAAACTATTTAAAATTAATGATCCTGCGGTCGGCGAGAGACCCATATACATAGTAGAAAAAATATACATTGTCACCGAGTTCCCGAGGCTCGGGCGCCGGCCTTAGCTGGTCAGCAGCGCGATGTTGATCTCCTTCACCATCTTCACCCGGTGCAGCATCTTGGCCAGCGCCGCGCGCGACAGGGCCGCCGTGCTGTACCACACGGGCGAGTCGGGCACGCACGACCGCTCCGGCTGCAGGTAGAACACGTCGTTCCGCGTGCGCACCGACTCGGGGCTGCAACACACGCCACTCGTACATCACACGCTCCCTGTCTACCCACACGGCACGCACATCCTCGACACGGCCCGTGGCTGGCGGACAGCCAACCTGGCGACACACGCGTCCCTTCGAGAAAGACGAAGGCACGCGTCGCAGAAATCACTATATCGTAAGTAGCAGTAAATATTTAACTCACCATTTAGAAATATAAAATTCGTATAATTTTACAGGACATCTAAGGGGATTTTCTTCGTTTTCTTGCTGCTCGTACACTTTCTTTTTTCTCGAATTTGCTTCTGCAAGCAAATAAAATATTTAAATTTGAACCGACGACGATATTCGTAGTGTCCGCTAGCGCGGCGAGTGCAGTGGAGCGTACCTAGCGCGGACTGCGGCGGGTAGAAGCGCAGCAGCACGTTGCGCGAGCCGGGGATCTTGGCCTGGCCGGGCGCGTTCGGGTTCCGCTTCCAGTGCTTCATGATGTGCGAGAACGACAGCTGCATGTGCTCCTCCACCGTCTGCAACAAGCGGCGCGTGTAGTGTGCGGCGGCGGGACCGGGCGCGGCGCGCGCGCGGCGGCGGGGCGCTACTCACCACGAGGTTGAAGTGCTTGGTGTTGAAGAACATGAGCGTGGACAGCAGCACGTGCGGCGAGTGCGCGCCCAGCTGCTTGCTCTCCCACAGGTGCTCCTCCTCCACGCGCGTCACGATGTACTCTGCGGACACACGCTGGAGCTCACACACCGGCTCTACGACCGGCTGTGGTGCGGTTAAACTGCACGAGTCCAACTACACCGTTTGCTAATAAATTGTTATTATTTATATTTCATTACTTTCATTTTTCTGTCACCGTGAAACGAGACTAGCTATGCTTTATCTCGGTCCTTCCACCACCTCCTTAGGCTTGGTGAGAATTGGCCTCGGGGAATACTCCCCTTTGCCAAGGCTGGGCGCCAGAGGCCATAACCCCTGGGGAATTTGTTGTGCCGATGGTGACATTTCCTAGTCTGGACAGGAAGTCACTCCACAGCGGCGTTGTGGTCAGAACTAGCTATGCGTTTGCCCGATATTAAGATCATCAATACTCGTGCCCACTTAGCACGACCGAACATTTAGTACTATTATTAATTACTTTTAAAATCCGTACCAAACCCGACGTCCCACGGGTCTGATTCTCTATCGACAAAACGTTACGGAACGCGGTATTTGTTTATATTTCCGTTTGGAAAAATGTATTACTGTATACATTAAATTTATTATCAGAATGTGAGGGGTCTACGAACCAAATTCCAGGATTTATATATGAACGCATTATCGGAGAACTATGATATTATTTTAATCACAGAAACTTATTTAAATGATTCTTTCTTTGATAACGAATTATTGGACAGCAGATATAATTTATTTAGGCGGGATAGGTCAGAAAGTGGTTCCTTTAAACAAAGTGGAGGGGGTGTTATGGTAGGTGTACTGCGTAAATATAACGTACTACGTATGTCTTCATGGGAATCTTCGTGTGAGGATCTATGGTTGACTCTCAAACTGGGGACAGCTTCTGATAACAATGTTATAAATATTTGTGCTACTTATTTGCCATCACCACTCAGTTTTGAAAACCTTAAATGCTTTTGGGATAATACTAGTCACATTATCAATAACAAAATAATGCCTAATTCCAAGATTTTTATCGCAGGAGATTTTAATATGAAAAATATGAATTGGGTGCGTGACCCAAATACTAAAATCTTAGCTCCACAACATGGAAATGGACAAGCGGAGGTGTTTTTGGCTGATGCAATGGCATTCAATGATCTTGTACAGCATAACAGTGTGCTTAATGGAAATAATCGTATTTTGGATCTCTCGTTCAGTAATTTGGGCTGCAATAATGTATCAGTTAGCGATAACCATCATCCATTAGTCAAGGTTGATTTTCCACATCATTCTTCTTTGTATATTACTGTAAATCTTCACAGCCACAGGCCACTGAAAAAGAACCTAATACCTAAATAATAATTAGGTACAATGTAATGTCGCTTGCCAACCGCCGTATGGCTAGTGATATTGTCATGTTGTATAAGATATTGCATGGCCTTGTTGACTGCCCCGAACTCCTTGAAAGAGTTACGCTCAAAGTTCCTCGTTCTGGAACGTATTTATCTGCTAGTAAACCTACATTTGCTAGACCACGGTGTAGAACCAATCTCCTTATGCATTCTCCAATATACCGCATGTTCAACTCCTACGATAAGTTTAAAGATGTCATAGATATTTTCAGGTTTGGTTCGTTGACCTCTCTAAAACTGAACCTACTTAGAGCAATGGAATGATGTTGGGTTATCTTGATACGTTCTCATAAGTTATGAGTTGTGTGTTCTCTGTTTTATATATATATATATTTTTTTTTTTAATGTATTTTATGCATTTCTAACTTATTATTTGTTTTGCGTTCGAGCTTAATTTTAATTTTTAATTATTATGTTTATATTGTATAAGAATGATTGGGTAGACAAATCAAAATTTAGTTTCTGTTTGTATACTAGTAACATATCTGTTTTTGTTTTCTCGTCTTTGTTTATAACTTGTAGCTATTACTTAACCATGTTAGGACTACTCCTAGAAGAATGAATGTGCTCGTTAGCTATTATTTTTATGTAAGTTATTTATGTTTTTTAAAATGTTCATTCAGTTTTGTAGTCTTTCAATAAAAAAAAAAAAAAAAAAAAAATTAAAATGAATTATAATAAATAAATATTTTGAGACATCTTACACACGGGCTCTGACCCCAAACTAAGCAAAGCTTGTGATATGACTGCCAGAGACTGATATACTACATATACTTATTTTTTAAATACATACTTATAAAGATAGTAACTAAATTACACCCAGACACAGAGCAAACACTTATGTTCATCACATACATATTTGCCCTGGGTGGGGATCGAACCCATGCCTCTTTGACCCAGAAGTTAGAGTCACTAACCACTGAGCCACCGAGGCAGTCGTTTTAATTCAATTTCAATTATTATAAACCAAGTTTAATTTATGTTATTTAAAAAAAAAAACTCAAAAACAAAGAGCAAGCTAGAGCGCGTTACGCGTTTGTTTTGATACAGAATCACCCACCTGTAGGTACTGCGCTCATCACTAACCTATGAAGATATTCCACGTCGGCCGGCTAGGAAACCGGAGTTTGGAAACTGGTTTCCTAAAAGGCTTTTTTTTATACTTTCAAGAAACTGGTTTCCTACGTTTTTTTTTAAACTTCTATGTAACTGAATAACTACCTATTATTTCAATTCTTGTTTATAAACTTAGTAAAACGCTGACGTAGCAACAACAAAAACGTATTGAAGAGTCTCTCAGATCTCAAGTCAGTTGCAGAGGGTTAAAAAAGGCAAATATAAGCTTGTTATAAAATCGATTAAAACGGTACTCACGTGAGTCATTGTATAAAACTGAAAACTTCCTCGCGACTTCGTCCAAACAATCCGTAAATTTCTCGTAATACGGGTCCGTGAATATATTGTCTATTCTACCGTTTTCAAACAGATATTGCTGAATTCCTGGAAAAGACATGGAATATTAGTCGCTAGATATTCGGAGCTTATTTGAATTACATGCCTACGATATTAACGAAGATGTTAGCGGGAATCAATTCATTAATATTAAACTGAACAAAAATCAACTATTGTTTAATCTATGGTTTATGACGCGCACGAGGTAGTCGATGGTGTCAGACAGCGTACTAGCTGCCGCCAGAGACGGAGCGGGGAGCGAGCGGCGGGTCGAGCGGTGCGAGCGGTACTGACCTAGCACGAGGTAGTAGATGGTGTCAGACAGCGTACTCGCTGCCGCCAGAGACGGAGCGGGGAGCGAGCGGCGGGTCGAGCGGTGCGAGCGGTACTGACCTAGCACGAGGTAGTAGATGGTGTCAGACAGCGTACTCGCTGCCGCCAGAGACGGAGCGGGGAGCGAGCGGCGGGTCGAGCGGTGCGAGCGGTACTGACCTAGCACGAGGTAGTAGATGGTGTCAGACAGCGTAATAGCTGCCGCCAGAGACGGAGCGGGGAGCGAGCGGCGGGTCGAGCGGTGCGAGCGGTACTGACCTAGCACGAGGTAGTAGATGGTGTCGGGCGCGTACTCGCTGCCGCCAGAGACGGAGCGGGGAGCGAGCGGCGGGTCGAGCGGTGCGAGCGGTACTGACCTAGCACGAGGTAGTAGATGGTGTCAGACAGCGTAATAGCTGCCGCCAGAGACGGAGCGGGGAGCGAGCGGCGGGTCGAGCGGTGCGAGCGGTACTGACCTAGCACGAGGTAGTAGATGGTGTCAGACAGCGTACTCGCTGCCGCCAGGGACGGAGCGGGGAGCGAGCGGCGGGTCGAGCGGTGCGAGCGGTACTGACCTAGCACGAGGTAGTAGATGGTGTCGGGCGCGTACTCGCTGCCGCCAGAGACGGAGCGGGGAGCGAGCGGCGGGTCGAGCGGTGCGAGCGGTACTGACCTAGCACGAGGTAGTAGATGGTGTCAGACAGCGTACTAGCTGCCGCCAGAGACGGAGCGGGGAGCGAGCGGCGGGTCGAGCGGTGCGAGCGGTACTGACCTAGCACGAGGTAGTAGATGGTGTCAGACAGCGTAATAGCTGCCGCCAGAGACGGAGCGGGGAGCGAGCGGCGGGTCGAGCGGTGCGAGCGGTACTGACCTAGCACGAGGTAGTAGATGGTGTCAGACAGCGTACTCGCTGCCGCCAGAGACGGAGCGGGGAGCGAGCGGCGGGTCGAGCGGTGCGAGCGGTACTGACCTAGCACGAGGTAGTAGATGGTGTCAGACAGCGTAATAGCTGCCGCCAGAGACGGAGCGGGGAGCGAGCGGCGGGTCGAGCGGTGCGAGCGGTACTGACCTAGCACGAGGTAGTAGATGGTGTCAGACAGCGTACTCGCTGCCGCCAGAGACGGAGCGGGGAGCGAGCGGCGGGTCGAGCGGTGCGAGCGGTACTGACCTAGCACGAGGTAGTAGATGGTGTCAGACAGCGTACTAGCTGCCGCCAGAGACGGAGCGGGGAGCGAGCGGCGGGTCGAGCGGTGCGAGCGGTACTGACCTAGCACGAGGTAGTAGATGGTGTCAGACAGCGTACTCGCTGCCGCCAGAGACGGAGCGGGGAGCGAGCGGGGAGCGAGCGGTGCGAGCGGTACTGACCTAGCACGAGGTAGTAGATGGTGTCAGACAGCGTACTAGCTGCCGCCAGAGACGGAGCGGGGAGCGAGCGGCGGGTCGAGCGGTGCGAGCGGTACTGACCTAGCACGAGGTAGTAGATGGTGTCAGACAGCGTACTCGCTGCCGCCAGAGACGGAGCGGGGAGCGAGCGGCGGGTCGAGCGGTGCGAGCGGTACTGACCTAGCACGAGGTAGTAGATGGCGTCAGACAGCGTACTAGCTGCCGCCAGAGACGGAGCGGGGAGCGAGCGGCGGGTCGAGCGGTGCGAGCGGTACTGACCTAGCACGAGGTAGTAGATGGTGTCAGACAGCGTACTCGCTGCCGCCAGGGACGGAGCGGTACTGACCTAGCACGAGGTAGTAGATGGCGTCAGACAGCGTACTAGCTGCCGCCAGAGACGGAGCGGGGAGCGAGCGGTACTGACCTAGCACGAGGTAGTAGATGGCGTCAGACAGCGTACTAGCTGCCGCCAGAGACGGAGCGGGGAGCGAGCGGCGGGTCGAGCGGTGCGAGCGGTACTGACCTAGCACGAGGTAGTAGATGGCGTCAGACAGCGTACTAGCTGCCGCCAGAGACGGAGCGGGGAGCGAGCGGCGGGTCGAGCGGTGCGAGCGGTACTGACCTAGCACGAGGTAGTAGATGGCGTCAGACAGCGTACTCGCTGCCGCCAGAGACGGAGCGGGGAGCGAGCGGCGGGTCGAGCGGTGCGAGCGGTACTGACCTAGCACGAGGTAGTAGATGGTGTCAGACAGCGTACTCGCTGCCGCCAGAGACGGAGCGGGGAGCGAGCGGCGGGTCGAGCGGTGCGAGCGGTACTGACCTAGCACGAGGTAGTAGATGGCGTCAGACAGCGTACTCGCTGCCGCCAGAGACGGAGCGGGGAGCGAGCGGCGGGTCGAGCGGTGCGAGCGGTACTGACCTAGCACGAGGTAGTAGATGGTGTCAGACAGCGTACTCGCTGCCGCCAGAGACGGAGCGGGGAGCGAGCGGCGGGTCGAGCGGTGCGAGCGGTACTGACCTAGCACGAGGTAGTAGATGGCGTCAGACAGCGTACTCGCTGCCGCCAGAGACGGAGCGGGGAGCGAGCGGCGGGTCGAGCGGTGCGAGCGGTACTGACCTAGCACGAGGTAGTAGATGGTGTCGGGCGCGTACTCGCTGCCGTTGGGCTTGCGCACCTCCTTGACGAAGAGGCAGAGCGAGTAGTTGAGCTCGTCGGCCGTGAGCTGCAGGATCTCGGACTTGAAGGGCTTGCGGCGCACGGAGCTGCTCTCGAGCTCGGCGTTCTTGGTCATGACCCACTGCTTCCAGGCGTTGACGCCGAACGTGTACTTGAGGCACATGTTGGCGTCCGGCTTTTCCTGCGGCTCGCGCGGCGGCTCGGGCGCGGGCGGCGGCTCGGCGCGGCGCCGCTTGGACGCGCGCGCGCGGGCCGCGACCGGGGCCGCGGGCGCGGGCGGCCGCTTGCCGCGCGCGCCCGACCGGATGGCCGCCACCGCGCGCTGCTGCTCCAGCAGCATCAGGTGGTGCTGGTGCATGCCCTCGCCCTCCAGCCCTGCGCACGCAAGCTCTCACTACACCTCCATACACACATATATACAGACTGCAGAGCGGCCATATCGGCTATTGCTTCGGGGCCGTTGTTCCAGAACTGATTGAATATCTTCAAAATCAAAAAAAAAATATTTTTTCGTACTTGCTGATGAAAATAAAAATTATCTTTAATTTTTCTATTCTTTCGGAATTATTCTTAAACCATAAAATAACGAAACATACTTTTTAGTTACTGTATTTTAGTCACTGATTAAGAGCGCTTTCACATAGGCGTTTATGCTGCGCGACTTGTGCTCCTAAGTCGCGCTGCTAAACTTACGAAACATGAATAGACTTACAAAGTATAAAAATATACCTAAGAATAAACTTACAAAACATAGAATAAACTCACGAAATATAAATATACTTAATTACCAAAGCATGTGTATAATAAGCCTATAAAAACACAAAGTAATACTGAAAAAACTCTCTGCTCAAGCGCCGCCTAGCCGAATGAATCGTTGTGCAGAACAAATCCAATGTGCCTCCACAAATGATTGAAACGGTCGCCAGCTCGCAATAAGAACGAGTTTTGCCTGTAGTTTGTGCTAACAGAAGAAGTGTGAATTATTGGGTTATAACGAATGATCTTACTGGGGGCTCTAAGGGATATTTTACTAAGTAGCTCAGGACAGTCAATTTTATCTGAAGTTATCTATCTTCAGCAGAAAAATTATATCAGCATTTTCACGTCTCGCCGAAAGAGGGAGAAAGTGAAATTTCTTGCAAAGTTGATTATAATTGAAGGACTTATATGGGATCTTAAGACGAAAACAGAGATATTTTATGAATTTTTTTTTTTTTTTTTTTTTAGAGAGTAATTTCGAATCTTTGTTAACTCCATGGTATCTAACTAGGTACGTTACATCTTTGCAGTGATTCATGTTTAAGAGTATATGACGACTGTATTGGGTTCTTTTTACGCGTGAAAGTAGTTACGGAGCATTTGGAAGGATTAAGATTTATTGATTTATTTGCAACACAGTAGTCATCAAGTCTCATAAGATCTGATTGAAGTTTAACAATATCTTCTGTTGATTCAGTAACTCTAAAGATTTTCACGTCATCGGCAAAACTGAGCAGCTTGCCATTTTGAAAGCATTGAGCTACGTAATGTGAAGGGCCTCGCTGTGCGACGCTACAGTCGCGCGACAATAACGCATAATTATGTGAAAGCGCTCTACAATAGATTCGATATCTGTAAATGTTTTACAGATGTTGTGCTTACCGGGCATGCCGGGGTGGCTGCTGGGCGTGATGGTGTTGGCCGTCATGGCGGACTCCAGGTCGACGGGCTGCTCCTCGTACTCGGTGGCCATCTTGAGCGCCATCTGCAGCATGTCCTCGCCGAACGCGTTGTGCCCGTCCATGCCGCCCACCGGGCTGAACGTCTCCTCGGGCGCTGCAACACACGGCGCGGTTACCGTCTCGGTCTCGAGGCACACCTACAGCGCGCGGCCGGCACCGGAGCGCCACTCACCGTTGTCGTCGTCCGTGTCCGAGTCGCTCTGGTCCTTCTTCTTGTCGCCGGCGACCATCTCGGCCATCATGAGCAGCTCGGCCTCGAACGGGTCCGTCGGCATCTTGTCGTGGATCTTGTTGATCTCCTTCATGATGCCCTTGGCGGAGTTGCGCGTCGTGGGCACGAACACCGGCACGGGCACGGGGATCGGGATGGGCACGGGCACGGGGAAGGGCAGCGACCACATGGCGCACGGCACGGGCACGTACACGGGCACGGGCACGGGGATGAGCACGCGCCGCTCGAGGCTGGGGTCGGTCTGGCACTCCTTGGTGCAGGGGTGCGGCCGGCACGACACGCCCTTGGAGACGGAGGCGGGGCGCGCCGACGTGCCCTTGTTGTGCACCTGCGGCGGCGGCAGCGTCTTCACGATCACGTGGTTGTAGATCTTGGGCGGCGGCGGCGGCGGCGGCGTGGGCGGCCGCGGCGGCGGCGGCGGCGTGCGCGGCGCGGCCGGCGGCTCGGGCGCGGCCGCGGCCGCCAGCGCGGCAGCCGCCGCCGCCGCCTGCGCCAGCGCCGCACGCTTCTTGCCGCGCGTGGCGGCCGGGGGCGGCGCCGGCGCGCTCGCCAGCGACTGCACGTTGGAGATGACGGGCAGGCCGCCGCCGCGCGCGCTGCCCGCGCCCGCGCCCGAGGCCGCGGCCGCGCTGGCGCCGCCTGCGGACGACATACCGTCACGTCGGACCATGGACACGACACACGAGAGCGAGAGCGAGCCGCGGGAGGCGACGCGGTACCTTTGGGTTTGGGCGCGCAGTTGGTGGCGGTGGTGCGGCGCGGCGCTCCCGCCGGCACGGCCTTCTGGTCGCCCGCGGCCGCCGCCTCGCCCAGCAGCGGCGCGTGCTTCGAGTACTGGCCCTGCAACACGCGCGGCTCTCTCTATACTCGAGCCTTTGTTACCAGATATATCCTATCTACATGCGTTTCTTGAGTTACGTGTTCTGTGCAGGTTTATCTGCTGGCCCTGTACTGAGCCGAGAGGACTCAGACCACTATTATGAACAACTTTTCTACAGTTATTTCTAATCAATTAGCATCCTTTTAGGTACATCAAAACTTGTTAATTTTGATGTACAGAATAAGCCCCTAAAAGGATGCAAATTGATTAGGAATAACCTTGTATAAGGCCAACCCCGAATTCGAGAAATAAAATTTAGTTGTTTAACACATTTTGTTGATGTCGAGTTGCAGTTTTGTATGGAAATGCAGATTTGATTTCTCGAATTTTCCGTTCACCCCATAGTAAAAGTTGTTTATAATGATGGTCCAAATGACCTTCGCCCGGCTCAGTACAGGTAAGCTGGTGATCCTGTGTAGTCAATAATTGCACAACACGAAAGTATGAAGGAGCGGCAAGCGGCGGGATGACGTCCCAGTACGCAAAGCAGTGTATTCGCGGGCGGTCGGCGAGTTTCGGCGCTCGCTCGCTTGGCTAGGCGCAGGCAGATATAGATGCGGTGAAGGTTACCTGGAAGGACATGACGCACTGGTAGGTGCAGAAGTTGCGCACGGTGGCGTCGGACATGGTGAGGTGGTACTGCGCCAGCGACGACCGCTTGCACATGTCGCACTTGGTCCTGCAACACGCGCGCGCTCAGTGCGGGCCGAGCGCCGGGGGCCGGGGGCTCGTGCCCCCCGCACACGGCGTCCTGTGTAAGGTATCGTAACACGCGCGTAGAACGAGGGCAATACGAGCGCGTACATGATCAAACAAGCCCGCACACGGAGCGGGGCTGCAGCAAATCGTACATGTTTGTCATTACGCAAGTCGTAGCGTACTGGCGTAGAAAAAATTCTGTTAATTAATTTCTTTAAATATTTAACTAAATTTGGTTTTTTAGAACTTCTTACGACGAAAAAGTGATTGAATTCGTGAAACTGTTTGAAGCGTTTCCTTGTCTATATAATCATTTATTAAATAAATGTTCAAAAAAATGTTACAGTTGCGCTTGGGGATATTGAGAGATATTGCGATGAAGTGAGGGATATTGTCAAAAAAAACTGATTTCATAAAACGCCTAAACTAAACAATGCAGGTCTCGTACGCGTTGCGTCGTAACGATATGCTTACGATACGACTACGCTTACGCCTCGTGTGCGAAGCGCCTTAAGCGTTACACTCATCGACTCTTATACTTATACAGGGTTATTTCTAATCAATTAGCGTCCTCTTAGGGGATCTAAACTAACAACATTTGTTCTGCAACTTTTGTCAGAACTCAAAAAAAAAATCAGCTATTCCATACATTTTATCGCAGGTGAACGTATTTTCCTATGGAACAACAAAAATTTTTTTTGAGTTTTTACATTCGTTAAACAAAAGTTGTTAGTTTTGATGTACAGAATAAGCCCCTAAGAGGTTGCTAATTGATTAGAAATAACCATGTAGAGTCGAAAACTCAATCTCCAAACAAGTTGGTGAAACCACGGCTCTGACCCAGAAGTTAGGGCCACTAACCACTAAGCCACCGAGGCAGTCAATTAACTGTTATAGTTAGACAGCTCAAATTTTCACAGATGATGTATTTCTGTTGCCGCTATAACAACAAATACTAATAACAGAATAATATTAATACATATTTAAAGGGGCCCCATATTACAAACCTGAATTTATGGCCGTTTTTCGCTCGACATCAATCACAAAATATTAAGTTGTATTCACTTCAATAATAAATAATTAAATTAAAATAAATATTGAAGGGGGCTCCCACAGAGTAGGGAAGTGTAGGTGCGCGAGGCGGCGGGTCCTGGGCGCGTACTCACTTGCGCGAGGAGACCGCGTTGACGGACACCTGGTACAGGTTGAGGCAGTTGAGCGAGCACATCATGAGCGGCGGCGGCAGCGGCGCGCCGGGCGCGGGGGGCGCGGCGCCCGCGCGCCGGATCATGTCGAAGTTGTACTTCTTCACCTTGCACCAGCTGCACGGCACGATGTGCCGCGCCTGCCGCCACACCAATCAAATTATTACATACAACTTCATACACATTATGAATTGAAACAATTTTTAAATTATATAAATCATGTTTTCTAGTAATAATTAAAAAAAACAGTTAAATGATATTCACAGCGTTAGATATAGGTCACTTTGGATTTGCATAAGTGATCCTGCAGTGTTCATCCACACTAGGAGTGAATCTGCAATGGCAAATACACACATGTGTATATAGGTTGGATCACAGGACTCGGCCGCTGTGATGTTAGCTAGAAGCTGCGAGTTCAGACGGATGCTCACTGAACAGCCGCGCGAGAAGCCGACATCACAGCTGCCGCGTGCGAGCGAACACATGCAGTAGAGGCCAGCGGCGCTGGCGGCGAGGGCGTACCTGGCTGACGAACACGTTCATGCAGGCCTTGGAGCAGAAGCACTGCGCGGCGCCGTTGTCGCCGTACACCGTGAAGTTCTTGTTCAGCTTGCGCTCGAAGTACTTCTTGCACCAGCGGCACTGGTCTGCGGGACAACACGCGCGATGTACGGGCCGCCGGCCGGGCTGGTGGCCGGGTTGGCGGCCGGCGGCCCGTACTCGCGGTACAGGCCTCGTGTATCATATCACATCCGGGAATAACTCTTTTATTTGGATTTCAAAGAAAATAAGTTTTCATAAAATCGTTGTATTAGTCACAAATTGAGGACCTTGCAGCAAAAAGAGGGCAGATCCAAATTTTAGCCGTTACTCGATTTTTCACCTACAATTTGAACAAAAATTAGCGCTATCGTTTGATGCATGAACGAGGCAGATCCGACGAAAAACAAGCACGGTACAATAAAATTTGGATCTGCCACCCTACTCCGTTTGGTGCAAGAAGGAAGCAGGTCCGGACCTGCCTCCCTTTTGCAACAAATGAAATCATTGCATCATTCGTAACAAGTCAGTGCACGTTTTGAGCTCCGCCCAAAAAGACGTACGTTTTGTTTTATTAATTGCAAAATTAAATACCAACTATTGTTTTACGTCGAATACGTCAGATTGTGTGTAAAATGAGTGACTCTGAGCCGTTTAGTAGCGGATCGTCTGATTATTACCAGCCTCCTGACTACGACTTAAGTTCAACCAGTTCCAGTGATGATGGAAGGAATCTTCATTTGTCAACATCTCAAAACCAATCTAATGAGAATATAGATCAAGGTATGAATATTTCGGATGAATCTAATATAAATAATCCAAGCACATCGACGAGTGGCATAATCTCAAAAAAAATTTTAACAAATGCAGAGAAGATACGATTCAAGATATCTCAATATCGCATTTTTCAATACAGTAAAGACCACATTGAAACTATTGCAGTCAGTGTTACAACAGGAACGCCTGTATTTGATTATTTTCAGATAATGAGAAATGTTCAAGCCAACGTCACAGCCCGGACACTCCGCGATTCTTCATACAAAATCTGCTGTCTTACGCACACAACAGTACATTTTACTCACAGACACTACACATACGCACGAACGCTACACGGGTATTTGTGTGTAGAACGCCTATGGTTGTCAACGACCCATGTCGACCGTATGAATTGTAATTCTGACTTACCAAAAAGTTTTGTGAGTACTGATACGATGTACTAGCCGCTGCAGGTTTCACATACAATCGTACTTACACTTATTTCGATGAAATCACTCATTTACCTCCGTAGAACATAACCAAAACACGGCACTGTACCGCCATACTTTCATGCGGAAGTGAGCTAGATGCGAAATAAATTTACAAAAATGAATATCATTCTAGTGCTTATAAAGTATAATGAATTCATAATAATTTGACAGCACTGTAACTAAAAGTAAACGATTTATTTTATTTGAAACAAATTATCAAGAGAAAGGAACTAAATTTGAATGACATAATTTTTATAACAATATTATCTACCTACTAAAAGTAAATAAGGTACCTTATTTTATCTTTAGGGAAATAATGAAATGATATCTTGTCGCGGATTGTTGTAGAAAAGCCATAAACAGCACACGTCTTCCTCATTGTTAGTCTGTATTTTTTGTAGTCGAAATCACCGGCCTGTGCAACCCGCGCGCAGAGTGAATTTGACGAGTCCTGACGCGGGGTGGAAGTGAGGAAGACTCAAACGGGTGGGGGGTAACGAGTGGCCGTTCTATACGTAGTATTATTATATCTTCTTTGCCAACGTATCCGTCCTGCCTCAGAAACTGCTATATGACCATGCATTGCCGTTGAAAAAGGCTAAATACAAAGATGTTATGCAACTGGTAAAGAATTATGTTCCACCAAACAAACTGTTTTTCTACAGGGCCCTTAAAAGTGAAACTGTTGGACCGTCAGATGACATTTCTAGCGAAGACGATGATGATCAAGCTGAAGTTGACCTTTAAATTTGTATAATTTTTGTTAAACAATCGTTCGTTTTTCTCATTCTTTTGATTGTTTAATATGTTACGTGCAGATTAATAGTCCTTGAAATAAAAAAAAAACCTATATTGATGTGTTTTATTGTCTAACAAAATAGGGTAGTAGTTTTTTTAAATTTTGGGGCAAAACGGAGGCAGATCCAAACTTCAAAAAATCGTAATAATTCTAAAACTTATCTATTTCCCTCAAAACTTTTGTAATATATGTAAATATGCTTATATCATACTATAACATATAAATTTAAGACATAAGTGTAAGAAATTAAGTTTTAAACAGTTTTTTTTACATACCTAAAAGTTTTGAAACATGGACTTGCCTCTTTTTTGCTGCAAGGTCCTCAATTATAAAATCCATAATCTTTTCTTTAATAGACGATTTATCTTCTTATTGATTTCTAAAATATTATGCAATATGATAATTACATTGAAACTTTCAAAATTTTTAGAACATTGGCAACAAAAACTTTCTTTGAACTAATTTGAACTTTATAGAATTACTTTTTGCGTTGCGTTACAGATTCGATGTGATTTATTTACCTGTTTGTTGAGCAGCTGACTTTCCAGTGGCAGCATGGAAGAGCTTGTATTGTTATCATCAAGTTCGGGAGCTGTCCTACCGGTTTTAGCGCAATGAGCAACTCGAAGGCGGCTCGCCACCTCCACCTCGATGGGCGCGGCCTTGTCGAGCGAGCACACGGCGCACTTGGCCCACACGGGCGGCGGCGCGGCAGGGGCGGAGCTCACTAGAGTACGAGTACGGGAGACTCACCCGGGAACACGTTGTTGACGAACTTGAAGGCGGCGAAGCAGGGGTCGGAGCAGAGGCGCTGCGCGGCGTCGCCCACCTCCACCTCGATGGGCGCGGCCTTGTCGAGCGAGCACACGGCGCACTTGGCCCACACGGGCGGCGGCGCGGCAGGGGCGGAGCTCACTAGAGTACGAGTACGGGAGACTCACCCGGGAACACGTTGTTGACGAACTTGAAGGCGGCGAAGCAGGGGTCGGAGCAGAGGCGCTGCGCGGCGTCGCCCACCTCCACCTCGATGGGCGCGGCCTTGTCGAGCGAGCACACGGCGCACTTGGCCCACACGGGCGGCGGCGCGGCAGGGGCGGAGCTCACTAGAGTACGAGTACGGGAGGCTCACCCGGGAACACGTTGTTGACGAACTTGAAGGCGGCGAAGCAGGGGTCGGAGCAGAGGCGCTGCGCGGCGTCGCCCACCTCCACCTCGATGGGCGCGGCCTTGTCGAGCGAGCACACGGCGCACTTGGCCCACACGGGCGGCGGCGCGGCAGGGGCGGAGCTCACTAGAGTACGAGTACGGGAGACTCACCCGGGAACACGTTGTTGACGAACTTGAAGGCGGCGAAGCAGGGGTCGGAGCAGAGGCGCTGCGCGGCGTCGCCCACCTCCACCTCGATGGGCGCGGCCTTGTCGAGCGAGCACACGGCGCACTTGGCCCACACGGGCGGCGGCGCGGCAGGGGCGGAGCTCACTAGAGTACGAGTACGGGAGACTCACCCGGGAACACGTTGTTGACGAACTTGAAGGCGGCGAAGCAGGGGTCGGAGCAGAGGCGCTGCGCGGCGTCGCCCACCTCCACCTCGATGGGCGCGGCCTTGTCGAGCGAGCACACGGCGCACTTGGCCCACACGGGCGGCGGCGCGGCAGGGGCGGAGCTCACTAGAGTACGAGTACGGGAGACTCACCCGGGAACACGTTGTTGACGAACTTGAAGGCGGCGAAGCAGGGGTCGGAGCAGAGGCGCTGCGCGGCGTCGCCCACCTCCACCTCGATGGGCGCGGCCTTGTCGAGCGAGCACACGGCGCACTTGGCCCACACGGGCGGCGGCGCGGCAGGGGCGGAGCTCACTAGAGTACGAGTACGGGAGACTCACCCGGGAACACGTTGTTGACGAACTTGAAGGCGGCGAAGCAGGGGTCGGAGCAGAGGCGCTGCGCGGCGTCGCCCACCTCCACCTCGATGGGCGCGGCCTTGTCGAGCGAGCACACGGCGCACTTGGCCCACACGGGCGGCGGCGCGGCGCGCGACATCTGCTCGAAGCGTTCCATGCAGGGCGGCGAGCAGAAGTCCTTGAACTGGCCCTTGTCGCCCACGGGCGCCAGGAAGCCCTGGTGGCCGGCCGAGATGTCGCGCTGGCAGTAGCAGCAGATCTTCAGCCCCTTCTTGAACTCCTCGAGGCAGCCCGAGTTGCAGAACTGGCGGATGTCGGAGCCGAAGCGCACGCAGTACTTGCCGAGCGACGTGTGCAGCACGGCCGCCTGGCAGTTGGCGCAGCGCGAGCCGACCTTGTTCTGGAAGCGGCCGAGGCACACCTCGTCGCAGAAGTCCATGGTCTCCCACGAGAGCGCCTTCTCGTCGATGGTGAGGATGAGCGTGCAGTGCGCGCACTTGCGCAGGAACGTGCGCTCGCGCTCCTCGCGCGCCGCCTGCACCATGGCCGGCGTCTTGGCCTGGATCTTGTAGCCCTCGTCCAGGTACTTGTCGGTCGCGTTGCTGATCACCTTCAGCTTGAGCAGCGGCGCCTTGGCGGGCGCGGCGGGCGCGGCGGGCGCCGGCGCGGGCGCGGGCGCGGCGGCGCGCGCGGGCTTGCGCGGCAGCTTGCGGATGAAGTAGCGGCCGCCCTCCTGGCCGTTGAGCGCCTTGATGCAGGGCGTGTCGCACAGCAGGTGGCGCTCGCCGTAGCGCACGAGCGCGTAGTGGCAGGCGCGCTCCTGGCGGCACACGAGGCACGCGCCCGGCGCGCCCGCCACGCGGTCGATGGTGAGCCGCCGCCGCTTGAACGCGTACTGCTCCTTCTCGTCGGCCATCATGCCCTCGAGGCAGGCCATGGAGCAGTAGTAGGTGTCCTCGCCGTCGAAGTTGTAGTAGAAGTAGCAGGTCTTGGTCTCCTCGCACTCGGAGCACTGCACCGTCTTGTAGGCGATCTCCTCGATGAGGTACTTCTTGCGCGCGACCGTGAACTTGGCCTGGGGCCGCTCGCCCGTGTAGGCCTTCACGCAGGGCTCGTTGCAGAGGTAGCGCGGCGAGGCGCCGATCCGGAACGAGCACGGCTGCTCCAGCTGGCACTGCTCGCACGGCGCGTCCAGCGGGCTGATCTCCTGGATCACCTGCGGCACCAGCGCCTCGTCCAGCTCGACCGGCTCCTCGTCCGCGTCGCGCTCGCCTGCAACACACCACAGTTAGTCCCGAGCCGAGCCCGAGCCGCCGAGCGCGCGAGGACTGACCCGCACCGTTCTCTTGCGAGGGCCCGCCGGCGGGCTCGGCGTCGTCGCGCGCGCCGTCCGCCTCCGCCGCCTCGTGCTCCTCCTTCGGCACCGCCAGCGCCGCCTCTGAAATGTTTTATCAAACTCAAATGTAGACCGTGTTTCACAAACCTGGATCATTTCAAAAGATACGAGGGTCTCATTCGATTTTAAAACTGGTTAAAAGTTAGTCTTCAGCCGATAAAAGGACTCCACTCGACTAGTCCCCCCTTGCCCGCGAGTACGTCTCTCTATATTAGTATATAAAGTGTAACCATTGTTGGTGAATATGAAAGCAGTATAATGCGATGGGTCAGCGGCTGTACGCACCCTCCTCGGCCTGCTTGCGCTTCTCGGCGAGCACGCGCGCGGCCAGCGCCTTGTCGGCCTCGGAGATCTCGCGCTCCGTGTCGGGCAGCAGGCACACCTCCTCGTCCGCGCCGGGCGCCGGCGCCGCGCCCTCGCCGCCCTCCGCCGCCTCGCCGCCCTCCGCCGCCTCGCCGCCCTCGCCCGCCTCGCCGCCCTCCGGCCCTGACAACACATTCACTTACAACAATACTCATTATTCCCAGTAGGACCTCTATTCACAATAATTCGTCTTTTGTTGAGGCAGGCCATCATGAGATATGTACAAAGTTGAGAAATCTATATGAAATTATCGAAAAACAGTATTCTGTATAAAAATTGATACATTTTTATGCATTAAAAAAATGAATAATAAATTAACTAACTTTGACAGTTTCACTCAGATTTCTCACCTCGGCAAGTAATTTAACTAAAAACTTAATGGAAACAAGGCCCTAATTAACACTAGAATATGAACATGCTGAATATGAGCTGTTTCTAGAGGGTACTTCCAAAGAAAGCCCCCACTAAACATGAGCTATAATGTCAAATATCATTTGTACTTTCGGGGGAAACAATAGTAGATGAGTAGCCAAGGGCTGTAAGGCATCAATTGCAGCCTCAGATATTTAGGCGCACGAGGGTGCAATTGGTGCTTACACCCGAGCTAACTATTGTGCTTTACATCTCGATTGTGGGGTAAGTAGAAAAAAACCAGCGTTACAAGAATAATAGTAGATTACTTACCGCCTTGATTACCTAGGGCTTTTCTAGCTACATTATTACCCTAGAGCGCTAATTAGTCACCTACAAGCCCCATTTGGAGGTAATATATTTATGTAAGCAATTGATTTTTTTGTTAAGTGTTAACCATTGTGTAGATTTTTATTGACTTCTCAAAAGTGTATCTCTGACACCCATTTGTTGAATAAAATGAAATGAATGAAATGAAATAAGACCCTACTTACCGAACATGAGAGATGTAAAAATATTTTATCATAATCTGTCACAGTCATAATATCCTGCGTAATGTTCTAATGGCTATAGAAATAAATATAGAGGTGAGTGTTACCGGCCTCCTCGTCGTGGGTCCCCTCGGCGTCCGCATTGTTATCGTCGTCATCATTCGACTGGACGGTGGAGGCGTCTCGACTGGCAGCAGCCGGCCGCTCCTGGGATGCTGTGTCGCTCGTGTCTTTGAGGAGAGCATCAAATGGGTCTAGAGCCTGGAATGAGAAAGTAATAGATTTATTTAAGAAACTGAGAGATGAAATATCTAAGCAGTGGCAGTTTTACCTAACTAACAAAAATGAACCAAGTAATCCTTTTCAAATAGATGTGATGAACTAGTAGATTGTATCATATGGGAGCAAAATAATATTTTTACGGCGAGGGCGCTTTTTTGAATCCAGAGCGAAGTGAGGGATTCTAGAGTAGAATCCTGAATGTAACAAGAGATTCAAAGTATGTCGCCTGAGCCAAAAATATATTTTGCGCCTCATATATTACTATAATATTATTATTTAATAAAACTAAATTAAAATTAAATGTTATCTAATAATAAAACAAATGAAAACTTATATTTACATTCTTTTTATTCATTTTCTTAAACTTCTAAATTAAAAAAGTGCACTGCAAAGGTTATTCCTTCGCACTTATTTGTTCCAAATTCAAAAAATAAAAAATAAAATTTTTACTTTATATAATACCCTATATAATTCAATTTATAGGTTTAGTTTGAGAAGCCACTGTTATTACCTGTGCATGATCTTCTTGGCTCTCATCCATGGAGACATTGGGAGCTGTCTCAAAATTGGGTTTTTCGATATCATCTTCTGTTTCGGGTTGTTTATCCTGACTTGTCTCACTGATGCCATCTTGACTGTTTTGATCTGCCGATTCCTCTTTCAGGTCCTCTGTAAACATAGTATTCCAGACTATTACATTTATATTTACATATTATAGCCCATAATGACATATTATGTTCAGATATATCTACATCTTGCCTGAGTTCACATTATTAAGCCTATTTACACCACAAACTTACAGAAATTAAATAAAATTAGTGAATAGCGAATTATTCTCAACTCTTTTAGATCAATATGTGAGAAAAGGGTGAACAAAAAGCTAGTCTTGTCAAATTAGTAAAGTTTATTTGTATTATAATACAAAACATGACAAGAGAGAGTTAAGGACAGAGCAACTTCAGTCTCACATCTGTGCAAAACATTTATTGCAGGTTTAAGCTCATCAATAGTGAATATTATTAGTGGACCAATGTAAGGCAAGTACACAAATGGAGTAACAATTATCTTATGACTTTCGTTCACTCAGTTCCTCACTTCACTTTTGTATTAGTAAACAACAGTGATGGGGCTAAACTCAGTTTCACTGAAAATATTTACCAAACCACCTGAATGGAACGAAGCTTCACCAAAAAAATGATGGCTGTGTAATGTACTCAAAATATGCAGCTAAGAATTTTTCAGAAAGTTCTGTGTTAGACAAATTTATTATTGAAATGTACCTAATCCACTTATTAAATAAAGTTTGATTACCTTGCTATAGGAATTATTTGATTGATTATTATTAGGTAATTATTATTGTTTAAACTGTAACTTTTTGTAGTAAATAAATGAGATGAGGACCTTCTGACAAATCATACCATTTTTATCCTTTTGATTTTCAGCATCCATAGTTCCAGCACTTGAAATGTCTTTAGCACTCTCGTCTTGATCTACATGATTTTGCAGTTCACTTTCCTGAGTCCCTTCAGGTTTAACATCATCACTGTCACCACTTCGTATAGAGCCAGTGACGGCGTCGCTCACTGGATTAGGAAGATGGCCCTCCTTATCCATATCCAACCAAATTCTAATTGGTCAGTTATCGTTGTTATAAATTTCGCTGGACATCTGTAAATCAATTCACAATCAGAATCCAAAGTTATGGACTCGGCCGCGGACCCGGCGGCAAAATTTGTAGGTTATGATGCTAAAGACTACGATAATTATTTTTGTGCATGGAATACAGCAATTTAAGTGCACCATACGCGGCTATTTTATAGCATATCAGACATGTTGCAGTCAGACCGAGGGAAATCTTGGGTTGTGATATCATTTTATAGCTTGTGACGCCAAAGTAAAAGCAAGCCAGACGTCCCGCGCTTATTTCATTTTTATAACTTCAAACTGTTTGTTGATAATTTACTTAAAGTTTTGGCGATCATTTCATTAATTTCTACGATCAGAATCAAATGTCAACGTTATAACGGGAGAATATCTACATTTTCCGAATAATTCAACAAGGATGTCTGGGTGTTTCTTTGTACGTAAAAAAACCAAATGTCACTTAAAGATTTTAACTGGTAGAACTATAATCACTATGAAACAAAGAAATCACTATAAGAAATCATGCTATAGCATTGAAATTCAATCACACTCACTGAAAATTATCAAAATTTTATTCAATAGTCACTGGAAAGCACAACAAACGACCACCATTTTGGAACAACTTGCAATGGCATAATGTTGCGGAAATAGGTAGTTAAAGAATAGTGATACTAATAAAAATATTACATATTACAGAATTAGTTTAGAAAAATTCAGTAGATTTAAATACATAAAAAATAATAATAATAATATTAGAGCAATATCGGCACTATTGGTTAGGAGTTGATTTCGATTGATTTATTTATTTTGAAATTACTCTAGTAACTACTACATTATTTACATGTTGGCTACATGTAACACTTCCTTGGACGCGTTCCGATTCATACTAATTTGTATCCAACAATGAGGAAGGAATCAAGAATGGAGTTGCCCTAACGACGAAAAAAACCTGGATACCCACCGCACATAAATACGGCGGATTAGTGTTGTTACTACCACACTACACTTATCGATTTTCCCGTACCTATCGATAAAACTATCGACACAAATTAATGGACATGTCCACAACATGTATGAAGGCTGGTATAATAATAATCAAAAATTCTAACCACAGCACTTGTTACATTTCGAGAAACTTCATATTTTTTGAGTCTATTACATCAGTTCAAAATATAAAAGAGTAGACCATTGCTGTCTTCACAAAAGTGATAAAGCTCAAAGAGAGATATGATATCTTTCAGATGACAGCTATCAATATTACGGAAATAATCAACTTTTAAGTTTGAGCTGTCACATCAAATGTAGATCTTTTTAAGTTCTATCACTTTTGTAAACACAGCAATGGTCTAGGGTCAATAGTTACACAGATTTTGCACTTTAAAGTTTGACAGCTGTCATCTGAAATGTAGGTCTCGTTGAGTTCTATCACTTGTGTCAAGTCAGCAATAGTCTAGCTTTAATAGTTACGGAGATATTCCACTTTTAAGTTTGACAGCTGTCATCCGAAATGTAGGTCTCGTTGAGCTCTATCACTTTTGTGAAGACAGCAATAGTCTAGCTTTAATAATTACGAAGGTATTCCACTTTTTAGTTTGACAGCTGTCATCCGAAATGTAGATCTCGTTGAGTTCTATCACTTTTGTGAAGACAGCAATAGTCGAACTTCGATGGTTACGGAGATAATCCACTTTTAAGTTTGACAGCTGTCATTTAAAATATAGATCTAATTGCGCTCTGTCAGTTTTGTGAAGTCAACAGTAGTCTAACTTCGATAGTTACGGAGATAATTCACTTTTAAGCTTTGACAGCAGTCATTAGAACAATCTAATAGATCTCATTGAGTGTTATTACTGCTATTAAGACAGTAATGGTCTAGCTTCGATAGTTACGGAGATAATAATACTTCTAAGTTTGACAGCTGTTACTTTCACACCTGTCATACCATTTTACTTGTATTAATTCTGGAATGACAGTTGTCAAATTTGACATGAAAAGTGAAATGAAATAAAACTTCAAACAAAAACTTCAAAACTAGCAAATCAATAAAAACTAACCAAAATATCGATAGTTTTTTTGATATAATAAGAACATCGCTATTATTTTTCGACTCAATATGGCGGACCAGGCACGCGCGACAAGTCACGAAAAATATAGACACTGTAGCGAAACTGTGCTGTATAATGTTGGTCTATTCTTATTACGTACATTTGAAAGAGACGCCTATATGATTATTATTTCGGTTTTTAAACTATTACATGTCAAAGTAACTAATGTCATTACACCATCTCCATTCTTGATTCCTTCCTCAAAGGTATCCAATCGCTATAATGCCAACAGTAATGACATGTTAACCGACTTAAAAGAAGGAGGTTTTCACTTTTCATTTCGTTAGTGTCAAATGTTTGTACCATTGCTTTTTGTTCCAAGTTCCAACTCATCGGCGTCGTTTGAGGATCGACTTGCGAGTTTTTATTAATACAATCTGTATAGGAACATCGCGCAATAGTCGCATGTAAAACTTTGGTCCAGTATATAAAATAATTTAAATTATTACCTATATACTTACTTCATAGAGAAAGTATACTATATACTTACCTACCATGAATATGCAGCACCTTAGGAAACCAATGAATAGAAAAGATATCAGATAGCAAGATCGATACTTTCGTTTGCTGCTTTTAGATGGATTACCTATAAGTCGATTGTAAAAAATAATTTGGATTTCCGCCAAGACGGGATATGAAGCGTAGCATAAAAAGTATAAAGCCGTATCTGCAGCCGTATCGACACTTTTGGACGTTCCGTTTTACGCTTTTCTCTTTTGCAGTTTACTTTATCTTTTAGAATAGCAGTGTACTAAGTACTATAACTTTGCGTGAAATTGATAATTTGAATTATTTTTTTCACGCAACACTTTCGTACTGGTTACGGCTATTTTAAAAGAAAACTTAAATTACAGAATAGGATAGCGTCAAATGGAACGTCTAAAAGTCGTCAATTTTAAAATCGCGGTTTAAAAGTTTTATTTCATCAGTAGATTTCGTCGAGCTCTATTACTTTTGTGAAGAGAGCAGTAGTCTAGAATCGATAATAACCGAGATAAATCACTTTTACGTTTGACAGCTGTCATCTGAAATGTAGATCTCGTTGAGCTCTGTCACTTTTGTGAAGGTCTCAATGGTCTAGAATCAATAATAACCGAGATAAATCACTTTTAAGTTTGACAGCTGTCATCCGAAATGTAGATCTTGTCGAGTTCTATCACTTTTGTGAAGGCAAAAGTAGTCTAGAATTGATAATGACCGAGATAAATCACTTTGAAGTTTGACAGCTGTCACTTGAAAAGCTGTTACTGTGACATTCGTCGTGACAAATTACACTATCCGATTTCTAACGTGTACGAGGAATTTTTTTCATCTTCAGTTTAAGATTGAACGGTTGTCGTCAAAACCTTTTTTTCCCGCTAAATATTCATAGAATACTCGAATAATCTAGATTTATTGTCTAAATCGCTACAGGCAACACTGGTCGCCGCGGTGTCGACACCACCAGTGTGGCATGGCTGTAAGGGGTTTTAATTTGGAGGAGGTCACCATAAAGATGGTCTGCGTAGAGGTCGACGTAGAGATGGTTTAAGGTTTTTCAGGTAAGCCAAGGCTCTTTATAACCAGGTGGGAGCTCTTCAGCTGCTTTAATGTAGTTTGCAGGTGGGTCAGATTTTTTTTGCCATTCAGCAAGGCGAGACTCTGAAGGGTGGCCTTCCAAAGCTGTGGTGTGTTTTATTAAGGCTCCATCAAACACAGGCGGTACGAGCGGTAGAGTGGTACGAGCGGTACGAGCGGTAAAGGGCGGTACGGCAGTACCGCGACCGGACCTGTGTGAGCCCTTCTTATATAACCAGTACAATACAGATGACCGCCCGTCTGCTATACCGCTCGTACCGCCTGTGTGTAAAGGAGCCTTTAAGCTTTTGCGGCTAATAAAGCGACTTGTGTTTGTATATTCTGCATTAAATAGGCAGTGCCGGAGATGTGTTAACTGGTGGGATTTTTCGACAGCACAAACTACGTGTCTCTGTGCTGCAGGTGGTGCAATACCTGCGAGTGGGAACAGCTAGTCGAGTGGGGTGAGTCTAAGACAACCTTTAATGGGTCTTATAAATGTTTTTTACTTTACATGCCAAAAAAAAATATAAAAATTACGAGAAAAACTGGTTTTTTATTACTTTCAAATCTTAAAAAATGATAAGATATTAACGATCAAAGTGCGTATTTCCGGCCGAAGGTTTTTAAAAACTCGGGTGGGAGCTCACTTCCCGCTGACGTCACAGCTCGATTCATTCAACAGTCGCGCTCTCGTTCGCACGCCACTGCCAGTAAAAAACAAAATTATAAAGTTCTCTGTGGTAGACATAGGGAAAAGATACTGTATAGTGCCTCGGTTAAAACACCTGAGAAACTCTTTTTTTTTACTCAAACATATTCAAGTGAAATATAGCCAAGACGGAACTACAGTTCGTACTATCAAAAGGTATCTATCAGCCAAAAGACGTCCACTGCTGGACATGGGCCTCCCCTATGGATCTCCAATAAGACCGGTTGGAAGCGGCTTGCATCCAGCGTGATCCTGCGGTCTTAACGAGGTCATCCGTCCACCTTGTGGGTGGACTTCCTACGCTGCGCTTGCCGGTACGTGGTCTCCACTCGAGAACTTTTCGACTCCACCTGTCATCAGTCCTCCGCGCTATGTGCCCTGCCCATTGCCATTTCAACTTGGTAATCTGTTGGGCTATGTCGGTAACCTTGGTTCTTCTACGGATCTCCTCATTCCTGATTCGATCCCGCAGAGAGACTCCGAGCACAGCCCTCTCCATAGCTGCTTACTGATAAGGCCCATAGTGAGAGACAACGTTTCTGTGCCATAAGTCATCACTGGCAACACACACTGGTCGTTAACTTTCGACTTGAGGCACTGAGGTATGTCGGACGAAAAGACGCTACGCAATTTTCCGAACGCTACCCATCCGAGTTGGATTTGGCGATTGGCCTCTTTGTTGAAGTCGAACCTACTAACTGTACAACTTGTCCTAGGTAGACGTACGAGTCAACGACTTCAAGAACCGAGTTTCCAACAGGAATCGGGGTGGGTAAAACATGGGAATTACACATGACTTTCGTCTTGTCCATGTTCATCTTAAGACCCACCTGTTGAGAAACCCGATTGAGGCCTTCGAGCATCGTGCCGAGCTCTTCCATCGATTTTGCCATGACTACTATATCGTCGGCAAACTGAAGGTGGGTGAGGTATTCGCCATTGATATTGATGCCGAATCCTTTCCATTCCAGGAGCTTGAAGGCGTTCTCCAAAGTAGTCGTAAACAGTTTCGGAGAAATTACGTCTCCATGTCGTACGCCTCTTTTTAACGGGATCGCCTTGGAGCTCTCTTCCTGTACTCGGACTTACATGGTGGCGTTATTATACAAGCACTTCAACACTTCGATGTACCGATAGTCAATACGGCATCGTTGGAGAGACTCTGGCATAGCCCATGTCTCGACCGAATCAAAGGCTTTTTCATAGTCCACAAACGCTAAGCAAAGTGGCAGATTATACTCTTCGGTCTTCTGTATAACCTGCCGCAGCGTATGAATGTGGTTCATGGTGCTAAAACCTTTTCGGAAACCGGCTTGTTCGCAAGGCTGAAAGTCATCAAGCCTGCGCTCGAGATGGTTCGTAATGACCCTTGAAAACAGCTTATAAACATGGCTCAGAAGTGAGATGGGTCTGTAGTTCTTCAATAAGATGTTGTCACCTTTCTTGAAAAACAACACCACCACGCCTCTGTTCCATGCTTCTGGCGTGATGCCCTGGAGGACGACGGTGTTGAAAAGCTTCTGGAAGACTTTTAGTACCGGTGTTCCATCCGCTCTCAGCAGCTCTGATGTGATACCGTCATCACCCGGCGCCTTGTTGTTCTTAAGCTGATTCAGGGCCATTGTAATCTCGTACAGGCTGATGTCCGGGATATCTTACGTGAAGTGTCGGGTCAGCTTGGCTCTTGGATCTTAGGCCGCGCTGCTAATAGGCTTAGCGACCGAAGCGTATAGCTGTCCATAGAACCCTTCGATCTCCTCCTAAAATAACCTCTGCCTTGGTCGACGCTACACTGCCATCTTCTCTCTTCAGCTTTGTCAACTGGCTTTGCCCAATATTTAGATTCCTCGTTAACACTTTGGAGCCTTTGTTCTGCTCTATTTTCTCTTTAATATGTTTAGTATTAGATAGACGAATGTCGCGCCGCACGGATTTTAAAATTTGTCTATTGAGCTGCCTATATGACGTTGCATCATTTAATTAGAAGACTGCAGTCTCTGTAAGCGTCGTTCGGCCAAGAGATTTAGAGTTTGATCGGAAAAATTTTCAGGTCTATTTGTACGACGGAGTCGACGGAGACCGAGAATTTAGCACCCACCGTATGGACAGTTTCTACGAGCCCGTTGTTACTCTCATCCACCGATGCAAAGTTCTCCAGGCAAGCAAAGCGATTTTGAGAGCTCGAACTGAAAGCTCTCGGGGTTTTGGATATGGGCACGATAGGCTGGAGCGTAGATTTCATCAGGCGTGACCTTTCAAGTTTAACGTTAATATCCAATGTGCCTCTTACGATTGCTATCTAAAAAATTGATTTATCATTAGTTAATTTTCCTACCTAGAATGGCACAAAACAGTTCGCAAAACAAAGAGAAGACTTACGGCCCCTCAGTGGTCTTAAATAAAGTAACGATGTCAATTACGTAAGGATCGGGAGGTTATGACAAAAGGTAATACAGAGATTCGACAACAGCGCTTTCCCTCTTGTTGTAATAGCTCTATGACGAGTCTAGTGGGCCTTCCAGACGGTTGTAAACCAGCGCCCCAACAGAGGTGACCTTGGTGGGAACTTTGTTTCCACCCGCAAATGTATGTTTCGGTTACACGGGTTACATCCACTCGCCAACACGCTCGCGAATCATTAGCGAGTCGTCTCCCGTCGTAAAATCTACTCTTATCATGCTGTTAAATGGCTCCAACATTGTCGAAATTGGGCATAAAGTGGGCCTTGCTTTAGCAGTTTTGTCCATAATTGACGACGAAAAACAAAAAAAAGAGAATATGGATGAAGCGTTGACTGAAAGAACGATCGATTCTCAGCCATTCAAACTTATTGGAGTTATTGGACTTTAATGGTCAATAATAATTTCGCTTAAAATATTGCGTTCGAAGATTTGGTCCTCGGATGACATTTTGCACTCCCGCATACGTGTGCACTCACTGCCTGTCACAGCGCAACTGTCCTTGGTGAGATGTAAACAGCCGGCTATACTGAGTGCTACACAAATTTAAAGATGGGAAGTTAGCCGCAGAGAGCTGCGCAAACGCCGCCGCGTAGCGGGTGCCAGAGAGACGAGACGCCGGTGCACACCCGCCCGCCAACTTCGTGCCTCCCGCGCGCTCCCTACGCCTGAGCTCACTACTTCGCCATTTGTATAGGCATTGTGCACACATGCGCAATAATTAGTGAATCACGGCGATGTGTCATCTGCAGCTAACTTCCCATCTTTCAATTTGTGTGGCGCTAAGTATACACGGAAGTATACCACGCGTTCCAACCGTGGTTGGAAACACGCGCCCGTAAACGTAAACCTAGGATGCTAAAGGTTGTATGTTTAATGCATGTTATAATTTGGATTAAAACTGCAGTCTACATGGATGGCAACAAGCAAGGTCACCCCTGTTGGAATGCTGGTTTACACCCGTCTGAAAGGCCTTTTACGCTTGACGGTTTGAAAAACCGTTGTTGGCACAACATTTGTCATATTCGAAGTTTGAAAAGTTACATTACCTTGCTATAGCATTCCACGAAATTAATGAAAATATCCAAAATGCCCTAAAGTGTGGGTTAGCAGTTGAATAAAAAATAAATTGATAGAAGAAACAAAAGACTGCAGAAATTATTAGAAAATGTCCGAAGAAATTAACCACCCGAAAGCCATAGAACTAAATCCATGAGGATTGAGTACTGGCAAAGAAAAACGTGCCGACAAGGATACCACATCAGATGATTGTGTCTCTTTTCCAAGTAGGATGACCAAACGTCTCGACCATCTCGGGATATAATATTTCTTTGGAATGTTACTGCACGCAGGAATCGCAGTTATCTTACCCCTAACTCGTCGTCCTTCGTCATCGTCGTCGTTTTAGCAATAGGACGCCTATTGCTGGGCATAGGCCTTCCCTAAAGATCTCTATAAAACAAATCCCTATAAAAGCAATGGTCTAGCTAGAATATTTCATAGATGAAACAGATAATTCAGTTTCAAGTTTGACAGCTGTTATCGAAAATGTAGATCTTGAAGAGTTCTTTCACCTTTGTTAAGACAGCAATGGTCTAGAATTGATAATGACGGAGATAAGCCACTTTTAAGTTTGACAGCTGTCATCGGATATGTAGATCTCGATGACAGTAATGGTCTGGAATATTTACGGTGTTAAACAAAGTTTAAGTTTCATAGATGTAATCTTGACACATATCACGCAACCCATGTCAGTACTTAACCACGAAAAACTTTTTCACGAAAGCTTTTTCACGAAAAACTTTGTCACAAATAGACTTTATCACGAAAACTTTTCCACGAATAGACTTTGTCACAAAAAATCCTAATATAATTTATTACGAAAAGTAACAATCATTTTAAGGCTTCCGTAGTAAATAAGGCATCCATTATGAAATAAAAAATGGCGGACTCACTTTTTGGAAAAGTCGCCATGGGTGTAGTTTTCGAGGGTGTATACGAGTATATTTCAAAATTGACATCCATTTTGGAATTAAAGATGTCGGACGTCACTTTTTTGAAAAGGCTGTCATGGGTCTCGCGTTTCATTTCTTTGGATTGTAGATTTAAAAAATGACATCTCATTTGGAATTAAAGATGGCAGACATCAGTTTTCCAAAAAGCCGTCATGGGTGTCGTTTTCTAGGTTTTTGGGGGTATATATTTCAAAATTGGCATTCATATTTGAATTAAAAATGGCGAACATTACTTCAAAATGGATGCCACTTTTGAAATCTATACCCCCAAAAACTCAAAAACACAAATTCTCAAAAACGACACCCATGACGACTTTTTCAAAAAAGCAACATCAGCCATCTCTAATTCCAAAATAGATGCCATTTTTGAAATCTACACCCCCAAAAACTTCGAAACTACACCCATGACGACATTTTCAAAAAAGTGACGTCCGCCATCTTTAATTCCAAAATGGATGCTAGTTTTGAAATCTACACCCCCAAAACCCATTAAACGACACCAATGACGACTTTTTGCAAAAAGTGACATCCGTCATATATTTAATTTCAAAATGGATGCTATTTTTGAAATCTACAACCCAAAAAAATTAAAAACGACACCCACGTCTATACACCTATTATAATTGTACATTCAGCATGTTTAAGAAATATGTACAGCATAGTCACCCTACCACACTTCTTTGTATACACCATAGTACGCCATTTGCAATCGACGGTGATACTCTAGTCAATAATAAAAAATAGCCATTAATCATAAAGACGTCGGTATATTCATACAAAATAAATATCAAACTCTGTTTTATTAGCATCTATTCGCAATTTTAACTAAAATTTTATCAAACAACATTGTTATAAAAACTAAGAAATGGTTAAGACAGTCGCAGCTTTACAGGTAATAATTCTACCATAGGTATATAAATGTCGTTTCGAAATGGCAATAGTGCGAGCGGGACACCCTCATCACATTGGGCAGTCTCACTCGGCACAGCGTCTCTCTTATGCCATTTCAAAGGAATATATGTTTTATTGTAACGCATTAAGGTTGAATTTTCCTAAGCTAACTTTGAGTTAAATTTCGTCCGTGCGCAATCCAGATAGTATACAAAATCCTTGATCCATGCATAGAACATAGTCACAATCATAGTGTTGGTAACACTGCGTGGCGAGCCAAAATAAAATCTTCAACTTTTTTAGTCTCAACCGCCACCTGACCCAGGCGTCCGTTGGCACACTTCTAGACGGCTCCGGTAAACGGCGTTACTCAGCCTTAGAGAGGGCAGAGCTACTCGCTGACCACTTGGCAGGTCAGTTCCAGTTACACCCGGTCCCACCAGAAGCCTCATACGAGGTACAGGAACACCACGAGCGAGTCGCTAGGGAAGTGTCCGCATACCTGCAGACCCCGGCACCTCCGTTGGGTGGGCTGGACTTCATAGCCCCAACGGAAGTAGTAAGAGCCGTGAGACGTCTAAAGGTGAAGAAAGCACCGGATCAAGACGGGATACCGAACGCCGCGCTGAGGCAAATGCCAGCGAGAGGCCTGGTTTGTCTGACCCGGCTGTTCAATGGGATACTTCGGATCGGGCATTTCCCCACGATATGGAAACCTGGCAAGGATCGACGATTGCCGGCCAGCTACCGCCCCATCACCCTACTACCGCACCTCTCCAAGTTGTTTGAGCGTTTGCTGCTGCGGAGAATGCATCCCCACATCACACCCAGGGATGAGCAATTCGGGTTCCGCGCGCAACACTCCACCACGCTCCAACTGACGAGGGTGCTCCACCAGCTAGCACACGACCAGAATATGGGGATACGGTCCGTCGCCGTGTTCCTGGATATCGAGAAGACCGGGTGTGGCACGAGGGTCTTATTTTTAAACTGATGAACAGTACGATGCCGCCTGCGCTAGTTCGAGTCGCGGCATCGTCCCTGGCCGATCGAGATTTCTTCGTGTCCGTCGAGAACATGCACTCCGGGAAGAGGAAAATCGAAGCAGGAGTTCCACAGAGAAGCTGTACATCGCCGTATTACTACGCCGCCTATACAAACGACATCCCGAACCCGGAGGACACCACACCGAAAGGACGGGATGTAATGTTAGCCCTCTTCGCCGACGACAGCGCTTATATCGCTTCCTCGAGAAGAGCCGCACTAGCCGCGGCCAGGATTCAGCGGGTCCTTGATATCCTGCCAGAATGGCTAGACAAGTGGCGGATGGCTGTCAACGTGGGTAAGACGGCCGCGCTGCTTGTCGGAAGCACCAGGAGATCCAACTACCCCCGACCATTACAGCTTAGAGGAGAAGACATCGCGTGGGAAAAGACGGTGAAGTACCTGGGTGTCTTCATAGACCCGCGCCTGAGCATACGCTCGCAGACCACGCACGCTGTCCATCAAGCAAAGGCTGCTAGAGCGCTGCTGCGACCGGTACTCCGCTCTAAGCTGCCACTGAGCACCAAGATGGGGATATACAAAACATATATCAGGACCCGTCTGACATACGCTGCACCGGCCTGGTACCCGCTGTGCAACGAGACCCAGAGGAAGCGACTCCAGGTGGTCCAAAATACCAGTCTGAGGATGATCTCGGGAGCTGGCTGGTTCGTTCGGAATGACTTACTGGCACAGGACCTGAAGGCAGAACCGGTTAGGGAGTTCGTGGCTCGGTTGGCGCGTCGAATGTTCGACTGCGCAGACAACGGGCCACACCCTCACCTACAAAACATCGCCCCAGGCTCACAAAGCCAAAGGCCTGCCTTGTCTGGTCTCGAGCTCCGGAGCTCCCAGCCACAGGAGGCCTACAGTTATTCTGTAAACCGCGACCACGGGCGGGGGGTCGGGTCCTCGCGGAGCCTTTAAGGCTCCTTTACACACAGCTCGTACCGCCTGTGTGTAAAAGATCCTTCGTCGATGAGGCCCTTAGCGGCATCTCTGAATCATAGATGAACTCAATCTTTCTAACTCATGCCATATGAAATCAATGTTTATCTTTCTTTCTTTTCTCAATTGACCAATCCCTCTGAAATCTGTGGATTCACCACGAAGTTATACGTATAGACTTCGTGGGATTCACAACCCGCACCACTGATTGCTATTACCACGAAGTTTGGCTATGACTGATTGAGATTGCCGTGTCCACTAGACAAAAAAAAAGTTGTCAATACTTCGATAGTTGTTATTGTCAAATATTTTCAATTATGGCCTCTATAATCTAAGATTATGGCGGGTTCATTCATGATTTTTAAAGCTTTATGATCTCTTGAGTAATATTGTTGTGTTTGCGATGCTCGAGGTCCGACATTGACAGCAAATTGTCGAATAATATAAAATTATACTTCCTCTATGATATCGTGCGCCATTTTGTGGCTACGATGCTATTTATTGTTAAGTAACAAGAAATAAAACTAGAAATTGTGTAAGTACAATTTGGCATAAAAACTACATAAGATCGGAATTGGTTTATCCGCGATTCTTGTATTCACGCGGTCGTCCTGCGACTGTCGTAATTTCGATGATGTTTTGTTTTCTTGCTAAGAGTATTGGTGGCTTTTGACTTTTTCGTAATCATATATTGTGATCAGTTTGAGTCTGTACTCTGGTCTTGGTATTTCATATCCGTTCGTTTTTCTGTAGGTACTAAAAATGGCTGAGAACCTTATTGGAAGAATGTCTGAGAACCTCATGGGGAAGACGGTGCTGAAACGCCACGAAGCTGCCAAGCCAATACACATTCAACGCCTGGAGGCCGCTCTGGATGTCCGACCCTTCGTCGCACAAGTGGAGAGGATACTGAACTCTGATGGGCCCTCGGATAGTGAAGATGACTCCGATGCAAAGTCTGTTAGTAATGAGATGTCCAAAGGCGACCGAATAGTTCATGGTGTTGTAACTACCAAACAAGGTAAGGCAACCAATTGTGCAATGCGCATACCTACCTAATATGAGAATGAGATGTAATATTTTTGAGTATTACCTATATTAATTCAATGTATACTAGTTATGACTGATTAATTACACTGGTCTATTAGGGAACCTGTAAGGATAGTTGTAACTGTTGATAGATGCAAGGAAAAACTTCATAAGCTAAGAAGCCTCCAGCTTTTTGATAAACAAATAACAATATAGATAGAGATATCTGAGTATATTACATATTTTTATCACTGTATCATTGATTATTATGATATTACATCATTGATCATGTGTTCAGTGATATTTCCACATGCCAAGGAATAGGAAAATAGATTGGATTTATTGTACTTACCAATGACACCTTGATTGTACTCTATTTTTGGTGGAATAAATAAATAAATATCATATAATGTCAAATACAAAATCAACTTTTTGAATTAATGTGTGGTGAGGCCACACATTAATTCAAAAAGTTGATTTCTATTTAAAACAAAAATATACCAACCACTAAATTTATTAATTATTTATTTGTTTTTAGGCGAGCAGTGTATATGTGCCTATATCAAGCAGAATCAAATAAAATTAGTATTTATCTGTTAAAGAAATTTTTTCCTTCTTTATCCAAAGGTCCAGTCTATTCTTAAATGTGTTTATAGTTCTTGCTGAGATTACATTCTCAGGCAACCTATTCCAGTTTAGTAATTAGTAAAACATAGTCAACAAATAGGGAATGCAATACCAGTATACCTAGATCCCGAAATACCCGTATCCCGGCTGCTATTACCAGCAACTATTATTATTATTATTTTTTTATTGGAAAATTACAAACCACAGACTCCAGGGTCTGTGCCTTTTGTTTACTAAAATATTCAATTATTCGATTTTACTGTACAAAAAGAGTTAGCACAATAGAGATGGGTTAGTTTAAATTCTAGCCTAAGTTAGTAGTTTCGGTGCATTGCATGAATGCCACGAGCAAACTGGCAACTATTATTGAATCTCGGACATTTGACCGCGATCCCGGTGATTGACGGGATTCCCCATAATCGAAGATATTAGGCATAGTCATATAGTCATTTATTCATAACACCATTTGTTACAAGTCAATAAGTAAACATTACATTAGGGCACTATACAATATAGCACAAAAAAAAATCATAAAAGAACTTTGTTAAAATAATTAAAAACCTGTTTTAGCATGTGCTAAAACAATTACTAACTTAGTCACAAAATCTTCAAACAATTACTAAATTTGTCACAAAATCTTAAAACAATTAAGGTAATTAAAAAAGTCATTTACGTCATAAAATAGTTGCTCATGTAGCCAACATTTTAATTTATTCCTAAACAACCCAGCGGAAGGTGCATCCCAAAATTCTACGGGTATTCGGTTGTATATAGCGGGCCCACCAAAATATACAGACCTCTCCGATTGTAGCAAATTCGCATAATTGAAGATATTATGCATTATGTAGCAAATTCGCACGAAATCTAATGTATTAGACAGCTTTTACAATTGTGCTCAAATGGTTATTTCAATTTAGATTTAGCACATTTGGATGTACACTCACGTCGTATGTGAAACACACTTCAGTATGTATGAACGCACTGAAAAAATGTATGCCACCAGACTCCATTTACTTATTGAGGCTACTGGGATCCAATGAACCTTAGAAAACCGTATAGCAGTTATAAACTAGAATGCCTATTTATTTGCATTCAGGTCTAAATACTGGCTTCAAGACTTGTATCAACACTTTTACTGGACTGTACTGTACCAGCCTTTTTTAATAGTCCACTACAGGACGTAGGCCTAACCACAAAGGGTGACTATTTACTTACTAGTTACTGGACTACACTCAAATAAAATTGAAGTTTTAAATCACCATTATAATCCTAATAAATGTGAAATATTTTTGCGTGTACAGTGTACACATCAATTAATATATGCACCATTTTGAGTATAGGCCGCGCCACACAAGTTGGCGGATGTGAAGGCTACAAGCTGCGAAATATCCAATCCGGACTGAAGCTCACATGGCGCCGCACGTTGATCGGCTGTTGCGCAGCTTGTAGCTAACTTCACATCCGCCAACTATGAAGCGCGGCCTATATCAAGTTATGATTCATTAGCTAACTTCACACGGCAGTAGCAGTCTACAGTAACCCTACGACTGCTGACGCGTAAGTTATAGCAGCTTTTGTCTCTGTGGTGACACTTATAGTCTGCTGCCGCTGCTATGTAGTTACCTATGAGATTGAACTTTAATATAATATGTAGAAAAACATGAATAATTGTAGAAAACCAGTAAAAATTTTCATTAATGCAACAGAATGTTTAGTTCCAACGCGATGTTTTGTGTTCACATTCACAATTTGTGTGCACATCACACAAAATTAAATTTATGATATGTTAAATAAGAAATTGCTACAAGGATTTTGTGAAAAATTGAGAACTAGTTGAGAGTATAACATGAAATTTGGATTGCTACCGCTTCTATAATTACGTTTATATAATTTACCTCTGCCAAAATTTTTTTTAATTTAGTCGTTCCCGGTTGATCAGTTTGGTCATTCCCGCCAATACCTGGATTGAAAATATCGTCCGGGATTGCATTATTCCCTATCAACAAAATATAGAAATTAAAAAATCAGATATTAAACTATAAATGTTTTTTGCAAAAAATGGCATGACCAACTTCAACCATGAATAGAATTCGTATTAATATTATATTACACATGGCATGAATATTTCGATGTAGCATTTTTCACATTGCTGTTAATTTACCAAAAATAGCTCCGCCGCCAAAAATAAAATTTAAATGGGACCACTTTCGAAGTATACTCTTTCCAATAAAAAAAACCGGACACATGCGAGTCAGGCTCACACATCGAGGGTTCCGTACAAACACATTGTTAAAATAATTAAAAATCTGTTTTAGCATGTGCTAATGAAGTTCTTTTATATGATACCTTACATGATACGATTTACTAACTTTGAATTTTGAACCCATATTTTGTGATATTTGAGGCCTTATTTTTTTGAGATTTAAATAAAAATATACAATTTTCAGATTTATTCCTATATGTGTACTCTGAGACAATGCTTCTCGCCAAATTTCATAGTTCTATGTCAACGGGAAGTACCCTGTAGGTTTTAATTGATTTTTGTGTGTCGAAATATGCGGTTTTTACGACATAAACGGCTCTAACTTTTTTGAACGATCACTGAGAAGTTTTTCTTTTACACAATTGCAAGAATTCATCGATATACGTATACAGTTTAAATTTCAACTCGATTCCTTTACGCGTTCCCGACATAAAGGATCTTGACATACACACTGACGGACAGACGGACAACAAAGTGATCCTATTATATGTATACAGTTTAAATTTCAACTCGATACCTTTACGCGTTCTCGACATAAAGGGTCTTGACATACACACTGACGGACAGACGGACAACAAAGTGATCCTATTATATGTATACAGTTTAAATTTCAACTCGATACCTTTACGCGTTCTCGACATAAAGGGTCTTGACATACACACTGACGGACAGACGGACAACAAAGTGATCCTATTATATGTATACAGTTTAAATTTCAACTCGATACCTTTACGCATTCTCGACAGAAAGGGTCTTGACATACACACTGACGGACAGACGGACAGACGTACAACAAAGTGATCCTATTATATGTATACAGTTTAAATTTCAACTCGATACCTTTACGCGTTCCCGACATAAAGGATCTTGACATACACACTGACGGACAGACGGACAACAAAGTGATCCTATTATATGTATACAGTTTAAATTTCAACTCGATACCTTTACGCGTTCTCGACATAAAGGGTCTTGACATACACACTGACGGACAGACGGACAACAAAGTGATCCTATTATATACTCGTATATGTGTACAGTTTAAATTTCAACTCGATACCTTTACGCGTTCCCGACATAAAGGATCTTGACATACACACTGACGGACAGACGGACAACAAAGTGATCCTATTATATGTATACAGTTTAAATTTCAACTCGATACCTTTACGCGTTCCCGACATAAAGGATCTTGACATACACACTGACGGACAGACGGACAACAAAGTGATCCTATTATATGTATACAGTTTAAATTTCAACTCGATACCTTTACGCGTTCTCGACATAAAGGGTCTTGACATACACACTGACGGACAGACGGACAACAAAGGGATCCTATAAGGGTTCCGTTTTTTTCGTTTGAGGTACGGAAACTACGGAACCATAAAAATATCGAAATCGGACTACTACGTAAAAAGTTATGCGTAAGTACATGAAACATATATATATATATATGGGTAAATTAAGTACCTCCTTCATTTTGTCTGTCAATAAAACACAGAAAGTTGCGAAAATACTGCTCAGTAAAGAACCTTTTGTCAATTCAAATCAAGCTTGTTAGCCACATAGTAGTTGTGAAGATTATCCAGGTCGGACTAGAGTAGTTCAAAGTCATGGCATTTGTTGATAACTTTGAAGATATTCATGTCATCAGCAAAGAGTAAGAAGTTGGTATGTTGAAAACACTGGATAATGTCATTCATAAAGATAACTAGCGGCCCCAGGATAGATTCCTGAGCACACTGGATGGAATGACTGAAGGAGCTGACAAGTAACCATTTAATACCACAAAATTGAGTATGACTTCTGACATAAAAGGTCTCTAAAGATCAGTAGATCACCTCTTATTCCAGCGGCATACAACTTAATAAGAAGAATAAAGTGGTCCAAACGATCGAAGGCTTTTCGTTAATCAGTTAGTCAAATGGTTTTTTTATTTTCCTTCTGGGTGGACAAATTAAAGCAGCCGCTGCTAATCTTTCTGGAATAGATAGGCGTTGGAACACATCGCTTAAGTAAGTTAGTATAATTTTGTCGTTCGTATTTGTCGATTTTACAGATATCGTGAAAGACTTTAATGGCTCTCCATTTCTGACAAAGAAAGACGCAATGGACGCAATGAACTGTTTTCTTAACGCAGCGGCGGCGTGCGAAGCGCCTCGCGCAGACGTCACTCGCGTGAGCGAAATACTGCAAGCGGCGGGCCCGCCTGCCGACTATTCTATGCGGATGCGACTGTTTAGCACTGATGAATTTGCTCGAATAGTAACTACTCGTATACCTGCTAAAAAAGTCCAAAGATATTTGTGGTGTTTCCATGATAATTATAAGAGACCCAATTTGCTCGTCCCAATGTTAGCTGTGTGTTTTAAGTTTAGTTTTTAAGTATGTAAGAGAGAGAACATATCCTGCTGCGTTGAAAATCAGTAAAATATCTCCGCTCTTCAAAGGTAAAGGCAAGCGGAAAAGTATTGATTGCTACTGGCCAGTTTCGATAATTCCCGCTGTCGCAAAGATCTTCGAGAATGGATTGAGTAGCCGATTGGTCGATTTTCTGAAATAAACGGATGCTCTCTCAGATCGACAATATGCGTACCGACAGGTACCGTCCACTACCTCACTGACCCAGGAGGTAATTCATAGAGCGTTGCAAGCTCGGTAGAGTAAGAAGCATGTGGCTCTCCTTTGCTGTATATAATAAATTAAACTGGACGGAAAATACTTCTAAACTTCACCTTAAAGGCATTAAAGCCCTAAATGCGCTAAGTCCGATTTTAAATAAAAGTTCTTGCCTAAGCAGTGCCACCAAATTACGCACGTATTGCACCCTGGTCAGACCCTGCATCACGTATGCATGTCCTGTGTGGAGTAGCACTTGTAAAACCAATATTATGAAACTCCAGGTGCTCCAAAACAAAGCCTTAAAATACGCCTATTCGACCCCTTTTCGCACTAATTTACATAAATTGCACAATAACATTGGCCTACCTAAAATTGATGTCTACATCTATAAGTTGTCTGAAAAATTCTATCTCCAAAAACTTCCCCGCAATAAGAACAAACTTATAAAAAATATTTGTAAAACAAGACAGAACAACCTATCTTTTATCGATACTTACAACAGATACAAACTACCCCATCACTTATTCCTTAGAGTGCTATGAATAAGCCCAGTCGCGCATGTGAGCGCGCCCGGCCCGCTGGGCGCTGCCGTGCGCGCAACACTCGCCCTTATTACTAGTCAGTAAGTAGGACGGAGGTGGCGCGCGCGACTGCGCGGTGCGGCCCGCGTGCGCTTGTATGAGTGAACAGGTAGTTCATGACGAGTTCTTGCCGCTGTTTGATTACTTACTCAGTAAAAATCGGTGCGCCTGCGCATCGTTGAGCGATACCCGCTTTTTTTACCACAAAAAAAAAGACGTAGATACTTTTTCTAATTTGTAGCAATGCTACCAATTCATTTTATAATATGTATGCTGAACTAAAGTCTACGTGTAAAATTATTAAATGATTAATGATTGAATTAAAATTAGTTAACTTCCTCATCATCTAAACATAATGTTCCAGGTAGAAGTTTTGGATAAGCATAAAGTGCTTGATAAACAAAAATATAATGCCTTGTTATTGTACCGCTAGGATATTAATGTACACTGGCGCTTATACTTTTTGTTAAAAAAAATATTTAGTAAATAAAGTTATTTTGAAATTGAAATCTCCTTTGCTGTGATCTATTGAAGGCTTTCGATGTCGCCGATCACGCAGTCCTCGCTATAAAACTTCAGTATTATGGCGTGAGAGGCGCCTCGTTTGCTGTATTGACTGATCTTATGCAAAATAGATCCCAGACAGTAGTCGCATGCGGCGGAATGGAGAAATCCGAACCGCTGAGCTCTGTGATGGGAGTTGCACAAGGCTCTTCCGTCTCTAATATAGAGTTCTCTCTGCTCCTTAACGACATCAGCATGCCGGACGCTGTAACATTAGCAGACGTAATTATGTATGCTGACGACGTGGTCGCTATAGTTACAGCACCCACGGTGAGTCTATTGGAGTAGCGATTGAATGAGACGATCAGCTAGCGGCATGGTTTAAAGTGAATTAAGCTAGCGCTCAATTCTCCAAAACCCATTTCACACATTTTTGTCTCTCGGTTCACCAGTCAAAGTCTTTGGTTGTCAGGATTGATGGAAAAACCATTAATCAAGTACTTTCTACTACTTTTTTTGGATTCGAGACTGATAGTGGCATGTCATGGGAGAGCCATATGAATAAACTTTGCGGCAGATTAGGAAGCGCTTGTTTTGTCTTGAGGCGCGTAGCCAAAGTAGTTTCGAGTGAAACAGTACGATCGTGCTATTTTGCAACGGTCCACTCCATTCTGCTGTATGGTGTAGATTCGTACGGTAGAGCGGCGGACTGGTGCAGAGTTTTCATACTGCAAAAGCGTGCAGTACGTGCGATTGCCGGGATACCGCAGGATTCCTCTGTGCGTCCGCATTTCAAGAGGCTTGGGATCATGACGTTGCCAGCTCTAATCATATTTCAAGTAGCGGTGTAAGTCCGATCCTCCTATGAAACGCGTGTCAGCGCCCGCTATAGACATAAGCTAGCGGAGGTGCCCCGCACGTTAGAAAAATCGGCCAGGTCGACGCACGTGATGGGCCCGGCGGAGTACAACAAGCTGCCACCTCATATCACCACTGCGCCAACGATAGGCAGCTTCAAGTCACGGCTCAAACGCTGGCTTATAGTGCACGCCTTCTATACTTATGACGAATTCATTAATTTAAAATTGTAATTTTGATTTATTATTGTAGATTGACATTGTGAGTTTACTTATTTAGAGCTTATTTATTTTTGATTATTTCAATTATTATTTTAATATTAATTATTTTTTCTATTGCATTAGCGATTAATAATTTTACATTGTTGACATGTTTAATTTTGAATGCTTGTGCAATGAATAAAATTTAATATTTTTGTACCTATATTTTGAATTTTTTAACCTTAGGAAGGCAACAGGGGTAACCGTCACCCCACTCGCCGGAAAAAGTTTCAATATTTCATTGACGTTATTTTTGTCTCACTTTAACGCTAGATTTATTCTCTAATTAGAGTGAATGCAATCAGTCACACGCAGCCACGTTTCACGGTAAGTCGTTGTTTTTGTTATATTGATAGTGCTGGGGTGATGCGTCACCCCTGTTGCTTTTTACGTATGTATATATTTTACTAAAACTGATATAAATCTTTGTTTTTTACATATTTTTTTTAAAAAATTACTTCGAAATGTGGTGGTAAGAGCATTGCTTACAATTCAACGAAAGGTGGAGTCGATACTTTCGACAAAATGATGCATTCATATAGCACAGCTAGAAATACCAGACGTTGGCCGCTTCGATATTTCTATGGCATGCTGGATCAAGCTGGTATCAATTCTATGGTACTTTATGTTGCCGCTAAACATCCGAACACTCCTGTTAACAAGTTCCGAAGCAATTATTTGAAGAACTTAGCTTTACAATTGGCGGAACCACACATGAAGCGCAGTTTGAGTACAAATTTGCTGCGATAATTAAGACTTACTATATGTGATATTCTAAATAGGAACCAAGTGTTTCCTGAAAGAGAACCCCTCGTAAAATTACAGAAACAATCAAGATGTTGACTGTCTCCAAGAAAACGAGACAAAAAAGTAAAGACTGTTTGCACGAAATGCCTTCAGCCCACTTGCAGTGGACACCACAAAAAAATTTGTTTAAACTGCATTTAATGCAAGAAAATCATAATAGTAAAATAAAAGTGCCTGATTAAACGTCACATTCCTATTTTTAATTGTGTAAGCTATTGATCTCATAATAAATAAGTTTAATTCTCGTAGATATTGTTGTTTTATTTGAATTTGAAAGGTATGGGGTGACGTGTCACCCCTGTTGCCATTCATGTATGAAAAAATAGTGTTTGTAGCCGAAGGTTAATAATGAATTTTAATTTTAACTGATTGTCTTTTTACGATTGTAAAAGAACACTAATTTATTTCTGTACTGTTATTATCAATCCAAATATTATTATTAATGCTATGGATAAATGACTTGTAACAAAATGTTATCAACAAATTGATTATGATTATTATAGGCCGGGTGGCTAGCCCTGGCGTCAGAGTTTTTAAGCCACCTGAAGGCCTCTGGCATGGATAAACTTGTCCGACCTTTTTAGGGGTTTTTTTATAGGTCAGCATGCTATAGATCAAATGAAACTTAATGGCGTCTGTGAAGTTACAAGCTGTGCAAATTCCTACTTCTCGCAGCGCTGACAATTGACAAGTTTTCATATTTCACAAGGCTATGAAATTCCAAAACCATTTCGAGATATTGGGATGCTGATCATTATGTTTATTTTTCCAAAATTTTTAGTGCAGTAACTGCTAAGATATTAGATAAAAACTCTCACCCAAGCCGTTTCGGGATTTATACTAAAAGTGCAGTTGCCAATGATAAAAAAAATACTAGCAATATAAAATGACAGTTAACACTGACAGTGTTGACACATAAAATGTAATTTAAAAATAAAATGTCAGTGTCATTTTCAAATTACTTATTTTGCTTTAGCCCGAGAGGTAAACGCAAAAAATGCAAATACTTTCCATAAACTGAATTATTGGTACATAGTTATCAAAATGATGTACATCAATACCCTGGAGTCAGTCAGCTGGGTTCCCTAGCATTTGGTGGAAGAATCCGTTTGAATTTTAAAAGTATCTTGGAACTAGTACTACTTATTCTTCTTCTTTTAAGTGGTGCTAATTTAAAGCCTATATGGCAGACCCTGTTACATATTTCAGGTGATTGGCAGTTGTTAAAAATGTTTTATATTTTTCTTCCCATGGTATACCGCGGTACATAGTGGACTTTTTGCGCTGACCTGGCCTATTTGTTGTGAATTGTGACGGATTGATTGGCATTGACAGTGACAGCAACGCTAGCACCTATTTTTTTCTAATGTGGCTTCAGTAAAATTGTTTACGAGTCCTAAATTTTGCAGTTACGTCCTTTTAGAATAAGCTACTTTTCAAAACTTAATTTTACAGAAAATATAAGTGAAATCGGAAAAATAAAAAATACGTTTATGTTATTTTGCAATATTCTTTCAGATAATAAATAAATATAACTATGTTAAAAATTTGAAATGTTGTCAATTGTCACTGCGCACAACTCGCTCCGTGTTCACTGAGGCTCGCCCCGTGTTTGATGCGGTCTATACTGGTCTATTTATATTAGAGTGTATCTGTATACTGAAGAGCCGGGTCATAACACAATATACTGGGGCCACACATTGTCTTTAGCCGTGTGTCGTGTTGTCGGGCAGAGCGGCGCGGCGACCGAGCGCGGCTCTACAACCTGTCGTGCGTGGGCGCCGAGCGCGCCTGGCTGCGGGACGTGCTGCTCGAGGAAAGCTCGGCCTCCAGCGACGACGACTCGCCCGCCGCCGCCGACCGCCGCGTGCGCCGTCTGCTGCGCGAGCGCCGCGCGCACAACAAGCACGCGCGCGACTTTTATCGCGACCCCGCCGTGAGTACCCACACTGCACGCGAGCGTGCGAGCAACTGCAAGAACATTAAATACGAAGGAAATAAAGGAGGAACAAAGAAAAAAGAAGATAAAAAAACGCCATTCAAAGTATGGGTTGCTATGACGCATATGTATCGTGACCGGTATCGCGTCCATGTAACCCATGTTTTGAGCGCGCGATATAGCGGCGCCGACTTCGGAGACGGACGTACAAAACGCTTCAATGGGTAAAATATGTCGTTCGGAGAGAGTTATTAGGTACCTACGTTAAGTGTGACATTATTTTTATTTTTACTACTGCTTAGTTTCAAAACTTTATTTACACAGAAAAACAAAACAAATTTAATATCGATTACCACTATGACTAAACCTACCTACTTAAACTAAAAAGGAAAGAAAATTAATACAAAATGAAACCCAAAAAAAAACCCTAGTCTAAAAGTCCCGTGGCAGAGGGTAACCTGGCCAGAATGCTGGCAGCATTGCCTCGCTGAATAGCAATACTCAGCTTTTGGGCAAAATACATGCCATCATTCTGGTCACGTGTCACCTCTACCACACGCCTAGCCAGATAATTATGTTTTATTAATTATAATTTATATTTTATTTTATTTTTAAATCACATGGAAAACAATTTCTAACAAACACAATAAAAAGAGGTTTTTTTTTTTTTTTTTTTTTTTTTTTTTATTCAATTTCTTTTTGGGAGCTTTTGGACCGAAAGTCCATGCCAGCCCCATCGTACCCTTATAAATACAAGCTTATAAATAACATATTTTTACATACATTAAGATATAATAAGCCAGCGAGGCAGTCTCGTGGAGTTGGCCTGATTTAGAGACTGGAAGAAGGTCTCCACCAGTCTGTAGATCACTCCAGCCTCCTCAGAGACGGGATTACATAACAAACTTTGCAATGCCCCCACATTGGATTCGGTTACTTGAAGTTCGGCAAAGATTCGTTCTCTTTCGCGTTGATTCCGAACACATTCCATAAGTACATGGTAAACATCTTCCGGCTTGTCGCACTCCTCACAGTTAGGTGACGATACTTTCCCCATTAGGAATCCGAATGCATTTAGTGGAATGTGTCCGGAACGTATTCTATGCGCAATAACCGTGGTTTTTCTACTAACACCGCCACTAAACCACGGTGATCGATGAGGTTGGCTCTGCATTATTTTGTACCAAATTCCTTTAGAGACAGAACGTTCATCAAAATATTCCCGCCAATCATCGTAACATCTGATTTTATATTTCGGTAGGTATTCTGAATAGGTAGGTATAATGTACATATCTGCTCCACTTATAGTAGCTAGTCTTGCAAAGCGGTCCGCGGTCTCATTGCCTGATAATCCAATGTGAGATGGCAACCATTGTATTTTTACAGTGATTTGACATACTCGCAGTTTTTCTAATTTACGCAAAATATTATAAGCGATAGGAATACCCCGACTACCCATAGTACATGAGGAAATGTGTTGCAGAGCGCTTCTACTATCCGTAAGTATGACAGTACTGCCTTGCGTATGGTTAGATTCGACATATGACAGCGCTGCTGATATCGCAAACAATTCCAAGCTCATTATACATACAGGAGACATGTTACGATAGCATTCTACATGTTTGCTTGATGGCTCAAAAAAGGCTATCCCTGACGACTTGTCGGTGCTCTTAGATCCGTCTGTATATATTTTATTCCAATTTTCATATTTTGTATTTAGTTCTTGAATTACATTGTTTTTTAGAGCGTCACTATTATAGTCTTTTTTAGCCTTTTGCATGCACTCAAGATTATCAGCTATATATTTTTTTGTATTTATGTTAGTCACCCATTCATCTAGTCTAAACATCTCTAAAGGCTTAGAACAGGCAATTATGTCATCTTTAACTTCACTATATGTTAACACTAGTAAAGGTTTCTTTTTATACAGCCAATATCTACCATATTTATTAGGGCAGAGAGCTCTGAATTCATCCAGTAGGGCTGTAATCGGGTTATTCCGTCTTGATTTCGCTTTGAGACAGTATTTATAAGCTAGATATTTTCTTCGTATGTATAAAGGAGGGATACATACTTCACTCTCCATAACATGAGTAGGAGTTGACTTTATAAATCCACCGATAATTCTGAGCGCTTGATTTTGGACTCTATCTAGCTTAGAAATATGACAGTTTGCACTATTATTATACAGAAAACAACCAAAATCTATTCTACTTCTGATGAGATGAATATATAGCCTTCTTAAGTGTTTGGGATGAACGCCCCAGCCGCTACCCGCTAATACCTTCAATATGTTTAAGTACCTCTCTGTTTTTTCGCTTATTTCTTGAATGTGCCTATTCCAGAGAAGTGACCGGTCTAACCAGATGCCTAAATACCTAATGTTTTCATCAGACTTTAATTTTACGTCATTAATCTTAAGTTCTATGTAATTTCGTCTACGCCCTCTGCTAAATAAACAGAAATTAGATTTTGCCGCTGATACCTGTAGACCAATGTTATCCAGAAAGTTAACGATCTTGTTTAATGTTACTTGAAGTCTAGAGGCACATTTATCAATATTTTTATCACTTACATAAACTACAAAGTCATCAGCATATTGGTTTATTTTTGTCTTCACTATGTTACAGATTTCATACGTAATTATATTAAACATTAGTGGTGAAAAAGAATCGCCTTGTGCGAGGCCTCTTGATGTCCATCTAACTAATTTATTACTTTCGCTTTCGCTGCTATCCATTATCAAATGTCTCTCACTAAGAATCTCCCATAGGTAGTTACACAATTTGCTCCCCACTTTTATTTTGTCTAGTATTTTGACTAATTCTTCAATAAGAACGTTACTGTAAGCATTTTCTATATCGAGGAAACACGCCAGAGTAGGTATATTTTTTACAAGGCCTATCTGTATAGTAGTAACTAACTGTGTTACTGAATCTAAACATGATTGAGCTTTTCTGAACCCTGTAGTATTATCAGACAAAATCATATGATGCTCTACGTACCATTCTAATCTTTTAGAAATCATATTGTGTAAAATTTTGCAAATACATGATATTAACGAGATAGGTCTTAACTTCACATCCGTATTTGAAGTGTTATTCAGTTTTGGAATTGGCACTATTTGAATATCTCGCCACTGATGAGGTATATAGCCGGAGTAGTAAATATTGTTGTATAATTTAAGTAGATAATATTTCCCTACCTCTGGAAGATTATAGACCATAGAATACGTGACGTTATCATTCCCAGGTGCAGTATCTTTTCTTTTAAGACACGCTTTTAATTCTTGGATACTAAAGTCCTTCTCCAGCTGATCATTTTTAGAAGCGAACTGAGGTTTAGCTACTCTTGTGTAGTCTGGCGTCAAGCTACTAAGCAATTCTCGTTTTTTATTTTCAGGAGCTATAAAATTTCGTTGGCGATATCCTTTAATCCATCTCATTTTCCTCCACATATCAGACAAAGATGTATCTTCATTAACAGAATCACAAAAGGTACGAAAGCTTAGTAACCTAGCTTTAGATATTTCAGACCTAGCTATAAGAGTCTTCTCTTCTAGAACACTAAGATTATCCGGGGTAGGGTTACGTCTAAACGTAGTCAGTGCGAGTCTTCGTTGAGCCACTAATTTAGATAATGCAGTATTCCAATATGGTTTCGGTACAAATTTGCTTTCAGGGTCAGTATTAATTTTTAGCCACGGGATACTTTCATCAACCGCACTATTGATTATTTTCATGAAAGTATCATATTCTTTTTGTATGTGTTCTGGATTTATATTAGAGGACAACTTAGGTAGTGATTGTTCTATTAATTTCCTATAATTAGACCAGTCGGCTTTTTTGAAATTTCTCTTTTTTGTAAAATGTAAAATATCATCATAGTTGATTCTAATCATTATGATCATATGATCACTACCTAGATTTTCATTAAGAACCTCCCATGTTAAATCTACTGCAATATCTGTTGACACAAAGGTTATGTCCGGCGATGATTTTTGTAAGTTGTTATTAACAAGCTTCATTCGAGTTATACCGCCATTATTTATAGAAATAAATCCATGGTCTAAACTGGAATCTAAGATTTGAATACCCCTTGAATCGATTTTATATGACCAGTTGGAGTGATGGGCGTTGAAGTCGCCCCCGATCACGGTTTTTTTACCGCATAATGAGAATAACTCGTCCCAATCTGATTGCGTTGTTTGGACTGGCTGAGTGCAATAAACCGAGATGACTTTCTGAATAAGTTTACAGTTTAATATTTTGACTGCTACTACTTCAATACCGGAATTACTTAAATTAATTTCTCGCACCTCACTTCGTATAGATTTATGTATAACAATGGCTACCCCTCCCCATGGTTCTAATCTGTCTTGCCTATATATTTTATAGTTATTAATATTCAAACGAACATCCCCGGTCAACCAAGTTTCACTTAAGATGGCTATATGTATTTTGTTCTGAATTAATAAACATTCGAAGTCAGTGAGTTTATGCCTGATGCTTTGTGAATTCCACTGGACTATGTTTACGAAACGTTGCATACTTTGAGCACTATCCATGCCCGAGCATGGATAACAGTTTCGAGACACAGTCTCCTTTGGTAATCATGTCAGCTATCAAGTAATAACACTCTTCAAATACTACATTTAAAACGTCTGTGATTTTTTCACTAAGTAATTTGCGCGATAATATTATGTCTTTAATTCTATTATAAAACTTACTGAAATTAAATTTTTTCTCTCTATTAGGCGCATTTTCATTTACGTACTCACTACATTCCTCTTGACGCTGCTGTTCTTTATTCACTTTCTTCTTCTTCTTCTTTTTCCTCCGAAGCTCATGGTTTGTTCCAGTTTGCACTTCAATCACCGACTCGTTGCTGGAGTTTAATGCATCAGTAGGTAATTCATAATCCTGGCTCTTTATATCCCTTTCACCTAGTAATACTGATTTATAATTGCGACTACATGAAGGTAAGTTAAAGCTTGATTGCTTCTGCCCATGAGGCGTTACTGTGTCTTGACTGCGATCATCCTCACTCGTCTGTTTATCTAGATATAAGGCAAGAGCTTTCCTGTACGTACACTGCTTCTCGCTCATGATTTTCCTTATTTCTTTTTCTTTCTGAAAGACAGGACAGAGTGACTTCTCAATAGACATGTGAGAGCCTCTGCAATTGACGCACTTGTATTGCTTACTCTCGCAATTTTCATGATTCGCACCACACTTAGGGCAGATAATCTTCTTGGTAGGACAGAATTTTTTTAAATGCCCATATCGCCAACATCCTGCGCATTGTGACACCGGGAAAGTGTATGGCTCCACCATCAATCTGCAGCCGTATGCTAAGACATACGGAGGTAAGGTGGAGGCCTTGAAACCTACCCGGATCGTCTCACTGTCCGTCCATGACCCTTCATTGGTTTGACGCTTCAGTCTCTTCACCGACAGAATCTCGTACTCACATTCCAACATTTCATGTAGCTCATCCACCGCGGCTTCCAGGTCGATCTGCCTCACTATCCCGTAACAGACATCTAGTTCATCGGTCCGTTGGCAACGAATGCCTTTATTGGCTAATTGCTCATTTCTTATGAGGGCTTCGGCATTCTCTTTATTATTGAAGCTGACAATAGCTTTGTAGCTGCTTTTGTATTTTATTTTTAAAATACCTTGGATACTTGAACTTCTCATAAGTTTCGCTAACGCGATTTGTTTTGGTAGAAGCTCGATTGCCGTGATACATACGTCATTAGATTCCGCTACTAGTTGCTCATTAGTGTTCAAGCTTGAGTTGTGTTTCTTGGTAGTCCCCTGGCTTTTAATTATGCGCCTCGACTTATGTGTTACCTCATTAAACTCTTCTTCTTCGCCCTTATGGTACGCCCTACGCTTTAAACTTGACGTTTGACCGTCGGAAAGTATTCCCGACGCTGCCGACTCCGGCCGCTCCCGTTCCGCTTCACTCGCCATCGCGGCGCGAGTCGTTTTGTAGACAATATCGATACGTAGACGGCCGACGTGTTCTCCTCGCGCTGTCTAGCGTGCGACTGAATAAAAAGAGGTTAAATGACAATACGTAAGCCAAAACAGTTCTCACTTATAAATACAAAGTGCCCGATACGGAATAGGTATGTAAACAAATAATGTGGACTTAACTAAGTTATCTATGCACAATATATGTAATAGCATTCCCATACTTAATAAAGTTGACAACAAGAATATCTAAGAGCCAGAAACTAGTTTGTACCTGTCGATTACTTGATGACTTTAGTACCTACTTTAACAAGGTGTTTATTCTTTATAATATCTCTTTTTTTCTTACTTATTCTTTTTAAAGTATTTTCATATTTAGATTTAGTTTTATCAAAAAAGTCTACTAATTAATTTTTTAATCGAATTTTGCTTCATCATAAACAAATGAACATTCCTGGAATAATTTTGATTAAAATTGAAAGAAGTACGGATAATGAAAGAGTTTTTGCGATAGTTGGTGTCACAGTGAGGTGTGTGCAGCTGGAGCTCATATCTGCGCGCGGTTGATGTACATGGAGTCACCATGCCAATCATAGCCAACAAGGATGGACAATCTATTGCATTTGATACTATATTATGTAATAATGTAAGATCTGAAGCCTCTGAACAACGTCGCTGATCGCGAAATAGAAAACAGTGTTACCACCTTCGTTTTAGTAATTAGTACCTTCGTTTTAAAATTAATTGAAATACCTAATTCCAATTATGTATTTTTTTTTATTAAAATTGCAATAACATTTTCAAAATTAAACTGAATTTTATGACAAATTGGCACATTAACTAATGATAATAATAAATAAATAACAAACGGCGCAAACTCTCACTTGAAAATTATAGGCCCATATCCCTTTTAGGCGTTTTTTCAAAATTGCTGGAAAAAATAGTTAACATACGGCTCTTAAGCTTTTTAGAAATGAATCAGCTCATTTCATCGAGGCAGTTCGGGTTCCGAAGGGGTAAATGTACAGATGATGCTGTTGCTCTCTTGACAAACGTTGTGTCGTCTCTGTTGGATAGTCAAAAATGCTGTGTAGGTGTTTTCTTAGACCTAGCGAAAGCGTTTGACACTGTTTCCGTTCCTATTCTTTTGAGAAAACTTAGAGCCATGGGAGTTCGAGGAGTAGCTTTGAGTTGGTTCAAGAGTTATCTAACGGAGCGAAGACAGTGTGTGAGAATATCCCAGACAACCAGCAATGCAGAATTGATTAGTTTTGGAGTCCCACAGGGCAGCATTCTTGGACCAACATTATTTTATTCTCTATATAAACGACATACACGATGTGGCTATTAAAGACGCGGAGATTTTGTGTTATGCGGACGACACTGCAGTCATTTTCCACGGTCAGACATGGGCAAACGTTTGTGCCTCTGCTGAACGGGGTATGACTGTTTTGTCGGGATGGTTGCAGAGAAATCTTCTCACATTAAATACAAAAAAGACCATGTACGTATGTTTTTACAAGACAGCCGTCTCAGCTCCAAGTGAAACCGTTAATATTAAAATCCACAGTCAGAGTTGCGATTTGAATGTGCCATGCAGCTGTGAGTCATTAAACCGCTCAAAAGTCATTAGGTATCTTGGTATACATTTAGACGAAAATCTCAGATTTAGGACGCATATTGACATACTATCGGCTCGTGTCAGAAAAATTATAAATGTAATGCGAAATCTAAGAGAGGTTGCAAGTAGGGACATCTTAAAAGAAATTTATTATTCACTTTGTCATTCCCTGATAACCTATTGTATTACTTGCTGGGGAAGTGCTGCTAAAACACACATGTTGCGAGCTGAAATAGCACAAAGGTCTGTTTTAAAGGTAATGCTTATGAAACCCTTTAGGTACCCGACGACTAGCTTATATGAAGAGGCCGGAGTGCTCAATGTTCGCCAACAATTCATTCTTAGTTCCTCACTCAAAACCCATAAATTATGGCTAGGCTCACCGGATTATGATTTGCTTGCATCTCGTCGGGTTTACAGACTGCCATTGACTTCAGTTTGCACTTCCTTTGCTTTTCGCATTGGTGAATTTGTTAAAACTTATGTATATAACGAAGTTGCTCGGCGCTGTGATATACGTAACAAAAGTGTTAACGAAGCGAAACAAATCATAAAAAAATGGCTCAGAACACTGGATTACGAAGGCACAGAATCTATATTAAAAATCATTACCTAACTGTTATCATTTTTTATCATAAGTATTATGTCATAGATTTTCTTTTTAAATATGTATATCGTATGGAATATTAGAATGCTTTTTCTATATTTATCAATGCTGAAAATTGTATTCTGTCTTATTGACGAGGGTTTTGTCTCCGCAATTTGTAAAAACTGGATTTTTATGGTTTCCTCGATACAGGCTTGCCTAGTGAGGAAACCAATTGACATTGTTTGAAAAATTGTATAAAAACTACAAAATGCAAGGCAGCTCCTTGTGTAACCCAGATTTGATATTTTTGTTAACTGTGTGTATAAGTATTATGTTTGTTTTTGCATGAATAAAATATTTTTCATTTTCATTTTTCATTTTCAAATATGCTAACCTCGGTAGTGGATACATATTTGAGCCATTTGGAGTTGAGACTTTGGGTCTGTGGGGGCCGGGAGCTCATCTTGTTTTCAAAAGTCTTTCTGAGCGTCTGGTGGACGCGATTTGTGACCAAAATGCTGGTGTTTATTTGGCTCAACGTATAAGCATTGCCATTCAGCGTGGCAATGCTGACAGCATGCTGGGCACGCTGCCAACTGGCAGTGGGCTTGAGCACTTGGATTATCTTTAGACCTTCAAGGGTCTGTGGATGATCCAATCGCTTTCTATGTAGTAGTAGTGTAGTTAGTTTAGCATTTAAAGTAGTATTGTATCATATCGTAGTTAATAAAGGAACTTTTGCCCGTTAAAAAAAACTAATGAAATAATAGTGTTTTGATTCACATATTTAATTAGTCGATTCATAAGAAGAACATTAATATAAATAAATCAATACTCTATGACACAGATCACTTATATTAAAGTTTAACATCATGGCTCATATTTCAGTTTCTGGTGCAATATTTCAAAGAAAATAAGCGCTAGATAGCGCTTTCCGGGCTAAATCATTACACAACAGGTTCACCTACAGTAAACAGTGCTAGATCTAGCTCCAAAAAAACTAAGGTGGTAACACTGGTTGAAAATCAAATTAATCAATCAATTTCTTTTGACATTGACATTTCTATTTTACTTTTTTTTTTATTGGCTTGGAGATTTTTCAGATTAGCGTGTTTCTTTACGAGATATCCGTTCCGTTTCACGTTTCATACTCCTAATATATATTATCGATTTTCTAAATATCGCAGGGCTGTAAAAATATGTTTTTATTAGAGAATAATTACATTTTGAATGCTCTTTATAGAACAGCAATCATTGATCTGGTTAAAATTTTTATTTATTTAAATAACGGAACAATTCCTTTGCGTAAACATCTACTATATGTACATATTGAAGACGTAGTGTTTTTTTTACATGTAGTACAGAGCACGGCGTGTTTCAGAACACGCGGTACATGTACTACGGCGCGGGGCTGCTGTCCACGGTAGACCGGTACCCGGAGCGGCGCGGCGCGCTGGCGGCGGGCGCGGCGCGTGGGCGGCGCGGGCGGCCCCCCGCGGGCCGGGCTCCACGCGCGCGCCGCGTCCGCCGCGCGCCCGACACGCCCGCGGCCGCGCCCGCGCGCGACTCCGCGCTCGATTGGGAGGACCAGCTGCGGCACCTCAAGGAGGAGCGCGACTCCGACGACGCCGCGCCGCCGGACAAGCCGGGAGTCAGGTGAGCGCGACACCCTCACACGTGCTCACACGCTGCTAGTTGTATAGTTTGTCTGACGGGTGACGGGTGTCGCAGGGGCCGCAAGAAGCTGTGCACGCTGAAGAGCCCAGAGGCGCTCCGCGCGCGACGCCGCCGCCACTGGGTGCTACTCGCCAAGAAGGAGCTTGGCAAGGTGCAGCGCGCGCGCGCCGCCGCGCACCGCGACGCGGCCGCGCACGGCAAGCGCCTCGCCGCGCTCTGCTGCAAGCATTGGCGCCACCGGGCCATGCAGGTACGTAGGCCGCACGCCGCCGAGACGCTACCGGTGCGATACGAGTATGAACGTTTGTGTTCTGTCGCCAGTCCCAGAAGAACATGAAGGAGACGGTGTGGCGCTGCAAGCGGCTGAGCCGCGAGATGCAGGCGTACTGGCGCCGCTACGACCGCGCCGAGCGAGAGACGCGCCGCCGGCTCGAGCGCGAGGCCGAGGAGCAGCGCAAGGTGCGGGGGGTACACGGGGGTATTGTTATTGTTTTGATTATTTTAAATGTAACTTTGAGATTTGAACCATTCGCAGATGGACGTGGAGTTGATGGAGGCCAAACGTCAGCGGCGCAAGCTGAACTTCCTGATCACGCAGACGGAGCTGTACGCGCACTTCATGCAGCGCAAGCTGGCCGACGATGGCGACGCTGATCACATCCTGCGCCACCTGGACGAGGACGCCGACCCGCGCCTCGCGCCGCTCGATCACTATGACAGGTGCGAGCCCTCCCGCCTCCCCACCCCGCCACCGCACCCTTTACCACATCCTGCGCCACCTGGACGAGGACGCCGACCCGCGCCTCGCGCCGCTCGATCACTATGACAGGTGCGAGCCCTCCCGCCTCCCCACCCCGCCACCGCAGCCTCTACCACATCCTGCGACACCTGGACGAGGACGCCGACCCGCGCCTCGCGCTGCTCGATCACTATGACAGGTGCGAGCCCTCCCGCCTCCCCCCCCGCCAACCCACCCTGCCACCACACCACATCCTGCGCCACCTGGACGAGGACGCCGACCCGCGCCTCGCGCCGCTCGATCACTATGACAGGTGCGAGCCCTCCCGCCTCCCCACCCCGCCACCGCACCCTCTACCACATCCTGCGACACCTGGACGAGGATGCCGACCCGCGCCTCGCGCCGCTCGATCACTATGACAGGTGCGAGCCCTCCCGCCTCCCCCCCCGCCAACCCACCCTGCCACCACACCACATCCTGCGCCACCTGGACGAGGACGCCGACCCGCGCCTCGCGCCGCTCGATCACTATGACAGGTGCGAGCCCTCCCGCCTCCCCACCCCGCCACCGCACCCTCTACCACATCCTGCGACACCTGGACGAGGATGCCGACCCGCGCCTCGCGCCGCTCGATCACTATGACAGGTGCGAGCCCTCCCGCCTCCCCCCCCGCCAACCCACCCTGCCACCACACCACATCCTGCGCCACCTGGACGAGGACGCCGACCCGCGCCTCGCGCCGCTCGATCACTATGACAGGTGCGAGCCCTCCCGCCTCCCCACCCTGCCAACCCACCCTGCCACCACACCACATCCTGCGCCACCTGGACGAGGACGCCGACCCGCGCCTCGCGCCGCTCGATCACTATGACAGGTGCGAGCCCTCCCGCCTCCCCACCCCGCCAACCCACCCTGCCACCACACCACATCCTGCGCCACCTGGACGAGGACGCCGACCCGCGCCTCGCGCCGCTCGATCACTATGACAGGTGCGAGCCCTCCCGCCTCCCCACCCCGCCACCGCACCCTCTACCACATCCTGCGCCAACTGGACGAGGACGCCGACCCGCGCCTCGCGCCGCTCGATCACTATGACAGGTGCGAGCCCTCCCGCCTCCCCACCCCGCCACCGCACCCTCTACCACATCCTGCGACACCTGGACGAGGATGCCGACCCGCGCCTCGCGCCGCTCGATCACTATGACAGGTGCGAGCCCTCCCGCCTCCCCCCTCGCCAACCCACCCTGCCACCACACCACATCCTGCGCCACCTGGACGAGGACGCCGACCCGCGCCTCGCGCCGCTCGATCACTATGACAGGTGCGAGCCCTCCCGCCTCCCCACCCTGCCAACCCACCCTGCCACCACACCACATCCTGCGCCACCTGGACGAGGACGCCGACCCGCGCCTCGCGCCGCTCGATCACTATGACAGGTGCGAGCCCTCCCGCCTCCCCACCCCGCCAACCCACCCTGCCACCACACCACATCCTGCGCCACCTGGACGAGGACGCCGACCCGCGCCTCGCGCCGCTCGATCACTATGACAGGTGCGAGCCCTCCCGCCTCCCCACCCCGCCACCGCACCCTCTACCACATCCTGCGCCACCTGGACGAGGACGCCGACCCGCGCCTCGCGCTGCTCGATCACTATGACAGGTGCGAGCCCTCCCGCCTCCCCACCCCGCCACCGCACCCTCTACCACATCCTGCGCCACCTGGACGAGGACGCCGACCCGCGCCTCGCGCCGCTCGATCACTATGACAGGTGCGAGCCCTCCCGCCTCCCCACCCCGCCAACCCACCCTGCCACCACACCACATCCTGCGCCACCTGGACGAGGACGCCGACCCGCGGTTGCTATGGACGTGTATGTTGTCGTGTGTTGCCCGCAGCTCGGCGATGAAAACGCGCGCGGCGCAGAATGCGCGCGCGGCGGTGCTGGCGGAGCGGTCGCGCACGGCGGCGTTCGACGCGCGCGCGCACCGCTCGGCCGCGGCTGCACCGGCGCCCGGCGCCGGTGGCGACTACGCGCAGCCCGCCATCTTCCGCGGAACGCTTAAGGGCTACCAGCTCAAGGGCATGAACTGGCTAGCCAATCTCTACGACCAGGTGGGTGGCGGCGCGAGCTGCGGTGTAGTCTGCAGGGTGGCAGCCAGTACAACTCCTTTCTCCGCAGGGCATCAGCGGCATCCTGGCCGACGAGATGGGGCTCGGCAAGACGGTGCAGTGCATCGCGTTCCTCTGCCACGTGGCGGAGCGGCTGGGCGTGTGGGGCCCTTTCCTCGTGGTGTCGCCCGCGTCCACGCTGCACAACTGGCAGCAGGAGTGCCAGCGGTTCGTGCCCGACTTCCGCGTGGTGCCGTACTGGGGCAGCCCCGGCGAGCGCCGCATCCTGCGCCAGTTCTGGGAGCGGCGCGACTTGCACACGCGCCAGGCCGCCTTCCACGTGGTGGTCACCTCCTACCAGATCGTGGTCTCCGACCTCAAGTACCTGAACCGCGTGCCGTGGCAGCATATGATCCTAGACGAGGCGCAGGCCATCAAGTCCTCGGCCAGCCTGCGCTGGAAGCTGCTGCTGGGCTTCGGCTGCCGCAACCGGCTGCTGCTGTCCGGCACGCCCATCCAGAACTCCATGGCCGAGCTGTGGGCGCTGCTGCACTTCATCATGCCCACGCTGTTCGACTCGCACGACGAGTTCAACGAGTGGTTCTCCAAGGACATCGAGAGCCACGCCGAGAACAAAACGGCCATCGACGAGAGTGAGTGCCGTCCCGCCGCGGACCCGAGCGTGCGCCCGTGACAACACTAACGTGGCCCGTCTGCCCGCAGAGCACCTGTCGCGGCTGCACATGATCCTGAAGCCGTTCATGCTGCGCCGCATCAAGAAAGACGTCGAGAACGAGCTCTCCGACAAGATAGAGCTCATGGTGCCCTGCCCGCTCACCACGCGCCAGAAGCTACTCTACCTCGGTCAGTCTACCATACTTCTACACCACTACACCACCTTCTTCCACTATCCTGCCTCCCTCAGTCTCCTCTACACCACTACACCATCTTTCATTGTCCTGCCTCCCTCAGACTACACCACCTTTCATTGTCCTGCCTCCCTCAGTCTCCTCTACACCACTACACCACCTTCTTTCACTGTCCTGCCTCCCTCAGTCTCCTCTACACCACTACACCACCTCTTTCACTGTCCTGCCTCCCTCAGTCTCCTCTACACCACTACACCACCTTCTTTCACTGTCCTGCCTCGCTCAGTCTCCTCTACACCACTACACCACCTTCTTTCACTGTCCTGCCTCCCTCAGTCTCCTCTACACCACTACACCACCTTCTTTCACTGTCTTGCCTCGCTCAGTCTCCTCTACACCACTACACCACCTTCTTTCACTCTCCTGCCTCCCTCAGTCTCCTCTACACCACTACACCACCTCTTTCACTGTCCTGCCTCCCGCAGTCTCCTCTACACCACTACACCACCTTCTTTCACTGTCCTGCCTCGCTCAGTCTCCTCTACACCACTACACCACCTTCTTTCACTGTCCTGCCTCCCTCAGTCTCCTCTACACCACTACACCACCTTCTTTCACCGTCTTGCCTCGCTCAGTCTCCTCTACACCACTACACCACCTTCTTTCACTGTCCTGCCTCCCTCAGTCTCATCTACACCACTACACCACCTCTTTCACTGTCCTGCCTCCCTCAGTCTCCTCTACACCACTACACCACCTTCTTTCACTGTCCTGCCTCGCTCAGTCTCCTCTACACCACTACACCACCTTCTTTCACTGTCCTTTGTTTCAAGTTTTCATCATTCATCATCATCATTTATTGTTCAAATTATCTTTAATTATTTTAAATTATATTATATATTATCATTAATTATCGTGTATATTCTATGGTATAGTTAGTAGGTACAAAAATAAAATATTTTGCGGTCGGAGCTGCGCAAAAAAGCTAGCGGAACTTCATAATTTCGAAAGCAACAATGAAAAAACTTAGCACTTAGTTCTGGAGTTAATTCTGTAATATTTTTAGCGCTGAAGAAGAAGATAAAGATCGAGGAGTTGCTGCACTACTCGGTGGGCGCCGAGGCGGGCCACGGCGTCGACAAGAACTTCACCTCCAACCTCATGAACCTGGTCATGCAGTTCAGGAAGGTGAGCCGAACGTTATCTAACTTCCAATACTCGGTGGGCGCCGAGGCGGGCCACGGCGTCGACAAGAACTTCACCTCCAACCTCATGAACCTGGTCATGCAGTTCAGGAAGGTGAGCCGAACGTTATCTAACTTCCAATACTCGGTGGGCGCCGAGGCGGGCCACGGCGTCGACAAGAACTTCACCTCCAACCTCATGAACCTGGTCATGCAGTTCAGGAAGGTGAGCCGAACGTTATCTAACTTCCAATACTCGGTGGGCGCCGAGGCGGGCCACGGCGTCGACAAGAACTTCACCTCCAACCTCATGAACCTGGTCATGCAGTTCAGGAAGGTGAGCCGAACGTTATCTAACTTCCAATACTCGGTGGGCGCCGAGGCGGGCCACGGCGTCGACAAGAACTTCACCTCCAACCTCATGAACCTGGTCATGCAGTTCAGGAAGGTGAGCCGAACGTTATCTAACTTCCAATACTCGGTGGGCGCCGAGGCGGGCCACGGCGTCGACAAGAACTTCACCTCCAACCTCATGAACCTGGTCATGCAGTTCAGGAAGGTGAGCCGAACGTTATCTAACTTCCAATACTCGGTGGGCGCCGAGGCGGGTCACGGCGTCGACAAGAACTTCACCTCCAACCTCATGAACCTGGTCATGCAGTTCAGGAAGGTGAGCCGAACGTTATCTAACTTCCAATACTCGGTGGGCGCCGAGGCGGGCCACGGCGTCGACAAGAACTTCACCTCCAACCTCATGAACCTGGTCATGCAGTTCAGGAAGGTGAGCCGAACGTTATCTAACTTCCAATACTCGGTGGGCGCCGAGGCGGGCCACGGCGTCGACAAGAACTTCACCTCCAACCTCATGAACCTGGTCATGCAGTTCAGGAAGGTGAGCCGAACGTTATCTAACTTCCAATACTCGGTGGGCGCCGAGGCGGGCCACGGCGTCGACAAGAACTTCACCTCCAACCTCATGAACCTGGTCATGCAGTTCAGGAAGGTGAGCCGAACGTTATCTAACTTCCAATACTCGGTGGGCGCCGAGGCGGGCCACGGCGTCGACAAGAACTTCACCTCCAACCTCATGAACCTGGTCATGCAGTTCAGGAAGGTGAGCCGAACGTTATCTAACTTCCAATACTCGGTGGGCGCCGAGGCGGGCCACGGCGTCGACAAGAACTTCACCTCCAACCTCATGAACCTGGTCATGCAGTTCAGGAAGGTGAGCCGAAAGTTATCTAACATCTAATATTAATCATCACATTTTTATGACCCCTTATATCTACATGAACTTCTATGTTGTATCTATCTATATAATAATCATAGTCAAGTAATAGCACAGCCCGGACACTCCGCGATTCTTCATACAAAACCTGCTGTCTTACGCACACAACAGTACATTTTACTCACAGACACTACACATACGCACGAACGCTACACGGGTATTTGTGTGTAGAACGCCTATGGTTGTCAACGACCCATGTCGACCGTATGAATTGTAATTCTGACTTACCAAGAAGTTTTGTGAGTACTGATACGATGTACTAGCCGCTGCAGGTTTCACATACAATCGTACATACACTTATTTCGATGAAATCACTCATTTACCTACGTAGAACATAACCAAAACACGGCACTGTTACGAAATTCCCTTAATTTTCTCACATATTGTTGAAGTATCCAGTATACATAATCGTGTGTGTGCGTGTTCATATACGCACACACACGATTATGTATATTTGTAAAATCATCCCATAATTTAAACAAAAGATATACTTAGTAATTAACGATTAAGTAAATGACGCGCTCAACGCACCGACCGATTATACGCACACACACGATTATGTATATTTGTAAAATCATCCCATAATTTAAACAAAAGATATACTTAGTAATTAACGATTAAGTAAATGACGCGCTCAACGCACCGACCGATGGCCAACTGAGGGAAGTCCCTAATTTCATATTTCATACACCTACGCTAGTGAGGCCCCTCACTGGTTAAATAGCGGTTGCGGGATCGTTTCTGGTTTTTATAACTGTTTCTGGCAATGTTTCCGAATAATTGCAAAAAAATATTTTTAACCCTTGACGCAAAAAAGGAGGTTCTAAAAGTTTATCACAATATTCTTAGTAGCTTAATATGTATCAAAGAATATATAATAATACTACGTACAGTACATGTCTTGTGCCAGTGTGATGAGAATCCAGAATTTTAAACGGTATTTTTTCGGTGTCTCTGTCGACTTTTTAGAATATAATATTAGAATTTTAGGCATATTTGCAGAGGTCGTTTTTTTCAATAAATATTGATATTTTGAGACAAATCTTAGTAAAAAGATTTTTTGAGAATGTCTAGAAGATTTTTTTGTAAAAGGTATATTTGGCTTGATGACAAAAAAATATAATTAGTCCGTTAGATAGATAATTATTAAATAATATTTGACACGATTTTTTTCTGATGTCAATTAAGTAGCACTAAATATTTATTCAAAACAATGATTTAAAAATTGTTAATGTATAGCTCGTTGAGGTAAGATTAAGGACAGGGCGGGCTCAGGACGGGCGCGGACGTGGGCCCGTACAACGCACGTTCCAAACATTTTGTCTTATGTAAATCATCTCCGCGAAAAGCAAAAATAAAAAAGAAAAGTACAACTCCCTATTCCCAAACTTTGACAAGGTTTATCTTTGTCATTTATTGTGAGATTAACAAAATCTAATTCTTTATGTATGAAAAAATATTTAGTATTAGTATTTATGTAGAAAAAATAACTACAAATTATAGGACTGTACATATTAACTCAATGTTATATACATGTTCGTTTATTTACAGAAAATATACAAATACAAATTAGCACTTATCTACTAGGTATGTATGTGTTAACGTGAAACAATACATTGCATATCGATACCGATATTCTGTAACAGTTTCGTTACGATGATAACTAGTATTTTCACGCCCATGGCAACTCTATCTGTGATCAGCACGACGAGCGAACGAGAGATTATGCGCGCGAGTAGCGGCGCTACGTACGTTATGTTGGTAGCATTACGAATTCTCTATCAGCATTGAATTAGTTCCCAATTTTGGCCGCGCGCAGAATTATCTTGGCGTACTTTACGACCGATCCGCCATACTTTCATGCGGAAGTGAGCTAGATGCGAAATAAATTTACAAAAATGAATATCATTCTAGTGCTTATAAAGTATAATGAATTCATAATAATTTGACAGCACTGTAACTAAAAGTAAGCGATTTATTTTATTTGAAACAAATTATCAAGAAAAAGGAACTAAATTTGAATGACATAATTTTTATAACAATATTATCTACCTAGGTACTAAAAGTAAATAAGGTACCTTATTTTATCTTTAGGGAAATAATGAAATGATATCTTGTCGCGAATTGTTGTAGAACAGCCATAAACAGCACACGTCTTCCCCATTGTAAGTCTGTATTTTTTGTAGTCGAAATCACCGGCCTGTGCAACCCGCGCGCAGAGTGAATTTGACGAGTCCTGACGCGGGGTGGAAGTGAGGAAGACTCAAACGGGTGGGGGGTAACGAGTGGCCGTTCTATACGTAGTATTATTATATATTCTTTGGTATTAGTCTAGAATCCTCAAGTGCGTAGGGTGTGAAAAAAAAGATGTGCTATACATGATTAGATGGGTGAGGTCGCCAAAAATGTAAGTTTAAAGTCAAAGTCAAAGAACATTTATTGTTATAAATCTACACTAATATTATAAAGAGGAAAGATTTGTATTTTTGTATTTTTGTATGTAACGAATAAACTCAAAAAGTACTGGACCGATTTTAATAATTCTTTTTTCATTAGAAAGCTACATTATCACTGAGTAACATAGGCTATTTTAATTGCAAGAAAAAAATAAGGATCCCTATTAAAACTAAAATAATGTTACCCAAGGTGTAAAAAAATGCCTAAAATATTCTTTACATTGCGTGCGCTGCGAAAACTATTGATGATGGAATAAAATAATGTACTACGACTTTATAGAACACACCATAATTTACAAAAAATGTCGCGACAGCATATATCTAACTATTATAGTTAAGCCGTAATAACTGTTCTTTTATTCTTAAAAATTAATTGTAATACCGTCGCAGGAAAAGGATCTTAATTTGTATCTTGGTATTAATCCTTATCAAAATAAATTATTTCTTATTCAAGACTGTTTTAATAGCTTTATGCAACTTTTTAAATTATTTAATTCAGACATTTTATTACAAAGATATCACGGGTTCAAAAATGTAAGTATTATAAAAGTTCCGTTTCGCCGCTCACCCCGCCTGGCAATTCATGTACTTTGTACAATGTACATAATACAAAATTCACTTCGAGCAAATATCTATAGAGTCACAATCGTGAAAAAAAGTGTCCGAGACAAAATCCTGCCCAAGCTACGTAGTGGGCAGGCTTTTAAGTTAGTCGTAAGGCGATTCCAAGCCGACTACAACGCCGCGCGATGCCAGAGTGCTCGGTTACAGGCACTTATTAGGTGACATAACGTCGAGATTCCAGGAAACGGGTCATTGAGAATTGAGAAGGGTGCTTGGGCCATATCCACCACCAGTGCCAGGGCCCAGTGTGGGTTGGTGCAGATTGCCACACAATATTTTCCTTCGCCGAAAAGCCAATGATTTGAAATTCCGTACATAAGTTCCAAAGAAACTCATTGATCGGGATTTGAACCCACCACCTCACGATTGTAGGACAGGCGTTACTACCACTAGACCACCAAAGTTATATATCTCCGCCATTAGTGTGTCGATTTATGTTTTATTGGTAGTAAATAGGTATGCAGTGGCGTAGCTTGCCTTGGAGGAGCCCTGAATCAAACATAGTTGGGGAGCCCAAATCACTCATTTCTCACAAAAGAAACAAAAATGCTTGCATTCAATTGAAATAAATATATACCGCCTTACCGCAAAAGATTTAAACACGCTTTAAACACTGTTTAGCCGTACAATTTGTACTGTTAAATATTGTCTAAAACCTGCGTAAAACTTTTGTGGTAAGACGGTTATTTATAAGTTGTCACTTTCTCCTAAAAATTGAGCTAGCCAAACAATTCAAATGAAATATACAATTTTCTTGCCTTTTTTTCGGGAAATTGATGATTGATAATGAATAGAATAGCTAAGTAAGTCTAGCTGAAGACGATTTCAGTTGTTATAAAATAAATTGATGATTGATAATGAATAGATTATAATTACCTATATCAGCTAAGTAAGTCTAGCTGAAGACGATTTCAGTTGTTATAAAATAAATTGATGATTGATAATGAATAGATTATAATTACCTATATCAGCTAAGTAAGTCTAGCTGAAGACGATTTCAGTTGTTATAAAATTTCTGCCTCTTAGGACAACTTTTGGAAGAATGCTTAACCCGGGAAAAAAGAGATGATTTTTTTCGGGAAGCACGAGATTAAGTGACATTGTGGATAACATTTTACTAGGTTTTGCTTACACACGTTAAGTCCCCTGTAGCCCGGGAGCCCCGTATTATTGACACGGCTGATACTGCGGTATCTACGCCCCTACACATAGTATGTGAAACGAATTGTCGATGGGACCTTAAAGTTCTCGAATGTATTGGCAAGTGTAGCGAAGGTCTTCACGTGAATCTAAGATCTGGTCGTGACGTCCGGAACACGTTGGATGCCAGCGCTTCGATTCCTTCCATCACAGCTCTTTGGGTTAGCAAGTTGAAGAGGCCTTAGGTAGGACACACAATTCGTAGAAGTAGAACTGATGTCCAATGTTTTTCAAAGTTCTCGAGTGAAGACAAAATCAAGAAACTAACTTACATGGGTAGAATGTATAGACTGTGGGTCTCTAATATTTTAACGTCGCTTTCATTCTCATCATTGTCATTTTCTGAAATCAGGGCTATATATTATGTACAGCCACTCGACACATACGAACTCACTTTTATTTAGATATGCCAATACCTACTAGGTATCCCTTTTTCATAAACTTCGAACAGTTTAAGACTACGGAAACTCTCGCGATTTGGGTTAATTGAGTTAAAAACTCATCATAATGGTTAATCCGGTATGTTTAGCATGTGTGTGGCGCATACCTACATTACGTGGTAAGTATATGTATAGCCAATCATACCCGAGCAAAGCCGGGACGGGCAGCTAGTAAATAATATATTTATGACTGCCTTGGTGGCTCAGATCAAAACCTACAGGGTAATTCCCGTTGACATAGAACTACGAGTATGAAATTTGGCGAGAAGCATTGTCTCAGAGTACACATATAGGAATAAATCTGAAAACTGTGCATTTTTATTTGAATCACAAAAATAGGGCTTCAAAATTCACAAAATATGGGTTCAAAATTCAAAGTGCGTAAATCGTATCATGTAAGGTATCACATAAAGAGCTTCATTACCACATGCTAAAACAGGTTTTTAATTATTTTAACAATTTTTGATGAATGACGAGAAAAGTAAAAAAAAAACTTTTGTCGATGACGATGAATTTTGTGAAATTTTATGAATTTGTACGGAACCCATAAGAAGTTACCCATAATGATGGTTTTCATCACGCCATCCCGGTTTCATTAGCTTGGTACAGGGTAAGCAGATGACCCTGTAGAGAGGATAAGTAGGGATGTGTCGTGTGGCAGGTGTGCAACCACCCGGAGCTGTTCGAGCGGCGCGACGTGCGCTCGCCGTTCGCGATGGCGCTGGACGATTACCACGTGCCCAAGCTCGTGGCCGAGGACGGCATCCTGCTGCGGAGCGTCCCGTCCAAGCGGCACCTGCTCTACAACCGGCTCTCCGTACTGACGCCGGACCACGTGCATGGCAGCCTGCGGGAGGGGAGCGGCTGCTTCGCCTTCTCGCGGTTCATGGACCTCGCTCCCGCCGAGCTGCACCGCGTCATGCTGGCCGGCTGGCTGTGCGCGTAAGTACACCGCTCAGCATTACTACTCGCACCTTCACGAGCACCACACACTTGACATGCTACTGTTACGAGATGAGTTCTTGGATGATCAGTTAAAACGCCGATTATTCACTTTAAAGATCACTTCACAAAATCACAATACACGACACAACTGGGTTGCACAAAACACTTCACGCTGACACTGATATTCACACATTGAATGAATACTGCACTGAAAACGAGACGCTTTCGCTCCGATAGTAAACACGGTAACTTGACACTGATATTCACACTCTGAATATGAGACGCTTTCGCTCCGGTAGTAAACTCGTTAGCTTGCCACTGATATTCACACACTGAATACTGCACTGAATTCGAGACGCTTTCGCTCCGATAGTAAACACGGTAACTTGACACTGATATTCGCACACTGAATACTGCACTGAATACGGGACGCTTTCGCTCCCATAGTAAACACGGTAACTTGAGACTGATATTAGCACACTGAATACTGCACTGAATACGGGACGCTTTCGCTCCGATAGTAAACACGGTAACTTGACACTGATATTCACACTCTGAATATGAGACGCTTTCGCTCCGGTAGTAAACTCGTTAGCTTGCCACTGATATTCACACACTGAATACTGCACTGAATTCGAGACGCTTTCGCTCCGATAGTAAACACGGTAACTTGACACTGATATTCGCACACTGAATACTGCACTGAATACGGGACGCTTTCGCTCCCATAGTAAACACGGTAACTTGAGACTGATATTAGCACACTGAATACTGCACTGAATACGGGACGCTTTCGCTCCGATAGTAAACACGGTAACTTGACACTGATATTCGCACACTGAATACTGCACTGAATACGGGACGCTTTCGCTGCGATAGTAAACACGGTAACTTGACAATGATATTCACACACTGAATACGAGACGCTTTCGCTCCGGTAGTAAACTCGTTAGCTTGCCACTGATATTCACACACTGAATACTGCACTGAATTCGAGACGCTTTCGCTCCGATAGTAAACACGGTAACTTGACACTGATATTCGCACACTGAATACTGGGACTTTATGTGACTGACTTTTGCTCGCGACTTCGCTCACGTGATATTTTGAGTTTTGTGCTATCCCAAAGAAGCCTTTTTTTCTGATGTATCACACAAAAATAGAATAATCAAAGTCGGTTTATGATTGTGGAGTAATCGCGTAATATATATACGAAAAAAAAAGATCTTTATGTAGTCGGTTAAAAAGTAAATACTGTGAGTTCAAGGCGAGAAAAAAAATATCGGCTAAGTACGAGTCGGACTCGCAGACGAAGGGTTCCGTACTGTTTGGGAGCCATCCTAGAATATTTATTTTATTTTAATTTAATTATTTTTTGCTAAAGTGAATATAAAACTAAATATTCTGAGAATATTTCAAGCATCTATCTGTTACCATTATTAATATCGAGCGAATAACGGCAAAAAAAATAGGTTTGTTGTATGGGAGCCCCGTTAAATAATAATTTTATTGTATTTGTTGTTATAGCGGCTACAGAAATACATTTGATGTGAAAATTTCAGCTTTGTAACTATAACGGTTCATGAGATACAGCCTGGTGAAAGACTGACAGACGGACAGCGGAGTTTGAGTAATTTAGGGCCCCCTATTTACCCTTTGGGTACGGAACCCTAAAACAATCGCGGATCGGCCGACTTGGCTCTGCTACCTGACGCGTCTCGTTTTTGACACGAAAGTTTTCCTTTCAGTACTACAAACAAATTATTATTGACCGAGCGGACGTGAAGTCTCAGAGTCTACTGGGACGGGCCGGCACTTGGCTGTATGTTTGTATTATATGTATATTTGTTCGACGATAACTCAAGTACCGCTCAACCGATCTCCATGAAAGGAGACATACAGTGCATACATTTTTGGGCTAAATCTGAAAGTGCCGGCCAAAACAATTAATTAGAATATAATAGTATATAGTACCATATAATTTTCTTAGTTTTTTTACTATGGGGCCAACTCTATAGGATCACTTCCTGAGTAGTTATCGAGTTTTGAAAATAATTATTATTTCCTGTTTTTTTCTTTTATTCGAGCTTTTAAATAATTAATGAGGAAATAATTGTAGTGCATATTATTATGAACATTTTATACTAAGGGACCAACTTTCTAAGATCATTTCATGGAGTTTAGAATTTTGTGAAATTCAACTTTTTTTTTTGGCTTTTATTAGGATTTTCAATTTATTCATTGGAGAATAATAGTAGTACATATTATTCGGAATATTTGATGCTAAAAATCAACCCTCTAAGATCACTCCCTAGGGAGTTATCGAGTTTTGAAATATATTTTTTTCTATTTTTTTTTCTTTGATTAGAGCTTTTAAATAACTTAACAAAATATTCTATTAGTACATTTTATCTTGTACATTTTATACTATGGGACTCATCCTCTAGGATCACTCCCTGACAAGTTATCGAGTTTTGAAATGAATTATTTTTTCAATTACTTCGATTTGCCTGCAGTGTTTTCAAATAACTGATATAATAATATAATTATTATGTAAGTCCATATTAGTTTACTTTATAAACTATGAGGCCAACCCTCTAGGATCGGTCTTTGGGTAGTTATCGATTATTATTATTTTTTACAGCTATCACAGCTTTTCAAGGTTGTTTTAGAGCTAAAGTAAAACTAACTCGAAGGACTACTTTTTCTACACTCTCTTCGACCATCTCAACAACGGTTAGTATCTCCCATCTCCATCTCCTATCCCCAGTACCACAAATCTCTATTCTCCTTACTTGAGATTAGACTTGGTACTGATTGAAACTATTACGTTAGGGTTCTTCACATGTTTTCTCTCCAGACTAAATACCCACTTCCCCTATCCCTTGTAAAGGCAAAATACCTTTTCCAAAGAAACTAAAAAGACAGGAGTCATTATACTGAAAAAAGACGATATGTTACTATGTGATTCATTATCTTATTATTTTATGTATATCATATAAATAAATAACAATCGGGTTTTAATTAAGTAACTACCACTTAATCATTTAGACTAATCAAATAACAATCTCAATTTGACTGCCTCGGTGGCTCAGTGGTTAGTGACCCTGACTTCTGGATCAAAGAGGCGTGGTTTCGATCCCCACCAGGGCAAATATTTGTGTGATGAACGAGTGTTTGCTCTGTGTCTGGGTGTTATTTAGTTACTATCTATATAAGCATGTATTTAAAAATAAGTATATGTAGTATATCAGTCTCTGGCAGCCATATCACAAGCTTTGCTTAGTTTGGGGTCAGAGGCCGTGTGTAAGATGTCCCAAAATATTTATTTATTTATTAATTTATTTATTAAAAATAATAATAACTCTAATCAATTAGAAATTCAACTTGATTAGAGCTATTACAGTATTTACTAAAATAATAATGTAAGGCAGAACATTCTGATGTAATAAAAATAATAAATAAAATAGATAATCCAATTAAATAAATGTTCTAAATCTACATAGGTACATAACAATCCGTGATACAAACAAAAAGCCGTGGTGGTCTAGAGGTAGTGACACCCGCCTTATAATCGTGAGGTCGTGGGTTCAAATCCCCGGTCCCGTACCAATGAGTTATTTGGAATTTATGTACGGAATTTCACGCCACTGGCTTTTCGGTGAAGGAAAACATCGTGAGGCAACCTGCATACGTCCGTAGAAGAAATTCGATGGCGTATGTGAATCCACCCACCCGCACTGGGCCAGCGGTGGTGGATAAGGCCCAATCACCCTTCGTGGGTAGGCCTACGTCCTGCAGTGGACTATTAAAAAAAGGCTGGTACAACAACCAAATAGACAGAAGAATAGTATAGAAATAGTATTCTAAGAAATAGTATAGAATTCGACAAACACCTAAACTGGAAACACCATATCGGGAAACTAAAATCAAAACTATCACAATTCTTATTATCTGTTCTAAAAACCAATACTAACACCAAAACCGCATTGAATGCTTATTATGCTTACGCCCATGCTTGGCTAAGTTATGGTATAATCATATGGGGCAACAGTACCGATGCTAACGATTTATTTATAAAACAGTAAAAATGCCTCCGCATTATAATAAATATCCGCCAACGTGAGAGCTGCAAACCGCACTTTAAAGAACAAAAAATACTAACCCTACCCAGCCTTTACATATTAGAAGCAGCTTTATTTGCCAAAAAACACCCACACCTATTCACTGCCTCAACAAACCCTAGACGCCAAAACCAACTAGTAGCACCCGAACCATTATTAGAAATAGTCAGGAAAGGCCCAGAATACATGCTAATAAAAATATTCAACAAGCTACCAAATAACATCTGGAACGAAACAAACGAAAATTTTTTTAAAAGAAGACTAAAAGCGATTCTCTTATCCAAAAGCTATTACTCAATACAAGACTTCCTAGACGAAAAACGTTTCGACACCGCAAACTAGTAAATGTAAAATAAGATATATTACTTAGCTAACGTTCCCATCACCTTAGTGTTTAAGTTAATTGCAATACCCTAATAGAGGGTCCATAAGTATGAAACTCTTGGTTTATATAAATGATACATTTATAAATTAGACTAAGAGAATAATTATGTATTTATGGTGCAATAAAAACGATTGAATTGAATAGACATTCTAAAACAAATAAAATAACACTCGAAGAAGTATTAAAAACTCAGATAAAATAAATGCTTTATTATTATATACTACGGGACTAATCGCGCACTAAAATTACGAGATAAATAAATAACTTCTCATCCCGACGTTTCGGCCGAGTTGCATCGACCGTGGGTGGTCACGGGTAGACTGGAATGTGAAACAGCTGGTACCGCCAATTCAATTTGAACTGTCAGTGTTGTGTGACGTAGTGCCAATTTTTCAAGTTCGAATTCGTCGGGATGAGTAGGTATTTATTTATCTCGTAATTTTAGTGCGCGATTAGTCCCGTAGTATATAATAATATAATGTGTTTAAATGGCGAAAGTTTAAAAACAAAATAAATGCTAAAGCTATTTTGTTCGGACTACATATTACATTTTGTAGACCTTGCAAGCACAATTATACGAGATTCACATCGTGCATAGCCCATGTACCCTAAAAATAGTTATATTATGAGAACAGCATCCTATTGTGCGTTTTCCTATTTGACAAGTACAGTAATAATGAGAGATTGCTTTTATCCCGCCTGACGTAGGCTCTATTGCTATATAGACGTAGTATTTCTTGTTTTCAATATGTCCATTGAATATTTGAACCAAGTAGTTTCCGACACCATATACACCGCTGCTTTTCTATATTCATCACATAACTTTTTTATATATTTTGCACGAATCTAACAGTAGTCCGAACTGACAAGGTTGACATGTTTAACTATTCTGTTAAAATAAAATCATCAGCACCGGCTAGATAGTTTTTCGGAAATATGATTTTTGCACTGCTTTCTACTGTAATGCATCGAATATTGCTATCCCACTCGGTTAATATTGGTCGTTAAGCCGCAGTTTATCTTCGTTTAGGTCTTATTGTTATTAAAATAGAAGGTTTTAGCTTAAAAGTTGCTAATACTACTTCTACTTCAAATTGAAACAATAGTTTCACTTTGTTTATTATTATTTGATAGATAATGTTGAATTAAATTAAATTGACTGTTGAGTTAAATTGAAATGTTTGAAATGAAATGATATACATATATTTTTTTTGTTTAATGTAATAAACTGTCTGGCATATATTATTCTAATAAAATTATGCTACGCCCTACTAAACAGGGTGAATATGTGCAACTATGTACTAAATTAGCAATAAGTATTATTAGTCTTAATATGCTATGTTCTAATTGTATTGTACATATATCTTGCATAAATAAATAAATATTTATTTCACAAAAAATAGAGTACAATTAGGGCAAAGAAGATATAATAATACTACGTATAGAACGGCCACTCGTTACCCCCCACCCGTTTGAGTCTTCCTCACTTCCACCCCGCGTCAGGACACGATTTACTACTCTGCGCGCGGGCTGCACAGGCCGCTGCAAATACCCGTGTAGCGTTCGTGCGTATGTGTAGTGTCTGTGAATAAATATAGTGTTGTGTGCGTAAGACAGCAGATTTTGTATGAAGAAACGCGGAGTGTCCGGGCTGTGATTAGGGTGTAAATTTTGTAGGATTTGTCCAATCTATTCATTCCTTGGCATGTGAAATATACGACAATATCATAACTCATAATAAAGAAATATCTATACAATCAAGTGTCTAATAATGTTAAATTGAAAAAAATAAAAAACTTAAATAAATTTAAAAGTGTTGAATAATGTCACAATATTCAAATATATAAATAAAAAAAGGGTTCAATAATATCATAATATTCAGTTATACAATGTTAAGATACACAATACTTCTCCAATCTCTTAAGCTGTAAAAACATTATTCTGCTAACCACATCTTAAGTTTTTTACGGAACTTACCATATGGCAGTTCTTTTATTACTATTGGTAACTGGTTATACACGGTGATACACATAGCATAACTGTTCTTTTGGTATAATGTCAGTCTAGGGGGGCGTTCAAAAACTAGTCTTTTTCCATATTTTGTACTCCTTGTTTTATTTGATAGATCGGAATTTTTAGGAGATGTGAGATTTCCTTTATTTATTGTACATTTTATTGACGTAGTCTGAGTTACTCATGCTTTATATGGAGCTGCATAGCTTTTTGTAGCATTCGACCAAGTATTAAAAGCCCAAGTCTTTTCTTAGCAAGGCGAAGGAGGCGCGGGTAGGGAGGGGAGGGGGAGAGTGGATATACAATTAGAAAAGCCTATGTTTTTATTCTAAAAGTAACGCTTTTGAGTAGTGCAACGTCATCTTTGAAGGCAGCCGAACCAGTACGAGTTGGGGTGCCGATGGGAAAGATGGTAATGATGGAATACAGTCGAGGTGGTCGAAAAAATATTGAATGGGTTATCTTTTGAATTAATAGTACTTCCAGCCCGAGAATAATTTAAGCCTACGAAGGCTCTAAAAATGAAAAATAATTAATTTGAAAACTCTATAACTCAGGGAATGATCCTAGAGGGTTAATTTCATAGCATAAAATGTACAAAATAATATGTACTAATAGAATGTTTTATTTAGTTATTCAAAAGCTCTAATAATAGAAAAAAATAGAAAAAAAATATTTCAAAACTCGGTAACTCCCTAGGGAGTGATCTTAGAGGGTTGATTTTTTAGCATAAAATATTCTAAATAATATGTACTACTATTATTATCTAATTAATTAAATGAAAATTCTAATGAAAGCCCAAAAATAAAAATAAAAATTCACAATGTTTCAGATCTCCATAACTCACCAGGAAGTGATCTTAGAAAGTTGGTCCCATAATATAAAATGCTCAGAATAATATGTGCTACAATTATTTCTTAATTAATTGTTTTGGCCGGCACTTTCTGATTTAGCCCAAAATTAATGATGTCCTTTAGCATGAACGTAGTTTATATTAAACGTACGAACGTAGTGTATATAGAATTTTTATGTTCGAATATGAGCATCTTCTGTTCAGTGGTTGCGAAGATACGAGGACCGAGGTATAAAGGTAAAGCGGCGCCACTTTCTGCGGGCGTTGCGGATGTCTATTTTAAACATTTTACCGAATGTTATAAAATTTCACCAAATGTTATCTACGTCTTTCAACACATGTTTATAATAAATCGCTAACTTTCATACAAATATTGTTATTTTTTTTTTTAAATCCCAGTAGGTATTTATGATATAATATAGGAATAGCGCGAGGTCCAAGTCCGGGGCGGACTACTAGTTCAATTCAATTACAGTTTGGCAAAAAAGTCTGGCCTGGAGATAAGGAAGGAAGTTCGTATAGGCCGGGGGCTAGCCCTGGTGTCTGAGTTTTTAGGCCGCCTGAAGGCCCCTGACATGGATAAACGGTTATAAAAACCAGGCCCAACAATAGAACGTGTCGCGAGTGATCGCTGACAAACACCTAGTCAAACTACGCTACGAGCGCTACGGCTTGGGGATTAAATGTATAGAACAAATTGTTTCACCTCATTTTGATTTTTTATTTGTGTGTTATCTAGGATGCTGCACATAGAGCAATGTCTTGAAAAATACGATCGTCTGCGGCACCGGCGGGAGTGGTGGCGCGACGAGGGCGCGAGCGAGACGGGCGCGCGGCCGGCGGCGCTCGAGCGAGTGAGAAGCAAGCACCTGCTGCTCGTGTGTCCGGACGGCGACGTGCTGCGCCGGCGCCAGGAGGACTCGCTGCTGTGGCGAGAGCTGCTGTTCACGGACCCCGTGTGGGTCGCCGGTGCGTACTCAGGCGGGAATTACACTTTTTGAGAATGGTTTTAAACGGGTTTACCTCACAATCGCCTTTCTCCATTATACCATCGGGTGTCCCGCAGGGTTCCATTTTAGGACTATTATTGCTATTTATCAACGATATAAACAAGTGCTTCAAAAATTCAAAGTTCTTATTATTTGCTGAAGATATGAAAATTTATAAGAAAATTAACTCATCGCTTGACTGCGAACTTCTTCAACAGGACCATTATCGATTGTACAAATATTGCCTTCTCAACAGACTTGATTTAAACATTAGCAAAATGCTACTGTATCTCATTTACCAGACCTCGACATCCTTTGCATTTTAATAAAAAATCCGGCGTAAACCGGATCGTCACCATCCAGCGATTGCTTTTGAGATAAATATAGCCAATGACACTAATAAATCGTTTAAGCCTAATAAATGTGAACGCCTTAACTACAACAAAAGCAATTATGACTTAATTAGGCAGGATCTTAGTTCAGTAGACTGGTCTTATATTTTATCAGGTAGTGATGTCGAAAATTTAACTACGCTATTCTACAATGAATTAAAACATATAATTTCAAAACACACTCCTCTTTTGAAAGTAAGCAACCGCCAATATCCTCTTTGGTTTTCCCCGGCTTTGCAACGTTGTCTTAGAGAGAAGCGAAAATATCACTGTCGTTTCAAAAAGTTTAAAAATCCTCGTGATTATGATTGCTTTTCTTTACTGAGACGAAGGTGTAAGACTTTGATTGACCGTGATTTTTCTGCGTATACATCATCGGTAGAATCGTCGTTGGATAATAATATCAAACACTTCTGGAGGTATATTAATGGTCGAAAATCTTCAAATTCTATTCCACAAACTATGAAGTGCGGTGATCTCACTTCTTCTAACGGTAAAGAAATTTGTGAACTTTTTTCTAATTATTTTAAATCAGTGTTTGTAAAAGATACCAATCAAGTATCTGATAACAGCGACGGTGATCACCCACGCCGGCCACACCTATCAGTGCCAACATTAAGTAATATAAACGTTAGTCAGGCCGATATTATCAAGAAAATTGCTGGACTTGATCCTAATAAAGGGGCTGGTCCTGATGGGATTCCGCCCATTCTGTTAATAAAATGTAGTAATGAGTTGAGTCTCCCTCTTAGCATCATTTTTAATGCGTCACTTAGAGTCGGAACTTTTCCTTCACACTGGAAAATTGCATACGTTATTCCTATTCTCAAATCAGGTGACAAATCTAAATGTGAAAACTACCGTCCGGTAAGTATATTGTCGTGCTTGGGGAAACTGTTTGAGTCACTTGTCTATGATTCTTTGTACCACCATATTGAACCGTTATTGTCACCAAAACAACATGGTTTTATTCGTAACAGATCCACTGTTTCAAATCTTTTAGAATATAAAAACTATCTTTGCGGTGCATTTGCAACAACTACTCAAGTCGATACTGTTTATACAGATTTTTCAAAGGCATTCGACAAAGTGAATCACCGGATTCTGTGCTCTAAGTGGGAATCGAATGGTGTCCACGGTAGTCTCCTTCGATGGATTAAATCGTACCTTAGCAATAGGAGCCAGTTGGTAGCACTTAAAGGTTTTCTGTCATCACCCGCAAACGTGACATCAGGAGTACCTCAGGGATCACATTTGGGCCCACTCTTTTTCATCTTGTTCATTAACGATCTCATTGATAAACTTACTTGCTCGTGCTTACTATATGCGGATGATCTAAAAATATACAATACTATTGGGTCTGTAGCTGATTCTGAAGCCCTCCAAGTTGATTTAAACACAGTATTGGAATGGTGCAATGTCAATAAAATGTCTTTAAATATTGATAAGTGTTTTGTAATATCTTTTACAAATAAAACTAATAAAATTCTGCATCAATATAAATTAAGTGGTCAATTACTTGCTCGGAAGAATGTGGCAAAAGATCTAGGTATTCTGTTTGATGACAGGTTAACATTCCGAGAACACTATGATCATATAATTAATAGATGTAATCAACTTTTAGGCTTCCTAACAAGATCTACCAAAAATTTCAAAAATCCTCAAAGTTTCATTTATCTTTATTGCACACTTATTCGTAGCATTTTGGAATATAATTCTTCAATCTGGTCTCCTTTCTACAAAGTTCATATAAATCGTATTGAAATGGTCCAAAGGAAATTTCTCAGAATTTTGAGTTACAGGTGTGGACTAAAACGTAAACTCAATTCTTATGAAGATAGACTTTTAAAATTTAATCTGATGTCCCTTGAAGTTAGACGCAAATACTTTGATTTCACTAATCTTTTCAAAATTATTAACAGTTATATGGATTCTCCTTCTCTTCTTTCATCATTAAATTTCAACATAAAGCCTAGGTCACGTAATCCCCACTCCAAAATTTTTGTTTTGCAAGTTTATGTCAATAATACTTCGTATTTTAATCCTATTGTTCGCATGTGTCGCCAATATAATGATATCTCGTCTGATCACAGTAACCAAGTAGACATTTATTACAACAACTTGTATAAATTTAGAAAAGACATCTTGGCCATCCTCGCTGCTCAGGGGATGCCAGGTCATGCGTAGATGGCCTGGTATTCTCTTATTTGTTTATTTTATTTCTGTAGTATGTATGTGCTGCGGCACTAGATTTGCAGCACAATGTAGTTAATTAATGTTAATTTGATCATGTTTGCTCTATTGTTAATTATAAAATTTGTTTTATTGAGATTTACTGCTATTATCATGCTGTGTACGCATATTAAGGGATATTTTCCAGTTCTGTACTTTTGCTGTATAAAATTTAGCTCTTAATTGAATGTATCCTGTTCTGTGTACCTTTATAATAAAAATAAAATAAATAAAATTACAAACTAGAGTCTGGCTAACGAAAGTTGATACTGACAAAGCGTGGCAAATTTTAAAAATATTAGTATGGCAGCTCTAAACTGAGAGGGAAACACTTTCTCTCACTCACACGATGTAGCATTGTTACCATACTGCGATTTTGATTCTTCCAAATCTTTGGAGGAATCGCAAAAAAAACTTTTTTTCAAGCTTTAACTTGTCGTGTAGGAGTTTTATGTTCATTACGTTAATTATTTTCTGTTTTTTTGACGTTATTATTATGCCAAACTGAAGCTTTGCATTGCTCTCCAAATGATCCAAATGATTTCAACGTGTAGCTATCTACTTCATTACGATGAAGACTATAATAATATAATGAATCATTTTGTTCAGTTTGATACATGACGTAGGTTTGAAGAACAAGATTACTTTTTGCATAAATTAGCATGACCGACTTCACCCGTGTACAGAATTCGCGACTATTTCGCACGGATCGATGTAACATTTTTCACATTATTGTTGATTTATCAAAAATGGCTCAGCCGATTTCGATAAAATTTAAATGGGACCAATTTCGAAGTATATTCTTTCCAATAAAAAAAAATATTGAATCGGACTACTAAGAAAAAAGTTATGCGTGGTTATACATAAAAAAAAAATATACGCGTCGAATAGTATACCTCCTCCGGTGGTTCGTCGGTCAAAAATGTTTTTAATAGGTACAAGATAAAATACCCCAATTTAATGGTAAATCCGCGATGGTAGTAGCACCGTGTGTTGTTATTTAAAAAGTTCGCTAAAAATTCCAGTATCAACTTTCGTTAGCCAGACTCTAATCGCTGTAATGTAACAAAATGGATGTCTCTGGCATCCATTCGTCGCATAAATGAACTGTGCTATGAAGCTACTCGAGAGCCGATCTCCCTCGGTGTTTTGGCGAGCACGCGATAGCGAAAAACAGTTCAACAGTTTTTTTTAAATAAAATAGTTTCATAGAATCGAGGGTTGTATACTAAGCGTGACACAAATCGGCGGATTCGCAGATGACACTTCGCCGTGATTCGCTAAATATTGCGCATGTGTGTGCACAATTCCGACGCCGCGTGTCATAGTAGCGAGCACGGGCGTAGGGAGCGCGCGGGAGGCATGAGGTTGGCGGGCAGGTGTGTCCCGGTGTCTCTCTGGCTCCCGCGCATACCTATATTTCGGCTTTTGCGCAGCGTTCAAGGCATAACTTCCCATCCGTCGACTTGTGTGGCGCTCAGTATAGTAGAGAGTAAAACGAGAGTATGTCCGGCAGGCGGGCCGTTCTACGCGCACCTCGAGCACGCGCTGCACTACACGGCCGAGACCGTCGAGCACCGCGCGCTGCGCCTGCGCCGCGCGCGCGACCCGCCCGGGGACGAGCCGCCGAGCCCGCCGAGCCCGCCGAGCCCGCCCCGGCCGCCGCGCGGCGAGCGGCCGGCGCGCCTGCTGCCGCTCGCGCGCACGCCGCTGCCCGCCTGCCTGCGCACGGCGCAGCCCAAGGTAACACGCGGCCGGCCCACAGGCGGAGGAGCGCGCGGATGACACGGGCTGTGGGCCCGATATCCGCGGCTCCGAGCGAACGAGGTGGTTTCGGGAGCGCCTCAAACTTTTCAATCGGCACATCATGCCAGACGTCACAAACTTTTCTTTCATCCGCCGGATGTCGGTTCGAATGTTTTTTTTATTTGTCTATTTTGTACTTACTCACACGCCCTTTTCAACGAATCTCGACGAATGCCTGTTAGGGACGAAAGGTCCCAAACACGTTCGAGATTTGTAGAAATCCGCGTGATACGTTACGTTAGACGTAAAAATGAGTCGAAGTAGCCGGCTACCGGACGTAAGTCAGTCCGGCTCGGAGCGGGGCAGTAACGGTGTGCGTGCGCGCAGGTGGTGGCTCCCACGCGCGCGCCGTGGGCCGCGTCCCGCGCCTTCGCCTACCACGAGGCGCGCCACAAGCGCGGCGAGAGCGCGCGCGGCGCCGCCACGCTCGCGCGGCTGGTGGAGAGCGCGCGGCCCGCGCGCGCCGACACCACGCTGCAGGTGCCCGGTACGTAGCCCCCGGCCCCCGGCCGCCTGCCGCCGCGGCCCGCGGTCCACGCTCGATACTGTTATGACGGTTCTCTCGTTTTCAGATAAAAACCAACTGGTGAGCGACGCGGGGAAACTGACAGTGTTGGACTCGCTGCTGAAAAGACTGAAGGAACGAGGCCACCGGGTGCTGATCTATAGTCAGATGACCAAAATGATAGATCTGTTAGAAGTGAGTATAAATACATAGATCCTCTTCCTGCCAATCTTGCCACTGTTTGTTATTGTACTGCTATACATTTTTTTCGAAATTATTGTAATCTTGAATCTCAGAGCAAATAAAAAAATCGAGAGAGAATGTTGTGAACGAACAAGTGAAGCCAACCAAAACTGCGCCTTGCCGTGTACAGACAATTACACACACATCCAGTTAACTATGAAACTACGCCTTGGCTTGTCAGTCGAACTATGACGGCGCAACACCGACGCACTCAGCCATGTATAAAAAACCGGCTTCACTTGACTGTTCGACGACGCGGCGACGTTCTCTCTGGATTTTTTTATTTGCTCTGAGTCTTGAATCATATCAACTCTAATTGTTTTGAAAGTGAAGTATTGCTCCTGAAGCGGCTCCACAGGCGTTATCAGAGATATTTAGATTAGCTCCTCATAGCATAAAATACAAAGATTGATCTTTCTACCTTCAATTGAGATGTTTTGTGATTTTGACTAAAATACCCCTTTATTGCAAGTTTTTCGATTGTCAAACTCAATTCAATTCAATTCTTGTTTGTGGCTTCTGTGAGGGTGCTTCACAATTTCGCCAATGTCTTGTGTAGAACTGCCATCAAACGTAGAGAATTTGTACGGTGTCTAATGAAGTATTGTATTTAATTAGTCCACAGTTTGATTGTCAAACTCATATTGACAGATTGATTTCCATTTTGACACACAGAGCTATTGACAAGTACAGTACTTAATATTGCCACCGTGGAAATTTTCCACATTTTTAAGAAAATATAAAAATGAGTGTTTGTGTTATATGCAAGAAGCAGATAAATATATCCGAGTTGAAACCGTGCTCTAAATGCAATAACACCTACCACTACCATTGTTTAGGAGTAAGTCAAGAAACATAATAAAGAGTCTAAGCACTACAAGGCATCGTGGAAGTGTCCGACTTGCAAAGCTGTCAAGCGAAGTGATTCTTCTAATTCTGCCTTGCTATCCAAACCTCAGGGCTCTGCACCTAGTTTCCCAGTTTCTAATTATATTGAAGAGTTGAAGAATTATATAGATAAAAAACTTGAGGATTCGTTGTATCGTCTGCTAAGTGAAATCAGGCGTGACTTCACAATCGAAAACTCCAACACGCGCAGCAGCATTCAGGAACTGACTGAGAGCGTATAGCTTATGTCTATTAATTACGACAGACTCCAAGAAGCTCTAGACACTAAATCAGAAATAATAAGTAACCAGCAAATTGAAATCTCCACCGAACGCGCACCGAAGTCACCAACTTGAAGACACGGACAAGTAAAGTTGAGCAACAGTCACGAGATTGCAACCAGGATATTCAGTGTGTGCCTGAGCACAAATCCGAGAACCTGAAGACAGTAGTTCAGCAGCTGAACTACTGTCAAAATTGACTGTACTGAACTTACCGTGAAATTGGTATTTAGGAACTGTTGGTTGCTAAATACCAATTTACATCTTGATCAAACCGAGTCCCCAAAATTAACCAAAACTCAAACCGAGCGCGGTCCATTGTGTGTGAAGCTTTCGAGTCCTGGTACGCGACACAGTCCTGGCTGCAGTCAAGTTCAATATACGTTCAATAGAGCCAACCCAAACAATAAACTTAACTCATCTCAGCTAGGCATCGGCGGTGAGAAGAAACCAGTCCACGTCTGTGAACATCTGTCTCTGGAAAATAAACAGTTACACGCAGCTGCTCGCAAAATCGCAAAAGACAAAAAATTTTTTGCCAGAGTTCGTGGTGGTAAAATCTTTGTGAGAAAGGACCCTAATTCGAAGTGTTTTGTGGTAAAGGACTTAGATTCTTTGAATTATCTCGTGTAAATTGCCTTTAAAACTTATTGTTTCCATCGATTCAAACCAAATAGAAATGTAATCTAGAATTTTTGGCACCAGAATGTTAGAGGCCTTCGGACCAAAACTTCAATTATATTTAGTAATATACTTAAGCAAGATTTGGACGTTGTTCTATTGACCGAAACCTGGCTTAATAAATCTGTTTATGACCATGAAATTTTTGATAATTGATAATGACTGAGGCCACAAAAGAAATTTTTGCGTGCATTAAATTACAAGACTAGGATGCCTACATCTAATTTTGAATACGATGAGCACTGTTATCATCATCACTTGCTGCCTTTAAAGATTAGGGAGAGGCTGCAGATCTTACATTATTACATAATATAGTATCTTATGCAATAGATTGTCCATCCTTGTTGGCTATGATTGGCATGGCGACTCCATATACATCAACCGCGCGCAGATATGAGCTCCAGCTGCACACACCTCACTGTGACACCAACTATCGCAGAAACTCTTTCATTATCCGTACTTCTTTCAATTTTAATCAAAATTATTCCAGTATTGTTGATTTGTACATGATGAAACGAAATTCGTTTAAAAAAATAATCAGTAAATACTTTTTTGTTAAAACTAAATCTAAATATGAAAACACTTTAAAAAGAATAAGTAAGAAGAAAAGAGATATTACTTAGTAGGAATAAACACCTTGTTAAAGTAGGTGCTAAAGGCACGATGTAATCGACAGGTACAAACTTGTTTCTGGCTCTTATATATAGGTATTCTTGTTGTCATTTTTATAAAGTATAGGAATGCTATTTATTGTGCATGGATAATTTAGTTAAGTCCATATTATCTCTTTATATACATATTCCGTAATGGGCACTTTGCATTTATAAGTGAAAACTGTTTTGGCATATGTATTGTCATTTAACCTCTTCTTACTGTGTTTGTTAGAAAGCCGTTTGTTTTACATATAAAATAAAATAAAAAAATAAAATAATTTGGAGAGGGAAATCAGCCGTGGAACTGTGCATTTGCACTTTGTATTTTCCTTCTCCTGCTCAACATGATGCGCTAGACCACTCGCTATCGAATATTACGAACGTGCTGCAGAACAAACTACCCAAAAATGCAATATTTTTATTAGCTGGAGGGAGACTTCAATCGACCAGGTATAAAGTGGGAACGTGACCCTCTGAACAATATATGCCAAGATTTAGATATTTCTAATCCCTCTGTGTCATCTTTTAAGCAACATTTAATGTATATTTTAAGCTAAATTTGTAAAAATAAACATTTATTATTGTTTTATAAATTCAGTTATTCAGTACTCATTTTGTTACATGCATGCATGCTGTGTTCACAAATGCTTGTCGAGCCGTTCGACGAGCGTCGAGCCGAGGCGAGCCCCGCGTGACGTGTGACGTGTGGTGCGTGTTGCAGGAGTACATGTGGCACCGCAAGCACAAGTACATGCGGCTGGACGGCTCCAGCAAGATCTCGGCGCGCCGCGACATGGTGGCCGACTTCCAGGCGCGCGCCGACATCTTCGTGTTCCTGCTGTCCACGCGCGCCGGCGGGCTCGGCATCAACCTCACGGCGGCCGACACGGTGCGTCCCGTCCCGTCCCGTCCCGGCCCCGCGCCCGCCCGCCGCCGACACTAATCCGCCCTCGCCCGCAGGTCATCTTCTACGACTCGGACTGGAACCCCACCGTGGACCAGCAGGCCATGGACCGCGCGCACCGTCTCGGCCAGACCAAGCAGGTCACCGTCTACCGCCTCATCTGCCACGGCACCATCGAGGAGCGCATCCTGCAGCGCGCGCGCGAGAAGAGCGAGGTACCGCCTCATCCCGCCCCCCCGTCCCCCGCCCCCCGCCCCCCGCGCGCGCTCACACGTCCGCTCCCTTGCAGATCCAGCGCATGGTGATCAGCGGCGGCAACTTCAAGCCGGACACGCTCAAGCCGAAGGAGGTGGTGTCGCTGCTGCTCGACGACGAGGAGATCGAGTTTAAATGTAAACACCCACAGTAACCTCTGCGTCTCACGATCCGTCACGAGTTCCACCACGTAACGTTCTCGTTCGCGTTGCAGATCGACAGAAATCTGAAGAAAAGAAAATCATCGAAGAGAGAGAGAGGAAAAGAAAATTAGGCGCTTTGCCCGCGTCGGCGGTGAGTACTCGCATCCCGCGTTCGCCGCGGGCCACCGGCCGCCGCCGCGGAGACGTGACGCGTGTTCGTTGTGTGCAGGCGCCGAGCGAGAGCAAGCGGTCGCGCGACTCGGCCTCCGAGCCCACCAGCCCGCTGCGCGTCGACGACGACGAGCCGCCCGCCGCGCCCGCGCCCGCGCCCGCGCTGCGCCCCGAGCGCTGGGGCGCGGCGCGGGCGGCGCGCGGCGCACGGCGCGGCCGGCCGCGCGGCTCGCGGCACGCCGCCTCGCGCCGCCCCGAGCCCGCGCCCGCGGCCGCGCCCGAGCCGGCCGCGCCGCCCGAGCCCGAGGAGGCGGGCGCGGGCGCGCGCGGGCGGCGCGGCCCGGGCCGGCCGCGGCTGCGCACGGGCGCGGCCCGCGGGCCCGTGCGCCGGCCGCGCCGCCCGCGCGAGCCGCTGCTGGTGCCGCTGGCGCCGCCGCCGTAGCCGCGCGCGCTCGTCGGCCCGCACGAGGTACTGTGCCGCTCCCGCCTACCTAAAAACGTTTAACATTATGTTTCTCAAACGTCCTTGGAAAATTAATGTTGGGCTATTTTACACGAAGCGGATAGGTAAAGACGATGTTTTCGGTTTCGGTAATATTTGAGCACCTCTCATTTCATTTCATTTTCATTTATTTATCATACATAACACATACATCATACACAATTCACAAACTTAAAGATGTGGGTACTTAGAAATATAATCTTAAGGTAGGTATGCATGACAAATATTGGCAATAAACATAATTAACAGTAATGCGAAATAGTAAGCTTTGCGAAGCAACCCTCACTAGGAAAACCCGTGTCGAGGACTACTGCAGCCCGCTTTGCCCGCCACATACTTAGCCGAGCAAACGTATGCGAATACAATTAGGTAAGTATTTATTCTTCATACCTACACTAAATTTAAAAAAATATTTATTAGTTATTTGAATGTTTTCGGAACCATGTTACCAATGATTTGGACTATCTCAGTAATGATATTTTGTAGATAATTATATATATAAAAATAATAATCATATCCATACATAAACAATAATAAGTAAATATGTATATTAAGATTTATAAAATAAATAAATATCGAAAAAGGCTATCCCATCAAAGTAAATACCCTATCTTCCAGTTTAACAAAACCCAATTTTACTAGCTCTATTCTATCCATACATGTCCATGATACTAATTACTATCTATACATGATACGTGTGCCAAAAAAATTTGTAATATAATAAATAATGAATATTAAATTCAATATTCAATCATTTATTGCACCAAAAACACATACATCTCTTAGTCTAATTTATAAACTTAGATATACATATTTATGGACCCTGTTTTAGGGTATTGCAATTGACTTAAACACTGAGGTAATAATAGGAACAGTTATCGGTTACGGTTTACTTTGTCTGATTCGCGGTATTGAAACATTTCTCGTCTAAGAAGTCCTATATTGTGTAGTAGCTTTTGGCTATGAGAATCTCCTTTATCTTTCTTTTAAAAATGTTCTCGCTTGTTTCGTTTCTGATGTTAGTTGGTAGCTTGTTGAATATTTTTATTAACATTTACTCTGGTCCCTTCCTGACTATTTCTAATAGTGGTTCGGGCGCTACTAGTTGGTTCTGTTGAGACGGTGAATAGATGTGAGTGTTTTTTGGTAAATATTGCTGCTTCTAATATGTATAGGCAGGGCAGAGTCAATATTTTTTATTCTTGTTTGCAAAGCGGAGTTTGCAGCTCTCACGTTGTCGGATATTTATAATGGCATACACGGTGGCATTTTTTCTGTTTTATGAATAGATCATTTGCATCAGTGCTGTTTCCCCATATGATTATTCCATACCTTGCACTACAGTGTAGCAAATGTAGTAACGTAGTCAGAGACCTGGGAGTTATTCACGATTCGAAATTACTGTTTGATCAACATGTTGATGCTATTATCTCTAAAGCTTCCAGATCACTTGGTTTTATCATGAGAACCTCAGTTAGCTTCACTAGAGCCAAAACTTTTAAAGTTCTTTATTGTACATTTGTACGAAGCATTCTTGAATGCACATCTCAGGTATGGAACCCTCGATATAATATTTACATCGATAGGATTAAAAGAATTCAGGTCAAATTTATGAAATATCTCTGTTTTCGTCTTAAGATCCCATATAAATCCTATAAAAGAAATTTCACTTTCTCCCTCTTTCGGCGAGACGTGAAATTGCTGATTTAATTTTTCTGCTGAAGATAACTTCAAATCAAATTGACTGTCCTGAGCTACTTAGTAAAATATCCCTTAGAGCCCCCAGTAAGATCATTCGTTATAACCCAATAATTCACACTTTTTCTGTTACCACAAACTACAGGCAAAACTCGTTCTTATTGCGAGCTGGCGACCGTTTCAATCATTTGTGTAGGCACATTGATCTGGATTTGTTCTGCACAAGTATTCATTCGGCTAGGCGGCGCTTGAGCAGAGAGTTTTTTCAAAACTAATTAGATACAACTTCTCAGATTCAAAATTATATAGCATATCACTTTGTGTTTTAAAGGCTTATTATACGTATGCTTTGTAATTATATTTATATTTCGTGAGTTTATTCTATGTTTTGTAAGTTTATTTTTAGGTATATTTTTATACTTTGTAAGTCTATTCACGTTTCGTAAGTTTATTTTATGTTTTGTTGTGCGATTTATGTTTTTAAGTTTATTTTCCCACATTGTCACTAAAATAGTTCTAAACGTGAGGATCTATAATTAGCGCTCTGTATTTGTTACATGTATGTATTTTGTTATTAATGCTGTTGATCCTCCTATTAAATAAATAAATACCTTAGCCAGGCATGGGCGTAAGCGTAATAGGCATTCAAGGCGGTTTTGACGTTTGTATTGGTTTTTAGTACGGATAATGCGTGTATGAATTGTGATAGTTTTGATTTTAGTTTTCCGATATGGTTTTTCCAGTTTAGGTGTTTGTCAAATTCTATGCCTAGAAGGGTACATTTGTCAGTTTCTTTTATGTTCAGTGCTTTACATAGATTTAGTGGTATTTTTTGGTGGGGATAGAACTGTATTATTTTGGTTTTCTGAGTGTTTATTTCAAGATTGTGCGTTTTGATCCATGATTGAATAGTTTTGAATGAATCGTTTATCTGGCTTCATGTATTGTTGTCGGGTGAGCATTTGAAAATTAGTGAAATATCGTCTGCGAATAGTACATGGGGAGTCGTGATTAACTTTGTTACGTTATTTATGTAGATGAGGAACAGGACTCCTGCTATTACGGTACGGTTGAGGTACGGAATTATTTATTGTACGTATTTTTGATTTAGTATCTTGTTTTGTAGGGTTATCTAGGCTGTAGTGATCTATTTGTACTAGTTGGCGCCTGTTTGTTAAAAACGAACGTATCCAGTTGAGAGGTTTTCCGCGTATACCTATTTCCTCTAATTCTTTAAATAGTATATTTTGTGAAATTTTATCGTATGCTTTGGCCATATCTAGCAGTACTCCGATAGAGTGGTGCTTTTCTCTTACATGGTTTAAGAAAACCAAAATCAAAAATTACTTTTTTTGTTTATCCTAAGTAACATGTACTGTAAATTTATAAATTCTCTATTGTTGTTATTTTTTTTTTCTTATTTTAATTAGTTTTTTTTTCTTACTTGCCAAACTTCTAGTGCTCCATTTGTATGCATGCTGTGTTTGCACCTAGAAGGTTGGACAGCCTAACATGTTCTATTGTTTTGTATTAATTTATAATTTTGACTGTATCAACCAGTTTGCAAACCAATAATAAAAAAAAGATGTGTTGGTTGTATTTGTATATTGCAAGTGTTGTAGACGAGTTTTTCCGGAAACCAAATTGATTCTCGTCTAGTAGTTTGTATTTATTTAAGTACGCGTATAATCTGTCTGATATTGGTCGTTCGAAAATTTTTGATATTGTTGGTAATAGTGCAACGGGCCCGTAATTGTGACGTTAGTGTATTTCCCAGATTTCTTAACTAGGTATAGGTCGTATTTTGGCAAGTTTTAGTTTTTCTGGAAAACATTCTTGATCTATAGATTTTGTTAAAGGAGCTACAAGTTCTTCTGCATAAGCTTTTATAAGCACTGGAGGGATGTCGTCTATCCCGCTGCTGTATTTGTTGGGTAGCTTTTTTATGACTTTATATACTTCTGTATATGTAACAGGAGACAACTACATTGAATTTATGGTTTGATTTCGGGTTTCTTTATTTTTCTCGTTCTGGATAGATGTTTGCTTTTGACAAGTTTTTATGTTTGTTGGTTGTGAAGGTACACCAACAGTTGCAAAATAATCATTAAAAGTGTTTGCAACTGCGGTCGGGTCTTCGACAATGGAATATAATATTTTTTTTTATTGAAAATTTTTGCAAACCACAGACTCCAGGGTCTGTGCCCTTTGTTAACTAAAATTACAATTGTTAGATTATACTGTACAAAGAGAGTTAGTAGGTACTTGAAATTTTAGCCTAAGTTAGTTAGTTGGTGCAATGCGTGAATGCCACAAGCAGACCGGCGACCCGCAAGCAGCACCCGATCACGAGTGTGACACATGTGCCAGCCATCGCTCTCCTCGACCATATTTGTGGTAAGAGAGCGACCCGGCACATGATGCCGCCGCAAGAAGGAGCCTTCGATGGCGAGCATGAATGCTTGGGGCATGCGCGCAATGCTTATTTCTTATAAATTATAAATACACATTTTCCACGTCCTATGCCATTTTTTTGTCTTCTTCCGGCCTCCGGCCTTTTCCTCCATCGCCGCCTCATTCCGATCCCTGACAGCCATCTGCAGGTTGTATTCCCTGATAGTCTCCGATGACACAGACGACGCTCGCCGTACGAATCGACTGATGGCATCATTTTCGATGTCGTCGGCGTAATAGATGAAGGTCTCAGTGTGCCGCGATAGTGCAACGACCGCGTGTGAGACGCTCTCATGTAGTCTCATTTTTGGCTTTGTTTTTGTAACGATTACCGATTCGCATGTTAGTCCCTGAGCTTCGTGAATGGTAAGGGTGCGTGATCCTGAGCCTCCCCCATAAACTTGGCTAAAGAGGGTCTCCTTTTCTTCCTGCACTAAGAAAAGTGTGTTGGGGAGGGTTTTGGATATTTGAGCCCCCTTGAACCTTTTCTGCTCAAGAGACCTAATACGAGGGGCTGAGGAATATATACCTGAGTATATTTTCCTCAACGCATACGCGACATCCATTGGGTTTCTGTGTGTGCAGAGCAACTCCTGGCAACCAGCGTTGGACGATGGTACCTCATCTCGAAGAGATTTTCTCTGTATAATATTTCTAGTTTTATGTTATGTGTTCTTGTTATACATGGCTTTTATCGAATACTCCTTTGATTATATTCCACAAATATGTCAATTCTTTCTTGAGTTACATCCCAAGAAGCAAAATAGTCGAATAAGGAAACATTTACTCGACTAAACATCGAATAGTTGTTGAATAGTAGCTACACACGTACAAAATTGTGCAGTAAAAGTGTTTATGTTGTGTCTTTTAGTGCAAATCGTATCGTATCGAAGTGCCCTTATCTGGCTTATGTCACAAATAAATGCTATACGAGGGCTATAATAGTAGCTCAGTGCAGAGGCGAACAGGGGTGTCGCAATTAGTAAATTAAGCGAAGGGACAGAACTAGACCAAGCGACCCACCATATTATTATTTTATAACTTTGGAGTCAGGTGGCTTCACCGCCTGCATTCTACATTACCAGCTGTACTAATTTAATTTGGAATTTACCAATCCTTGGATCGCCAATTAATTTGGTGATTGGTAAGTTCACTGTTCTTTAATTAATCATTCTAAAACAACCTAGGGGGCCCACCATTCTACATTACCAGTCGTACTGATTTAATTTGTAATTTAATCGAATCAGGAATGAGGAGATCCGTAGAAGAACCAAAGTTACCGACATAGCCCAACGGATTAGCAAGTTGAAATGGCAATGGGCAGGGCACATAGCGCGGAGGACTGATGACCGGTGGAGTCGAAAAGTTCTCTAGTGGAGACCACGTACCGGCAAGCGCAGCGTAGGACGTCCACCCACAAGGTGGACAGATAACCTCATTAAGACCGCAGGATCGCGCTGGATGCAAGCCGCTATCAACCGGTCTTATTGGAGATCCATAGGGGAGGCCTATGTCCAGCAGTGGACGTCCTTTGGCTGATGGATGGATGGATGGATGGAGTCACTGAACACGAGATGCTTTCGCTTCGACGGTAAACGAAAAACTTCGTCAGTCGGGACCTCACCGCTCTATTTATATCTGAATTAATGTTGACTAGAATTCTCTGGCATTATCAGTGTCATTGTGTTTGACAAAGTAAACAAGGTGAAAGTTCGAGACAATATACCTACTCAAATTAAACCGAAATCGAAAACATTGATCTTTTTTACCTGTCCGCTTCGCGTGGAATGCCCCAAATATTATTTAACTACAGTATAGTGAAATACGTAGCTGCAGGCGAAGGATTTCAAAAAAAACCAAATGTCCTTATAAGAATTTAATTAAACTTATTGAAATTACAATTAAAACTTATTAATTAGAAGTGAGCCTAGCTGAAGTGAAGCAAGAACTGACTAACTAAAACTAGGAGGCAGACGCAAGTCGCCTCGGTCGGACGTCACGAAGTGCTGACGCTGTAGCTTGTGCCTCGGTGCATCCTCGTGTCGAATGTGGGTCAGCGACGCAGCAGTTGCAATGGTTGAGCAATATGTAATTCCTCCACCCGCAGACCAGCAACTATTTTCCAACGTTTAGTGAAAATGTTGCTGGGAAAGTCTTATGCTCAACCTCTTCATACTTAGGGGTGGCTTGCTTTTCCTCTTCTTCATTCTTAGGGCATTTGTATCGCTTGTGGGAGCAGCGTCGGTAGCAATAGGCTGCGATGAATACGCAGGCGCCACACAGCATCATGTAGAGAGGGATGGTGGTGTGGTATACGGTGTATGTTGTATCCGTATTCAATTTCATCTCCGGCTGCATCATGACTTGATTGTGAACGCTCTGTAATTTCCTCAGGTCGATGGTTTTCAGGAGCATTCTCGATGTTGGAGCACTGTCCGTAAAGTTGTAGGTTACATCTGTGATCAATAACGGTTTGCCGGATATTTCGTCATCTTGGTTGGTTATGATGAACATGGGTGTTGACAGAGTGCAGTTTGTCGGCAAGGTTACAAGGTAGCTTCCCAGGAGTTGTTTAAATTCCTCTCGTCCGCATTGTAGATGGGCTCTGGTGTTGCGAGGGAAGGTTGCAATGTAGTCCCTGTTGCTCAGTTGCTCGATGGCTTCTGTTTCTAAGTCGACGGTAGTGAAGTTGCAGTGTTCTAACGAATGGTGAGAGATGAGGTTCCGTATGCAGTCCTGTTGTTTATGGATTCGGGCGACGTTATCTTCCATGCAGAGGTACTGCTTGTCTACCTTCGGGCATTCAGCCTCCATGTACGCATACGCATCCTTATTGGTTGCTAGGTAGGGGGAGGGTGGGATCAGGACTTGGTTACGTTTATTGGGAGCGACCGAGAGTTTATATAAATTAAATGAATTTGAAGTAACTATAGGAATTTGAAAAACTATGACTACTTGTCTTCCGGCGAAGTATGAACCGGGCTTAATAATGCTATAATAATCGCGTAAATTTAGCCTTAGTACTCTATCTTCCCCATAAATTAATCTAATTCTATCTACCATTTTTCCCAAAGTAATTATATCTACCATAGAATGGTGTGTACTCGATGTACGCACGAAAGCTAAAATATTTTCTATTCTAATTATTTCTCTAAGCAAATCATCTACATTTTCGGTAATAATTGTTAACAGCTGGCCAAAACGAGCATATTTTACAAGACTATTTTCTTTATATGCGTTGCTGTCAAGTATCAGCTCTAAAGTAGAGTTGATCAGTTGTTGGTTTTGTACCAACTGCTCGATCACTGAGTTATGTTGAGCCATCCACTCTTTATTCAGGCTAATACGTGTATTTAACTCAGCTACTATCTTCTGTTCATTGTCTCCTATATTTTTTATTGCATTATCGAATCTAATTGCGTCCTGGTAATCCAAATTGCCAGTGAGCCTTTTAATTACGGAACCTAAACCGTCGATTAGACCTCTCTTTATCCTGTTAGGTTCAAAACCATTCAGCTGTTCTAAGACTTTGTCGATTTTTTGTGACACGTAATTAATTTGGAGTTCATATAGAGAGAAAGTATCGTTAGAAAGTTTTTGCTCGAAGCTCCTTAATTGCGACTTAATTTCATAAGCTTTGCTCTCTAGGTCGTCTAGTTGGATATATTGCAAAAAGCTATGATAATGCGTTATGAGTCGAGTTTGTCCTAGTCTGAAGGGAAGGATGCCTGGACCGTCGTTAAGACTCTCGAGTCTTATCTCCTGCGCGCGAGTTAGATGCGCCATCACCATCACCGTCAGTGTTCTGTAACAATTTTGCACTGTTAGGTACTCGCTTAAGGCGAGCTTTTGCTACAGGACCTTTTTTCCTTGACGTATAGATATGGATAGGTAAGTTTGCGAGAACTGTGTCCTTTGTGTACCTAGGCGCTAACTTTTGTCGGCTAGCTAGCGGGTTCTTGACGAAGATTTGTTGTTGTGGTTCGTACTGAGTTTCGGGTTCTCTATCCTTATTCCTATTTTCGATTAGTGTAGTTCGGTTATGCAAAGCTGAATCATTAATGACATCATATACTAATTTCATTTGGTCTCTATGGTTTTGAGTGTATTGTTGTAGTAAATGCTGAGTCATGTCTACTCCTACTGGGTTCCTTGGGTCGAAATGTCCTGTTATAATGTGAAAAGGACGACATTTAGTGAAACTATGTACCGAGCTATTATAGGCAATGAGGGCATACGGTATCAAGTTTACTACAGGCTCGTCTTTGCGTTGCAATTTGAGAAGTCTTAGGTGTTCTAACAAAGTTGAGTGGAATCGTTCTATGATTCCATTATCATTTGGTGAGTGTGGGAGAACCTTGTGATGTTGGATGTTATGGGTTCTTAAAAATTCAGAAAATAGTTGATTGCAAAATTCCGTTCCATTATCACTCACTATGGTAAATGGTAAGCCATGGTGTGTACAGTACTTAAGCAAGGCTTGTAGGACGCTTATAGCTGTACCGTCACGAAGATGATAGGCCTGTCCGTATTTTGAAAACGCATCCATAAAAGTGACGTACTTTTCACTGTCTACTGTAAATAAGTCCATATGAACTATTTCCATGGGCTTTGTAGGTGGTGGTACTATATTGAAGCGCTGTTTTATGGGATTGCGGTCGTATTTCCCTTGGCCACACACTGTGCATTCATTGATGAATTTGGATATCTGATCCTTCATTTTAGGCCAAAAATATTTTTTCGACAGAGACAGATAACACTCATTGATTCCCCTATGGTTAGTTTTACCTTCGTGGTAATGCTTGATGATTTCTTGTTGCCTTAGGTATTGTTTGACATTTTCAAGCTCAATTTTAGTGAGTACAAGATTCATAGTGGAACTTTTAAAGCTATTTTGAATTACGGGAATAATCGAATATAATCCTAATGGAGGGTTAATTAAGATGCCAGTTTTAATTTTCGGGCTAACGTATTCTTTGATAGCGGATACGACATCGTGCTCGAGATTGCCTTCGGCAACTTGCACGTAAACGCGCGTGTGCGTTTCAAAAGGTTTTGACACAACCGGTCGTTTTTTAATGTCGTCGACTATGGTAAAAACTATTTGACGATGAAATTTATTGAGAGGCTCGTCACTAATGGGGACCTCGAGTATAGGATCTTCAGCGCTAGTGTGCACGGTCGCGGTACCTGATCCAATATCGGGTATTGTTACGGTTTCTGAGTTGGGTTGGATAATCACGGAATCAGAAGGATTTCCTATGATAGAATTAAGTTCATTAATCTCGTCAATAAGGGCTACTTGTTCGTTTGTGTGAATTTCTACGCGTGATAGAGCATCAGCATTGGTGTTCGCTCTACCCTTTTTATACTGGACAGTGTAGTCGTATTCGCTGAGCTTTAGCCGCCAGCGAGTGAGACGTGAATTAGGCTCTTTTAGACTCATTATCCATTCAAGTGGTTTATGGTCTGTAAGTATTTTGAATTTCCTTCCAAATAGGTAGGGTCTAAAATACTTAGTGGCCCATACTATGGCTAAAAGCTCCTTCTCGATGGTACTGTAATTTAGTTCGCTGTCGTTTAGGGTGCGCGATGCATATGCTCCAATGGCCACATTCGAAGCGTCAGTTGTCAGGAGAAACTCTTTGTCGAAGTCGGGGTACCTCAATATGGGGTCGTTGGTCAGGAGAGTTTTGCACTTCTCAAAACTATTGACGTATTCTGGGGTGAAAGTAATTTTCTTCCCCTTCTTTAAACACTGTGTCAATGGCTTTGTGATGCGTGCGAAATCCGGGATAAATTTGCGATAATATCCCACAAGTCCAAGAAATTGCTTTATTTCTTTAGGCGTCTTAGGGATTGGATATTTTTTTATCGCGGTTACTTTATCCGGATTTGGTTTCACACCATCGCGGCTGATAATGTGTCCTAAGTAAACCGTCTCTAACTTCAAGAATTCGGACTTGTCCATTTGTATTTTGAAGTTGGACTCTCTTAGTCTTTGGAACACTTTCTCCAGGTTGGTTATGTGCTCCTGCAGGGAAGTACTGAAGACAATGATGTCATCTAAGTACACCAGACAGACCTGGTTCTGTAGTCCCCTGAGGATGTTGTCCATCACTCTTTGAAAAGTGGAAGGTGAATTCTTTAGACCCATGGGCATCCTTAGAAATTCAAAATGACCGTGTTCCACATTGAAAGCGGTCTTCTGAATGTCAGCTGGATCCATTTCAACCTGATAGAATCCACTCGCGAGATCGAGGGTGGTGAAATATTGGCACTTCCCTAGTTTATCCAGAACATCAGATATGTTGGGAATCGGGTATTTGTCGTCTATGGTTTTTTGATTTACTTTCCGGAAATCTACCACTAGACGCCACTTCTGTTTGCCTGACGCATCCATCTTTTTGGGAACTATCCAGATGGGCGAACTCCATGCAGACTCAGAAGGCCGTATAATACCTTGTGCCAACATTTTATTGATTTGGTCGCTAACTTCTTGTCGGTGAACGAAGGGATAACGATAACTCTTTGTATACACCGGGATTTCGTCGGTGGTGCGAATACGATGTTTAATTTTATTGGTGAAGGTCAGGTTTTCTCCTTCAATATAAAACACATCCGCATACTTTGAGCAAAGAGCTGTTAGGTTAGCCTTTTCTTCCTCATTAAGATGGTTAGTGCGAAGTCGCGATAGCACGTCTTTAGTACGCGCAGGGACTTGCCTAGCGCGTGTGCACTCGATATTAAACAATTCGGCATGAGCTGGTCTGTCAATGGAAAATACTACGTCATTATTATGCGGATTTTCCACTTCTAGGATACCTCTATTTTGTGCTACACTGGTAACGCATTCATGAATGATGCAGTTACAGAGAATTTGCTCAGGGATGTAAACCTCACCATCCGGGGTGTCAATTGGTAATCGAATCAACTTTGTGCTCTGTGCCGGTATTATGTCCTCGTATAAATTAACATTGCGCGAGTCATGAAGTAGTATCGGTGTTACTGCTGTCTTAGTTATAAGGGATAGTTGCTTAAGGTCAATTTTAGCTTCCCATTTAGTAAGTAAGTCAAGACCGATCAGTCCGTCAAAGTGATTATGGAATTTGTAAACGAAAAGTTTAATCGGGTCGTTATCGTTTATCTCCGGAAAACAAGGTACCGTGACAGAAAAATCATTCTGGCTGATGGCATGAACATTTGTAACCTCAAAAGGATCGTAATCTAGAGGTACATGAGGATAGCATCTGCTAACAGCATCCGGGCTGAGGAATGATTGATTCGCGCCGGTGTCGATCAAAAGTTTTAACGGTGGATTTGTTGTCTGTATATACGGTAGCTGTCGTTGGGTCTGTAAATTGACTTCTATTTTGGCTTGTCTGAGATAGGACCTTCCCGAAAATTCTCATCGTAGCTAGTAGAGGGCTGCAATTCTGTAGCCATATCACAATTGTCACGCACCTCCGTTATTTCGGGGCTGTGATATTCGTAGTCAAAATCGTACTGCTCAGAGTAGTTAACATAGTCAGGGTAGTCGTTACAGTAGTCACTCGGATCGTAATAATAGTTCATCGTATATCCGTCACTATTACAGTCGTTGAAATTCATTTCCCGACTCTTGAAATAATTAGTCGGCGGAGGATTGCCTTGCCTACTCCAGTCGTGTCCAGTAAGTCTCGGTTGGGTAGGGGGTAAAAATCTTGACGAATAGTGCTGTACGCCGCTCATCGGCTTCGGGGATGAAAACCCTTGGGGTTGAAAACCTCGGGGCTGGAATCGCGGTTGCATTTTAAATACGTTGCTACGCGCGTTATAATTTGGCGGCGGTGCGCCGAACATTTGCTGGGTGCGCGTTGGCATACGGATAGGGGGTTGGTTACCCGGACTACTAATAGAAGGCCTAAAATTAGTTGGTTGTGGTGGTACATGCATAGGCATGGGCATGGGCATAGGCCTCTGGCTGGTAGATGCTAATATCGGTTGTTGAAAATGTATTCTAGGCTGAGGGGGTGTAAGTGAGGGTTGAAATTTAAAACTATTCACCCTTGGTTGGACCTCACTATTGCGCTGTTGTAAATATAGTATGTTCATTTCCTCTTGTACATATTGCAATGCTTTCTCGATAGTTGGCGGTCTCATACACCTAATTCTTGAACCTAAAGGTTCCTGGAGTCCTCGCACAAAGGCTTGCATAGTTAGTTTTTTGTACAGTGTGCGTTTTGATTCTATAGTAGTTTGTAAAGTTTCATGTAGAGTAATATACGTCATTATTGTACTACATAATGTCTGGCAATAGTCGTAGAACTCCTGTGGGGTTCTATTACCTTGTACGGCTAAGGAGAGGTCATTGTAGAGCGCGGTTTCATCGCGCTGATCCGCGAAATTATTAATTAATGAATCCCGAATTCCTAACCAGTTATCAGGAACGCCATTAGAATTAATTATAGTGGCTGCTTGCCCTGTTATTTTATTTAAAATACCATTTAGTAAGCATAAGTTGCCTAGCTCACCACCGGGCTGATTTGTCATAAAATTAGTTACAAGTTCATCGCAAATTTTGATGAACCTTGTAAGGATATTAGGGTTCCCGTCAAACTCGGGAACAGGGCGTAAAGCCTTAAAAATTAGGTCAGGTCGTTGATCTGCCATATCTAAATTAGGTACTACTTCCTCTTCTAAATCTATTTCTCTAATTACGTCTAATTGTCTATCGCGGCGAGACTGTCGAGATGCAGCCTCCCGGTCGTCCCGATTTCTGGGATGAAAAATGTTGAGGTCTTATGGAATAGGAGGTGACACAAGATTGGGTCAGGAAGCAACACAAAAGAAAGCTTTGCGCACTTACATATGCATTTGGTCTTCTCTGCGTATCGAAGGCTGGATACTTGTCTCCCGGGCTGCGGCTAGTAGATTCTGGATCCCAGATGAAGGCTAGATAGCCTGTCAGCAACCAGCGGAATTCGAGCCGGAAATACGGGAAATTTACTGCACTGAACCGCCGCGCACTGACTCTAGGATCCTACCGACTGCGCCAAATACGTAGCTGCAGGCGAAGGATTTCAAAAAAAACCAAATGTCCTTATAAGAATTTAATTAAACTTATTGAAATTACAATTAAAACTTATTAATTAGAAGTGAGCCTAGCTGAAGTGAAGCAAGAACTGACTAACTAAAACTAGGAGGCAGACGCAAGTCGCCTCGGTCGGACGTCACGAAGTGCTGACGCTGTAGCTTGTGCCTCGGTGCATCCTCGTGTCGAATGTGGGTCAGCGACGCAGCAGTTGCAATGGTTGAGCAATATGTAATTAGTGTTATCTTTTTTGCAACACAAAAACGATTTATATGGAACTGGTGTTCTTTCGTGTACAAGTAAGAACAATGTGCGTGTAATGTAATAGTAGATTATGTACCTAGAGAGCCAAGTCGTGTCTTATGTCACGGGCGACATATTGGACCCTGAGCGTAGCGAGGGACTCTACAGTTAACTCCCGAGCGCAGCAAGGATGATTAGAGTCCTGAGTGAAGCGAGGGGTGCAAGTTGCCCAAGACGAAGCTAGACTTGGTTCTAGCGGTGCGTACTTTTCATACATCCTGCGAGCATATAAAACTCTAATAATATGAGTAATACTTACATCAAAAAATAAAAAGGTGTCGGTACTCATTAGGCAACTCGGTATTGTTCACAATAAAATTAAACAAATTACAATGGAACTACGACTTTTCATAGAATCACACACAATTCATAATAAAACAGAGAATTTAAATACTATGTATATGAAAAACATAAGACCCTGGCCAGCTCGATTATCATGGCCTAACACGGGCATTACAAAGAGATTTTTTTTAATTCTATAAAATTGAGCTGATACGGCCACCAAAGATGTTTTATTCTGTGAAGTCGAGTAGAACCTCCTTACAATGCCAGTCGCCGTGCAATGTAAAGAGGTTATTTTCGATTTTGCAAAATGAAACCTCTTTACGATGTCCTTAAATGTTCTAAGTTGAGAAAATTTTATACGAATTTAACGTTCCAAATTTAAATTACTTTACCCCCTAGGGAGTTGCATACAACATTATTGACCTGCCATAGCCCGCGAGATTGTGTTAAGATAAAAATGACTCGTTTTACGTTGAATTTTTCCAATATATAATGGGTTATTTTTGAGCAGGTGGCATATTGAAAATAATAATAAATTTGTTTCAGACGCCGACGACGACGGGGGCCCGCAGCGGGTCCTGAGACGTTGGAGCCCCACCTCCAGTGCAATCCTGTTGTGAATACATAGTTACGAAACTCTATTGTAGCGTCGAGTCACGCCACCTTAGCGCGTATGTTACTCGCTCAGCGAAATTCTCATTTTCTTGGGTTTTTACCACTTACAGATAAACTACTCATCGTTAGTTTCCCAAAACTTGTTTTGAGTATATAAATAGTATAATCCTAAATGAGATACGAGTACATTCACAAAGATTATTATATTTAATTAGGCTATTACACAGCCACATAAAATTATCAAACAATAACTTTTTAGCAAAAAAAATATAATTTCGAACAAACTGAAGCAAACAATACTAAAACTACTAAAGAACTACTAGGTACATGCAAAATTTTTGTTTATGTAGGTAATAATAATATGTAGGTACACAACTCATCATTAACATCTGGGAGCGAACAATGAAACACCCCCTTTTCCCATCCTTAGGGTAATTTTTTCCCAAATTTACATGGGACCAGGGGTCCAATCAATGGGTATTTGACTTGTGAATGGCAAAAATCCTATAAAATTTGAATTTAATTTTTATAAAATTTGATGCAAAAATTAATCAGTTAAGTTGTACATAAGTTTTAAAGTATTATTAATTTTACAAAGAATGCTTAATTTATGCTACAAGAATCGTTAAATAAAATAATACCATTTTAAATATTTTGTTTGATTTCAAAATAGATGTTAAGCGGAAGGTGAAGGCCGTGGACTCGCGAGAAGTGTGTTCGTCGAGAGCGTGAAAGGAGGATACCGCCCATCGACTTGGCATTTTTCTGTTATAAATATTGAATCATATTGTATATAGGTAATATTGTTCATATTGATGATGCCGGCAGGCATACATAATTCATACGAAAACCTGCTGGGCTGTTGTACACGAATACTCATTTTCTCCCAAGTTTGTTTCATTCACGGTCGGTTAAACTGATCAGTTTCTCGCATCACTCCAACTGGGAGCTCATTCAGTTAATTAAAAGGTAGGGATTGGTGGTTCCATATTTATCCACTACCTGAAGCTGGGCACACACGTTGAAATGATCGCATCAGTTCATCAAATCAGTGCAGCGGGGGCCTAATGTACTTAACTATTGCCGGTAGGTACTGCGATGGTTCGCATGTTTGGACCACCTTAATGAATAACTGAATCTTCAGTAACTCGCCTCTTATCGGTGGAGTGGAGAGCACTAGTCTAGAACCTTCTTTACCGAGATAAATCACGTTGAAGTTTGACAGCTGTCATCCGAAGTGTAGATCTCGTTGAGCTCTATCACTTTTGTGAAGACAGCAGGAGTCTAGAATCGATTATGACCGAGATAAATCACTGTGAAGTTTGAGAGCTGTCACTTGGACAGCTGTTACTGTGACACTCGTCGTAACAAATCACACGAATCTACACTCGATGAGGTTATGAGATAATTTTCATGTCACTTTTTAACCGCGTGTCATATTAAATCAATGCATCTCTTTCAGATTTTATCGATCGATCACATTATTCCTCTAGTATATCTGTGATCATACGAAAAACAAAAAGTACATTTTCTGATTTACAATATTAATCATAATCATATTAGAAAGAGTTAGCGAGGAAAAAGTTACGCTGACGCTACACACGATCCGATTTCGCGGTTGACTCACACAAAATCAAAATGTATTTGAGAGATTTTACTTATCTTCAGCTCAAGGTTAAACCTAAGGGTTAAACGGTTATCCCTAAAACCTTTTTTCCGCTAACTGTATAGATGCCATCAGTGTCTAAGGCAACACTGGTCGCCGCGACGACGCGGCTGCACCGCGGCGGTGCCACCCGTCTGGCATCTCTCTTAGTGATATTCGTAGTTGTTCCCGACCCGACTACGCAGGCCTCTTAAGTCCTTCTCCCTAAGTTCTTCAATGTGAACTGTAGCTTGAGGCGTTAGGCGAGGGCAACGACCTAGTTAGATAGGCCGGGAACTTTATGTGGGCTGGGGTTGGAGAAGGCTCGAAGAAATACCACGTGGCTCGGTACTACGGCGCTTCCTTAATTGGCTTGGGCTGGGATCTTCTGAGAGCTGAGGCGTGTGTTCCAGTCGACGTCGGCGGATGAATGAATTTGACCGCGCGGCCTTCCTTTATTTATATAAATGCGCCGCGCCGGCGGGTGGCAGCGGCGCCGAGATTGCCTGGGACCGCGCGGCTCAATCAGGCGCGGTGTTTGTGTGAGCGGGACGCAGCGTGTGCCTTTCGCTCTCACCTCTATCGCCTAATAAGGAAGTTTCCCGTTTTCTAATTTTTATTAAATAACTCTAAGTCTGCAATAAATTATGGTGTTTTTATTTTTCAATTATCTTCAAAAATGACGGGGTTATGAATTTTTAAACATGACCGCACGAAATCAAAAATACCTCGCGACGGATTTACGCGTGTGACGTCATCTGACCCAGGAGCCGCGCCGTGGGTTAGGCGAGAGTAAGGAAAAAAGGAAATAAAGTGCTTCATTCTATACCGGGTATTTTTCTAAGCCACGAATACGTTCTAGGATATCATTGTACTCATCTTTATATTATGATCAACATTTACTATGGGACTAACCCCCCCTACCTACGTCAATAAAAAGTCAGCAATTCCCATAAATTGTGTCGTGAGTAAATGAACTTTTTATCTAAATGGAACAAGACTTGGTGTATGCATCTAGTGTACTGCGGTTTTTACATCTGTAACTATTAACTAGTAGCTCTCCAAACAGTAGACCTCGCAAGTATACTTTTTTTAGTAATAAGTCAAAAATGCACAACTTTCGCAGATAAATATATTCTTAATCATAAAATTGGTAAGGTTATTTTCTACGATATTGTATATTATGGCCAAATTTTACTATGAGATTAAGTAAGTAAGTTTGTATAGGCCGGAGGGTGGCTAGCCCTGGTGTCAGAGTTAGGGACTGATCCCCTATACAGGGTTATCTTGAACTGGTGTACTAAGTCTTATATATTTTGTTACAATAAAATACTTGAGATATTTTTTTTCAGGGGTTTTATTCTCTAGTTCCAATAAGTTGTCAAGTGGGTGTCGAGACATGCGTATGATAGGCTTCCGTAGATGGTGACGATGATTATGATGATGATAAAAACCAATTTTAAAGATGGTTGATTACTAAAGGAAAACGTAATTCAGTATGAATTCTTGGTTACCTGGAAGAAATCGCTTAAAGCGATAAGGCCACCAGTTAGAAACCTATAAATTGTATTGTTTTGTCCCTCTTATTTGTTTTTTATGTTATGTGGTTGTCTAAAAAAGTGTCATTGTTTGTTTGTTTATATGAAACTAGCTGCCCGCCCCGGCTTCGCCCGGGTACGACTGGTTAAAAAGACATTTTATAAGTATTGTGCTTATATATATGTATATACCTACCATGTAACCAAGTAACGTCACACACATGCGCACAGTTATTTTAGGGCGTTTTTATATTACATTATCATACCTATACACAAATATTTTCGCCATAGAACAGCCATATGGCTCCCTTATTAGATCTTGAATAACACCGAATAAAACCATTGCAAGAAGTTTGCATCCAGCTTCCATCTATGTATCCACCAAAAAATGAGGTTCTCAATTAGACTGTGTTTTATTTAGTATGTACTTATGTGATGCGATCATTCCGTTAATTATAAACCAATTTTGAGTCTCAATAAAGTGTTGTTGTATTGAAATGACCTATTATAATGTCCAATGCTAGATATATAGATGGGTTGAAACCTACTCGTAGGTACCTGAATCGCGGGTGTTCTATTCTCTGTGAAAAAATAGTCTTAATCTGTTCAACTATTAACATAAAATAAATATAGTATTGGCCATCTAAATAAAAGCAAGTTCGTATGTGTCGGGAGGCTATACATAATCTATAGCCCTGGTTTCAATTTTTAAACGGTTAGAATATTAGAAACCCACAGTCCATCTTCATTCTACAGACAGCGGCATGTAAGTGTAGCGCTGAGGTACTGTGGAGAGGATGGGTACGCATGTCGTCTGCCATACTAAACCTATCCCCTCCACACTTCTCTCAGCGCTACACTGATATGCCGCGACCTGTACCTGCGTAAGTTAGTTGACGTTTCTGCTATACACTTGTATTTGATCTTTTCTTCATTTGATAACTTTGTAAAATGTTGGTCATCAGTTCTACTTCTACGAATTGTGTGCCCTATCTAAAGCCTGTTCAACTTGCTAACCCAAAGAGCTATGATTGAACCGATGGAAACGCTGACATGACTTAGATTTAAGTGGATACCTTTTCTACACTTGCCAAAACATTGTCTACATTCGAAAACTTTAAAGCCCCATCGATCATTCGTTTTACGAACTGTGTCAGTACCTGTTCACTACCACTACAACAGAAATTATAAATCGTCGATATTTCGGCTCGCCTAACTTAGGTTCTCCAAATCTGTAGGTAGATATTACATAAATCGGATTCAAATCTTGATCCCGTATCAATGAGTTTCTTTGGAACATATGTACGGAATTTCACATCACTGGCTTTTCCGTGAAAAAAAAGTCGTGTGACAACCCGCATACCTATGTATGTACCTACGTCTGAAGAAGGAACTCGATAACGTATACTAATCCACCAACCCGCACTGGGGCACCGTGATGGATATGGCCCAATCAACCTTCATAAACAGACCTATGTTCTGCAGTGGACGATTAAAAAAGACTGATATAGAAACAGGTACTTTCAGGAATAACGGTGATAATACATGCACAACGACAGCGTTTTTTTTTCTATTTCTATGACTTATTAAATTCTTACCGCCTTAATACAAAAGATTTAAATACGCTTTAAACACTGTTTAATCGTGCAATTTGTACTGTTAACTATTGTACAAAGCGTGCGTAAAACTTTTGTGGTAAGACGGTCTATATTCTATTGAATGGAATTGCCGATTCGAACAATTAAAAAGTAATCTATATGAATTGAAACAGTCTTAAAAACAATAATATGATTTACGAGTATTTGGAAAAAGATTTAAACAGAAGTATGAATAACCTGGTCTAATTTTGGTTGGTACTTCTATTAACTTTTATTATGTAATGAGTGGTTATTGTGACATAACGATAATAGTTGGACTTATGGCATTGCGAAGTTTTTTGTAGATATTGATATATTCTTTAATATTGTAGAACATACTTTTCGTCGGTGATACTTCAATACCGCTTATGAGCATTTTGTAAATACCGCGTATCTACAAAAGTAGCGAAATTGAGTTATCGCGCCAACAGATTCCTCACGCTGATTCGCTCCTGATAGATGTCACACAATCTCTAATAGCCTATAATATGCGCCCGTTTTGCTGTCAAAACAATACCGCGGAACGGTTGATCACACAAGTTTGGCAGCAATACAGCGTATTTACGTTTTTTTCAACCATATCGCAACGCGTGTAGTGAGTACTTCGAAAAAAAATGATTTTCTGAGATTATCGGGCAGGTAATACATTGTGTTTATTTATACCATTTCTTTAATGCCATATTTCTTCTAGCGAACTTCTGCCGCCCCTCACTGCCTCCGTTACTGAAACCCAATGGTTCGCTGACCCATACCGCGATGGAGAAAGCAAATTTATTTGCTTCTCAATTTGCTGAGTCTTTGCGTCTGGACCCCGGTAGTGCAAGACCTCTAACTTTGCCAAATTGTGGCACTGTAATGAGTGAAATACACATCCGGCAAAAGGAAGTCCTCAAAGTTCTCCGCAGTCTAGATGTGAACAAAGCCAGTGGCCCTGATGGTATTCCGGCCATTGTATTAAGGACTTGTGCGCCTGAGCTATCGCCTGTGCTGACTCGCCAAAGAGTGGCTTCACCCATACCTGGACACAAATCATGCTGGGCTAGAGACGCGTAAGCTTGCTTTGACACTTAATCTCACCCAGATGGTTCAAGGCGCCACTCGGGTACCTGACGTTGACTCGCACACAGCCTACTGCTTGGACCTTCTGCTAACTACCGATCCAGACCGTTATTCAGTGGCGATTTCCTCACCGTTAGGTACATTTGATCACTGTCTGGTGATATCTGTATCCATCTACTCCCCTTCAGACCCCATCCCCAAAGGGTCACAAAGGGTGTGGCGGTACAAGTTAGCGGATTGGGATGAGATGCGGAGTTTCTTTGCATCTTATCCTTGGCAGCCTGTGTGCTTTTCTTCCGATGATCCTTCTACGTGCGCGGATGCCGTGACAGATGTGTTTCGTACCGCCATGGAATACTTCATCCCATTTTCGGACGTGCCTCTGTCTAGCAAAGCTCGGCCCTGGTTTGGGCCTGAATGTGAATGCGCCGAAGCGCAAAAGCATCAGGCATACCTGGCTTGAGTCGATGCTCGAAACGAAGGCATTCAATAGGGCTGCTAAGTCCTGCAAAAGGGTTATGCGGAAGGCTCGCTTCGATCACATTAGTCGAATAAAGAACAAGCTTGCTTCTTACCCTGCGGGTAGAAAGGCATTCTGGTCCCTAGCTAAATCGGTTGAAGCGAACTTCTGCCGCCCCTCACTGCCTCCGTTGCTGAAACCTAATGGTTCACTGGCCCATACCGCGGTAGAGAAAGCAAATTTATTTGCATCTCAATTTGCTGAGTCTTCGCGTCTGGACCCCGGTAGTGCGCAACCTCCAACTTTGCCAAGCTGTGGCACTGTAATGAGTGAAATACATATCCGGCAAAAGGAGGTTCTCAAAGTTCTCCGCAGTCTAGATGTGAACAAGGCTAGTGGCCCTGATGGTATTCCGGCCATTGTACTGAGGACTTGTGGGCCCGAACTCTCGCCTGTGCTGACTCGCCTCTTTCGCTTATCTCTGAAAACAGGTCAAGTGCCAAAATCTTGGAAACTTGCTAACGTGCAACCTGTTCCCAAGAAGGGCAGCCGTGCCGACCCTGCCAACTACAGACCAATTTCGATCACGTCTATACTCTGTAAGAGTATGGAACGTGTTCTTAACAACAGGCTCCTGGCCTACCTGGAAGCGAATGACTTACTCAGTGACCGCCAGTACGGCTTTCGCCGAAACCGGTCTACTGGGGACCTAATGGCGTACGTCACTCACATCTGGAGTGAGGTCATGGAGAAACACGGGAAGGCGCTGGCTGTCTCCCTGGACATTAATGGAAATGTTAATTTAACCATTGAAATCAGTTTTTGTTATGTTTAATTTACTTACTTTGGTATTTTGAGCAGAAATTCGTGCTATTTTTTTCAGTTTATATGATTACGTTATTTCGCAAAGGTTTGTAGAATGTTATATTTCAAATTTGTATTGTTTTATATTTGTAATCCCTAAGCTAAATGAAGAACTGATTTCTAAAGATTTGTTTTACAAAACAACGTATCTGTTGTGGTTATGCCAATAAAAGAAGATTTTTTAAAATTCAATACCGCAAAAGTTGTTTATTTTTCAATCTAAGGGGATTATGGGAAATCATTTTTACTATACTAGTAAAGTAGGGTACAGAGATATCACAAAAGAGTTCAGTCAAGAAAATATTGAGAAACTTTTGATATAAAATTTTTTTTTCCTCCTGTAAAATTTGGAATTTGTAGATACGCGGTATTTACAAAGTGCTCATAAGCGGTTTTGAAGTATCACCGACGTTTTGTTCTATCATCAATAGTTTCCGCAGCGCATGCAACAAAATACGTTTAAGGGCATTTTTTTTACACCTTGGGTTACGATATTTAAGTTTTAGTAAGGATCCGTAATCTTTTCTAGCAATAAATATAACCTATGTTACTCAAGGTGAATGGAGCTTTCCAATGGTGGAAGAATTTTTGAAATCGGCACAGTAGTTTTCGAGTTTATTCATTACAAACATACACACACACAAAAATACAAACTTTTCCTCATTATAATATCATTATTAATGTAGATGTAGACAGTGTAGATTAATTAATTAATAGTGTAGAAGTGTAGATTATTTTCCTCGCTAGAGTTCCGATAAACACGTCCGATCGCTGCTAAATCCGCCCGCGCCGCACCGATACGTCCCTGCGTTTTAAATCTGTAATATCTTCGAAAATATTCATTTATTAAATTACATGCTGTAAAAGGCCATATTGATCTATATTGAATGGACAATGTATTTAAAGTACTTAATTGGATAAGGATTAATTATGTATTGCTTAAAATAACTTTAAGCCATTTTTTCCCGTAAAATGTAAAGGATAAAAAATGGTTATTGTGGGCTATCCTTAAGAGATCGACATATACCATCGCGGACTTTTTTGTTGACCTTTTTAAGGTGTACAATACCGTAGTACATTATTTTGATTTGTCTCGTGGGGTTCAGTCAGCGTTTGCAATGTAAGCGCAAAAAAATGTGTTTATTTACGACATCACATTAGAAACCTGTAAATTTATCAGTGTTTCTTTACAATATTATGGATACAAACCTGCCTATTGAATCACTATATCTATTAAAAAAAGCGCTTCATAATCCGTTGCGTGGTTTTGAAGATTTAAGCATACATAGGGACGGACAGACAGCGACCTGCCGTAAAAAGTCTCGCACCGTGCGTTAGGAGTCATAAACTCATAAGGGAAAGGTTATCTTTGGATCGGAGGGGAAGTGGATGTGCATCATTCCAGAAAGAAAAGGAGTCTTTTAAGTAGAATGGAGTAGAAGGATTGAAAAGGATGTTATAAAGAAGGTAAAGGATATGAGCATTCCGACGCAGACGAATTGGAAGCCACAAGTTTCGGAGCCGTCTAAGAGAGCTACCAGCAGCAAACAACTTGCAGCTAATAGTTTTTAATATAAGTATCCCAGCATAGCGTACGATCAAACATGACTGCGAGGTTTGTGAACAGAGAAATAGGAAATTGTAGGCCTAGAGAATTTTTTGATAAAACTAATAATGGTGATGGTAGCGTTTCCTCGGGGCATGACATTGCAAATTGTTTCAATGAATATTTTATCAATGTCACCAATGAGCCAAAATCGAGCCAACTTTCTCAGATTCTAGCGGTCCATCAATCGTCTAATATTAAATCTAATTGTCATAGTATTTACCTAGATCCTTCAACACCAGACGAGGTTTACAAAGTTATAATGAACTTTAAGAACACAAATTCTACGGGTTACGACGGCATTACTACTAGTCTGTTGAAGTCAGTGGCTGTCTATATTGCTAATCCGTTAAGTTGTGTCGTAAATTTGTCTCTGGAGCAGGGGATTTTCCCCGATAGGCTCAAAGTTACTTTTTTTTTTTTTTTTTTTTTTTTTATTTCGAATAGGTTTGCGTTTGACTACACACTGCCTGATGTTAAGCAGATGTGCGGTCTAGGATGTAGCACGCTTACCTAGAAGATACCTATTTACTCGGGATTTGAAGACACTCACGTTGTACTTTAACGGGAAGACAGACCCAGGCAAAGTATTCCACATTCCGGCTGTTCGTATGAGGAATGAGGATTCGAAACGCTTGGTTCTAACGCGCGGAATGTCCACCATAAAAGGGTGACGCTTTGGTCGCGTCCGTCTAGCCGTACGATAGAAGAAAGGGGCAGGGGGGACCAGATTGTGCAACTCCTGGGCGCACTCTCCGAAGTGTATCCGGTAAAAGACCGACAAACACGCTACCTTGCGACGATGCTCAAGACTTTGCAGCTGCGGCTTAGTCAAGGTGTCGTTGTCAATCAGCCTCCTGGCTCGTCTCTCAATCGATTCCAGAGCCTCCAGTTGATATTTGGCAGAGCCATCCCAAAGGTGAGAGCAGTATTCCATGCAAGACCTGACTTGTGCTTTATAAAGACTAAGCAGTTGCTCAGGTGTGAAATACCGTCTCACCTTAGAGAGAACACCAAGTTTTTTGGAGGCTAATTGGGCTTTGGACTCTATGTAAGAGCCAAAGTTAAGAGAAGATGAGAGTGAAACGCCTAATAGTTCCAAGCTGTCAGTTACCGGAACGGAGACACCACGGAAAGCGGGAGACAATTGAAAGGGTCTCTTTTTGGCCGAAAACAGACAGCCCTGAGTCTTTGTGGCATTAAACTTGACCAGGTTAGCATCACCCCAGTCGGATACCGCCTGCAGACTCAAGTTGAGCCGTTCAACCATAGCCTCTCTGTATAACTCGATCTGTGGCCCGCTGGTTCTTGCATCGGACGTGTAGCTCTCCACGACTGTACTGTCATCTGCGTACCCAAAGATCCCGGGCTTAAGCAGATCGTTGATATGCAGTAGGAAGAGTGTCGCAGAGAGCACAGACCCCTGAGGAACGCCGGCATTGATAGCCATTTGGTCTGACGAGCAGCCATCAACGACAACTCGTATCGACCGATTCCTCAAGAAATCTGATATCCATGTGCAGAAATCAGCAGGCAGGCCGTAAGATGGAAGCTTGCCAATAAGGCTCTCGTGCCAGACCCTATCAAAAGCTTTGGAAATGTCCAAGGAGACAGCCAACGCCTCCCCGTGCTTCTCCATGACCTCACTCCAGATGTGTGTGGCGTACGCTAGAAGGTCCCCAGTAGACCGGTTTCGGCGAAAGCCGTACTGGCGGTCACTGAGTAAGTCATTCGCTTCCAGGTAGGCCAGGAGCCTGTTATTTAGAACACGTTCCATACTCTTACAGAGTGTTGAGAATAAAACCGTCCCTGCGCGCGAGTTACTCAGCTCGGTGCAAGTACGTCAGTGTGTGACTGGGACGCCGTCGCGGATGACGTCTGCGGAACGATTCTAGGATTAGCGGCCTAATTCTTAGTGTGCCAATTATATTAAGTGGGGCGCGGATCGCCTAATTTGTGTTGACTGTTGATTTGAAGTGCAAGTGATTGGCGGCGGATGCAATAGAATCCTGAAGACACCTCATCAGCTGTGAGTTCGTTCCATTTAGTTTTGGTCGACCAAGGGGGTAGGATTCGGGACGAGTTTAGGTTATTTCCAGGGTGGAATGAACTCGTCGGCTTGCGCCGCAGCATTCGCGAATTGATGGTAATCGAATTCCTATTGTTTTAATTATTATATGGGCCCAGCACGATTTAGTAGATTGGTTGGAGTCCAGTCTACCGGTATTTTTTGGCGGAAACATTTTGGTAGCAGAGCGTGGTTCTCACGAAGTGATTTTCGTGCCACGGAATTGAAAATTGCATTTAATATTGTATTATTTGTAAGTTAGATGTAAAATGCGGTCATTTTATTTGGTTGTTTTTTGGTTAAATTGTGGGTAAATCGTAAACTGACTTCATTTTACTGTGAAGGTTTACTACGATTGTGGAATAGTTTTGCATTGTATAGCACCTTATCGTAATAAATACGCGGTCGTATTAAAAGTAAAAGGTAGGTACATTTGTAAAACTCAACTCATTAGTTTGTCGTAAATAAATTACTATTAGCAATCTTAGTAGGGTTGCATATGGATAATTGTGTTGCATTATTGCTATTTGTTATTGTTTCGTATTTTCGCAATTGATAATTGTTTGTTTTGTAATTTTAAGTCGCACGATTGCGTGGTACTTATTGTTTACTTTAGAAATTATCCATAAGAAGCGTAGGCTTGGCTTTTAAATTGCTTCAATATTTTATTAGTCAATGGTAATTAACTAGGAATTGATTCGGTTTGTTTACATTAGAGTAGGTTGTGTACGCTTGCCGTTATCTTTATTAGTTTCATTTTAGTGCGCGGTCGCATTTAAAACTATACTTAAGTTTTAATAAAATTTAGGGTTCAGCTTAATATACCACGGGGTTCCGTACCATTTATATTAAAATTAAATTATAATTTCACTGTAGGTTATAATTGTGTACCTACTATTGTGATACTATTGTTTGCGATTGTTACCTATAGTTTGGGCTGTTGTCACTCGGGGTGTCACCAAGTCTAACTGTGTCATTTTTTGGTCTTTTATTTACGGATCACAGTTGTTTTATTGTTTAATTTACGTTCCTTTTCGTTTCACTTACTTCGAATATGGCACGGCATGCGGCGAAGGACATTTTAGCCAAGGAGTTAAGATGGTTCCTTGGAGCTAAAGGGCTTATCGGTCGACCGGATCGGAAGTCTGCACTACGTCTACGCGCGGAAGCCGCGCGTGGCAGACTTGAGAGCGCTGAAGACGCTTTCATGACATTAATGGCCACTGATCCTTCGCCAGAGATATTTGCCAGTTATGAGGCAGATCTCAATCAAATCTCTGAAACATGTGATGAGATTATGGAGGCCGTGGAGGCCATGAAGGCGGCGCAGGTGGGTGGCCCGCCAGTCGCTGGTGGAACAAAGACAGAGCCGGGACATGGCGTCACGGGCCGGCTGCCAACTTTGGAATTACCCCATTTTAATGGGGACGTGGGACACTGGGTGTCCTTTAAAAATATGTTTATGTCGCTGGTCGACTCGCGAAGGGACCTGACGTCGGCACAGAAAATGGCGTATCTGTTGTCGACACTTGAGGGCGAGGCACAGTCGCTCATCCGGCATCTTCGGGTCGAAGATGATCAGTATAATACCGCCTGGGAGCTGTTGAACTCCCGCTATCAAAACGTCCGACTACTGGCGGACGTCCATGCGAGCCAGATACTGAATCTGCCGAAGATAGGGTCCAGGGCGGACCTTCGGCATAAGTTGCTCACGCCTCTAACAGTTGCGTGTAACTCGCTGCGCACTCTGGGGTTACCAGTGGACGAGTCGGCGAGTGGATACTTGCTCGTCCACCTAGTTTTAGGCAAACTCCCAGCCGAGCTGCGTTCGAGGTTCGAGCGAGAGCACGGTGCGGGTCCAGATGCTCAGGGTGTCGACGCCCTCCCCAAGTTCACGGATCTGGTGAAGTTCCTCGAATGGGAGGCCAGGATCGCCGAAACCTCGGCCCCGGAAGCTACCTCAAGTGCGCAGGGGCGCATCCCAGGGGGGCCTTCGGGAGGAGGAGGAAGGGCGCGGGGGAAGGACGTCCGCGCAACACCGAATTGGAAGTGCAGCAACAGGGTTGCTACATTGGTTGCCGGCGAGGCTCGAAGGGCTTGTCGGCATTGCGGCCAAGAAGGACATGGGCTGTTGCAGTGCCGCTCCTTTAAAACCTTGACGGTACCGGAGAGGCGCCGGTACGTTAAGAGCAGTAACCTATGCTTTTCGTGCGCTGGGGCACATTTTCACAGGGACTGCTCCGAGGCAAAACCGTGCACGTGGTGCGGAGGCGCGCACCACCCCATGCTATGCATGAACAAGGGTGACGCAGGCCACCAGGACAAACAGAAGGCGTCTGTCACGGGCGGGTGCGCTCCCCCCCGAAGCTCTTCTCCGAGGGACGGAGGAGGTGCCCGGGCACAAGGTCAAGTGCAACACAGGGGCTGGGGGGGGTCGTCCTCTAGTGAGCGCATTGGAGGGCAGAGCCCTCAGGTAACCGGACATGCGGCGGCCGCATCCGGTCCTTATTACGCTCGGGCGAGCATGGCCACCCACTCCAGGGCGGAGGGGTCGGCAAATTGTGATAAGGGGAAGGGGGCCTCGGCAACGGCGCCAATTGCGGTCGGCCATCCCCCATCACGAGGCCAGGAGGTAATGACCTCGCAACATGAGCGGTACTCGCCGCCCATGCATGAGTACCCACGGTTGGAGTATCACCCACCGTACTATCGGTCCGGCAGGGCTGCCGGGTACGTGGTGCCAGCGAGGACGCTGTGCGTGCGTCCCGCACGTCCCACGGAATATCAGGCCTATCCAAATTGTTCTCCGCCAGCTAGTCAATAGCTAGCTGGTTCCTCTGAGGCAATAGGCCCACAAACTGTGCTGTTACCTACCGCGGAGGTCCGCGTTTGGGGTACAAGGGGGGACAGCGTACGGATACGAGCCCTTCTTGACACGGGGGCACAGGGGTGTCTAATAACAACGCGTGTGGCACGTAAATTGCGTTTAGAGCTAGAACGCGCATCGAAACCCATACTGGGTGTGGGTGATTCGGAAGTATTGGGTGTGAGGGGCCATACATACGTCTCCTTTTCTTCGGTGCACACTCCAGCGCTGAGGATTTCTGTTGCCGCCATGGTACTGGATACCGTGGTGGGTTGGCATCCATCAGTGGATATCCCTACGGGAAGGGTATCGCTGACAGAGGGGTTGGACTTGGCCGACCCACTCTTTCATCAACCAGGCCCTGTAGATCTGCTAATCGGAGCAGATGTATTGGGATGGGTATTAACGGGAAGACAGAAGACATTAGGGACTTCTTCCTTGGTAGCAATTTCTACTATTTTTGGACATGCGGTCATGGGTCCGGTGTTTGAGGACCAAACTCAGGGCGAGTCATCGGTCACTATCGCTAGTTCAGCCCTTGCCAGAATTATGCGGAAGTTCTGGGAGGTGGAAGAACCCCCTGAGGCGTCACGGGTAGACCCGAATCACGACGAGTGCGAAGCGTTCTTTAAGGACAACACGGTTAGGCTTCAGTCAGGAAGGTTCATGACTAGGCTACCCTTTATTACCTCGCCGCCCTCGTTGGGGTCTTCTAGAGCGTTGGCCGAGAAAAGACTGCTGTCCATGGAGCGACGTATGCAACGAGACCCAGTTCTCCGGGAAAAATACATCGACTTCATGCGTGAATATGAAGCACTAGGTCACATGTCGCCTGCTCAAGTCGATTGGAGCTCGACTGAGCACTACTTCTTGCCTCATCATGCGGTGCTGAAGGCATCTACGGGTAAATTAAGGACCGTATTTGATGGTTCTGCTGTTACCTCAACGGGAGTAGCTCTCAATCATTGTTTGCACGCGGGTCCCAAATTGAATCGTGACGTTGTCGATGTCATTCTGAACTTTCGGAGACATCAGGTAGTTTTCGGGGCGGACATCCGGATGATGTTCCGTCAGACTGTCATTCACCCAGAAGATAGACGCTTTCAGCTTATTCTCTGGCGTGAAAATCCCAACGACCCAGTGGTCGTATATGAGCTCAACACCAACACGTATGGGTTGAGGTCGAGTCCCTGGATTTCGACTCGCGTGCTCCGTGAGTTAGCGGAGTGTGAGCGAGTGCGTTTCCCTCGGGCTGCTGCAGTTTTGCGTCGCGATTTATTTGTGGATGATATCTGTACGGGTGCGCAGACTTGGGAGGAAGCTATCACTCTACGCGACGAGTTGGTTGCCATACTGGCGACAGCTGGTTATGAACTGCGTAAATGGTTGTCGAATGATCCTAGGGTACTGGAAGGTATCCCAGAAGAACACCAGCAGAATCCGGGCCTCTTCGCGGACGGAGAGGACCCAAATATGATAGCTGTGTTGGGTATGAAATATCAGCCAGTAGCTGATACCTTTACGTTCCAAGTGGATCTGGAACGACATCAAGTGTGGACAAAGCGGACTGTTCTATCCGCCATCGCACGGACCTTTGATCCAAACGGCTGGGTTAGTCCCGTGATCTTCTCAGCCAAATGTCTTTTACAAGAACTTTGGACATTGGGTGTCTCGTGGGATGAGCCACTCAATGGAGCCCCATTGAACACATGGCTTGAATTGCTTGATACCATTGAGGAGGTCAATCGGATTGCCCTTCCTCGACGAATACTGCCACCGGGAAAATACCAAGCCAGTCTGCATGGCTTTTGTGACGCCTCAGAACGAGGTTATGCGGCGTCAGTTTATGTACGAGCGGTTGACGCCGAGGGCCGGGTCTCCGTCGTATTACTGATGGCCAAGAGCAAGGTTGCTCCTATTCGGACCAGGTTGACAATACCTAAATTGGAGCTGAGCGGGGCTCACCTTTTAACGCGTTTGTTATGCCACATTGGCAAGGAGTTAGCGTCCACTGTAAATATTGAGAAGATATACGGATGGTCGGACAGCCAAGTGGCCCTGGCGTGGCTTGGAGCTGCACCGCACACGCTGGATGTTTTTGTGGGAAACCGGGTTTCCCAAATCCAGAATGCCGAAGTTCATATTGATTGGAGACACGTTCCGGGCGAAATCAATCCGGCTGACTGTGCGTCTCGGGGCTGTACAGCTGTGGAGCTGGTGCAGCACCCACTTTGGTGGGGACCGGACTGGTTATTGGAACCAGAGTCCTCTTGGCCTGCTCCAAGAAAGGAGAGGTTACTATCGGTGCTGCCGGAGTTGCGCGTGAATGCAGTGGCAACTGAGCCAAAATTGGATAAGGATTGGTTGGTGGGGAGATACAGCAGTTTGGAGAAGTTACTGGGTGTGACCAGTTGGATAAAACGCTTTATCCACAACTGCCGCCACCCGACTCGAAAGCAACTTTCGCCTACTACGACGCCGGAGGAACGGCGAAGCTCGTTGTTATATTGGATCAAGATTATTCAGTCGGACTGCTTCAAGGCGGAATTATCAATCTTACGCTTAGGACGCGCGAAGTTGAAGGGAGCCATGGCACGGCTTAACCCTTTCATTGACTCTGATGGTGTTTTGCGAGTCGGAGGCCGCCTTCGAAGGGCTAACATTCCATATGGGAGTAGGCATCCGTTACTACTACCGAAGCAGGGAGCTTTGGTTGAACTTATCGTGCGAGACAGACACATTCGCAACGCGCATGCGGGGTGCACTGCGTTGCTTGCAATTTTACAACGAGAATTTTGGATTTTATCGGCCCGGAGGGTTGTCCGGGGTGTTATATTTCGTTGTATACCTTGTTATAGGGTCAAGGCAGCTACGATGCAGCCACAGATGGGTGATCTACCCTCGGATAGGGTCAATCAAGCGAGGCCGTTTGATGGGGTTTCTACCGACTTTGCCGGGCCATATTATGTGAAATCGTCTACATTACGAAACGCTAAGGTTACTCGCGCTTATCTATGCGTATATGTCTGTTTATCGACAAAATCGGTTCATTTCGAGGCGGTATCCTCGTTAACTACTGAGGCATTTATTGCTTCTCTAGACCGTTTCGTGTCGCGAAGAGGTCTCCCGTCACTGATCCGGTCTGACAATGGTACAAACTATAAGGGTGCAGACAATTATTTAAAGGAAGTTGGTAAATTCCTACAAGCTAATGGAAATAGTATAAGTCAGGCTCTTGCCCAGAGGGGAATAACTTGGCTAACGAGTCCGCCAAATTGTCCCCACTGGGGAGGTATATTTGAGGCCGCGGTAAAGTCAGCCAAGACGCACCTACGGAGAATATTAGGAGAGACGGCTCTCACGTTCGAAGAGCTTGCCACTGTGTTTTGTAAGGTGGAAGCTGTTCTGAATTCACGTCCGCTCTGTCCATTGTCTTCCGACCCAAACGACCTAGAGGTCCTCACCCCAGGTCATTTCTTGATTGGGCAGCCACTCGCGGCTTTGCCAGAGTATCCGTGGACGGATGTTAATACGACACGGTTGTCGCGGTTTCAGATGTTACAACAAATGGGTCAAGACCTATGGCGTCGATGGTCTTTAGAGTATTTACACATTTTACAACAACGGGTTAAATGGACAGATCGGACGGATCCTCCACGGGAAGGGGATTTGGTTTTGTTGAAGGAAGCGAATTTGCCTTCATTGTTTTGGCGCAGGGGGCGCATTATAAAGTTAATTATGGGTCCTGATGGGACTCCTCGCGTCGCCGAAGTGCTGGTCAGAGGCTCGACTTTACAGCGGGCTATAGCGACGCTCTCCCGGCTCCCGGTGGATTAAGACTAGCGGCTGGCTTCTCCAGCCGGGACGGGTGGTTGTTGAGAATAAAACCGTCCCTGCGCGCGAGTTACTCAGCTCGGTGCAAGTACGTCAGTGTGTGACTGGGACGCCGTCGCGGATGACGTCTGCGGAACGATTCTAGGATTAGCGGCCTAATTCTTAGTGTGCCAATTATATTAAGTGGGGCGCGGATCGCCTAATTTGTGTTGACTGTTGATTTGAAGTGCAAGTGATTGGCGGCGGATGCAATAGAATCCTGAAGACACCTCATCAGCTGTGAGTTCGTTCCATTTAGTTTTGGTCGACCAAGGGGGTAGGATTCGGGACGAGTTTAGGTTATTTCCAGGGTGGAATGAACTCGTCGGCTTGCGCCGCAGCATTCGCGAATTGATGGTAATCGAATTCCTATTGTTTTAATTATTATATGGGCCCAGCACGATTTAGTAGATTGGTTGGAGTCCAGTCTACCGGTATTTTTTGGCGGAAACACAGAGTATAGACGTGATCGAAATTGGCCTGTAGTTGGCAGGGTCGGCACGGCTGCCCTTCTTGGGTACAGGTTGCACGTTAGCAAGCTTCCAAGATTTGGGCACTTGACCTGTCTTCAGAGATAGGCGAAAGAGGCGAGTCAGCACAGGCGACAGCTCAGGCGCACAAGTCCTCAATACAATGGCCGGAATACCATCAGGGCCACTGGCTTTGTTCACATCTAGACTGCGGAGAACTTTGAGGACTTCCTTTTGCCGGATGTGTATGTCACTCATTACAGTGTCACAGTTTGGCAAAGTTGGAGGTCTCGCACTACCGGGGTCTAGACGCGAAGACTCAGCAAATTGAGATGCAAATAAATTTGCTTTCTCTACCGCGGTATGGGCCAGTGAACCATTGGGTTTCAGCAACGGAGGCAGTGAGGGGCGGCAGAAGTTCGCTTCAACCGATTTAGCTAGGGACCAGAATGCCTTACTACCCGCAGGGTAAGAAGCAAGCTTGTTTCCTATTCGACTAATGTGGTCAAAGCGAGCCCTCCGCATAACCTTTTTGCAGGACTTAGCAGCCCTATTGTATGCCTTCTTCCTCATACTAACGTCCCTCAACTTACGGTTTCGAGCATCGACCCAAGCCAGGTATGCCTGATGCTTTTGCGCTTCGGCGCGTCCACATTCAGGCCCAAACCAGGGCCGAGCTTTGCTAGACAGAGGCACGTCCGAAAATGGGATGAAGTATTCCATGGCGGTACGAAGCACATATGTCACGGCATCCGCGCACGCAGAAGGATCATCGGAAGAAAAACAAACAGGCTGCCAAGGATAAGAAGCAAAGAAACACCGCATCTCATCCCAATCTGCTGACTTGTACCGCCACACGCGCCGTGACCCTTTGGGACTGGGGTCTGATGGGGAGTAGACGGATACAGATTTCACCAGACAGTGGTCAGATGTACCTAACGGTGGGGAGATCGCCACTGAATAACGGTCTGGATCGGTAGTCAGCAGAAGGTCCAAGCAGTAGGCCGTGTGCGAGTCAACATCAGGTACCCGTGTGGCGCCTTGAACCATCTGGGTGAGATCAAGTGTCAAGGCAAGCTTGCGCGTCTCAAGCCCAGCATGGTTTGTGTCCAGGTATGGGTGAAGCCACTCTTTATGGTGGCCATTAAAATCCCCCAGGATCACTAATTGGGCCGAAGGGTAGCTGAGCTGAGCAGCATCCGCCGCCTCACTAAGGTATTCGGTGAGTCTGGTCGTCACTACTCGTCGTCGTTACTATAATAAAACCCCTACATAAAAAAGGATCAAGGTTGGAGAAGGATAATTACCGGCCTATTGCTTTGGTGCCTATTTTATAAAAGATTTTCTATAAGAGATTGATTTCTTTGAGTTTTTATGAGGTTGACGAATTCTTGAGGAAAGCGTCGTGCCGCATGCATGTTTATAAATGGGCGTATTAATTATTGTTTTTTACTATTTTATTGTTATAATTTCATTTTTTTTTATTTTAATGTAAAATTGACATTACCTATCTAATGATGTAAAATTATTAATGTACCTACGACGAATATGATAATATAATATAATGATTATGACATTGATTAAATAAAAATAGGAGAATTTAATCACTACATAGTATAAAACAAAGTCGCTGTCGCTGTCTGTCCGTCCCTATGTATGCTTAAATCTTCAAAACTACTCAACGGATTTTGAAGCGCTTTTTTTTAGCAGATAGAGTGATTCAAGAGAAAGGTTTATATCTATAATACATGCATAATATTGTAGAGAAACACTGATGAATTTACAGGTTTCTAATGTGATGTCGTAAATAAACACATTTTTTTGCGCTTACATTGCAAACGCTGACTGAACCCCACGAGATAAATCAAAATAATGTACTACAGTATTGTACACCTTAGAAAGGTCAACAAAAAAGTCCATGATGGTATATGTCTATCTCTTAAGGATAACCCACAATAACCATTTATATCCTTTAAATTTTACGGAAAAAAAATTGATTATTTAGGAAGTTATTTTAAGCAACACAACATTAATCCTTATCCAATTAAGTACAATACATTGTCCATTCAATATATATCAATATGGCCCTTTACAGCATGTAATTTAAATGAATATTTTCGAAGATATTACAGATTTAAAATGCAGGGACATAGCGGTGCGGAGGTACCTACCGGCCCGGCCGGCGGCGGCGCGTGCCTGCAAACTGTCGGAGGCCGCGCTTCTCCCTCTGCCTGCACTTTATGCTTAGCAGCTATCGGACGTGTTTATCGAAGCTCTCTAGCTAGGAAAATAATCTATACCAATATTATAAAGAGGAAATATTTGATTGTTTGTTTGCATCGAATAGGCTCAAAAATTCTGAACCGATTTGAAAAATTCTTTCACTGATAGAAAGCTACACTATCCCTGTGTAACAAAGGCTATAGGTACATAGGTATAATATTAAAAAAAACTGGACAAGTGCGAGTCAGGCAGTCGCACGTCGAGGGTTCCGTACAAACACGTTATTAAAATAATTACCTGTTTTAGCATGTGCTAATAAAGTTCTTTTATATGTCGGAATCGAGTTAAAAATATCAAAATTATTCGGGTAATCGGAACGCCAGTGTCGTCTATGGACACTCGATGGAGTCTATGGCGTAGCGAACGACGAAATGCACGTCACTTGTGGAGATAAGAGTGCGGCGGTCGGTTCGCAACAAAGTCGTAGAAACTATCCGCGTTCTGTATCAGTCCTTAAGCCAGTGAAATAACTTTCGTGTGTCTGAATAAGTGTGTGATTAAAGGTTACAATACCCTTATAATTCTAACCAACAATTACCCACGTAACGCCCACTGTATTGATAGCAAAGATGATTACTGATAGCGGAGATGACCTCTGCCTCCGTTATCAGAAGTGGGATTCGTTGTTGGTTGAAAAAGATGACAATTTAAGCAGTATTTGGCATTGTGCTTAGTTCGAAAAATCGAAGTGTAAACATTTGGCCCTGGACGGGACTTTTTACGATTGATAAAATTGCGGGTACCCACATTGATTTAATGCAACGCAGAAATAAAACGTTACAAGAAAATTTCCAGTCGATTTTACAAAGAACAAACTATCGCAAAAGCCTACCCACAGTTGCAATTTGATTCATGACGCAACTTGTGTTTACGAAAGTTTGAAGAAACAGAATTACATTTATCTGTTGTGTGACTTGAGTTCAAACTTGAAATGTGAAAAAGTGCCTTTAGTGAATTATTAAGTGCTACTATGCCAAAGATAATTGACTTTAAATCGAAGAAAGTGCTCATAATCGGATGTGTTGGAAGCGGCTAGGGCGATACGACGCGGTCTGGTTGACGACACGGCGCGGACGGCGCCCGCGACGCGACGACAGGACGGTAGAAGTGGTGCGATACAAGTTGAGAGAATGTCGGTAATGAAATTATTGCTTTTTTAAGATCTGGTGCTAAATATTCGGTCGTTACACAGAAAAGTAGCGGTCAGGCGTATTACACACAAAACAGATTTAATGTTTTGTTTTGTTATGACTAACAACGATCACACTTCCGAATATTTGCTGACTTGACATGCTGATTTTATTTTGTGGCCATGTTAATGAGACTGTTTCACTGCATGTTTGATTATTTGATTGTTTTATCTGCCGCTAGGGTGACCTAACCCTAACTTAACCTTGAAGTTTGAATGTTTCTCGTGTGATTCTTTATGCAAAGGTAATGGTGGTAGGTAAAGGTAATACCACCAGCATAGTTTATGCACAGGTAATGGTAAAGGTTTTTACTAAGGTAAATGCAAAAAGGTAACAAGTTTAAAGGTAAAGATAAGGGATTCGTTATCAACCGTCCGTAAGTATGCTAATGAGATGTTTGAATGATGGCCTACCGCATCCTAAAATTAACTGATTTTGAAATGATTTGGTGGTTTTTGATTTTTCTTACACTGTAATGACTAGAATAAAACAAAATGTTGTGATCGTGTTTGTGTTTTGATTTTCCTTACAACTGTGATACTTTCGTCAATGTGTAACTGATTTTTCCTACCTAGATTTCTTCAGGGCGAGTTCGAAATTGCGTAAGAACACAGGTAAGAAACATATTTTGGGACTTCGTTAGTTTGCCGGTAATTTATCAAAAATAATTTTGAGGTGTTTACACTTGACCTATTTAGTGATAGAGTTTCGAAACCATAGCTTTAGTGAAATAGCTTGGCTCAAATTTAATTTGAAAAACAGAGTGATACTCGTACTCGTTTCTTTTCAAAGTACCTACATTTAGACGAAACTAAAACGCAGTCATTTGTTAGCGGATATTTAAAAATGAAATCAAACTAAGTGAAAACACGGTAGATTTTAATAGAGTTCAAGTCCTGACGTTGCTACAAGCGTATTTTTGATTTATCGGCCGTATTAAGGTTCGACTAAGCCAGTAGTTATTACGTAGTCGTAGCCCGATAGAAATCGGTGTCTCTTGGGGCAACTCAAGTAGTCCGTGGGTGCGCGATTTGCGTTTAACGCTGGTCGAGGTCGGGCTCTGGAAAGACCATATGTGTGTTAACAGGTGCCACACAGGCGAGCCACGCGATGGATTCGCAGTCGGGGTCTGGAAAGACCAATCGTGTGTTAACAGGTGCCACACGGGTGATCCACGCGATGGATGCGCAGTCTGGGTCCGCAGTGACCAATCGTGTGTTAACAGGTGCCACACGGGTGATCCACGCGATGGATGCGCAGTCTGGGTCCGCAGTGACCAATCGTGTGTTAACAGGTGCCACACGGGTGATCCACGCGATGGATGTGCAGTCTGGGTCCGCAGTGACCAATCGTGTGTTAACAGATGCCACACGGGGATCGTAAGATTTCTTACTCGGGAGTTTCTATAATTTGAGTTTTTTTAGCTGTATACGAGTCTTGAGGTTTGACGAATGATTTTTTCAAGTGATGCTTGTTTGATTTCGTTATTTAAATAGTACTTTTACCTCTGCAGATCTTGTTAACTAAATTAGATTTTAAGTCACGTGACATAAGTTCAGATCGAGTGTTTTACGTAGAGTCAGTACTTTAGTAGAGTCTTAGCGAAATAGTTAACAGAAAATCATTAGTTAAGTTTTTAGAAGTTAGTGCATGATTGGTCAGGAGTGGCCGAGATGTTAATATCCTTTGTCTGTTTATCCTCAAGATGCTTTTCACACACGTGGACGTGTGCTAGCAGGATGGCCGTGTCGGAATCGAGTTGAAAATATCAAAATTATTCGGGTAATCGGAACGCCAGTGTCGTCTATGGACACTCGATGGAGTCTATGGCGTAGCGAACGACGAAATGCACGTCACTTGTGGAGATAAGAGTGCGGCGGTCGGTTCGCAACAAAGTCGTAGAAACTATCCGCGTTCTGTATCAGTCCTTAAGCCAGTGAAATAACTTTCGTGTGTCTGAATAAGTGTGTGATTAAAGGTTACAATACCCTTATAATTCTAACCAACAATTACCCACGTAACGCCCACTGTATTGATAGCAAAGATGATTACTGATAGCGGAGATGACCTCTGCCTCCGTTATATATGATATCTTACATGATACGATTTCCTCACTTTGAATTTTTAAACCCATATTTTATGAATTTAGAGGCCCTATTTTTGTGATTTAAATAAAAATGTACAGTTTTCAGATTTATCTGAGACAATGCTTCTCGCCAAATTTCATAGTTCTATGTCAACGGGAAGTACCCTGTAGGTTTTAATTTTTGTGAGTGCTAAATATGCAGTTTTTTACGACATAAACAGTCTAACTTTTTTAAAAGATATCTGAGAAGTTTTTCTTTTACACAACTGCAAGAGACCATAGATATACGTATATAGTTTAAATTTCAACTCGATATCTTTACGCGTTCCCGAGATAAAGAGTCTTGACATACACACAGACGGACAGACAGACAGACGGACAGACGTACAGACGGACAGACGGATAACAAAGTGATCCTATAAGGGTTGCTTTTTTGGCGTTTGAGGTACGGAACCCTAAAAAAAATAGGGATCCTTACTAAAACTCCCACAATGTATCTCAAGGTGTAAAAAATTACCTAAAATATTATTTTCATCGCGTACGCTGCGAAATCTATTGACGATAGAATACAATAATGTACTGCGACTTTGTAGAACAAATAATCATTTAAGTACAAAAAAATTTGCGACATATGTCTAACTGTTATAGTTAAGCCACAATAAGTATTCTTTTATTTGAAAAATTACATAGAAATGCCACTGCAATAAAGGGCTCTTAATTTATATCTTGGTATTAATCTTTTTCAAAATAATATCCACCACGCTGACCCAGATATGTCATCCAGTTTCTTCTACAGACGTAAGGATGCAGGTTGCCACACGACATTTTCCTCCACGGGAAAACCAGTGGTGTGAAATTGCGTAGATAAGTTCCAAAGAAACTCATTGATATGGGATCAGGATTTGTAACTACCACCTCAGGATTATAAGATAGATGTTACTACCACTAGATTACCGGCTATATACGGATATACCACCTCTATTTAAGCGCCGATTTATGTAGTACGACCCACAGATTTGGAAAACCTTAGGCGAACCGACATACAGACGATTTATAATTTCTGTTGTAGGTATGTGTAGTTACACATATAGTTCGTAAAACGAATGATCGATGGGGCTTTAAAGTTCTCGAATGTAGACAATGTATTGGCAACTTTGCAAGTATAGAGAAGGTGTTCCCGTGAATCAAAGATCTGGTTGGTGTTCATGTGTGTGACCTTTAGCTACATTACGAGGTAGGTATATAAATGCACAATACTTATAATGTCTGCCTTTTGCCAATCATATCCAGGCGAAGCCGGGGCGGGCAGCTAGTATTATATAAATTAACGTTGCCACACCCTTATAGGGTCATATGTGTATAGCTTTTAAAACATGTTATTTAAGATCTACGTGTAATACCACATATTATGTTGCAATAAAGATTGATTGATTGATTGATTGAGGTTTTTAACAAATTCATTATATGGCAGAGTGACACTGTCGAACTCTACGCAAAGAAGGTTGGCCCAGTCGATTCTCGAAATGTTATATGAGCTGCCAATTATAATAACTTGTGACTTTGCAGGATTAATTTTTGAGCCAAAAGAATTGCTCCACTCAGTTACTTCATGGAGATCAGTATTTATTGCAGCTATCGCTTAATCTATATCATTTAAACGAGCTTGCGAATAAATTTTGAGATCGTCTGCATAAAGGTGATAGGAAGAAGAACCGTTGCGATATGGAATTTATGAAAAAAGCAAAAAGAAGAGGAGATAGCACGCTGCCTTGTGGTACACCAGCAGTAGTATCACACCAGGAAGAAAAATTATCACCAAGGCGAACCCGCTATATAAATATGACACGATTATGCTTTTATTATTTTAACCGTTTACAAAAAGGATGAAGTTCTCTTATTCTAGTGTAGGTATGGTTGTGTTGACATATTTCTAGATGTTTCCACTATTTGTGAAGATTCGCTCAGGATTGATAAAAATATATTGTAATCTAAATGATACAGGGACACCACTGCAAATTGTGACCTTCGAGGAGGTGTTTAAGTGTTGCTATGTTGGTATGGCCAGGAGGATGCAAACCGCTTCTAGTGGTGAGATTCAAATTTCATATTTTATCTAATAAGGGAGCCAGTAACAAACCTCAGGTGGTTTGTCGTCCACACCTGAGTAATTAGGAAGAAGGCATTCTTGTAGGTCAGGAATATTTGTTATGAATTTATCATGTTTTCTAATATTATTTAATCAAACTTTTCATTCAAATAATATTCAAACAAACAGGTAAAGAAATACATTTTAAAAGGCAACAAAACAACAATCTCGGTATATTAACTATTTGCAGTACGCTTAGTAAAGAAAAATGATTTGTTGATGGATGGATGGCTGGATGGATGGATGGATGGATGGATGGATGGATGGATGGATGGATGGATGGATGGATGGATGGATGGATGGATGGATGGATGGATGGATGGATGGATGGATGGATGGATGGATGGATGGTTAGGTTAGGTTAGGTTAGGTTAGGTTAGGTTAGGTTAGGTTAGGTTAGGTTAGGTTAGGTTAGGTTAGGTTAGGTTAGGTTAGGTTAGGTTAGGTTAGGTTAGGTTAGGTTAGGTTAGGTTAGGTTAGGTTAGGTTTTTTTTTTTTTTTTTTTTTTTATTTTTTTTTTTTTTTTTTAACTAGCTACCTCCAAGTTTATTGGAGACATTGTTTACACAAACCCTTTCATACTATTTCTCGCTTTTTCTATGATCGCTTGCATTCTTCATACTATATCTATCTTTCATTCCTCTCTTTCGTTCTATTATTGGTGGGATTCCAATATTTTATATTTGTGTACCTATGCTAATTTTTGTTTCATATTTATTCAGTTTTAATAAGGTATTATTACATCTAAAATAATTTCTTAAACTTAAGCCATGTGTGTGTTACATATCGTACATATTTGAATATGTAGGATTGTAACACGTTTAGCTACTTCTATTTTTATTTACAATTTGTTTTATAATTCTTGTACTATACATTAAAAACTTATTTCTACTTTCCTTACTTGCTACAATATTACTAAGGTTATCTAAGTTCACATCTAAATCTATTTCATTCTCTAATTCAAATCTTTTTGCAGCATATACAGGACATTCTAGAATAGCATGTAGGACACTCTCCTCTACATCTGGATCGCACAGACACGAAGGACTCTCCTTGCACTTGAAACGGTGCAAGTACGAGGAGAATCCTCCGTGTCCGGTCAGGAGCTGTGTGGTAATGGGATCGATTTCCATTTGCCTAATCAACGAGTATGCCCTAATAGCGTCCGGGAAAAAGGCCTTTGTCGTCGATGCCGTCCCCTCTCCCTTATACCTGTCGTTCCACTCACTGAGCGACTGCAGTCTTAATTGCCGCTTAACGTAGGACACTGGGCACCTGTCATAGTCCGGTTTCGTTTTGCGGTGTAACGCCGCTTGTTTGGCCAATTCGTCTGCCCTTTCATTTCCCTCCATCCCTGCGTGAGCCTTAATCCAGAAGAGCCGGATATCTCTTCCACTGTCTTTAATTTTTGCGATGTTGGCTCTCGCTTTCACCGCTAAGGGATGGAGGGAGAAGTTGCTGGCTACTGTCTCCAGCGCGGCCCTCGAGTCACAATAGACATTGTTTAACTCCGAGTTCCGGCGGAGGACGGTGTCGGTAGCCACGGACAGGGCCAACAGCTCCGCTTGGTAGACGGTGCAACATCGTTCCAGTTTGAGCTTTCGGGTACCGGTTTCCGCGCCATTATACCATAAGGATAATGCCGCGCCAACCTTCCCCTCCAGCTTGCTGCCGTCGGTAAATATATTTAGCCCTTCGTGGCTGTGCTGTTCCAATGTTGCATCGTCTCCCACGCAGGTGTAGTGCAGTTCAATGCATTGAGCAGGATGTGGCGATTCAGCGTATGCGATCGGCGTCTCCATTTCTCTATCTCCTGTTACCTGCTGGGGGTATCCTCTTCTTGCTGCATAAAGCGAGGCTGCTTCTCTGATTCGGATATCCAACGGAAGCAACCCAGCAAGCAACAGTGCTGGTTAGGTTAGGTTAGGTTAGGTTAGGTTAGGTTAGGTTAGGTTAGGTTAGGTTTTTTTTTTTTTTTTTTTTTTTTTTTTTTTAAGCTCCTGTCCCCGGTTATATGTCCCAGGATTTTAATGCTTTATTTATTTCTTATACTATTACATTATCTTATCCTATAATTTTAGTGCTGTATCTGTTTTATACATATATCTTAAACTTTACATTTATCTCATACAATATCTTTATAGTATTACACTTTTTATGAGTTGTAACACTATTTCCTTTTAGACCAATTTGGATCTCTCCTTCTTATTACAAAATTATATTTTTATATTTACTATCTATCCATTTATTTACTCTAGATTTTCTATATACTATATATCTATCTATCAACCTCTATCCCATTTATATCCTATATTACATTATATCCTATCTATCACTTATTGGAATTTATAGCTACTTTACATCTCTATTTCCAGCTTCTTAATACTAGCTCTTATATAAACTTCTATACATATCTAATCTTAATTTTACATCTAATACAGTTTGTTTTGCTATACATATATATACATCAATATATATTTTAGCAATGTTATCTATCGTGGCGTAGCATTACGCATATTGACAATCTGGCAGATTTCTGTGCAGTAGTCTATGAACCTCGAGCTGGTCAGTTTGCCGGTTAGGAGATCGCTAAGCGTTTCCATCTCGATTTTTTCTCCTAGCATTTGTTCGAGGTCGAACCTAGCTTCCGCATGGATGGGACAATGGAGTAGGATGTGGGGGACGTCTTCGACCGTGTTGTTGTCACAGATGCATGATGGATTCTCCTTGCACTTGAATCGATTCAAGTATTGGGAGAATCCACCATGCCCCGTGAGGATCTGGGTGAGCATACCCGCTGGCTTGGCCACACGAACGAATCTGTACGCTCTCGCTACGCCCGGAAGAAACAATTTTGTGATAGACGCGGTGTTCCCTAACCTGTATCTTTCGTCCCATTTTATCAAAAATGATTCGCGTATTTTTCTTTTCAAATACGAAACTGGGCACCGGTCGTAATCAGGTCTCCTCTTCAGCGTCAGTGCAGCCTCCTTCGCCAGATCGTCAGCGCGTTCGTTGCCCGGCAGACCCGCGTGGGCCTTAACCCAGAACAAAGATACCTCCTTGCCCTGAGTCTTGGCCATTCGCAGATTTCTCCGCGTCTCGACGGCCAGTGGGTGGAGGGAGCCATGGTTAACGATCGTCTCCAGTGCGGCTCTCGAATCGCTATATAGACCATAGCTCACCTCCCTCCTGCTGAGGATCAGTCCCGAGGCTTTACATATGGCTAGGAGCTCCGCCTGGTAGACTGTGCAGTACGCGGACAGACAAAGCTTGAGGTGCTTGGTCTCGGCCTCGCCGTTCCAAAGGGACAGCGCGGCTCCGACCTTACCCTCAATCTTGCTGCCGTCGGTGAATATTCGCACCTGCTGCACGTTGTGCCTGTCTACAAGGCTTTGGTCCACCAGTCGGGTGAATTCCAGATCCATATGCTCAGCTGGGTGAGGAGTTTCTGCAAATCTTACCGGACGTTCGGTCTCTCTGTCTCCTAGGTCCGGTGGGGGCGACCCTCTCTTCGCCTCGTACAGTGCGGCTGCTTCCTGTATTCTGAGGTCGAGAGGTAGTATCCCCGCCAAGACCAGAGCCGAGTGTAAAGAGACAGTTCGATACGATTTGCAGAGCTTCTGCGCGAATCCCCTCTGGACCGTGTCGAGCAACTTACGCACCCCGATCTTTTTTGCTGCGGAGGCCCACACAGGCGCAGCGTACATGATGACGGGCTCGACGGCCGCCGTATAGATCGAGCGGATGACATCTGGATGCAAGCCCCAGTCCACTTTGGCGGCCTTTGCAAGCTGCTTGTAAATATCAAGCGCTTTCTTACATTGTAATGCGACGTGCGTGTTGAAAGTCAGTTTGTCGTCAATTGTCAGTCCTAGGATCTTAACCTCCCGAGACATGCCGACGCTCACTCCTCCCATGGTCAGCAGTGGGGTATCGTACTTGAGCTTCCTGGTCAAGACCATTGCGCAAGTTTTATGCGGCGCAAACTTCAGCTTGTTCCGAATGCCCCACTGCCGCACATGAGCCAGCGCTGCGTTGGCCTGTATCGAGACGTCAAGTCCAGAGTCTCCGTCAAAAATCAACACTACATCGTCAGCAAACGCCTGCACATACACCCCCATCCCCTCCAGTTCCCGTAGCAGAGGGTCCAGAAGAAGGTTCCACAGGGTTGGACCACCTATTGACCCTTGCACGCAACCTTTGTTGGTGCTCCTGGTGCTTTCTTCCCCGGCGAATCTTACACTGACTTTTCTGCAGTCCATGTAGCTATCCAGTAGCCTCCTGGTATTGACCCGGCACTCTTCCTCAGCCAGACGTATTCTGATGTTCGGCCACCACGCGCTATCGAAGGCCCCCTCTATATCCAATGACACTAGGGTTACCAGCTTTTTCAGCTCAATCTTACCCTTGATACGGTGTATTAGCGTATAGAGGGCGTCCTCGGTGCTCCTCTGGGGCATGAATCCGAACTGGCGAGTACTAATCCGCGGTGCTAACTGCCATTTAATCCTTGCTACTGTCATCTTCTCCAGGATCTTCCCCAGGACCGGCAATAGACCAATGGGTCTGTAAGCCTTGGGGTTCGTGTAATCGTCCTTGCCCGGTTTTCTCAGGACTACCACGGTTGCCTGCTTCCAGATGTCCGGGAAGTGGCCTATCTCTAGGCACTTGTTGAAGAGGGCAAGGGATGCGTCCAGATCCTGGTAGATAGCTCTGCTGCAGATGTCCGCAGTGAAGCCATCCGCTCCTGGGGCCTTCTTAGGGTTGAAACTCCCCACCGCGGTCTTCAGCTCCAGCAGTGTAAACGGTGGATCATGGAGCTCACCATGCTTCCATTCGTTTACCCGCCTTGCCGCTTCTCTAGCGCGGCGATGATCTTCATTGTCAGTTTCCTCCAGGTCTTGTGGGTAGAATGTCTCCGCAAGTAAGTTCGCCGACTCTTTTGGGTTTAGAAATGCACCTTCTTTGGTTAGGGTCAAGTCTTCTTGTCTCCTGGTGGTCCGACGGATAACACGGTAAATACCGTCCCACACTCCTTCCCTGTCCTGTCTTCTACAGAACTCCTTCCAACTTTCAGTTTGGGCTTTCTTGGCTTCGCACTCATATTCTTCTTTTTTCTTCATGTACTCAGCTGCCACTATGTCTCTGCGGTACGGTGCCGCGTTCTTGATCTTACGCCTGAAGGTAGTGGCAACTTTAAACAGCCTTTCGAGCTCGTCATTCCACCATGGGATCATGAGTACCTCTGTACTCTTTTTAACTGGCATGCTGTCCATACATGCTTTCGTTATTGCGTCTGTGAATTTTGTAATTGTTTGTTCTAAATCGTTTTTTGTTTGTAAATTTTCAATGAAGCTAATGTTTAAATTTTGGTTCAATTTGGATTCTGAAAGTGACGCGTTAAATATGTCCCAATCTGCGTGTTTCGTGTTGTAGAGCCTCGTCGTTCTCTGGACTCTTAGGCCTCTACTTTTGCGGAGTTTTATATTGAATAATATAGCGTTGTGGTCAGAGCTCGTCATCTCCTGGTCTACCCTCCAGTTGTCTACTAATTCGAGTAGATCTTCCGTGCAGGCTGTTATGTCAACAAAGCTGGTGTACACTCTATTACCTCTCACGGTGTCGAACGTGGGTGTATCACCTCTGTTGAGTACATGTAATCCAGACTCTTCCAGGGTCCCGGACATCTCTACGCCCCTGTGGTCTTCTATGGTGCTGCCCCACCAGGTACTCTTGGCGTTGCTATCGCCTCCGATCAGCAGTCTTCTTGAGCCCAGCTCCTCTCTAATCGCTCTCATCTGTTCCAGGTATGGCTCAATGGGCTGATCCGGTTCGAAGTAGAAGGACACCGCCGCGATTTCCCAGGCGCAAGTTCGGATCTTCACAACAACAATATTGTTGGTCGTGAGTTTCGGGCACTGGACGACGTCAAGGTCGTGGTCAAAGACGACGATTGCCGCCTTCACAGTCCCTTCTCCTACTGCTGCGCACTGGAAGACTCTCGCCCCACGGTAGTCCTTCATCCTCCTAACCCCGCCCACATACGGCTCCTGGACTAGAGCAAACGCGATCTTTCGGTTGCTGGAGTGTATCATGAGCTCCGTGGTAGCTAGCTCCTTCCTCTGGAGGTTCGCTTGGGCTACTGCATAACTTCTGGTGGGGTGATTGCCTACCCTGGAGCGCCCTGGAACCACCTTAGCAATACGCTACTTTAGCCCTCGCCAGTGCCTCCCACCTTCTACGCACCGGGCACTCGGAGCTAAAAGCGTTGTGCTCAGCATTCTCCATCTTGGCGGCCACGCAGTTGCAGCAGGTCGGCGCTGCAGATGCGAGGAATTCGGCGCATTTGCTTCGCATATGCGGGCCGCCACAATGGCTGCACTTCGGAATGGTGTCCTTGCAGAACCTCCGACCGTGACCATAGGCTAAGCACATAGAGCACTGCACAAGGGGGGATTGGTCCGCGACCCTAACCTTCTGCATGTCTATGTGGACCGCCTCTTTGGCCATCAGTCGGTTGTAGACTTGCGGGGACACCTTCAGCGCTATGTGGTTCATGAGCGGGTTTCTGGCACGTCTTTTGAACTTGACGTCCACTCGATCATCCTTTTTGTCGAGGCCCTGAAAAACGTCCCCATTCTGGCGTCTCAGCGCGACCAACACGTCCTCGTCGCTGATGTACGTGAGCACATCCCTGAGTACCACCATCGGGTCGTGGTTCTTCATTTCCTCGACAACAAGGCGATCGCCTGCGCTCTTGAGTCGCTCCTTTATCTTTTTCCTTTCCTCTTCCGTCTTGCATCCTATGATTACCTTCTTATTTCTTATCTTTCGAACCCTCTCTACCGTAACCCATCCGTCCTTCGCGTTTACCACTTTGCGCACCTCGCCCATCACCTCGTCCCCAGTGTGCGCCTCGTCCTTGGACGAGATGACGATAGAATGCAGCGCGCTGCGTTCCGGCGCCGATCTCGAGGGCGCGACGGCCGCTATGGTCGCATAAGTGGCCTGCTGCTGCATAGTCACGTGGTGCAACGCGATGGATTCTTTTAGCTTTTCCATCTCCAAATTGGTTTTATCAATTTTTTCCCCTTGTTCTTTCATCATTTTAACCAAGTCTAAGTTTAATCTTTCTTTTTCCAAAATCCCGCTTTCTAAATTACACTGCCCGCTTATAGTCTTTTTTCCCTCAATTTCGCTACTAATATTTTGTTTTTTGGTTTCAGGTGCCGCAGCAGCCTCGTCCTTCATCAGCTGAAACATCTTGTCCAGCGCCTCCATGATACCCATCTTTATTTCGCCTTTCAGGTTACGTGACTCACTTAGTTGCGTTTTCGCCTTTACGTGCCAGATCCTGTATTCTGCTACTCTGTTGATGGGTTTGGGTTTGGGGGCGCTGGCCAGCCTCGGGGACCCACTCGCGCTCCCTGTGGAGGTTCTCCCTGTCGCCGGCTTGGCGGGGGCCGGCACTACTTTCTTTGGGCGGGCCGGTGCCACGGTCGGGGCCGGGGCCGGGGCCGATGCCGGGGCCGGGGCCGATGCCGGGGCCGATGCCGGGCCGGGCGCGGCCGGCTCGGGTGTCAATCTGCGCGGCGAATGCCCGTGTGATGTCGAGCTGCACGGCTTCGGTTCTATCGCGCCGCTCTCCCACTCTCCGATGCTCCTCCGTACATTGGGAGCCTGCGCCATGTTTTCCGGAGAGGGACGTACCCTTTCCACGTCGATAGGTGATATCGGCACGCTCTTATTAGAGTTCTTCTTCACGGGGGTATGTGCGATAGGCATGGTCGGGGGGAGCTACGTCAGTCAGTCTAAGTCGATACGTCAATAAAACTGTATCGGTCGGTGTAAATTAGTCTACTTAGTCTGTAGTCGTCCTATCTAGTAAGTGTGCTAGTCAATAAACGTAGTCACACGCACGTCAACAAAATAAAATACCGTTGTATAACGGAACAGTTCAACAATTAAAACAAATAGAAATATTAAGTCTAAATAAACCGGTCAAAAGACGCAGTTTACGGTCTCAGAAACAATTCTAAGCAATAAATAATTAAATAGCAACGTCAATTTTATTAAATACTTACTTACTTACTAAGAATAATAATAATGTCCTTTCTGTTACAGGTCGCGCGTTCCAGCCAACCAACAGGCGCTCACCGGGCTACGAAGTGTCTGTACGTCGGTAAGTTACGGGTGAGGGGGTGGGGGGGGGGGCTTGTGAGAAGAGGGCCAAATGATGCTAAGTAAGTCCGTATGTTCGTTTGGTGCGTTTTTACAAAAGAGGGGAAATCAAAAAAAGAGGGGTAGAGGGGGGGGGGGTAAGTGCCGAACAGGATATTGGGTCTATACTACTACCCCGTTAACAGAATCTTTTTATGTTGCACCGTTCTTAAGATATGGGGACTCAAAGTTTAAGGGGAAGCGGGGAGAGGGGAGGGAGGGATCAGACCAAAAAGCGCGTTCTTTGCACTATTTAGCGCAAAAAACCGCGTTGCCGTAGGACGTACCAGTCAAAAGTTATAGCTGTTTTTAACTTAAATTAGTTCGCAAAACCAGGTGACCAGTCCTGGTGTCAGAATACTATCAAACTAGGTCAAATTTATGTAGGTCAAGAATGCGGTCAAGGGTGAGTCGATCGAATGAATTAATAAAAATATGAAAAAAAATTTTGATAGATGTAATTTTTGACAAAATAGGGTCTTGGTGAATGTCTAGTCCGTCTGTTAGTGTAGTTAGTGATTTTAGGGGGGGCAGGAGGGGGGGTACAAAAAACGCCAAGAAGGGTGTTAGGGGGAAGGGAGTGCTACTGGTGGATGCGGGGTCGTCCCCTGTCCACGAAACTGAAAACAGAATTAGGATAGCTGCCTCCGTTCCCGAGATAACGCGATAATATGTTGAGGCCTATGTGTGTCCGCTGTACTTTCCACAAACTTATTTTGCGGTCCACCCAAATTTAGTGTCCTACGCAAACCTCCGCCGCAACTAAACGATAAAAGGCGCGCGGATTTCAAAACTGCTATTGTGTAGCTGCTGAAATGCCCTATCTTACAAACTAGGTTTCGGATTTTTTAGGATACCAGGGGCCCCCCGGGACTCCGTGCAAGTCCAAAGGTAGGTGTTCACCAACCGCAAAACGTTACAAAAAGCCCGGTTTTGAGCTTCCGGGTATACCAAAAAATCCGGAAAATTTCTCCAAAAACAATATGCACCAGGATAGCTTACTGTAACAATTTCAAAATTTTTTGAGGTATCCTGGAGAAGATACCGATTTTTGAAAACTTTAATTTAGATTATCTCCCAAATTATATGAGTAATTCAAAATCGGACAAAAGGTCCAACTAGTTTTGGCGCCAAAGTATTTTAATAACCCCTAACCGATAAGCTGACCTTCCCGGTCCAGTGGTTATACCCCAATTTCGGTATCTAGGTCAAAAGTTCGTTTACGTAATTTGAAACCGAAATTGAGGTCTCTCAAAAATGAGCCTACGACAAAGTTTTTGGGCTCAAACGAATTGTCTGTCAAAGAAAATAACTTGTTCGGCGTCAGATCTCAGATCGGTCCTCCCGTTCCCAAGTAATGGCCCCTTTTCAAATTTCGGGATACCGGTTTGTTATGTTTCACGTAGCCTGGTACTGACGGTTACAAATCCTTATCGCCGAGTGATTATCTGACCTAAAATTATGTTTGTAGTGTCTACAAGCAGGTAGTGAACCACCGCACTTTAATATCTAATTATATATGCTACAATTTAATATCTGACCTAGGTTTTTGGCCGTCAAGTCTTATGACCTAGATTTATTATTCCTAAACTAAAAATGTCTTTTTCTGGCAAACTATCAGTGATAAAAATTTGATAAAAATTTCTTTCGAAAGGGTATTTTTAACCTAATGATTTTGATAATTTTTGGAGTGGTGGGGGGTTGATTTCACCCTCCACGTGGTAACCTAAAATTTAATTTAATTGGATATCTCAAAAACTACTAATGGGAAAAATATGATTTTTTGTACAGGAATATAACTACTAATTTCTGATTTTTTGAAAACTTAAAATCTAGGGTTGTCACTGATAGTTTTGATTAAGGGCTGTCGCAATTTCACTCAACTTTTAAAAAGTCCGTATCTTCTCTTCCAGGTGACGGATCTTCCCGGAGAAAACTGCTCCCGGCCGCGACTGACGTCTTCTTCCCGGTCCAGCTGTGAAGTCCCGAGGGAACGGCCTGGAAGGGTTAGCACGTGGCCACGTGCCGGCGGTTCCCGTGGAAGTTTTGTATGAAGAAGGTGCCGGGAAAAATCCCGGAAAATTCTCAAAGCTGCTCCGCACTAGGACGCTTCTCCTGGCAGTGAAAAACCGGGGGGTCAAAGATCTTGTTTCAGCGTCGCACGGCTTCAAAGTGGTCTGGGCGAGGTTGTCTGCAGCTTCCCGAGAAATATCTCAGGAACCGCTCAACTCTCGAGCCCGAGACCGGTGCCGTTGGACAGGGCGTTTCACTGCGAATCCAATGGTATATGACACTTCACGATTTTCCACCGCACTGCGCGTTAAAAGTCGTCCAAATCCAACCAAGTCGGAAAAGTGTTGAATAAAAATTCGAAATAATTATTTGACTCGCGGAGCGGGTTAGTAGCGCTTGGAAGTGGGCGCTCCGGTCGAGCGTTGGGTTGCGACTGGGTTAGGTTAGGTTAGGTTAGGTTAGGTTAGGTTTCCCCCCCGAGTGGGTTCCCGCCTTGTCGTGGCGGGGGGGCTTAGTAGCCAGGTCTGTCCCAACCTGGTGAACGAAGAGGAACCCGAGGTGGGGCCGCCTCTCCGGGTTTTTCCCCAAACCCCTGTAGAGGCTGGCCAGTAGGTCGGCTTGCCGACTGAGGAGGACTGCGGTGTCGCGTTCATCGCGATGCCGCGGCCGAGCCCATCGAGGCGGGGGCGGCGACGGGATGGACGGGCGGCGAGGAAGCCGCTGCCTATCCATCCTGCCAGCGGCCCTAACGGGTGCCGCCAACGTGTTGGCGGAGGCGGTGGGGCTGCAGGGGAAGAGGCGTGTCGGTATCGCGATAGCCGCTCTCCCTATCCTCTGCAGCCGTAGTGGCAGGCGCGGGGCCACTTTAATTGACCCGTTGCATCGGGACCAGGGCTGTCGGACACGGGTGCTGTTCGACGCCCAGTGCTGCTTGGTCCCAGGTGGTGGATGACGACGTGTCTGGTGTTCGGCACGTCGCCATTGTAGAGGGAGCCTACGCTCCGAGGTGGGGCCCGGTTTGGGCCAGCGCTGTCGGGTGCCGCGGATGAGTGCGGAAGCGTGCCCGTAGCCCCGACACCAGGCGCAGTGGAGGAACACCCAGGGGTTTTGGTGGGTATACCGACCAGTGGCGGGACTCCCACATAACCACCCGCCTGCCCACGAGGTGTGGTGGTATCCATAAAGGATTTCCCCTGGTTAAAAAAAAAAAAAAAAAAAAGGTTAGGTTAGGTTTGGGGTGCTATGGCCGGAAACCTCCCCGTGGTGCACCCTGGGAATCACTTGGTAACTTCCCTCGCGGGATCTTGCCACTTGATTGCAGATATCCGGTCGGGGGTCTTCTCTGCGCGCCCCTCTGTCTACCTTGAGGAGCGCGTGCAGAAGACATTGGGGGGATGAGCTCGGTTCTGTCCCGAGCTCGTTTGGGATTATGATGGATCAGTAGTTACACCTTTAGTTTCTACTGATAAATCATAAGTCCCGAACTGGGGTTGGAGGCCTTCTGTGGTCTCAGGCAGTTGGCGATGTGTGCTCTCCAGGGATCCCTCTGTTTAGCAGAGGGGCCAGTGGATGTGAGCTCTCGCCGCTGCCGGGAGGGACGTGCTCGGTATGTACTCACACTACTGCCGAGCAGGCTCTTCGCGAGCCAGCGTCGTATATCGGAGCCCTGCTTGCGGCTACGGTCACGTCTCGTGGCTTGCGGCAGGACCGAGGGTCTTGGCTTGGTTGCCCGGACCGCGAGGAAGAAAACCTCTATAAAAAATCACCCCAAATCCCAAGCGGCGGCGCACCGTGAGGGGATGCATGGCCACTGGGTAGGTTGGTCGCGAGTGCGTACCTCGCCAGAGTACCGGCCGACACTCTTGGTGTATTTAGGCTTACCTTGGTACAGGGGGCACTACCTTGGTGGACTTTTTATTTCCCCCATACTCGTGGGATCAATATGGATAACGCTAATAAAAAACAAAATCTTGACGAAGAGGGTTGTGGGCTCTTTTTGAGTCCAGCTGAGGAGTCTGACTCCTCAGTTACGAGCATGATGACTGTGACATCACAGTCATCAGAGAAGACGGGCGCTACTAAGCGCACGCGAAAACAGCGCAAAGGAGGAAGCGATGAGGGCAACTTGAGCTCTGGTGGCGAATCTGACGCCCCAGCTCTCAAGGTTGTCATCACGCCAAAACGAGGCAGAGGCCGACCGCCCACAACGGGCGAGTACGTAGGTCTCGCTAAGGCCAAGGCGGCACTTGTGGCCGCAGAGCGCGACGAGTTGGAGCTGAGGGTCGAGCAAGAGGTCGCTCGAATGTCCCAAAGGCTCCGCTCGTCTGGATCGGCGCCATGCCTGCTGACTCTGTCTTCAGAGACGAGCGGGCAGTTGGCCTCCGATCTCAATAAGAGGGTGCAGGACTGTGTGGCCATGATTAATCTCGTGGCCACAAAATCCGGTAAATTAAAGGGGACCTTTACGAAGGCCCTCAAAGAGGCGGCGTCCACCATACAGGTGGTGGTGGAAGACCTCCATAAGAGGACCTCCACCGACGAGACGCGGAACTTGCAGGCCGCTAACAAGCGCCTGCAGACCGAGGTGGCAGATCTCCGCAAGGAGATCGCAGAGCTCCGCTCGTTGATAGAGACACGAGCGGCTCCTGTGTCCGTGTCTTCTGGGCAGCCGGTCCGGATGAATGCGGACTCCGAGGACTTGTCGCAGTCTATCATGCGACAAGTCGGCGGAATGTTGAGCGCGCGGTTCGAGGCTCTGGAGGATCGCCTTCTTCCAGAGAAGCGAGTCCGTCCGCCGCTTGCCGCCGATGGAAAGGCGGCAGCCACGGTCAGCTCTGCGGTTGCCCCCGCGAACAGGAGGAAAGAGTTCCTCAAGTCCGCGGCTGCACCGCAGGAGACGGGCCAATCAAGCATGGCAGACTTGCCAGCCGTAGCTCTCCCCTCTGCCCAAAGCCTAAAGAGTAAAGGCAAAGGCAAGGGGAAGGGCAAGGGCAAGGGCGGGGCCACGCCGGTGGTGCCCGAAGTGCCCGCAGTGGTGGCGCAACCGGCGACTCCCTCGACGTCGACGGGCCAAAACTGGGTAGTGGTGGCTAGGAAGGCCCCCCAGCAGAGGAAGGCGACCACCAAGGTGGCTCCAGCTCCGGCTGCACCGCAGAGGCGTGCTCAACCGCAGCCGCCCAAACGCGCAACTCAGCGCACCACGGAGGCGCCCAAGCTTCGCGTGCCCCGGTCCTCGGCTGTGATCATCACGATCCAGCCAGAGGCCTTGAAGAAGGGCGTAACATACGCGGATGCCTTGGGCGAAGCGAAGAGGAGGGTTGATCTCACACAGCTTGGGATCGGGACCCTCCAATTCCGGAAGGCGGCAACTGGTGGTCGGGTCTTGGAGATTCCTGGCACCACCACTGGAGAGAAGGCGGACTCCCTCGCCAACAAGCTGAGGGAGATCTATAATTCGGAGGAGATCCGAGTCTCCAGACCGACCAAGTGCGCGGACTTGCGCGTGAGCGGTTTGGATGACTCGGTCACCAAAGAAGAAATAGTGGCAGCCGTCTCCAGGGTAGGGGAGTGCCAGGTAGACCTGATAAAGGTCGGCGACATCCGTCGCAATCCGGCTGGCATAGGCGCCACCTTCATCAGCTGCCCAGTGGGGGTGGCGAAGAAGGTGCTCAGTGGTGGCCGCCTGAAAGTGGGGTGGGTATCAGCCCAGGTAAAGCTGTTGACCGCACGGCCGATGCGCTGTTTCCGGTGCCTTGAAGTGGGGCACGTCCGGGAGCAGTGCTCTTCAGAGGTGGACCGGAGCGAGCTGTGCTACCGGTGCGGTCAGCCAGGCCACAAGGCGAACGCGTGCACGGGTGCGCCGCATTGCGCAGTTTGCGCCGCGGCCGGAAAGCCACCCGGACACCGCGTGGGAAGCAAGGCCTGTGCCATGCCTACGAAGAGAGGAAGGAGGGTAGCTGCCGCGGCCAAGTCCCAGCAGCGACCTTCCCCACCCCAGAGACAGGGAGAGGCTTCGCACATGGAAGCAGATTGATATGGCCCTGACTGTTCTTCAGGCTAATATCAACCACTCCGCCAGGGCTCAGGACCTCTTGGTCCAGAGTATGGCGGAGTGGTTGATACCCATATCAATCGTGGCGGAGCCCTATTATGTGCCACCAAGGGACAACTGGTCGGGCGATAACGAGGGACGAGTGGTGATCGTCACCCAAGCAGCGGCGGGCTTTCCTCCACTCGAGAAGGTAGTGAGGGGGCGAGGCTGTGTAGCTGTTGTGGCGGGGGGTGTCGCCTTTATAGGCACTTACTTCTCTCCCAACAGGAGCCTCGCCGAGTTCGAGGGCTGGCTTTCCGAGTTGGAATCTCTTGTCCAACAGTGTCGTCCAAACCACGTGCTGATTGCTGGCGACTTCAACGCCAAATCAGCATTGTGGGGATCGCCTGTTGCGAATGAGAGAGGCCAGCCATTGGAGGAATGGGCAGCTGCCCTTGGCTTGCTGCTGCTCAACACGGGGACGGTGCACACGTGTGTGCGGCAACAGGGAGGGTCCATTGTGGACCTCGCGTTCGCGACTTCTACCCTGGCGCGCCGTGTGCAGGACTGGGAAGTACTGGAGGGAGTGGAGACGCTGTCCGATCACCGGTATATCCGGATGACCGTCTCCCCCCCAGGAGTCCCGGGAGGTCCGAGCCGCCCCCGAACGGAGCGGTCACCACGATGGGCCCTCAAGCGCTTGGATAGCGAGGTCCTCTTGGAGGCGGCTATCGTGAAGGCGTGGATCCCGAGATCCGATGCAGTGGAGGTAGACGCCGAGGCGGATTGGTTCTGCGAGGCGTTGACACAGGTGTGTGACGCCTCCATGCCCCGAGTGGGTTCCCTGCCGCCGCGTCGCAGCGTGTCCTGGTGGACGCCTGAGCTGGCGCACCTCCGCGAGGAGTGTGTGGCCGCTCGGCGTGAATACGCCAGACAGCGCCGGCGCCGGCACTGGGACCCGGACCGGGAAGCGGAGCTGTACGCCTTGTACAGGCAAGAGGTCACCTCCCTGCAGACGGAGATAGCGCGAGCCAAAGACAGTGGCCGTGAAAGCATGCTCGACGCCTTAGACCGCGATCCGTGGGGAAGGCCGTACAAGTGGGTCAGGAACAAGATCCGCGCATGGGCGCCACCCTTGACGCAGACCATGCAGCCGGACTTGTTGGAGAACGTAGTTGCCACCCTGTTTCCACAGGCGGGCGACCACGTGGCCCCAGTGATGGCATTCCCCTCTAATCGTGGGAGGGTCGAAGATGCAGAGGCTGAGGAAGTGCCGCCCGTTTCCGAAGGGGAGCTCGCGGCGGCAATCCTGAGGCTCAGGGCCAAAAACACGGCTCCTGGCCCGGACGGTATCCCCGGACGGGCTTGGGTGCTGTCGTTGGAGGTTCTGGAGCCGCGGTTCAGGGACTTCCTCACGGACTGCTTGAGGCAGGGCCGCTTTCCGCGGCGGTACAAGAGCGGTAAACTTGTGCTGCTGCGCAAAGCGGGTAGACCTGCTGACTCGCCGGGGGCCTACCGCCCGATTGTGTTGTTGGACGAGGCTGGCAAGCTCTTGGAGCGTGTCATTGCCGCCCGTCTCAACAAGCACCTGGAGCAGGTCGGGCCAAACCTGGCTGAGTCGCAGTTCGGCTTCCGCAGGGGCAGGTCCACCATCGATGCCATATCGAGGGTGAGGGCCTTCGCGGAAGCGGCCGTATCCCGGGGAGAGGTCGTCGTTGCGGTGTCGCTCGACATCGCAAACGCCTTCAATACCCTCCCCTGGGGCTGCATCAAGACGGCACTGCGCTGCCACGAGGCACCCGCCTACCTATGCCGGACCCTCGACGACTACTTCTCGGATAGAGATGTAGTCTATCCGACGAGGGAGGGATGGGGCCGGTGGGCTATGTCCCGCGGAGTTCCACAGGGCTCGGTCCTGGGACCAGTCATGTGGAACTTCGGGTACAACTGGGTGCTACGAGGTGGCCGCCTGCGTGGCATCGACATTGTCTGCTACGCCGATGACACGCTGGTGTTGGCTCGCGGGACGACGTATCGGGATGCGTCGATCCTGGCCACGGCGGGCACGGCTCAGATTGTGAGCCGAATCCGGCGCCTAGGGCTAGAAGTGGCCCTAGAGAAGTCCGAGGCCGTCTGCTTCCACGGACCTCGGCGCGCGCCACCAGCCGGAGCGGAGCTAATCGTTGGGGGTGTTCCTATCGCTGTCGGGACGACGATGAGGTATCTCGGTCTCGTCCTCGACAGTCGATGGAATTTCCGCGAGCACTTCAAGCGATTGGCTCCGCGGCTCGTCGGAGCGGCTTCGGCCTTGGGAAGCCTTCTCCCAAACGTGGGTGGGCCGAACGCCGCATGCCGCCGCCTCTACACGGGGGTGGTAAGGTCGATGGCGCTGTACGGCGCCCCGATCTGGGCGGATGCTCTGAGCGCCCATAACGTTGCACTTCTACGAAGGCCGCAACGAGTTATGGCGCTCCGAGTGATACGGGCATACCGCACCGTATCGTATGAGGCGGCGTGCGTCCTGGCCAGGACTGCTCCATGGGACTTGGACGCCGAGATGCTGGCTGGCGTGTACCGCCAAATGGCCGATGCACGGTCCGGGGGTGAGTTCCCTACCCCCGAGGTGATAAGGCGTTGGCGGAGACGTGGCCGGCAAGCGTCCTTGGAGCAATGGTGCCGCAGGCTGGAAGAGCCGTCTGCTGGTCGCCGCACCGTTGAGGCATTCCGACCAATCCTCCGGGACTGGTTGGCTCGTGAGGATGGGGTCCTTTCCTTTAGGCTCGTGCAGGTGCTTACGGGGCACGGTTGCTTCGGCGAGTACTTGCACAGAGTCGCCGGGAGAGAGCCCACACCGGAGTGCCACCAGTGTGGCGACCGCGAGGACACGGCGCAGCACACGCTGGAGGTGTGTCCAGAGTGGAACACCCAGCGTGCCCAGCTTGTGGCCACTGTGGGGGTCGACCTCTCGCTGCCGGCCATTGTCAGGGCGATGGTGCGGAGCGAGACCGCCTGGAGCGCGGTTCGGGACTTCTGCGAAGAAGTCCTCGGGCGCAAAGAGGCGGACGAGCGCACGAGGGAGGACGACATAGCGAGCCTCCCCATGCGCAGAAGGCGACCTCGAGGCAGGCGGTTAGCTCATGACCGACTGCCTCCATAAGGGGAACTCTGGGTGGCTGGGCTTGGGGAAGCCCTCCACCCGTTCGAGAGTTCCCCGAGACTGCACGATGTGCCCCGTGTTTCGGCACATCGTCGCTATGCCGGGTGAAGCTCCCTGAGGGTTGAGCTCCCCGAGGTGGGTCCGGGTGCGGACAGCGTTGTCAGGGCCGCGGAAGAGTGCGGAAGCGTGCCCGCAGCCCCGACATAATGGCGCAGTGGCGGAAACACCCCAGGTTTTTAGTGGGTATGCCACCGACTAGCGGTGGAGACTCCCACATAACCACCGGCCGCCCCAGGTTTGGTGGTATCCATAAAGGATTTTCCTGGGTCAAAAAAAAAAAAAAAAAAAAAAAAAAAAAAAAAAAAGGTTAGGTTAGGTTTCCCCCCCGTGGGTTCCCGCCTTGTCGTGGCGGGGGGGCTTAGTAGCCAGGTCTAGCCAGCCTGGTGAAGCTAAGCGGAATCCGAGGTGGGGCCGCCTCTCCGGACTTTTTCCCCAAGTCCGTTCGGAGGCCGGCCATCGAGTAGGTAGGTCGTTGTTAGTGGTGCCTGCCCCCTAGCCCGCTCTGCACCCTCCATGGTGGGCTCTGCATACCTCCTCTGCATCCCCCATAGGTACGCTCTGCACCCTGCTGAGGTGGGCACCATATCCGACTGAGGTGGACTGCAGTATCGCTCTTGCGACACTGCGGCCGTGCCCCTTTTGGGGCGGGGGCCGCGGCTGGATGGGTCTGGCGGTGTGTGGCCTACAGCCCACCCTACCTTCCGCGGCCTAGACGGGGTCGCCACCGTTGTGATGGCGGACGCGGTGGGGCTGCAGGGGAAGAGGAGTGTCGGTATGTCGTCGGCCGCTCTCCCTATCCTCTGCAGCCGTAGTGGCAGGCACGGGGCCACTTCAACCGACCCGTTGCATTGGGACCAGGGCTGTCGGACACGGGTACTGTCCGACGCCCAATGCTGGTTGGTCCCAGGTGGGGGATGACGATGTGCCTGGTGTTCGGCACGTCGTCATTCTGGAGGGAGCGCAAGCTCCGAGGTGGGGCCCGGTTTGGGCCAGCGCTGTCGGGTGCCGCGGAAGAGTGCGAAAGCGTGCCCGTAGCCCCGACACCAAGCGCAGTGGCGGAACACCCAGGGGTTTTGGTGGGTATGCCGCCCAGCAATGGGCGGAGACTCCCACATAACCACCCGCCTGTCCCGAGGTGCGGTGGTATCTTTAAAAGATTTCCCCTGGACAAAAAAAAAAAAAAAAAAAAAAAAAAAAAAAAGGTTAGGTTAGGTTTCCCCCCCGAGTGGGTTCCCGCCTTGTCGTGGCGGGGGGGCTTAGTAGCCAGGTAGGGCCAACCTGGTGAACCAAGAGGAACCCGTGGTGGGGCCGCCTCTCCGGGTCTTGGGCCTCGACAAGCCCGTGCGGAGGCTGGCCAAGTAGGTTGCGTGCCTTATGGGGGGCACCGCAACTGAGGGGGGCTGCAGTGTCGTATGGGAGGCACTGCGGCTGAGGATTGGAGGCCGCGGCGGGAGAGGACTGCTGGTGTGTCGTTGCCACTTTCCCTGCCTTCCGCGGCCTCGACGGGGTCGCCACCGTTTTGATGGCGGACGCGGTGGGGCTGCAGGGGAAGAGGAGTGTCGGTATGTCGTCGGCCGCTCTCCCTATCCTCTGCAGCCGTAGTGGCAGGCGCGGGGCCACTTAAATTGACCCGTCGCATCGGGACCAGGGCTGTCGGACACGGGTACTGTCTGACGCCCAGTGCTGGATGGTCCCAGGTGGGGGATGACGATGTGTCTGGTGTTCGGCACATCGTCATTCTGGAGGGAGCTTACGCTCTGAGGTGGGGCCCGGTTTGGGCCAGCGCTGTCGGGTGCCGCGGAGGAGTGCGCAAGCGTGCCCGTAGCCCCGACGCCAAGCGCAGTGGCGGAACACCCAGGGGTTTTGGTGGGTATGCCGTCCAGCAATGGGCGGAGACTCCCACATAACCACCCGCCTGTCCCGAGGTGCGGTGGTATCTTTAAAAGATTTCCCCTGGACAAAAAAAAAAAAAAAAAAAAAAAAAAGGTTAGGTTAGGTTTCCCCCCCGAGTGGGTTCCCGCCTTGTCGTGGCGGGGGGGCTTAGTAGCCAGGTCTGCTCCAACCTGGTGAACAAAGAGGAACCCGAGGTGGGGCCGCCTCTCCGGACTTTTACCGCAAGTCCGTTCGGAGGCTGGCCAGTAGGTCGGCTTGTCCGACTGAGGTGGACTGCGGTGTCGCGCTCGTCGCGATACCGCGGCCGAGCCCATTGAGGCGGGGGCGGCGACGGGATGGACGGGCGGCGAGGAAGCCGCTGCCTATCCATCCTGCCAGCGGCCCTAACGGGCGCCGCCAACGTGTTGGCGGAGGCGGTGGGGCTGCAGGGGAAGAGGCGTGTCGGTATCGCGATGGCCGCTCTCCCTATCCTCTGCAGCCGTAGTGGCAGGCGCGGGGCCACTTTAATTGACCCGTTGCATCGGGACCAGGGCTGTCGGATACGGGTGCTGTCCGACGCCCAGTGCTGGTTGGTCCCAGGTGGTGGATGACGACGTGTCTGGTGTTCGGCACGTCGTCAATCTGGAGGGAGCGCAAGCTCCGTGGTGGGGTCCAGTTTGGGCCAGCGCTGTCGGGTGCCGCGGATGAGTGCGGAAGCGTGCCCGTAGCCCCGACACCAGGCGCAGTGGAGGAACACCCAGGGGTTTTGGTGGGTATACCGACCAGTGGCGGGACTCCCACATAACCACCCGCCTGCCCACGAGGTGTGGTGGTATCCATAAAGGATTTCCCCTGGTAAAAAAAAAAAAAAAAAAAAAAAAAGGTTAGGTTAGGTTTGGGGTGCTGTGGCCGGAAACCTCCCCGTGGTGCACCCTGGGAATCACTTGGTAACTTCCCTCGCGGGATCTTGCCAGTTGATTGCAGATATCCGGTCGGGGGTCTTCTCTGCGCGCCCCTCTCTCTACCCTGAGGAGCGCGTGCAGAAGACATTGGGGGGGGAACAGCTCAGTTCTGTCCTGAGCTCGTTTGGGATTATGATGGATCAGTAGTTACACCTTTAGTTTCTACTGATAAATCATAAATCCTAAACAGGGGTTGGAGACCTTCTGTGGTCTCAGGCAGTTGGCGATGTGGGCTCTCCACGGATCCCTCTGATTAGCAGAGGGGCCAGTGGATGTGAGCACTCGCCGCTGCCGGGAGGGACGTGCTCGGTATGTACTCACACTACTGCCGAGCAGGCTCTTCGCGAGCCAGCGTCGTATATCGGAGCCCTGCTTGCGGCTGCGGTCACGTCTCGTGGCTTGCGGCAGGACCGAGGGTCTTGGCTTGGTTGCCCGGACCGCGAGGAAGAAAACCTCTATAAAAAATCACCCCAAATCCCAAGCGGCGGCGCACCGTGAGGGGATGCATGGCCACTGGGTAGGTTGGTCGCGAGTGCGTACATCGCCAGAGTACCGGCCGACACTCTTGGTGTATTTAGGCTTACCTTGGTACAGGGGGCACTACCTTGGTGGACTTTTTATTTCCCCCATACTCGTGGGATCAATATGGATAACGCTAATACAAAACAAATTGAAGAAGAGGGATGTGGGCTCTTTTTGAGTCCAGCTGAGGAGTCTGACTCCTCAGTTACGAGCATGATGACTGTGACATCACAGTCATCAGAGAAGACGGGCGCTACCAAGCGCACGCGCAACCAGCGCAAAGGAGGAAGTGGCGATGAGGGCAACCTCAGCTCTGGCGGCGAATCGGAAGCCCCAGCTGTCAAGGTTGTCATCACGCCAAGACGGGGAAGAGGCCGTCCGCCCACAACGGGCGAGTACGTAGGCCTCGCTAAGGCCAAGGCGGCACTTGTGGCCGCGGAGCGTGACGAGTTGGAGCTGAGGGTCGAGCAAGAGGTCGCTCGGATGTCCCAAAGGCTCCGCTCGTCTGGATCGGCGCCATGCCTACTGTCTCTGTCTTCAGAGACGAGCGGAGAGTTGGCCTCCGATCTCAATACGAGGGTGCAGGATTGTGTGGCCATGATCAATCTCGTGGCCACAAAATCTGGGAAATTAAAGGGTACCTTTACGAAGGCCCTTAAAGAGGCGGCATCCACCATACAGGTGGTGGTGGAGGACCTCCACAAGAGGACCTCCACCGATGAGACGCGGAACTTGCAGGCCGCTAACAAGCGCCTGCAGAACGAGGTGGCTGATCTCCGCAAGGAGATCGCGGAGCTCCGCACGTTTATGGAAACACGTGCAGCTCCTGTCTCCGCGTCTCTCGGACAATCTGTCCAGAGAGTGGACACGGAAGACTTGTCGCAAGCAATTATGCGGCAAGTCGGCGGCCTAGTGAGCGCGCGGTTTGAGGCATTAGAGGATCGCCTCCTTCCGGAAAAGCGCGTTCGCCCACCGCTAGCCGTCGACCAGAAGCTAGTCTCAAAGACTGCGGCCCCAGCGATTGCCCCTGCCAACAGGAGGAGAGAATTTCTCAAGTCCGCGGCCGCATCGCAGGAGCCGGGACCATCGAGTGCGGCGGACTCGCCAGCCGTGCCCGTCCCATCTGCCCAAAGCCTTAAGAGTAAAGGCAGGGGCAGAGGGAAGGGCAAGGGCAAAGGCAAGGCCACGCCTGTGTTGCCTGAGGTACCCGCAGTGGTGGCGCAGCCGACTCCCTCGACGTCGACGAGCCAAAGCTGGGTAGTGGTCGCAAGGAAGGCCCCCCAGCAGAAGAAGGCGGCCACCAGGGTGGCTCCAGCTCCGGCTGCACCGCAGAGGCGTGCTCAGCAGCCGCCCAAACGCGCAACTCAGCGCACCATGGAGGCGCCCAAGCTTCGCGTGCCCCGGTCCTCGGCTGTGATCATCACGATTCAGCCGGAGGCCCTGAAGAAGGGCGTAACGTACGCGGATGCCTTGGGCGAAGCGAAGAGGAGGGTCGATCTTGCCCAGATTGGGATCACGACCCTCCAATTTCGCAAGGCGGTCACAGGTGGTCGGGTCTTGGAGATACCCGGCACCACCACTGGAGAGAAGGCGGACTCCCTCGCAAACAAGCTGAGGGAGATCTACAACTCGGAGGAGATCCGCGTCTCCAGGCCGACTAAGTGCGCGGACTTGCGCGTTAGCGGCTTGGATGACTCGGTCACCAAAGAGGAAGTAGTGGCAGCCGTCTCCAGAGTCGGTGAGTGCCAGGTGGACCTGATAAAGGTCGGCGACATTCGTCGCAACCCGGCCGGCATTGGCGCCACCTTCATCAGCTGCCCAGTGGGGGTAGCGAAGAAGGTTTTGAGTGGTGGCCGCCTGAAAGTGGGGTGGGTGTCAGCTCAGGTCAAGCTGCTGACCGCACGGCCGATGCGCTGCTTCCGGTGCCTCGAAGTGGGGCACGTCCGGGAGCAGTGCACTTCAGAGGTGGACCGGAGCGACTTTTGCTACCGGTGCGGTCAGCCTGGCCATAAAGCGGGTGTGTGCACGGGTGCGCCGCAATGCGCAGTTTGCGCCGCGGCTGGGAAGCCAGCCGGACACCGAGTGGGGAGTAAGGCCTGTGCCATGCCCACGAAGAAAGGAAGGAGAGTAGCTGCCGCGGCCAGGTCCCAGCAGCGACCTTCCCCACCCCAAAGACAGGGAGAGGCTTCGCAAATGGAAGCCGATTGATATGGCCCTGACTATTCTTCAGGCCAATATCAACCACTCCGCCAGGGCTCAGGATCTCTTGGTCCAGAGCATGGCGGAGTGGTTGATACCCATTTCAATCGTGGCGGAGCCCTACTACGTGCCACCAAGGGACAATTGGTCGGGCGATAACGAGGGACGAGTGGTGATCGTCACCCAAGCAGCGGCGGGCTTTCCTCCACTCGAGAAGGTAGTGAGGGGGCGAGGCTGTGTGGCTGTTGTGGCGGGGGGTGTCGCCTTTATAGGCACTTACTTCTCCCCCAACAGGAGCCTCGCCGAGTTCGAGGGCTGGCTTTCCGAGTTGGAATCTCTCGTCCAACAGTGTCGTCCAAACCACGTGCTGATTGCTGGCGACTTCAACGCCAAATCAGCATTGTGGGGATCGCCTGTTGCGAATGAGAGAGGCCAGCCATTGGAGGAATGGGCAGCTGCCCTTGGTTTGCTGCTGCTCAACACGGGGACGGTGCACACGTGTGTGCGGCAACAGGGAGGGTCCATTGTGGACCTCGCGTTCGCGACCCCTACCCTGGCGCGCCGTGTGCAGGACTGGGAAGTACTGGAGGGAGTGGAGACGCTGTCCGATCACCGGTATATCCGGATGACCGTCTCCCCCCCAGGAGTCCCGGGAGGTCCGAGCCGCCCCCGAACGGAGCGGTCACCACGATGGGCCCTCAAGCGCTTGGATAGTGAGGTCCTCTTGGAGGCGGCTATCGTGAAGGCGTGGATCCCGAGATCCGATGCAGTGGAGGTAGACGCCGAGGCGGATTGGTTCTGCGAGGCGTTGACACAGGTGTGTGACGCCTCCATGCCCCGAGTGGGTTCCCTGCCGCCGCGTCGCAGCGTGTCCTGGTGGACGCCTGAGCTGGCGCACCTCCGCGAGGAGTGTGTGGCCGCTCGGCGTGAATACGCCAGACAGCGCCGGCGCCGGCACTGGGACCCGGACCGGGAGGCGGAGCTGTACGCCTCGTACAGGCAAGAGGTCACCTCCCTGCAGACGGAGATAGCGCGAGCCAAGGATAGTGCCCGTGAGAGCATGCTCGACGCCTTGGACCGCGATCCGTGGGGAAGGCCGTACAAGTGGGTCCGGAACAAGATCCGCACATGGGCGCCACCCTTGACGCAGACCATGCAGTCGGACTTGTTGGAGAACGTGGTTGCCACCCTGTTTCCACAGGCGGGCGACCACGTGGCCCCAGTGATGGCATTCCCCTCTAATCGTGGGAGGGTCGAAGCTGCAGAGGCTGAGGAAGTGCCGCCCGTTTCCGAAGGGGAGCTCGCGGCGGCAATCCTGAGGCTCAGGGCCAAAAACACGGCTCCTGGCCCGGACGGAATCCCCGGACGGGCTTGGGTGCTGGCGTTGGAGGTTCTGGAGCCGCGATTCAGGAACTTCCTCACGGACTGCTTGAGGCAGGGCCGCTTTCCGCGGCGGTATAAGAGTGGGAGGCTTGTGCTGCTGCGCAAAGCGGGTAGACCGGCTGACTCGCCGGGGGCCTACCGCCCGATCGTGCTGTTGGACGAGGCTGGCAAGCTCTTTGAGCGTGTCATTGCCGCCCGTCTCAACAAGCACCTGGAGCAGGTCGGGCCAAACCTGGCTGACTCGCAGTTCGGCTTCCGCAGAGGCAGGTCCACCATCGATGCCATATCGAGGGTGAGGGCCTTCGCGGAAGTGGCCGTATCCCGGGGAGAGGTCGTCGTTGCGGTGTCGCTCGACATCGCAAACGCCTTCAATACCCTCCCCTGGGGCTGCATCAAGACGGCACTGCGCTGCCACGAGGCACCCGCCTACCTATGCCGGACCCTCGACGACTACTTCTCGGATAGAGATGTAGTCTATCCGACGAGGGAGGGATGGGGCCGGTGGGCTATGTCCCGCGGAGTTCCACAGGGCTCGGTCCTGGGACCAGTCATGTGGAACTTCGGGTACAACTGGGTGCTTCGAGGTGGCCACCTGCGCGGCATCGACGTTGTCTGCTACGCCGATGACACGCTGGTGTTGGCTCGCGGGGCGACGTATCGGGATGCGTCGATCCTGGCCACGGCGGGCACGGCTCAGATTGTGAGCCGAATCCGGCGCCTAGGGCTAGAAGTGGCCCTAGAGAAGTCCGAGGCCGTCTGTTTCCACGGACCTCGGCGCGCGCCGCCAGCCGGAGCGGAGCTAGTCGTTGGGGGTGTTCCTATCGCTGTCGGGACGACGATGAGGTATCTCGGTCTCGTCCTCGACAGTCGATGGAATTTCCGCGAGCACTTCAAGCGATTGGCTCCGCGGCTCGTCGGAGCGGCTTCGGCCTTGGGAAGCCTTCTCCCAAACGTGGGTGGGCCGAACGCCGCATGCCGCCGCCTCTACACGGGGGTGGTAAGGTCGATGGCGCTATACGGCGCCCCGATCTGGGCGGATGCTCTGAGCGCCCATAACGTTGCGCTTCTACGGAGGCCGCAACGAGCTATGGCGCTCCGAGTGATACGGGCATATCGCACAGTATCGTACGAGGCGGCGTGCGTCCTGGCCAGGACTGCTCCGTGGGACCTGGACGCCGAGATGCTGGCCGGCGTGTATCGTCAACTGGCCGATGCACGGTCCGGGGGTGAGTTCCCTCCCCCCGAGGTGATAAGGCGTTGGCGGAGACGTGGCCGGCAAGCGTCCTTGGAGCGATGGGGCCGCAGGCTGGAAGAGCCGTCTGCTGGTCGCCGCACCGTTGAGGCATTCCGACCAATCCTCCGGGACTGGTTGGCTCGTGAGGATGGGGTCCTTTCCTTTAGGCTCGTGCAGGTGCTTACGGGGCACGGTTGCTTCGGCGAGTACTTGCACAGAGTCGCCGGGAGAGAGCCCACACCGGAGTGCCACCAGTGTGGCGACCGCGAGGACACGGCGCAGCACACGCTGGAGGTGTGTCCAGAGTGGAACACCCAGCGTGCCCAGCTTGTGGCCACTGTGGGGGTCGACCTCTCGCTGCCGGCCATTGCTCGTGCGATGGTGCGGAGCGAGACCGCCTGGAGCGCGGTTCGGGACTTCTGCGAAGAAGTCCTCGGGCGCAAAGAGGCGGACGAGCGCACGAGGGAGGACGATATCGCGAGCCTCCCCCTGCGCAGAAGGCGACCTCGAGGCAGGCGGTTAGCCCATGACCGACTGCCTCCATAAGGGGAACTCTGGGTGGCTGGGCTTGGGGAAGCCCTCCACCCGTTCGAGAGTTCCCCGAGACTGCACGATGTGCCCCGTGTTTCGGCACATCGTCGCTATGCCGGGAAGAGCTCCCTGAGGGTTGAGCTCCCCGAGGTGGGTCCGGGTGCGGACAGCGTTGTCGGGGCCGCGGAGGAGTGCGGAAGCGTGCCCGTAGCCCCGACATAATGGCGCAGTGGCGGAAACACCCCAGGTTTTTAGTGGGTATGCCACCGACTAGCGGTGGAGACTCCCACATAACCACCGGCCTCCCCAGGTTTGGTGGTATCCATAAAGGATTTTCCTGGGTCAAAAAAAAAAAAAAAAAAAAAAAAAGGTTAGGTTAGGTTCCCCCCCGAGTGGGTTCCCGCCTTGTCGTGGCGGGGGGGCTTAGTAGCCATGGTTGACACGGGGCCATGGTGAACGAAGAGGAACCCGAGGTGGGGCCGCCTCTCCGGGTTTTTTCCCCAAACCCTTGTAGAGGCTGGCCAGTAGGTCGCTAGTCGACTGAGGAGGACTGCGGTGTCGCGTTAATCGCGATGCCGCGGCCGAGCCCATTGAGGCGGGGGCGGCGACGGGATGGACGGGCGGCGAGGAAGCCGCTGCCTATCCATCCTGCCAGCGGCCCTAACGGGCGCCGCCAACGTGTTGGCGGAGGCGGTGGGGCTGCAGGGGAAGAGGAGTGTCGGTATCGCGATGGCCGCTCTCCCTATCCTCTGCAGCCGTAGTGGCAGGCGCGGGGCCACTTTAATTGACCCGTTGCATCGGGACCAGGGCTATCGGATACGGGTGCTGTCCGACGCCCAGTGCTGGTTGGTCCCAGGTGGTGGTAGACGACGTGTCTGGTGTTCGGCACGTCGTATATCTGGAGGGAGCGCAAGCTCCGAGGTGGGGCCTCAGTAAGGCCAGCGCTGTCGGGTGCCGCGGAGGAGTGCGGAAGCGTGCCCGTAGCCCCGACACCAGGTGCAGTGGAGGAACACCCAGGGGTTTTGGTGGGTATACCGACCAGTGGCGGGACTCCCACATAACCACCCGCCTGCCCACGAGGCGTGGTGGTATCCATAAAGGATTTCCCCTGGCTAAAAAAAAAAAAAAAAAAAAAGGTTAGGTTAGGTTCCCCCCCGTGGGTTCCCGCCTTGTCGTGGCGGGGGGGCTTAGTAACCAGGTCTTGCCAGCCTGGTGAAGCTAAGAGGAATCCGAGGTGGGGCCGCCTCTCCGGACTTTTACCGCAAGTCCGTTCGGAGGCTGGCCAACAAGGTGGTAGGTCGTTGTTAGTGGTGCCTGCCCCCTAGCCCGCTCTGCACCCTCCATGGTGGGCTCTGCATACCTCCTCTGCATCCCCCATAGGTACGCTCTGCACCCTGCTGAGGTGGGCACCATATCCGACTGAGGTGGACTGCAGTATCGCTCTTGCGACACTGCGGCCGTGCCCCTTTTGGGGCGGGGGCCGCGGCTGGATGGGTCTGGCGGTGTGTGGCCTACTGCCCACCCTACCTTCCGCGGCCTAGACGGGGTCGCCAACGTTGTGATGGCGGACGCGGTGGGGCTGCAGGGGAAGAGGAGTGTCGGTATGTCGTCGGCCGCTCTCCCTATCCTCTGCAGCCGTAGTGGCAGGCGCGGGGCCACTTCAACCGACCCGTTGCATTGGGACCAGGGCTGTCGGACACGGGTACTGTCCGACGCCCAGTGCTGGTTGGTCCCAGGTGGGGGATGACGATGTGCCTGGTGTTCGGCACGTCGTCATTCTGGAGGGAGCGCAAGCTCCGAGGTGGGGCCCGGTTTGGGCCAGCGCTGTCGGGTGCCGCGGAAGAGTGCGAAAGCGTGCCCGTAGCCCCGACACCAAGCGCAGTGGTGGAACACCCAGGGGTTTTGGTGGGTATGCCGCCCAGCAATGGGCGGAGACTCCCACATAACCACCCGCCTGTCCCGAGGTGCGGTGGTATCTTTAAAAGATTTCCCCTGGTAAAAAAAAAAAAAAAAAAAAAAAAAAAAAAGGTTAGGTTAGGTTCCCCCCCGTGGGTTCCCGCCTTGTCGTGGCGGGGGGGCTTAGTAACCAGGTCTTGCCAGCCTGGTGAAGCTAAGAGGAATCCGAGGTGGGGCCGCCTCTCCGGACTTTTACCGCAAGTCCGTTCGGAGGCTGGCCAACAAGGTGGTAGGTCGTTGTTAGTGGTGCCTGCCCCCTAGCCCGCTCTGCACCCTCCATGGTGGGCTCTGCATACCTCCTCTGCATCCCCCATAGGTACGCTCTGCACCCTGCTGAGGTGGGCACCATATCCGACTGAGGTGGACTGCAGTATCGCTCTTGCGACACTGCGGCCGTGCCCCTTTTGGGGCGGGGGCCGCGGCTGGATGGGTCTGGCGGTGTGTGGCCTACTGCCCACCCTACCTTCCGCGGCCTAGACGGGGTCGCCACCGTTGTGATGGCGAACGCGGTGGGGCTGCAGGGGAAGAGGAGTGTCGGTATGTCGTCGGCCGCTCTCCCTATCCTCTGCAGCCGTAGTGGCAGGCGCGGGGCCACTTCAACCGACCCGTTGCATTGGGACCAGGGCTGTCGGACACGGGTTCTGTCCGACGCCCAGTGCTGGTTGGTCCCAGGTGGGGGATGACGATGTGCCTGGTGTTCGGCACGTCGTCATTCGGGAGGGAGCGCAAGCTCCGAGGTGGGGCCCGGTTTGGGCCAGCGCTGTCGGGTGCCGCGGAAGAGTGCGAAAGCGTGCCCGTAGCCCCGACACCAAGCGCAGTGGCGGAACACCCAGGGGTTTTGGTGGGTATGCCGCCCAGCAATGGGCGGAGACTCCCACATAACCACCCGCCTGTCCCGAGGTGCGGTGGTATCTTTAAAAGATTTCCCCTGGACAAAAAAAAAAAAAAAAAAAAAAAAGGTTAGGTTAGGTTGGGGTGCTGTGGCCGGAAACCTCCCCGTGGTGCACCCTGGGAATCACTTGGTAACTTCCCTCGCGGGATCTTGCCACTTGATTGCAGATATCCGGTCGGGGGTCTTCTCTGCGCGCCCCTCTGTCTACCTTGAGGAGCGCGTGCAGAAGACATTGGGGGGATGAGCTCGGTTCTGTCCCGAGCTCGTTTGGGATTATGATGGATCAGTAGTTACACCTTTAGTTTCTACTGATAAATCATAAGTCCCAAACAGGGGTTGGAGACCTTCTGTGGTCTCAGGCAGTTGGCGAAGTGAGCTCTCCAGGGATCCCTCTGATTAGCAGAGGGGCCAGTGGATGTGAGCACTCGCTGCTGCCGGGAGGGACGTGCTCGGTATGTACTCACACTACTGCCGAGCAGGCTCTTCGCGAGCCAGCGTCGTATATCGGAGCCCTGCTTGCGGCTACGGTCACGTCTCGTGGCTTGCGGCAGGACCGAGGGTCTTGGCTTGGTTGCCCGGACCGCGAGGAAGAAAACCTCTATAAAAAATCACCCCAAATCCCAAGCGGCGGCGCACCGTGAGGGGATGCATGGCCACTGGGTAGGTTGGTCGCGAGTGCGTACCTCGCCAGAGTACCGGCCGACACTCTTGGTGTATTTAGGCTTACCTTGGTACAGGGGGCACTACCTTGGTGGACTTTTTATTTCCCCCATACTCGTGGGAACAATATGGATAGTTCTAATAATAAAAACAAAAACAATTGTGACGAAGAGGGTTCGGGGCTCTTCATGAGTCCAGCTGAGGATTCCGACTCCTCAGTGATGAGTATGGTGACTGTGACATCACAGTCATCAGAGAAGGCGGGCGCTACCAAGCGCAGGCGCAACCAGCGCAAAGGAGGAAGTGGCGATGAGGGCAACCTCAGCTCTGGCGGCGAATCGGAAGCCCCAGCTGTCAAGGTTGTCATCACGCCAAGACGGGGAAGAGGCCGTCCGCCCACAACGGGCGAGTACGTAGGCCTCGCTAAGGCCAAGGCGGCACTTGTGGCCGCGGAGCGTGACGAGTTGGAGCTGAGGGTCGAGCAAGAGGTCGCTCGGATGTCCCAAAGGCTCCGCTCGTCTGGATCGGCGCCATGCCTACTGTCTCTGTCTTCAGAGACGAGCGGAGAGTTGGCCTCCGATCTCAATTCGAGGGTGCAGGATTGTGTGGCCATGATTAATCTCGTGGCCACAAAATCTGGGAAATTAAAGGGTACCTTTACGAAGGCCCTCAAAGAGGCGGCATCCACCATACAGGTGGTGGTGGAGGACCTCCACAAGAGGACCTCCACCGATGAGACGCGGAACTTGCAGGCCGCTAACAAGCGCCTGCAGAACGAGGTGGCTGATCTCCGCAAGGAGATCGCGGAGCTCCGCACGTTCATGGAAACACGTGCAGCTCCTGTTTCCGCGTCTCCCGGACAATCAGTCCAGAGGGTGGATACGGAAGACTTGTCGCAAGCGATAATGCGGCAAGTCGGCGGCCTGGTGAGCGCGCGGTTTGAGGCGTTAGAGGATCGTCTCCTTCCGGAAAAGCGCGTTCGCCCACCGCTAGCCGCCGACCAGAAGCTTGCCTCAAAGACTGCGGCCCCTGCGATTGCCCCTGCGAACAGGAGGAAAGAATTCCTCAAGTCGTCGGCGGCATCGCAGAAGCCGGGACCATCGAGCGTGACGGACTTGCCAGACGTGCCCGTCCTATCTGCCCAAAGCCTTAAGAGTAAAGGCAAGGGCAAAGGGAAGGGCAACGGAAAAGGCAAAGGCAAGGCTCCGCCTGTGTTGCCCGAAGTGCCCGCAGTGGTGGCGCAACCGGCTCCCTCGACGTCGACGAGCCAAAACTGGGTAGTGGTCGCACGGAAGGCCCCCCAACAGAAGAAGGTGACCGCGGCTCCAGCTCCACCTGCACCGCAGAGGCGTGCTAAACCGCAGCCGCCCAAACGCGCCACTCAGCGCACCACGGAGGCGCCCAAGCTTCGCGTGCCCCGGTCCTCGGCTGTGATCATCACGATCCAGCCCGAGGCCCTGAGAAAGGGTATCACATATGCGGATGCTTTGGGCGAAGCAAAGAGGAGGGTCGACCTTGCGCAGCTTGGGATCACGACCCTCCAATTTCGTAAGGCGGTCACTGGTGGTCGGGTTCTTGAGATACCCGGCACCACCACTGGAGAGAAGGCGGACTCCCTCGCAAACAAGCTGAGGGAGATCTACAACTCGGAGGAGATCCGGGTCTCCAGGCCGACTAAGTGCGCGGACTTGCGCGTTAGCGGCTTGGATGACTCGGTCACCAAAGAGGAGGTAGTGGCAGCCGTCTCCAGAGTCGGTGAGTGTCAGGTGGACCTGATAAAGGTCGGCGACATTCGTCGCAACCCGGCCGGCATTGGCGCCACCTTCATCAGCTGCCCAGTGGGGGTAGCAAAGAAGGTGGTGAGTGGTGGCCGCCTGAAAGTGGGGTGGGTGTCAGCCCAGGTCAAGCTGCTGACCGCACGGCCGATGCGCTGCTTCCGGTGCCTCGAAGTGGGGCACGTCCGGGAGCAGTGCACTTCAGAGGTGGACCGGAGCGACATCTGCTACCGGTGCGGTCAGCCTGGCCATAAAGCGGGTGTGTGCACGGGTGCGCCGCATTGCGCAGTTTGCGCCGCGGCTGGGAAGCCACCTGGACACCGAGTGGGGAGCAAGGCCTGTGCCATGCCCACGAAGAAAGGAAGGAGAGTAGCTGCCGCGGCCAGGTCCCAGCAGCGACCTTCCCCACCCCAGAGACAGGGAGAGGCTTCGCACATGGAAGCAGATTGATATGGCCCTGACTGTTCTTCAGGCCAATATCAACCACTCCGCCAGGGCTCAGGACCTCTTGGTCCAGAGCATGGCGGAGTGGTTGATACCCATATCAATCGTGGCGGAGCCCTACTACGTGCCACCAAGGGACAATTGGTCGGGCGACATTGAGGGACGAGTGGTGATCGTCACCCAAGCAGCGGCGGGCTTTCCTCCACTCGAGAAGGTAGTGAGGGGGCGAGGCTGTGTGGCTGTTGTGGCGGGGGGTGTCGCCTTTATAGGCACTTACTTCTCCCCCAACAGGAGCCTCGCCGAGTTCGAGGGCTGGCTTTCCGAGTTGGAATCTCTCGTCCAACAGTGTCGTCCAAACCACGTGCTGATTGCTGGCGACTTCAACGCCAAATCAGCATTGTGGGGATCGCCTGTTGCGAATGAGAGAGGCCAGCCATTGGAGGAATGGGCAGCTGCCCTTGGTTTGCTGCTGCTCAACACGGGGACGGTGCACACGTGTGTGCGGCAACAGGGAGGGTCCATTGTGGACCTCGCGTTTGCGACCCCTACCCTGGCGCGCCGTGTGCAGGACTGGGAAGTACTGGAGGGAGTGGAGACGCTGTCCGATCACCGGTATATCCGGATGACCGTCTCCCCCCCAGGAGTCCCGGGAGGTCCGAGCCGCCCCCGAACGGAGCGGTCACCACGATGGGCCCTCAAGCGAATGGATAGCGAGGTCCTCTTGGAGGCGGCTATAGTGAAGGCGTGGATCCCGAGATCCGATGCAGTGGAGGTAGACGCCGAGGCGGATTGGTTCTGCGAGGCGTTGACACAGGTGTGTGACGCCTCCATGCCCCGAGTGGGTTCCCTGCCGCCGCGTCGCAGCGTGTCCTGGTGGACGCCTGAGCTGGCGCACCTCCGCGAGGAGTGTGTGGCCGCTCGGCGTGAATACGCCAGACAGCGCCGGCGCCGGCACTGGGACCCGGACCGGGAAGCGGAGCTGTACGCCTTGTACAGGCAAGAGGTCACCTCCCTGCAGACGGAGATAGCGCGAGCCAAAGACAGGGGCCGTGAGAGCATGCTAGACGCCTTGGACCGCGATCCGTGGGGAAGGCCGTACAAGTGGGTCCGGAACAAGATCCGCGCATGGGCGCCACCCTTGACGCAGACCATGCAGCCGGACTTGTTGGAGAACGTGGTTGCCACCCTGTTTCCACAGGCGGGTGACCACGTGGCCCCAGTGATGGCATTCCCCTCTAATCGTGGGAGGGTCGAAGATGCAGAGGCTGAGGAAGTGCCGCCCGTTTCCGAAGGGGAGCTCGCGGCGGCAATCCTGAGGCTCAGGGCCAAAAACACGGCTCCTGGCCCGGACGGAATCCCCGGACGGGCTTGGGTGCTGGCGTTGGAGGTTCTGGAGCCACGGTTCAGGAACTTCCTCACGGACTGCTTGAGGCAGGGCCGCTTTCCGCGGCGGTACAAGAGCGGTAAACTTGTGCTGCTGCGCAAAGCGGGTAGACCTGCTGACTCGCCGGGGGCCTACCGCCCGATCGTGTTGTTGGACGAGGCTGGCAAGCTCTTGGAGCGTGTCATTGCCGCCCGTCTGAACAAACACCTGGAGCAGGTCGGGCCAAACCTGGCTGAGTCGCAGTTCGGCTTCCGCAGAGGCAGGTCCACCATCGATGCCATATCGAGGGTGAGGGCCTTCGCGGAAGCGGCCGTATCCCGGGGAGAGGTCGTCGTTGCGGTGTCGCTCGACATCGCAAACGCCTTCAATACCCTCCCCTGGGGCTGCATCAAGACGGCACTGCGCTGCCACGAGGCACCCGCCTACCTATGCCGGACCCTCGACGACTACTTCTCGGATAGAAATGTAGTCTATCCGACGAGGGAGGGATGGGGCCGGTGGGCTATGTCCCGCGGAGTTCCACAGGGCTCGGTCCTGGGACCAGTCATGTGGAACTTCGGGTACAACTGGGTGCTTCGAGGTGGCCGCCTGCGTGGCATCGATGTTGTCTGTTACGCCGATGACACGCTGGTGTTGGCTCGCGGGGCGACGTATCGGGATGCGTCGATCCTAGCCACGGCGGGCACGGCTCAGATTGTGAGCCGAATCCGGCGCCTAGGGCTAGAAGTGGCCCTAGAGAAGTCCGAGGCCGTCTGCTTCCACGGACCTCGGCGCGCGCCGCCAGCCGGAGCGGAGCTTATTGTTGGGGGTGTTCCTATCGCTGTCGGGACGACGATGAGGTATCTCGGTCTCGTCCTCGACAGTCGATGGAATTTCCGCGAGCACTTCAAGCGATTGGCTCCGCGGCTCGTCGGAGCGGCTTCGGCATTGGGAAGCCTTCTCCCAAACGTGGGTGGGCCGAACGCCGCATGCCGCCGCCTCTACACGGGGGTGGTGAGGTCGATGGCGCTTTACGGCGCCCCGATCTGGGCGGATGCTCTGAGCGTCCATAACGTTGCACTTCTACGGAGGCCGCAACGAGTTATGGCGCTCCGAGTGATACGGGCATACCGCACCGTATCGTATGAGGCGGCGTGCGTCCTGGCCAGGACTGCTCCATGGGACTTGGACGCCAAGATGCTGGCCGGCGTGTACCGCCAAATGGCCGATGCACGGTCCGGGGGTGAGTTCCCTCCCCCCGAGGTGATAAGGCGTTGGCGGAGACGTGGCCGGCAAGCGTCCTTGGAGCGATGGTGCCGCAGGCTGGAAGAGCCGACTGCTGGTCGCCGCACCGTTGAGGCATTCCGACCAATCCTCCGGGACTGGTTGGCTCGTGAGGATGGGGTCCTTTCCTTTAGGCTCGTGCAGGTGCTTACGGGGCACGGTTGCTTCGGCGAGTACTTGCACAGAGTCGCCGGGAGAGAGCCCACACCGGAGTGCCACCAGTGTGGCGACCGCGAGGACACGGCGCAGCACACGCTGGAGGTGTGTCCAGAGTGGAACTCCCAGCGTGCCCAGCTTGTGGCCACTGTGGGGGTCGACCTCTCGCTGCCGGCCATTGCCCGTGCGATGGTGCGGAGCGAGACCGCCTGGAGCGCGGTTCGGGACTTCTGCGAAGAAGTCCTCGGGCGCAAAGAGGCGGACGAGCGCACGAGGGAGGACGACATCGCTAGCCTCCCCATGCGCAGAAGGCGACCTCGAGGCAGGCGGTTAGCCCATGACCGACTGCCTCCATAAGGGGAACTCTGGGTGGCTGGGCTTGGGGAAGCCCTCCACCCATTCGAGAGTTCCCCGAGACTGCACGATGTGCCCCGTGTTTCGGCACATCGTCGCTATGCCGGGTGAAGCTCCCTAAGGGTTGAGCTCCCCGAGGTGGGTCCGGGTGCGGACAGCGTTGTCGGGGCCGCGGAGGAGTGCGGAAGCGTGCCCGTAGCCCCGACATAATGGCGCAGTGGCGGAAACACCCCAGGTTTTTAGTGGGTATGCCACCGGCTAGCGGTGGAGACTCCCACATAACCACCGGCCTCCCCAGGTTTGGTGGTATCCATAAAGGATTTTCCTGGGTCAAAAAAAAAAAAAAAAAAAAAAAAAAAGGTTAGGTTAGGTTGCGTGCGTCCTGGCCAGGACTGCTCCATGGGACTTGGACGCCGAGATGCTGGCTGGCGTGTACCGCCAAATGGCCGATGCACGGTCCGGGGGTGAGTTCCCTCCCCCCGAGGTGATAAGGCGTTGGCGGAGACGTGGCCGGCAAGCGTCCTTGGAGCGATGGTGCCGCAGGCTGGAAGAGCCGTCTGCTGGTCGCCGCACCGTTGAGGCATTCCGACCAATCCTCCGGGACTGGTTGGCTCGTGAGGATGGGGTCCTCTCCTTTAGGCTCGTGCAGGTGCTTACGGGGCACGGTTGCTTCGGCGAGTACTTGCACAGGGTCGCCGGGAGAGAGCCCACACCGGAGTGCCACCAGTGTGGCGACCGCGAGGACACGGCGCAGCACACGCTGGAGGTGTGTCCAGAGTGGAACACCCAGCGTGCCCAGCTTGTGGCCACTGTGGGGGTCGACCTCTCGCTGCCGGCCATTGTCAGGGCGATGGTGCGGAGCGAGACCGCCTGGAGCGCGGTTCGGGACTTCTGCGAAGAAGTCCTCGGGCGCAAAGAGGCGGACAAGCGCACGAGGGAGGACGACATAGCGAGTCTCCCCATGCGCAGAAGGCGACCTCGAGGCAGGCGGTTAGCTCATGACCGACTGCCTCCATAAGGGGAACTCTGGGTGGCTGGGCTTGGGGAAGCCCTCCACCCGTTCGAGAGTTCCCCGAGACTGCACGATGTGCCCCGTGTTTCGGCACATCGTCGCTATGCCGGGTGAAGCTCCCTGAGGGTTGAGCTCCCCGAGGTGGGTCCGGGTGCGGACAGCGTTGTCGGGGCCGCGGAGGAGTGCGGAAGCGTGCCCGTAGCCCCGACATAACGGCGCAGTGGCGGACACACCCCAGGTTTTTAGTGGGTATGCCACCGACTAGCGGTGGAGACTCCCACATAACCACCGGCCTCCCCAGGTTTGGTGGTATCCATAAAGGATTTTCCTGGGTCAAAAAAAAAAAAAAAAAAAAAAAAGGTTAGGTTAGGTTCCCCCCCGAGTGGGTTCCCGCCTTGTCGTGGCGGGGGGGCTTAGTAGCCATGGTTGACACGGGGCCATGGTGAACGAAGAGGAACCCGAGGTGGGGCCGCCTCTCCGGGTTTTTTCCCCAAACCCTTGTAGAGGCTGGCCAGTAGGTCGCTAGTCGACTGAGGAGGACTGCGGTGTCGCGTTCATTGCGATGCCGCGGCCGAGCCCATTGAGGCGGGGGCGGCGACGGGATGGACGGGCGGCGAGGAAGCCGCTGCCTATCCATCCTGCCAGCGGCCCTAACGGGTGCCGCCAACGTGTTGGCGGAGGCGGTGGGGCTGCAGGGGAAGAGGCGTGTCGGTATCGCGATGGCCGCTCTCCCTATCCTCTGCAGCCGTAGTGGCAGGCGCGGGGCCACTTTAATTGACCCGTTGCATCGGGACCAGGGCTGTCGGATACGGGTGCTGTCCGACGCCCAGAGCTGGCTGGTCCCAGGTGGTGGATGACGACGTGTCTGGTGTTCGGCACGTCGTCATTGTGAGGGAGCCTACGCTCCGAGATGGGGCCCGGTTTGGGCCAGCGCTGTCGGGTGCCACGGATGAGTGCGGAAGCGTGCCCGTAGCCCCGACACCAGGCGCAGTGGAGGAACACCCAGGGGTTTTGGTGGGTATACCGACCAGTGGCGGGACTCCCACATAACCACCCGCCTGCCCACGAGGTGTGGTGGTATCCATAAAGGATTTCCCCTGGCTAAAAAAAAAAAATAAAAAAAAAAAAAAAAAAAAAAAAAAAAAAGGTTAGGTTAGGTTGGGGTGCTGTGGCCGGAAACCTCCCCGTGGTGCACCCTGGGAATCACTTGGTAACTTCCCTCGCGGGATCTTGCCACTTGATTGCAGATATCCGGTCGGGGGTCTTCTCTGCGCGCCCCTCTGTCTACCTTGAGGAGCGCGTGCAGAAGACATTGGGGGGATGAGCTCGGTTCTGTCCCGAGCTCGTTTGGGATTATGATGGATCAGTAGTTACACCTTTAGTTTCTACTGATAAATCATAAGTCCCAAACAGGGGTTGGAGACCTTCTGTGGTCTCAGGCAGTTGGCGAAGTGAGCTCTCCAGGGATCCCTCTGATTAGCAGAGGGGCCAGTGGATGTGAGCACTCGCCGCTGCCGGGAGGGACGTGCTCGGTATGTACTCACACTACTGCCGAGCAGGCTCTTCGCGAGCCAGCGTCGTAT